>CM044007.1:345000-960000 GCA_024085815.1 Flaveria linearis | reverse complement strand
GCCTAAATGTCGATTTACTCAAGAATTTGAATCTGTAATCTCCGGTTGCAGGGGATATTGATTAATGGGCAGTTTCCGGGGCCCCAAATCGATGCGGTGACTAACGATAATGTGATTGTTAGTATCTACAATAGCTTGGATGAACCCTTCCTCATCACCTGGTGAGTTCTCATTCAAATCAATTGATTTGGGTGTTTTTGAACTGATTTGGGGATGCAATAATCGAATCAACGATGGTGATTCAGGAATGGGATACAGCAACGGAGGAATTCATGGCAAGATGGGGTGTATGGGACAAATTGTCCGATCCCACCTGGGCAGAATTTCACCTACATTCTTCAATTCAAAGATCAGATCGGAAGTTACTTCTACTTCCCCTCTCTCGCACTCCACAGGGCCGCCGGAGGCTACAGCGGCATTACCATCTCCAGCCGCCCCAGGATCCCCGTCCCCTTTCCTCCGCCCACCGGAGACTTCACCATTCTCGCCGGAGATTGGTTCAAGCAAAATCACTCCGTAAGTCGCACATTCGTTTGATTGTAGGTTCAATGGTTCGATTTTGACTGTTGTAATGTGTAATCGTTCAGGATTTGAAGGGGATTTTAGACTCCGGTCATGATCTTCCGGTGGGGGAGGGGACGGGAGCAGACCAGAAATGTGGGGTGTGGGTATTTGGGGTTTGGGGTTGAAATGTGAAGAAGAGGTGGGAAGATTTCTAAAGACTTTAGTCCATCTCTTCTTAGAGAAGAGGTCACGCAGACCTTTTTTAATGAAATGTCTTCAGAAAAACAAACACACTGCAGACCATAAACGTCTGTCCGCCTCTTTTTGGCGCAGACAAAAGAGCTTCAGAAGCTCTTTTTCAGAAAAACAAACACCACCTAAGTGTGATAAAACGAATGACATTTGAGTATCATTAAGCATTGATATCATCCTCCGTCATTATTCATTATCTCCAATTACCACTATAATTGACTACTGAATCATTGTCTTAAAACACTACCAATTAATACCCTCCGCTCAAGTTAACATCTCTAATCACCGATTAGTTGTTGTATGTAATTATGAAGTTTAAGACAATGAGTGACATTTAGGTTTTGGTTATATTTTGAGGTTAATTTTTTATAGGATTTGTGGGTGAAAAAAGTGTGTAAAAGAAATGTGCTACATTTTTAAAAGGAGAAAGGGAATTAGATTAAATGGTTGATAGACCAAAATACCCTTTAATCCTATTTTCTAGTTTTGTCACATGTCACCACCTCATTTCTTCTTAGCCTTCTTAGGCAAAATATATTTTTTAGTGAAACCTCCGTCCTATATATGTATATATATATATGTATATATACATATATATATATATACATATACATACATACATATATATACATACATACATATATATATACATATATACATACATATATATATAACATATATATATACATACATATAATATATGTAATAATATTATTTAAACAAAAATAATGATATTCATTTATATTTATGGGTTTTCGCAAGTTCTCGCAATAAAAGAGGGTTCTCGCTTGAACCTTTTACTATATACATGTATATATATGTGTGTGTGTGTATATATATATATATATATATATATTATATATATATATATAACAAACAAACATACCCAGTGTATCCCGCTGAAAAGCAGGGTCTGGGAGGGGTATGTGGTGGCAAGTCTTTCCTCTATCCTGAGAGATAGAGAGACCGCTTCCGAAGAGACCCCCGACTCGTTAACAAAGACAGTACCCATAACAATCATAAATACATATCATACAACACATAGGTAAATAACACATACAGAATTAGATGTGGCGCACATCATAAAAAGCGACGTGTAACACCCAAAAAGGGTAGATGAACGAAAAACTACACTTGAAGCGGGAGGTCCCGCCACATGTAACCGAAACCCGTCCCCCCACAAATCCCACTAAAAGTCCTTAATTTTTATTCGACGCCTCCACTCACTCCTATCCTCGATCATGTGCTCAGAGAGGTGTAAGTCTATCATATCTCGCCTAATAATCTCATCCCAAGTCAACCTAGGTCTACCTCTACTCCTCCTACCCTCTACGCTGATGTTCTCTAGTGCTCTAACAGGTGCTGCCATCGTTCTCCTCTTCACGTGCCCAAACCATCTTAGTCTTCCCTCTCGTATTTTATCTGTGATACATGCCACCACTAGCCTCTGGCGAAAGACGCCGTTTCTTATCCTATCCAATCTTGTGTGTCCACACATCCACCTCAGCATTCGCATTTATGCGACCTCCATTTGTCTCTCGTGCGATTTTTTATGGCCCAACAGTCTGTGTCGTATAGCATAGCTGGACGTACTGCCATTCTGTATAGTTTTCCCTTTAGTTTCGGTGGAAACCTCTTATCGCACAGAATCACTGATGCTACTCTCCACTTGCACCATCCTGATTGCACACGGTGTGCTACATCGCTGTGTATCTCTCCGTCTTCCTGTATATACGAGCCAAGGTATTTGTACCTACCCGTCCGGGGGACCGCCATGCCCTGTATACTTATTTGGGTGTCCTCTTCGGCCTCACCACTAAAGTTACAATGCATGTATTCTGTCTTAGAGCGACTTATCCTTAAGCCCCTGCGTTCTAGTGCTGCTCTCCACTGTTCTAATCTCTCGTTAAGCACCGTCTTAGATTCTGATATTAAGACAATATCATCCGCAAACATCATACACCATGGGACTGGCTCTTGTATAGATTTGGTCATTTCGTCCAACACTACTGTGAAGAGGAATGGCTCAATGCCGATCCTTGGTGGAGTCCCACTTCCACCGGGAAGAAGTCTGTGTCTCCGACAGGTGCTCGTACACATGTTTTTGCCCCGTCATACATATCCTGTATTATTTTGATATACCTCTCTGGTACCCTTCTAAGTCGTAGACTTTCCCAGATGATTTTCCGCGGCATACTGTCATAAGCTTTTTCTAGGTCAATGAATACCATATGTAGGTCTCTTTTCTTTTCTCTATATTTCTCCATTAACCTCCTTATGACATGTATAGTTTCTGTTGTAGAGCGTCCAGGCATAAATCCAAATTGGTTTACCACTATCTGAGTTTCTCGTCTAATTCTCGTGTCAACAATTCTTTCCTATAGTTTCATCGTGTGACTCAATAGCTTTATTCCCCTGTAATTTGCGCAACATTGGACATCTCTTTTTTTTTCTTATATATGGGGACTATGACACTGTTTCTCCACTGCTCTGGCATCTTTCCTGTCTTAAAGATAGTGTTGAATAAGTCCGTTAGCCATTGTAGGCCCTCATCCCCAAGGCACTTCCACACTTCAATCGGAATGTTGTCTGGCCCCACCGCCTTAGCCCTTCCCATTTTCTTCAAAGCTCTCGTAACTTCATCGACTGTGATGCTTCTACAATAACACTTGTTTCGTTGCGTCGTTTGATTTGTTTCATCGATCTCCGTTTGTTGATTACGGTTCTTTATGTTGAAAAGGTTATCGAAGTAAGTTTTCCATCTCCCCTTGACGTCTTTTTCCCTCACCAATACCTTACCATCCGCGGCCTTTATATACTTCACCATTCTCAGGTCCTGTCTTCTACGTTCCCTTGCCTTGGCAATCTTAAACATGTCATATTCACCCTCTTTCGTCTCTAATCGCTTATACATCATCTCGTATGCTGTGTTCTTTGCCTCTGACACAGATTTTTTTGTCTCTCGTTTAGCCTCTTTGTATTTATCTTTTAGCTCTGTTCGTTCTTCTTCATTATTACAGTGTAAAAGCTCTCTATAACTTTATTGTTTAATTCTTATCTTCTACTGTACATTTTCGTTCCACCACCAGGATTCCTTATGACCGACTGTCCTATTTGTTGTAGTCCCAAGCGTTTCTTTTGCTGCTTGAATGACTCTAGTTGCCATAGCCTCCCACTTTGGTTGGCGTCTTCCTGTGGCCCACTCAGGTTCATTGGTATGATTTTATCTCTAAAGATGTTAATCTTTTCATCTTTGAGTTGTCCTCATCTGATCGTCGGTCTACTTCTCTTAGTTGGTTGGACCATTGCTCTCTTCAGTCGTAGATCTACCACCAACATGTGATTTGAGTATTACTGTCTGTCCCAGTATTGTCTTGCAGTCCTTCCACAAGCTATGATCTTCCCTCCTCATCAACAAATAATCTATCTGTGTGTGTCTCCCGCCGCTGCTAAACGTGATTAGATGCGAGTCTCTTTTTAAAAAAATGAATTTATGATGCTTAGTTCACGCGCTAATGCAAAGTCAAGGAGCTCCCTACCGACATCATTCCTCAGACCATACCCAAAACCTCCATGCACCAACAGGAAATGATCGTTGTCCTTACCGATATGCCCATTAAAATCTCCTCCTATGCATATTTTTTCTTGTCGTGGTATATCTCCCATAACGTGATCTAAACTCTCCCAGAACTTCTTTCCTTCCGTTTCCCCTAATCCAACTTGTGGTGCATTCGCACTAACTACAGCCACTACTACTCATCCCCTATTATTATCCTTAACAACATAAGTCTATCGTCGTATCTTCTAACCTCCACTACATTATCCTTAAGTTCTTTGGTAACTAGAAAACCTACTCCATTTTTTGTTCCATCTGACCCTGAATACCATAGTTTATACCCATTACACTACTTTGCCCCCCCCCCCCCCGCCATCTCGTCTTCTGGAGGCACGCTATCTGAACCCTACGTCTCCTTAACATATCTGTTAGCTCTAATAACTTACCAGTAAGGGTTCCTACATTCCACGATGCCACTCGTAACCTATACCCCTTTTTCTCTGTAATAACACCTCTCCTTACCGAACATGATCTCGAGGCATCAAAAAGACTTCTGTTATCTATTATACCACACTGACACACCGTAAACAGCCACAAAAGACAGGTCAACAAAACCCCAGGTCACACAACACAGGTCACGTATGCGTAAAAGCCAAAAACGGAAGGTGCAACACAAGAAATAGACAACACAACACAAAAAAATGCACGGTAGATAGCCAAACACAACAAACAGAGGCACACGAAAGAGGGATGATTCTCCCTATAGGTCGGTATTCCTAACCAATCCAGACAATAGAGAACACAGGTAACAAAAAGAAGGTAATATAATGAACGGCTGAAAACACACCAAGTTAATAGACTGATACTGGTACTCCTAACCCAGTCAAAACAGGCCTATCAGACTATAGAACAAATACAGAAGGAAATAAGGGAGAAAGAATGTCCTCACAGCTAGGGTTTTCCCAAGTTAGGGTTCTCCTTCCAGAACTCAAGTAACTCGCAACCTTCTATGGTTACAAGTCACACGAGAGAAAAAAAAGTAGCAGTAGATTTTTCCTCCGTATAGCGGTAACTCGCAACCTTCTAGGGTTATAAGAAACCGAAGCTTTAGAATCCTTTAGAATCCTGAGAGAGGGTCCTTAGTGTAGTCACAAACGTGCGGAAGCAGATCCAAGACCAGATCGATAAGCTAGAGTTTCAAATCTGAAAACCCTAGATTTTGTAACGCCTTTGAAACACCAAATCGGTTTTCTGCGGCGGTGGTCGGCGGTGGTGGCTGTTGGCTTAGGTCGGCGGTGGTCGGCAACCTTACCTAGTAGGTGGGCGGTGGTCGCCGGTGAAAGAGGTATCCGTTGGGAGAGAGCAGAGCAGAGGAGGAGAGAGAGAGAGTCTTAACTAGGTGGTCGGTGGTCGCCAGTGAAAGAGGTATCCGGTAGGTGGGCAGTGGTCGCCGGTGAAAGAGGTAGGTGGTCGGTGGTCGCCGGTGAAAGAGGTATCCGGTGGTCGGCAACCTTACCTGGTAGGTGGGCGGTGGTCGCCGATGAAAGAGGTATCCATTGGGAGAGAGCAGAGCAGAGGAGGAGAGAAAGAGAAGAGTATATATATATATATATATATATATATATATATATATATTGAAAGCTTACTATTTAATCTCATCACTTATGATTTTAGACAATGGAAATTTTAGACACATCGCTAACAATTGGTAAAAATTGGTTGTTATTATAAATATGATAGTTTGTGTTTAATTTTTTAATCAAATTCCAAATTTGTAAAAATCGGTTGTTATTATTAATGTGACGGTTTGGGTTTAATTTATTTTTATCAAATTACGAGTTTGTAAAAATCATTTGTTATTATACAGTTACATAACAAATTGGTTCATACATTTACAATTAACATTATCAAAATTACAAATATTGTATATAATTACCATTACAAAAAACAAATAAACACAATAAAACAAACACAATAAAACAAACACAACCAAATATAGAAGTCATCATAAATACAACAAAGCATTATAACTAAAACTACATATATAAAAACAGCGAGTTTGTACATACAAAAAGAAACAAAATGCAAACAAAATATCTATCTAACCTGCCATGTCCGCATCACTGCCCTGACATGACCCGCCGGCGGCAAAGGTTCTAGCACCCTCATGGCCTAACCGTCTGGGTGGCGGTGACAACAACGTACCGGAGGTGACATAGTCTGAGACCATGTGCTGGATGACATAGTCCATCATATCCTCCACCCGTGTGAGCCGGTCGTCCATCCTCGTGACCCTGGCGTGCGTGTCCTGAAGCATATCTACAATGTGAGTAGGTAATCGCACGACGTAGTACATGCGCTGAGGATGCTGGGCGGGTCCTGGTCGTGCAGAGGAAGAATGGGCTGATCCTCCCCGCCACCAACCGGCTAGTGAACAAGCTGAACCTGGAACTCGGCCCCCGCCAACTCGTGTGGGTTCACCAACGGCTCGGGCACCCCATGCCACTAGGTCATGGTATCTAGTAACCAGGTGCCACGTGCCGTCGTCAAACCTCCGGGAGATCCTCATCCCGGTGGCGGTGGCCCGACCCGCCACGTGCACCGAAATCGTAGACAGTGGGAGCTGGGACATGGCATGCTCATTCCCCAGGCCCCGAGCGATCCGGACGACGATGCTGCTGTCTACCAACGCCTCTCGTTCCTGCCTATGATAATAAATGGCAAAGTAATCCGCAAGACAATGCGCGAGGTGGCATTGTCGGTGTGTGAGTACACACCTGAGAAAGAAGAGGTCGGCGGTGTTGACCCTGTCGGTCCTCGCCCCACGTCCAGCGGCGTATGTGGCGATCAGTCGGTGAATGTATCGATATAGAGGGTCTAGTATGTGATAGGACCTCGAATCTTCACCTATGGTCCTTCACCGATCACAGGCCACAAGACCTGATCAGAGTCATCAGCCCCTCGAATCTTCGATATGTGGCTCCTCATTCAAATCTAGAAGCTTCGACTTTTGATTATGATCTCCTGAACCCGACATTGTTTTCAAATTAACGTGTTTTTGGAACGATAAAAAAATTGATGCACCGTGATTGTTGTTGCATGAAATCATTAAGGCTATTTATGTTGAAAATTTGGATGAGAAACCGTCACGGTTTGCCCTAACCGTGACGGTTCAAAGTGCATGATTCGCGGAGCCTTTTGTCAACATCAAGTCAACCAAACTTTAGCCTCAGTGTACCTGGTACCGAAAAGGACACGGTTTGGCCTAACCATGACGATTCAAAGTGATAAACGTGCGAGGCCTTTTATTAACATCAAGTCAACCAAACTTTAACCTCAGTATACCTGGTACCCTAAAGTTCACGCTTAAGGAAAATCGTGACGGTTACTTTCTCTTTATCAGTGTCCTTTTGTCGTTTTGTTGTCACTTGTTGTCGGATGACAGTGAACCGTGACTCAGAAACCCTGACGGTAAGGTATTGCGGTCACGATTAGGGTACAAACCTTCACGATTAGGGTACAAACCTTCACGTTTAGGCCTAACCATGACCCTTAGGTCTGGTGCCCCCTCAAAAACACCTGCGGTGTACTCATTAGAACCCTTTTCACATTTAGATCATTAAAATATTACTTTCTATAATATGGTCATTATGTGTAAATTTAAACCTTGTTATGTGTAAATGCTATAAATGTTGATGTTTTTAGTTATTCATCATTAATATACTCTATGATTGTACAAACTAGACAAAAATTAATCTTGTTTTAAATGTACAAAATACAACTGCTATATGTGATAAAGGTAAAAGTATACTGATTTTTATGAGAATATATATAATCTCATAAAAATACATGGTGGTACCAAATAGCAAAGAAATTTAAACTTGGTACAATGATTATATGTGATTTTTATATGGAATTCTACTTGATGTAGATACATGGTGGTACCCAAAGAGCAATAAATACTCATCATCTAGTATCAAATAAATACTTTGTCAGAAGTGGGGTATAATATACAACTCAAATCAATGGTCTAGAATAAAAGTTGAAAGAAAGGAAGTGCATCATTCTACTACCACATATAATCAAATGTTCATGACTTGTTGACCCGAGGTACACTCTTTTGCTTATTTAACAGCACATTAAATATTTATAAACCAATTCATTTATGACATGCAATCACTATCAGTAAGAGAAAATAAAATTTAAAAAGTATGACACTCTTTCTAATCACTTGATTTCTTTACTTCCATTTGTGGTATGAAAGTTTCTGGTTAAAAGATAGCTCTTCAGTCTATGCACTGTAGCTTAAAGATTTCTTCTTCCATGCAGAATATTTTCCTACAATGCGTGCACACACACACACACACACACACACACTCTCTCTCTCTCTCTCTCTCCCTCCCTTCCTCTCTCTCTCTCTCTCTCATATTCAAGTGTGTTGTCAAAAGGTAAAGAGTGATTTTTTTGGGATCTTTAGCAAGAAGATAGAATCACTTGTTTGTGAAGCAATATATCGTGTGAATCCTGATAATTCTTTTTTCTTGTTTGTATTGTTTCGTAGGGGCCATTTTCTACACATTCCTGATTGTGTATACACACACATGTATATATGCATACATGTTGATTCATGCTTTCAAACTGTAAATCATTCCTCTCTCTTTAATTTCTTTGTGTGATTCAAGAGCAAAGCATCACCATCAATCATCATTATGAAGGGAAAATTATGTAGGTTTGTTATGATAATGACTTGTATAGTGAGAGTAATTAGCTAGCAGGCCTTTAGGACCGAATGATAGCCCTTCAACTTTTGTCCCTACAAAAAAAGGTTACTTTTGTTTGTGTTAATATTGTATTAGATATTATGATTCTCGAAGCTTTTTCACCAAAATAGATGAAAATCCTAAGCATTGCAATCTTTTGATCAATAGGCACAACACACAGATTGTTTCTTCTGATCAATTTAGCTAGCATGCCCTCAAATCAGAATCAGAGTCAAGATTTTCCATAAAGGTATACACAACAAATCATTGGTCTCTCTTTCTAGGCTAGGGGTATAGTAGTGTTCACATTTTGGTTCCACGTACTATTATGATATAATAATTGTTGGGCCAAACCACTATCTATTGTTTTGAAAAAATCCTTTGACGAACTGATCGAGTAGCGTCAAGTGTGGGTTAATAATAGGATGAGGATATGATGAAGAATGAAGATGAGAGATGAGTAAAACATGGGGGATTAAGAGGGGGAGGCAGCCATTTCCTCCCCACTCTTAATAAAACACAGCGAAAAGAGAGAAGAGAGAAAGAAGAGAGGAAGAAGAGAAAAAGAGGAGAAAAGTGGTGATTCGGGCTTGAAATTCATCGTGTAGCTAGTCTAAATGAAGCCTTCATATTCTTCTTATTGTGTGAGTTCTAGGACCCCTATTTTAATGGTTTTCAACTGATTTGGGGCTGGAACACATAGTAAACCCGTTTTTGTATGTGTGTGTATTTGACCCGTTTGGGTGTGATTGCGTGTGGTGCGTTTGGAGTATGTTCTTGGACTTGTGTGTGCTTGAATGGTGTTATAGTATGCATTCCTAAGGTTTAGGGTGGTTGATTTAGGCTTAGAATGAGTTTGGATGAGCTTAGAGGTCGAAAAGGCAGATTGGGTTCGAGGGGACTGCATTCTGCACCAGTTAGGGCTGGGCGACCGACTGGAGGTCATACGACCGACTGGAGGGCGCTGGGGTTCAGTTGCACGATTGAGGTTCAATCGCATGACTAGGGTTCCAGTCGCATGGGGAGTCATGCGACTGAGGTCTAGTCGCATAGGTGCTCATTTGCGTGGGGTCCAAATCGCATAGGTCCATTCGCATAGTGTGCAATCGCATGATTGAGGGTCCATTCGCACGATTGATGTTCTGCCGCATGGGAGTTCATTCGCATTGGTCTAGTCGCATGATGTTCAGTCGCATGGAGGCCATGCGACTGAAGGGTGCCCAATCGCCCAAATAGGGCTGTTGTGTACGAGGAAGGCATAGTTTAATTACTGACTTTCGGGGAAAAGAGTAGGGGTAAGTAATGATGTGGTAGTCCCCATAAGTACATGTAAGATGGTCGCTGAGGCTTTAGAAGTTATGTTGGGCATGATGATGATAGCGTTGCATGTTATGCATGATGTATGTATGTTAAGTATGATGTAGCCCAGGTATGATGGTAATGACTGATGACTGTTAAATGTCGATGTTCCTTGTTTTGATGTATGTTTATCTTTCCCGTAACTTTACGTGTTATGATTAACGAATGAAAGGAAAAGTATTATGTAACGTAAAGTGAAAGATAATGAAAAGAAGAATGGAATGAAAGAATGCATGCATTAATGAATGAATGAATGAAAGTAAGAAAGGATTGCAAGCAAATGTATGGAGGTTCACACCCAATAAAGGGTGTTAGCTCAATCGTATGCGGGTTAGCTACCCCAGAAGGATGCATACTGGGGGTTCAGTGATTAACCATATGTATGGGATCCTTGCCGCTTGCCCTAGGTACTGGAGTCAGCTTCATGCATAATGTTCGAGTCTATGAAGGACCTCAGGCCCAGTAACCAGCTTCGTGCACAATGTTCAGGGTATAGCACATGGCATGATCGTATGCATGCATAATGTGGTGAATGTACTTGCCCTAGGTACTGGGGTCAGCTTCGTGCATTATGTTCGAGGTCTATGAAAGAACTCAGGCTCAGTAACCAGCTTCGTGCATAATGTTCGGGGTATTGTACATGTCATCGAGTACGAACGAATGTAACGAACGTACGAACGAATGTAATGAACGTACGAACGAATGAAATGACGTACGAATGAATGTAATGAATGTATGAATGAAAGTAAGAAACGTACGAACGAAAGAAAGAGTTTATGAATGAAAGTAGCGAATGTGAATGTTAACGAGGTACGGTAAATGAATGAAAGCTAATGAATGAATGATGAAGATAATAATGATATTATCTATGTGTACGTATGATGTGTGATCGCATGTATGTAAAGAACGGTTTAAATAAAAGAAAAGTATGTTTTATTATAAAACTAAATCTCACTCAGCAACGCTAACTTTTATGTGTTTCCAGTTGGCAGGTAGTGTTGCTGAGGATGGCACGAGGCGGCTACTCAGCTCCTTTGGGATGGCATCCATTTATAAAATGCTTTTGTGATGTAATACAACAATGTATTTTGTAAACTAACTGATGATGTATTATTTGGCAAAAGTATTTACAATGAATGAGATGTCTTTTGAAAGTTTCCGCTGCATGATTTTAGTAAAGACTAATAGTGTATGTTTTAGTGCAATGATGACCAGCTGTGAGGTGCCCGGGACGGGGCCTTACAAGTTGGTATCAGAGCTAAAGTTTAAGTAAAACGGGTAAATTTTCCAAATAAACCTTAACTTAAACTAAGAATGGGACGGAAATGGATGGGATGCCAATCTGAGTAGCTGCGTGCCATCAGGTATTTTCTTAAAGTTAACCGGTAGTACGTGCGCATGTTTTGTGTTTATGTGTTGCTGGTAAATTTAGATACTGATATAGTCAGGACAGGTAATGCTCGGGTGCGAAGAGTAAAGTAAGTGGCTAATCACAACTGGCCACTGTAATTAGGGACTTACTATACTTGACATAAACTGAGCTATTTCCTTGAATGACCATGTTGGTGTTTGAATCTTTCAGTGTGTGATAGAGGATGGCCGGTGGTAGATCATCCAAAGCCTCACGTGGTGGACTTGGTGCTGCATCGCGGCTCAAAGAGGCAGACCTAGAGTTGAGAAGGTGGTTCCTGAGGGACCCGAGACCCCTCATCCGAGGGTGGTGACGAGAGTGCAAATCTGAGGGCCTCGGTGAAAGAGGCGGTGTTCAAAGAGGTGCATCAGGTCATACAGACGATCTTACCGTCTGTGGTGATCGAAGTGATAAAGGCAGTGCTGGAAGGAGAAAGGCAAGAGAGGAACCAGTCCTTGGGAGGACGGGAACAACCTGAGATTGAGACGATTCCTTCTGATAACGAGGAGGAGGAGGAGCCTGTGCAGGAGTCGGCACGGGCTGTAACTACGGGGCATTTTAAAGGTGTAAGCCCCCTACTTTTGATGGAACGACACTGCTGCTGCGGCTCACCGATGGGTGAGAGAAATGGAGGCTGTTTTGAATATTAGCGAATGCATGGAGGATCAGAAAGTAAAGTTTGCTGCCCATTCTTTTGTGGACTCGGCTTTATGCTGGTGGGACAATATAGTCCAAGCCGAGGGTAGCAGGGCTATTGGTAGGATGAGATGGTTGGAGCTGAAGAGGTTAGTCATAGAGGAGTTTTGTCCTCACCAGGAAATGGATAAGGTCGAGAGGGAGTTTTTGCAGCTGGAGGCGGGAACGATGACACACCAGCAGTACACTACAAAGTTCAACGAGATGGCATGTCTGGTGCCGGATCAGGTGACGCCTCTGTCATGAAAGATTAAGAGGTACATTCAGGGTTTGCCTGCGGATATTCATAGGCACATGATCGCTGCCCGACCGAGCACGTTTAGGTCGGCGGTGGACTTGGTGGGAAGACTGTACGATGAGCGGGCAGTAGTGGTGATGGCGGAAGGTAGTAAGAATGGTGGTGGTGATCGAAACTTGGGTGGAAAGAGGTTGGTCGGGGTGATGCCTCGACAAGTAGCAAGAGGGCTCGGATGGATGATCGCCGAGTAGCCACACCGGGTGCGGGACTGAAAAAGTATGGCAAATGTGGGAAGGAGCACAGTGGTGAGTATAGGTGGGGGTTGAATGTGTGCTTCAAATGTGGGAAGCCAGGTCATATGGCACGGGAGTGCAAGGCGGGGAAATGTTTTAACTGTGGCGGGAGGGCCACCTGAGCAAGACTGCAAGAAGCCAAGGGCTGAGGGCTCCGGGGTGAAGAAGACGGGAAGTGAGGGACCGAGGGCGAGCGCCAGGGCATTCACTATGACGCAGGAGGAAGCTAGGACGGACCCTGATGTTGTGTCTGGTACGTTTCTGGTGAACCAAACTTTAGCTTCTGTGTTGTTTGATTCGGGTGCCAGTAGAAGTTTTATTTCTGCTGCTTTCTGTGCTAAACTGCCTGTTAGTAGTAGATGTGTTGATATGCCGTTTGATGTAGAAACTTCCATAGGTAAGTTTTACCAGGATTTCAGAGGTGATAGAGGGCTGTGATGTGGAATTAAAGGGTCATAATTTCCGATTAGGCCATTTGTGATGACCTTAGGTGGTTTTGACTTGGTTCTTGGGATGGATTGGTTGGCGGACGTCGAGGCGAATATAGTGTGTTGAAAGAAGATGATTGGTTTGATAGCGCCTGACGGGAGTTCGGTAACTGTTTATGGGGATCAGGTCACGAAGATCTCGAAAGTGATCTCAATGGCGGTGGCGGGAAAGTGCATGAGGCGTGGATGTAGTGCCTACTTGGCATATGTGAAGGATGTGGATACGCCCACACCACAACTGATGGAGGTACCGGTTGTGTGTGACTTTCCAGATGTGTTTCCCGAAGACTTGTTAGGAGTGCCACCTGACCAAGAGATTGAGTTTCAGATTGATCTGATACCAGTGCCCAACCTGTTGCCAAAGCACCGTATCGATTGGCTCCGACGGAGATGAAAAAGTTGATGGAGCAGTTGCAAGAGCTGCTTGACAAGGGGTTCATTAGACCGAGTATCTCACCTTAGGGTGCGCCGGTCTTATTTGTGAAGAAGAAAGATGGTAGTATGAGGATGTGTATAGACTACCGTGAGCTGAACAAGCTGACATTGAAGAATCGGTATCCGTTACCGAGGATTGATGATTTATTCAATCAGCTTCAAGGCGCCAGTTGGTTTTCACGAATAGATCTTCGATCGGGCTACCATCAGCTGAAGGTGAAGGAGTAGGATATTCCTAAAACAGCTTTTCGCACGCGCTACGTGTAGGACCGGTTGAAGGGTGGCACTTTACAACATAGCAACACAATGAGGATAGTGTATTTAGAACATTAACAGATCAAATAGGGAACTGGTTATGGTGTTGCAAAGAACACAAGTAAACTTAGAACAGAACAGAAACAAGATGACAACACAAGTAGTTGGTTTTCAAGGATGCTGTATATTGCTTCTCAAGTTCAAAGTTACAAGTATTCAGGCATAAGTATGCAAAAATACTAAGTTACAAGACTTGAGACACTATATACTACAACCTACAGACGGCCATACTTTGAAGGCCAGCTGGATACATGAACTAGACAACAAAATCCATGTAGAGTCAAAAGGCAGATTGCCTTTTGACTAGTGACTATGACATGCCATAATCACATCCTAATATATTACAAAAGGATAAAATTACATAAAGTAGAAAGGTTTGACCCCAAGACCTCAATGTACAGTTTTCCTAAAGCATGGACCTTTTCACCAACTCATGCAAGTTGGTGACCAACCAGAGTGCGCAGCGGTAAAGTGGTTCAGCTTTACAGAAAAAGTACATCAGATAAAAGCATGTATGATAAAAGTCTTCGGAATAATCTATCTTGGTTCTTTGGCTTCAGAAGACTTTGTCTTTGAAGCTTCGGAAGACTTCATTTCTGGCTTCCTAAGATATTGGTCTTGGCTTCGGAAGATTTTACACTTAGAGTGTTTCTGGTGTAAAACTTCCAAAGCATTTATACTTCATGTTCTGAGCAGCATGCAGGAAGACTTAGAGTGTTTTGGTTGCATCAGACTTATAGGAATCCTTACAAACTCCCCCTAGGCTGATGCTACCAAAAAACTTGAAGATATTCAGTTGTTCACAGTCCTCACATGATCATGACCATTCCTTTCTTCATTAGATGGTCAGGATCACTCAGACTTGTGAAGTATCTTCTCATATCAAAAAGATCATGTAGAGGTAAATTGAAGAGGTCATCCCAAGAGTAGACATTTTCTTCACCTTGATCTCCGACTACATGCCATCTTTCTGGATTAGTTCAATAAGTCCAGGATAAGATGGGTCTTACTGATGCAAGAGGAGCCATTTGAATTGGAGGTGATTGGGCTTCCTCTTCTTGCACTTCCTTAGGATGTTCTGATTCATCCTGAGGATCAGAGGAGGTTGATTTTGACTTCTTCCTTTTCTTTGAAGATGGTCTAGAAGCCATCCTCTTCTTCCTCTAAGCAGTCTTTAACTGAGAAGACTGGCCTGCAGCACCTTGTTGATCAGTTGTGTCTTCCTCAGTTGGGTGTTCCTCCCTCACAGGATCAGAAGGAGAGGGAGTTTGACCCTACTGTGGGTCAGATGATGAGGCTGGCCTTTGACCTTGCTATGGGTCGATAGATGAAGAGGTTGGTCTTTGACCTGCTGTGGATCAAAAGATGAAGCAGGAGGTTCAGTTTGTGTTGTCTCAGGATGTTCAAACTTAACCTCTACTTCAGGTGGAGCTTGACTTGGAGGAGTGTGTAAGTCAACAAGCTCTCCACTCTTGATCTTCTGCTTGATTACCCTGATATGCTCATCCATAGTAGATAGAGACATAGGGCCAAGTCTCCTTCCGGAGAATCCGTACAGCTTCAAGAAGCTCATCATTCTTTGTCTATCAGCAGACGTTTTCAAGTTCTTCTGAATGAGGGCTCTTGACTTAGCAACTTCTTCCCTTATTTTCTTCTTTGTTGACTTCTGCTCTTTGAGTACTTGAATTTCAAGTTGTTTGAGATACTCAAACTCAATGTACTCAAAGGGCAAGGGAAGAAGTGCTTCTGCCTGGTAAAGGCCTGTGGCACTCAGGTAGTCTATCATCCTTTGTCTATCTGTTTCTTTATCTACCTGAGGTTCTTATGTAGTAGCCACAGCCTCTTGCACAGGGCTTTCTTGAACTGGCAAGAGAGTAGGAACATGCTTGTATAGCCTTTTTTGTCTTTTCTTCTCTTTGACCTCAAGAAGAATTCTTGCATCTTCAGCTTCTTTCCTCTCTCTTGACATTTCCATATCAGCCAGATCATTCAATTCCTCTAAGGGGAGAGATATAATCTCATCTATGTCATAGTTCCTGGTCTGTAAGTAAGTAATCCTGACTGCCCTCAACTCATCGTTTTGAGTGTTTGGTCTGGGGGCAGCCCTGATTGCAGCTTGCATGAAGCTTGAAGACCCGGTGGAACTTACTACCCTTAGCTTCCTCTTTCTTTCTCTTTCCTCCTCCTCAATCTCCTCAGGGGTTAGAACCCTTTTCCCTTTGTCACCCATAGACCTTTGTGACACAGGGTGGAGAGAGCTTTGACCTTCATTGCTTGGTGCAGCATCCAAGCTCTGGCCAGAGAGAGACTGTGATACACCTTCACCAGTAGGTGTTTCACTGAGGGTTGAGTTGCTGAAGTAGTTTTTGTTGTGATAGGTGTTTCAATCTCTGTCACTTCATCAATTAATTGTAAGACAGGGCTCTCAGGCTCTATCACTAGGCCTTCAGTCAAATTTTTTCCCTTTGAAGCTAATCTCAGGGTCTGCCTTAACATCCAGTTGACCAATGACATTACCTGATTGCCTTGGTCTATCTTCTTCAGCTTCTTGAGTAACCTGAGCCAACCTACTAGCTTGTTGAGGTTGAGTTGTTTGAGTAGATGGCTTAAGAAAGATGATGGCTCTATTGTTAAATGGCATTGCCCTTGGTATACCCTCCTCAAGAGACTCTAAAACAAGTAGTCTAGTAAGTTCACATCAATGTGAACTTGAGGAGGTTGCTGAGTAGGTATAATTACAAGAGAGGATGGTGAATCCTCAGTATCCATACTCCTTAAAGAACTCCCAGGTTCTGTGATTGTAGTGACTTTCTCCCCTTTTTGGTTTCCCAGGTTCTGTGATTGTAATGACTTTCTCCCCCTTTTTTGTAGCATCACCCTCTTGTATAGGTGAGCTAGGAGTTAGGTCAACCACATCCTCAGGTTCTTGTGTTCCTGGTTGAGCTCTCCTTAAGGTCTCTTAGCTAGTTTTTCTTTAAGATAAGATATCTGAAGTTGCTGATCATTGACCCTATTGGTTAAGGTAGTCACTTGAAATTCAAGATGGCTAACCTTAGAGACTAAGTAGGTGCATTGTTTTGACAGTTGTTGCACCTTTAGTCTCAGATTCCCCTCATCTTCATCAGAAGAATCATGGGGGATGAGAGAATTGGACCTAAGTCCTCACTCTCATCACCAGCGTGGTATTCTGGGCTGCTGGATTTCCTCTACTCATTGACGGCCTTAGATGAAGTGTCAATGGGCTGAGTTGCCATGGTTGAGGTCTTAATGATGTAATCACTTCCAAAAGTGAGAGCCTATTCCATATGGATCCCCTGAGCAGGTTCAGAAGGACCCACCTCAGTAATGGGTGACTGATGTAGGGTAGACATAGGAAGTTCAGAAGCACCTCTCTCTTTGAGTAGGTGATGAGTAGAGAGATTCATGGTGTTCACTGAAGCCTAAGTCCTCATCAGTGTAGAATTCAAGGTTAGGAATTTGGTGGTTTAAGTCCAAAGGCTGGGGATGGTAACTGTCCCCTAAAGGTTGTTCACTTGAGTGTTAAGACTCAGAGTGAAGGCTTAAGGCAGTTGGGCTTATGGGCTCATCAGGATGATCATGAGGAACATCAGCACTGATCCTTGAAGAAATGCGAGTGGTTTGCTCCTCAGGAGAAATGGGAGCCCTAGTGTCCACTTTTTTCTGTATGGGTGAGTGTATGGGGGCCTGCACAGGCTCAATAACTTGAGCAGGGGTTCGTTTGGATTTTTTTGGTAAGTGAGGGTGATATGGGGTCTTTGTGAGGGTAAGGAGATGATAGGTGTGGGTTCAACACTAGCTTGTGTTGCTAGGTTGTCACCTTGAGCCATGAGCTCTAACATTTTGGGGACAAGGGCTGTTTCTACCCCTGAGAAGCCTACAGTTAGCTTCTTCATAATTTTAAAGATGCCTGGCTTCATCTGTCCCAGTTTAAGAATATTATCTGTTTCCTCAACTGTGATCCAAGTTCACAGTTGAGAATGTGTTGAACATATCTAGGAAACATATAGTATTCTAAGGAGTCAAGTTAGCAAGCAAGTTTGTGTATACAAACTGAGAGTACCTGAACTTGACCCCTGCACCATTCCATGAACTATAAAGGAGAGATCCTCAGGAATCTGGTCCCACCCACCATGCTTGTTAGACAAGCTGTGAATCACTACATGAAATAGATATTTCCACTGGGATGAGATCTTCCCTTCCTGAAGGTCTTGACAGCAAAGTCTCCCTCATAGCCCATCTGCTCAAAGGAATGGTTAACGGCTTCCTTTGGGAAGGACAGTTCACCTTCTTTATCATCCAGCTGAAGATGAGTGTTTATGATGGCTGGAGTGATGAAGACTGTCCTCCCTTGCACTGTGGCAGACAGAGCCTTCTCCCCATCCATGATAACCTCTTGATATGTCCTCCAAAAGTCAAGCAGGTGATCCTCATAAAGAGTAGGATCAATGGTGAGAGAGGTGTAGTAGTTGGATAGAGCTAGAAAATGGCAAACCTCTGAGAAACTATCATCTTTCTCAGAGTGCAGCAAAGCAACTTGGTTGTGTTGCCTGTGAAGTTGCATGGAGAAATCAGAGTGGTTTCTGTTGTGAATGTTGGCCATTTTAAGAAGCTTAAGGTGGAAGAAAGGTGAAGAACAAAGGTAGTTTTAGAGAAATTAGGTTTGAGGTATGGGTGAATTTGGAGCAGGTAGAGGAAAGAGGGGTAACCGTGGGTATTTGTATGAATTGGATTTGAGACAAAGTTAACGAAAGAGGATAAACTTTGAAATCCGCGTGTCGGTCCCACCTCCGAAAAGTAGTTTTTCTTTTGCCCAAAAAGTAGTTTTCTTGGAAGGTGATAAATCTCCCGAAGGTTATTTAGCTTCGGAAGTTTTACTGAAAAGCTTCCGAAGGTTATTTAACTTCGGAAGTTTTGACCAAAAAGCTTCCGAAGGCAAATTTTTACCCGGGAAGATATTAAAAGATTTTGAAGAATTTTGCTTCGGAAGCAATTTATACCAACCTCATTCTGAGATGAATAAAAGCTTCTGAAGGCAACTTTAAATCTTCTGAAGGTCTATTAAATCTTCCAAAAGATAAAAAGGAGTAAAATTCTGTTGGACCAAAAGAACCAATGAGCCAAGATCAGGAAAACCTCTAAGTCCCACATGCCATTGCAACAACTGCTGAAGACTCCATCAGCTGTTTTGACAAAGTCTGAAGATCAAAGTATGAAGATCAAAGAACTGAAGAACAACAGCTGAAGACTCTAAAGTACTGAAGACAAGTACTGAAGTCTGAAGTACTGATCATACAAGTACTGAAGACTTCAAGTACTGAAGACAAGTACTGAAGAATCAAAAGCTGAAGAACTGAAGAACTGAAGACCTTCTACTGAAGCACAAAGTCTGAAGACAAAGACTGAAGACAACAGCTGATGACATCTACTGAAGTCATCAGCTGGTACATCATCTGAAGCCAAGTCTGAAGAACAGTGCTGAAGACTCAAGTTTGTCACAACAGCTGAAGAAGTCTTCTTCAGTTGTTGTGATGGTTTTTCCCTTTTAGTAGTTTCAGTAGTTGTACAACAGCTGAAGAGCTTGTTCTTCAGCTGTTATAGTATCAGTAGTTATAAACGACTGAAGAGTTTGTTCTTCAGTCGTTGTAGGATTTCAGTAGTTTACTTTTGTCAGTACTTGTAAAAGATAGGAACACTTTTGTAAGAAGATGTCAGTTGTTGACATCTTCAGTAGTTTTATGTTCCATCAGTTGTAATTTTAATAATCGGTTGATGTCAGAGAAACATCACCACCATCCTTTTGCCGCCTATAAAAGGATGGTGAACCATGCTGTTTTAATTGCCGAAACGTGTTGAGCAATAGAAAATTAATTTTCACAGAACTCTTTTCTCTCTCTATGTTTGTGCTTTTATTTGCAATATCTTTTATGTTCTTGCTATAATTGCTAATTAACGTGCTAAATCCGCTGCAAACCAATCTATTGATCAAACGAGAGGCTGAGATCCTGTCAAATGGTATCAGAGCAGGTTAATCATTGATCGATTTCACTATTGATCATTTGAAACTGCTATTTTGATCTCTCTGTTTGATCGAATTAGCAATTTGCAAGAATTAGCCATAGAGAGTGAGTTTCTGCTGTTTCTGGCCAAAATCTTGAGGTCCTCTGGTGGTTTTGAGTTACGTTTGTCTTGTTTAAACTTGTTTTTGACTAAAACCTGAGATGACGACACCAACTAATGATCCTCACATACTGGTTCCTCAACCAAGCCTCCGATGCTTGTTAGGAACGAGTATAACATATGGCAAAGACGTATGCTTCACCACTTGGCTGTCAACAGTGCTGGTTGTTGGAAGTCAGTGGTGCATGGACCATACAAGCCTATGGTGAGCGTCCCTGAATCTAATGAACAGGTTGCGAAGAAACCTGAACAATATTCGGACGAAGATCTAAAGCTGTTCGAAATTGATGCTAGAGCCCATGGAATTTTAGCCATGGCTATTCCTAATGAGATTTATTCAGGGCTCTTGCATCATGAGTCTGCTCATGACCTATGGGTTGCTCTAAAGGAACAATTTGGAGGAACTGATTCGGTCTTAGCAAACAATAGGGAAATCCTCGCCCAACAATATGAGACATTCTCATATAGAAAGGGTGAGACTCTGACCCAGCAGTTTGAGCGGTTCTCTTGTTTGATCTCTGAGCTGAAGATGGTCAAACAAGAGTACTCCAACAGCCAGATGAACAACAGGTTCCTCAGGTCACTGCCTGAGAGATGGGACACATATACCATTGTCCTACGCTCCAGTGCTGATCTGGAAACTCTATCTCTCACCCAACTTCATGGAAACTGCTCACTTTTGAGAGAGAGATAGAGCAAAAGAGGAAGTTGTCCTCTTCTGGCAAGCTCGCTGATGACTTTGTCCAAGGTAATGCTGCCTTGATAAGTCATGAGTCAGAATATGCTTCATCAGAAAGTTCTTATGATGAGCATATTGATTTCTCTACCAACTCAGAACAAGCTTTTGTTGGTGTTAGTAGTTCAGGAGGTGGTGGTGACAACTTGTGTTTTCTGATGGAGGACTTGAAGGCATTCCAGATGATGATCTGGAAGAGATGGATATTTTGAACCAAATGGCAATGATAAATATCCGCTCTCAAAAGTTCTACAAGAGAACTGGTAGGAAATTCCCTGGACTCTCTGGCAAAACCAAAGTTGGTTTTGACAAGAGCAAGTTGAGGTGTCACAAGTGCCAAAGGCTTGGACACTTTGCAAGAGAGTGTAGATCGTCTGGATCTAACTCCTCTGCACCCTTTGTGACTTTTCCCAGCAATAGCTCACAGCACAGAGGGCAACCTTCCTCCAGTTCTGGCCATCCATCACAAGCACAGGCACCACCTGCTTTTTTGTGCCACAGGGTCATATGCCATATCCTTACCCTGTTACTACATGCCTCAGCCTAGTCAAGCTCAAGCACCCTCGGCTCAACCACCTCATGCTCTTCCTGAGCCTCAATCTTCCCAATCTCATCATCACACACAACCTCAACAACATAGCTTTTTCACCCCAAGTGTTGTTGACTGGAGTAGTCTACCAGAAGAGCTATCTGGTCAGGAACAACTACTCCAAGGTGCTGGTCAACATGGTGGTGACCAACCTTTTGGAAATCTTGCTCTGATGGCCCTTGATTCTGCTGAGGGGTCATCATCAAATGCCTCATCTCAGGTATCCACTGAGGCAAAAGCCAAGCTTTGTTCAGAATCATGCATAGCAGCATTTGCTTCTATTAGAGAAGCAAATGTAGCTTTAATAGATAAAAATCTTGAGCTTGAGCACACTATTTCCAAAAGAAAAGCTGATTTTGAGGCTGTACTCAAAGATAAAAATGATGAGATTTACAAGCTTAAATGCCAAATCAAAGATGATAAAGCTAGGGAAGATGTACTTTAGAGAAGTACAGAGACCTCAAGGAAACTCTTGCAACCACCCAAGTTGAGTGTGATCGATGGGTGCAATCATGCAAGGGTTTTGAAATGCTTCTTCGCAAGCAATCAGCTTCCAATGTGAAGTTTGGCATTGGTTATAATCACACTGCTCCTCCTACAGATTTCACTTCAAGAGCAGAAGTTGAATCTGATGGGGAGAGCAATAACCAATCCTTCTCATCATGTGACCTACTATCTTCTGAATCAGCATCATTAGAGATAGAAGTCAGCATTAACTCCTGCCAAAACCAATCAGCTGATGCTACAACAGCTGATGGTTCAAATGCTGACTGTCACATGACCAAAAGGCTGATCAACTCAGGGTTGTCACTAGAAGTACTGAAGGTACTGGAGAGCAAGTGACAACATCTGAAGTTCAAACCTCAAATACTGTTAGCACTAAAGAGAAGAAAACTAACAGTAGGAAAGGTTTGAAGACAGCTAAAGAGGATACCAGGAAAGCAGGCACTAGGAAGAAAACTGCTAGTACTGATGGCAAACAGCTGAAGAACAAGTCTTCAGTAGTTACATCCTCTTCAGCTGATGATCAGCATAAGATGAAGAAGAAGCCATGTGAGATATGTGGCTTGTTCAATCATCTTACTGATGATTGCTGGTACAAAAGGGGTTCCAAACTCAAACAGAAGGAGAAAATCAATGAGGACATCAATAAAATGAAGAATGAGTTTGAAACCAAGTTTGTACTAGCAACATCCAAGCCTGAAATCCCTAAGCCCAAAGCTAAATCTAAAAGGAAGGTAGGGGTTACTCAGGCAACAGCTGAGGTTGCTCAGAAAAAGATGGTATAACATAGGAATCCATCATCAGCAAACTCCAATGTGTCTGAAGAGCTGAAGGCTTTATCACAAAATCAGACACAGCTGGTGATGATGGTTCAGCAACTAGTGGGAAGAGTCAACCACTTAGATGCTCCTGTGTTGAAACCACAGAAAAGGAAGTCCAAGCCAAAGGGTTCCTCTTCTGCACCATCTTCTTCACCTCAGGCTGTCACACTTAACACAACTGTTAGTGCTGCACCTGTAACTGAGAACAGACCCAAAACCAAGCAGGTTTGGGTCTCCAAGACCAACTAACACATGGTTGTGTTTGCAGGGTTCTTCAACATGCCATAGAAGCATCTGGTATGTAGACAGTGGAGGATCCATGCACATGACAGGAAGCAGCTCCCTTCTTAATGACTACTCTCAAGGAAAGAAGGGATTTGTTTCCTTTGGCAATGATGCAAAGGGTTACATCATCGGAAAAGGCTTTGTTTCCAATGGGGAAATAAGGTTTGATGATGTGAACCATGTGGAGAATCTCAAGTACAACCTCTTGAGTGTCAGTCAAATGTGTGACAAAGGCCATGTTGCCCTTTTCACAAGCCAGAACTGTCGGATTCTGTCATCCAAAGTTCTGAGTTTGATTGACAAGGCATTGGATGAACACACTCTCCTGAAGGCCAACAGGACAGGAAGAGTGTATGCCTTAGATCTTTCCAAAAAGATAGATCTAAAAGGCCATCCTTGCCTATTCTCCAAGGCCTCTCCTCAAGAGTCTACACTATGGCATAGAAGGCTGGGTCATGTTAATTTCAAGAACATGAATCACTGATAAGCCATGGTTTAGTAAGAGGATTGCCTCAGAAGGAGTTCAAGTGTGAAGATGACTGCATGCTTGCTTGAAAGGAAAACAACACAAAGTTTCATTCCCTTCAATAGAAGAACCAAAGTCCATGCCTGCTTGCAGCTCCTGCACATGGATCTCTTTGGTCCTGTCAGAGTGATGAGCATGGCAAAGAAGAAATACTGCCTGGTAATTGTGGATGATTACTCCAGGTTTGTATGGACTTTCTTCTTGCACTCCAAGGATGAAGCAGCCAAGATTATAATAAACTTTGTGTTACTTGTAGAAAAGCAGTATTCCCTACAGGTCAAGTGTGTGAGAAGTGACAATGGAACAGAGTTTAGAAACCACACACTTGATGACTTCTACCTGTCCAAGGGAATTCGTAGGCAGTTTAGTATTCCTAGAACTCCTGAGCAGAATGGAGTGGTGGAGAGAAAGAACAGGACTCTCATTGAAGCAGCAAGGTCCATGTTGGCTGACTCAGGGTTGCCACTGACCTTTTGGGCTGAAGCTGTCAACACAGCTTGCTATGTACAGAATAGAGCTTTAGTGAATAAGAGGTTGATGAAACTCCTTATGAAGTTCTTCATCATTTGGCCCCTCTGATTTCATTTTTAGAGCCTTTGGGTGTCCATGTTTCATTCTCAACACTAGCAACCCACTCCAGAAGTTTGCTAGTAAGGTGGATGCAGGGTATTTTGTTGGTTATTCATCAACTTGCAAGGCATACAGAGTCTTCAACTGTAGAACAAAGGGGGTTGAAGAAACTCTGCATGTGAAGTTCAATGAATCTCCAAAGGACAAGATTCCACAAAACCCTGTGGAGTTGTTTGATCTGGACATACTGCAATATGTTCCTTATCAACCTCCAGCTGTTGAGCCTGTCAACAGATCTCCACCTGGTGGTACTGATGATGATGTAGTCAGTACTCACCTCTTCAGGTTTAGTGACAACCTGCCTGAGTCCACTGAACCTGATGCTCCTGTAGCCTCAGCAGCTCCATCCACTACAAATGCTGATGAGATTTCTGCTTGCTCTACTTCGTTTGAGCTGCCATCCTCTACATGGTTTCAGGAATCTCCATCACCATCTGTTGCTGCTGATGGGTCTACAAACACTTGCACAGATATCATAGTCTATCAAGAGCTCAAGAATCACCCCACATCTCAAATCATTGGTGATATTCATGCTGGAGTTTCAACCAGGAATCAATTATCCAACTTCTGCTTCTATGCTCTCTTCATCAGTCAGCAAGAGCCAAAGAACTATCATATTGCTTTAAGAGACAATGGATGGGTGGAAGCTATGCACTTGAGCTTCTTTAGTTTAAGAAACAGCAAGTGTGGGTGCTTGTTCCATTACCCAAAGGTAAGTGTGCTATAGGCACCAAGTGGGTATTTAGGAACAAAACAGATGAGAAGGGCCAAATTGTCAAGAACAAGGCTAGACTGGTTGTTCAAGGGTTTGCACAGGAGGAAGGCATGATTATGATGAGACCTTTGCACCTGTGGCCAGACTGGAAGCAATCAGACTGTTCTTAGCTTATGCTGCCTTTCACAGTCTTAAGGTTTATCAAATGGATGTCAAAAGTGCCTTCCTATATGGGAAAATAAAAGAAGAGGTTTATGTGTGTCAACCACCAGGCTTTGAGGACAATAAACATCCTGATTGGGTGTACAAGCTTGATAAGGCTCTTTATGGGCTGAAGCAAGCACCTAGAGCCTGGTATGAGACACTCTCAACTTTTCTTTTAGAGAATAAGTTCACTAGAGGCACCATTGATAAAACCTTATTCATCAAGACTGTGGGAGAACATAAGCTCCTTGTTCAAATTTATGTAGATGACATCATCTTTGCATCCTCTGATCCAAAGTTGTGTGATGAATTTACAAAGCTCATGAAGCTAAGATTTGAAATGAGTGCCATGGGGAATTACAGTTCTTTCTAGGTTTGCAAATCAAACAACAGGATGATGGAATCTTCATCCATCAGTCAAATATACCAAAGAGTTGTTGAATAAGTTTGATTTACAAACCTGTAAGCCCTGTTCTACTCCCATGAGCAGCATCACACAACTAGATGTAGATCAGAAAGGTAAAGCGGTTGATGAAACCCTTTACAGATGTATGATTGGGTCCTTGATGTACCTTACAGCTTCTAGACCAGACATCATGTTTGCAACATGTGCTTGTGCTAGATTTCAGGCTGCACCTAAAGAATCCCATTTGATTGCAGTCAAAAGGATCTTTAGATATCTGCAAGGTACCCAATCACTAGGTCTTTGGTATTCAATTGGGCATTCTTGCAAATTAGTTGCTTTCTCTGATAGTGACTATGCAGGATGCAAAGTCACCAGAAATCCACTTCTGGTGGTTGCCAATTCCTAGGCAATTGTTTAGTTTCTTGGCAGAGTAAGAAACAAACATCAATTGCTACATCCACTGCTGAAGCTGAGTACATTGCTGCTGCAAGTTGTACCTCTCAGATACTCTGGCTTCAGAACCAACTTCTGGATTATGGCATTACTGAGACTAAGACTCCATTACTAATGGATAGTGCTTAGCTCTTTGTATTGTCAAAAATCCAGTCCAGCACTCTAGGACCAAACATATAGAGATCAGACATCATTTTATCAGGGATTGCTATGAAAAAGGTCTGATTGATCCTAAGTTTGTGCCTAGTGCTGATGAGCTTGCAGATATTTTTACTAAGCCCTTAGATAGTGCTACATTCCAAAATTTGGTACTAAGGCTTGGTATGCTGCAGCTAGAGTAATTTGACCAATGCTGATGCTCTTACTTCACAACTACTGATGAGCAAAGGTCAAATATAAGTACTGATGAGTAATTTAGTCTTCAGCTCTTTCACAACTACTGAAAACTAAAATGACTCAAGGTACTGATGTACATTATTTATTGAAAACAACTGATGTAGTGAGGTGGATTACAACTACTGATGTATGATTTTCAAATAAATAAGTACTGAAGAACAAATTTTGCTCACAAGTACTGATGTGTAATCTTACACAAGTACTGAAGACAAAATTTGTTCACCAGCTCTGAAGAGTATTTCATCAGCACTTGTGAACATCTGATCACAAGAGCTGAAGGCATAAATATTCACAAGAGCTGAAGGGTCAATGAAACATCTGAAAGTCAGCCAAAGAGCTGATGAGTAAGTGTAGAGGCTAGCATGAAACAACTGATTTGACGAAAACAGCTGATGAGTAATTTCTCATCAGCTGATGCCAACAGCTGCTGTTTCATACCCAAACAACTAAAGGACAAAACCATGTCTTCAGTAGTTTCACAACTACTGATGGCTAACACCAAGTCCTCAGTTGTTTACAACAACTGAAGCAATACCATGTCTTCAGTAGTTCATAACTACTGATATCAGTAGTTCACAACTACTGAAGGCTAACACCAAGTCTTCAGTTGTTACAACGTCTGAAGAAGAATATTAGGTCTTCAGTAGTTCATAACTACTGAAGATTGACAATAACTCTTCAGCCGTTTACAACATCTGAAGGACAAAACCAAGGTTTCAGTAGTTTTAACTACTGAAGACTAACACCAAGTCCTCAGATGTTACAACCACTGAAGGTTAAGACCACGTCATCAGTCGTTACAACAACTGATAACTAACACCAAAACCTTCAGTAGTTTTCTTTCAGCCTTTGACCTACCCTATAAATACCCAACGTTCAGAGCATTTACTCCTCACTTGACCTAACCTTTCAAAACCTCTGAACTTCCCATACACCATTAATGGCGACCATGCAACTGAAACCTCGACACAACTGTGTCGCTCATCTCACCAAATCGCCATTATGGCCAAAATTTCACCATGCCGTCGATCTGATGCACGACTCACCTTACCAAACGGCATTCCTTTTGAACCCTACCATCTACACCGACTCCCTGATGGAGTTTTGGACGAACATCACCGTCCAAACCGGAGAGCAGGATGGCGAGGTCTCTCTCCGGTCCTCCGTCAACAACCACCCAGTGGTTATCACTCCAGCTACCTTGCGCCAAACCCTAAAGCTGGAGGATGCCACCTACCCAACCTCCTACCCCAAAGGCGCCCTAGATCTATCCTTCACATCCAACGACTACCAGGGTGACCTCTCCGCCGCAACCTTGTTGAAGAAACACTTCCCTGATCCACAACGCCTCATTTTTCATATGGTGAACGTGTGTCTGGCTCCCAAAACCTCTTCATGGGACCAGATGTCAACAAGGTGGCAACAGGTATTGTTCTCTATCCTTGAAAAACAACCTTTAAACTTAACAGATATTATAATTTTGGAAATCAAGGATATGGCCACAAAACCAGTTTCTAACGATGGATCTTGTATCCTCGGTTCATCATGGCCATAATAGAGAACCAGCTTCAGGCTGAGGACTTGTTGGCACTGGGGTCCCTGCCTTGGCTGTTCTAGCCGAGGTATACTCCAGGCACAACTCTGACCAATCCTTAAAACAGGCTGGCCGGCTGCGAAAACCCACGCAGCAGGAACCCACAGCCTCCACCTCCAAATCCAAAGTCCCCACCAAACCAAAAGCCAAAAAGAAGCCCAAAAAGGCTACTCAGGGAGATGAGTCCCCTGAGGATGCCCCTGCAACACAAAGGCAGGATGTGGCTGCTGGTTCGATTCTCCCAGCAGTCACCACGACTCCACCCACCACAACCGCACAGGCTTCCTCTCAACAAGAGCCTGATGCAACCACTTCTGGGGCAGCCACACTTCTGGGGTCTATCTCACTTGAGAAGACTGCCATTGAAATGCACAGTCCTCCCCCTGTGCACACTGCTTCGAGCCCATCTACTGATGAGACCGCCCCACAAAGCCCTACATTGGAAATAGCCAAACCCATCTGAGCACTCCACCCACTCCCTAGAAACCTATTACAACTGGGGAGACTCCAACAGAAGAGGGGGTGGATACAAGTGCCGGTGGAAGCCCACAGCACAGAGAATCACAAGTCCAATCTCCCAGTGTGGCTAGTGAGATAGGACAATCTGGTGAGGCTGCCACTTCCTCTGCATCAACATCTGAGCAGGGTGAAGCTGGTAACATCAATAAGACCTCACCAGAGGCAACTGCCGATGTGGATCCAATCCGGAGGCTGGAAGTCCCCAGTACCATGAATAAGGGGCACATGTTATTACTGAGCCACACTCAGAGCATGTGCATCCTGACATTGTCAGGAGGTCAGGTGATTCAGTTCATACTGATGATGACCTGAGCTTCTTCTTCGATGTTGTAGCTCACAACACTATCTTAGAGGATGAGATAAGCAGACTCAAAGAGCTGCTTGCTCAGATAACTCAAGATAGAAGTCCATCTGCCACCACAACCCCACAGATGGCACCTTCACCCGAAGGTCTCACAAACACTGAGCCACTCCCACAAACTCGGCCACCAGCCCCTGCTTCTGGCACTAGCTCTCAGGGTCAGAACCCCCCTGAGCAGCTGGATGCTCTCCTCCAGAAATCCCTGCCTCTCATCACACCCATACTAAAAGATATAGTCATTAAAACCATTGATGAGAGGCTTCCCACTTATATCCAACCCATGGTGGAGGTTGCCATTACTAAGGCGCTTGCTGATAGTCAAACCCCAACCAATGCACCCAAAAAGGGGGAGACATCAGTGCAAGCCAAGAGGAAGAGGGGAGAGGAGGAATTAGAGGCAGAGAAAGAGGTGGTGGTTAAGAGGGAGAGGGCTGAGGAGAGTAGTAGGGTGAGGGAGAAAGGGAAAAGGAAAGAGAGGGAGGTTGAGCATATAAAAGTGGCTGGAATCCAAAAGGATTTCAGTATCACTTATAAGAAAAAAGGAGAGGAGGGAAAGAAGGTGGTTGACTCCGATCTAGCAGCCCTTGTCAAGGAGGCTGATGCTGAACAAAGCAGATCAATGGACTCTGCCATTGATCAGCTGTTCAGGCAAGGCTTTGACAAGGACACAGCCTTGCTAGATCAGGAGCTCAGGAAGATGGAGACTAGGGAGATCGAACACCGATGGTCTACTTATAGCCAAGAGGACAAAAAGAGACTCGAGGCTATGAGTAGATTTATTTCGAAGTATCTGGGCAGGCCAGTCCTTGATGTCAAAGCATGGACTAGGGACAGAATCTTGGCTATAGCCACCAAGATCTGTTCAGCTGGTGACTTCACAAAAGGACTGGTCGCTGAGGCCCTCTCCGAAGCCGGTGCTGGGAACAGGACACTGTTAGCAAAACAGACTAAAACATCTCCGATCTCTAGATTGCTAACAGTGCCTGCCAACATTCCCACACCAACCACCCAACCACAACCCACAAAACCAACCCCTTCACCATCAAAACCCGCAGCCAATGATCCACCCTTGAAGAAGAAGAGAAGGGTGTTGAGGCTGCAAGAAGAAGAAGAAGAGGAGGATGAGGAGGATAGTCTTCCCATTTCTGCAGTTATATCTCTACCTAAAGCCAAACCACAAACCATCACTCCCACCTCACAGCAGGACACTGTGAGGGTAAAACTAGAAGAAGAGGAGCAGCAAAGATTACACGATGAGGTAATGCTGAAAAGCATTAACAAATCATATGCTGCTTCTACTTCTATCATGAACATGAAGAAGGAGGCTCTGAGACTCTTCACTCTTAAACAAACCTTTCAATATGAAAAGGAAAGAGTGAGGACTTGGCCTGATCCTAGGGTGGCTCACAGGATAGTTCAAAAGGCTATGCCTGTGAGATACAAGAGCCAACTTAAGAGAATCGTAGATGAAGTGATCTCTGTGGCTCTTGTAATAACACCCTGGGAAATAGTAGAGGAGTTCGAGAAAGCCTATAGAGCCAACCAATCACCCCAAACAATGCTAGATAATAGGGTGATTAGGAAAGGGTTGGTCTATAAGAGGCTTGAGAACTTCCATAGGGATGAGCTCAACTTGCTGTTAGAAGGAAAACATCCAGATGAGTTTGCATATAGGCAAGTAACAACAGTTGAGCTCAAAAATGGGAGACAGGCCAAGTATGTCTCAGAGCTGTACGGCCGGGAGGGGTTGTTCGAAGGTGAGCCTGAAGACCTAACCAAAGAAGAGCAGATGATATTTCTTCAGGCCTACACCCGAGAATCCTACCGGCTAGTACATGGGAGGTAGATCTCATGGATGGGACAACAGCTCTGTGTCCAATTCCCCAAAACAGAGCTCCCATCCATACTCAGCCAATCAAACCTTAGAGACTACCTCTCAGGCCAGTGCTTATCTGGGTCAACTTCTAATCTGATCTAGAAGGAAATAGACCAATATTTCTGCCAACAATAAGTGGGACAACAAATAATTAGAGGTTTTGGCTGCATTGGTTCAGGGGGAGTTTGTTGGACCAAAAGAACCAATGAGCCAAGATCAGGAAAACCTCTAAGTCCCACATGTCATTGCAACAACTGCTGAAGACTCCCATCAGCTGTTCTGACAAAGTCTGAAGATCAAAGTATGAAGATCAAAGAACTGAAGAACAACAGCTGAAGACTCTAAAGTACTGAAGACAAGTACTGAAGTCTAAAGTACTGATCATACAAGTACTGAAGACTTTAAGTACTGAAGACAAGTACTGAAGAATCAAAAGCCGAAGAACTGAAGAACTGAAGACCTTCTACTGAAGCACAAAGTCTGAAGACAAAGACTGAAGACAACAGCTGATGACATCTACTGAAGTCATCAGCTGGTACATCATCTGAAGCCAAGTATGAAGAACAAGTGCTGAAGACTCAGAGTTTGTCACAACAGCTGAAGAAGTCTTCTTCAGTTGTTGTGATGGTTTTTCCCTTTTAGTAGTTTATTTTGTTTCAGTAGTTGTACAACAGCTGAAGAGCTTGTTCTTCAGCAGTTATAGTATCAGTAGTTATAAACGACTGAAGAGTTTGTTCTTCAGTCGTTGTAGGATTTCAGTAGTTTACTTTTGTCAGTACTTGTAAAAGATAGGAACACTTTTGTAAGAAGATGTCAGTTGTTGACGTCTTCAGTAGTTTTATGTTCCATCAGTTGTAATTTTAATAATCGGTTGATGTCAGAGAAAGGACATCACCACCATCCTTTTGCCGCCTATAAAAGGATGGTGAACCATGCTGTTTTAATTGCCGAAACGTGTTGAGCAATAGAACAATTAATTTTTCACAGAACTCTTTTCTCTCTCTATGTTTGTGCTTTTATTTGCAATATCTTTTATGTTCTTGCTATAATTGCTAATTAACGTGCTAAATCCGCTGCAAACCAATCTGATTGATCAAACGAGAGGCTGAGATCTTGTCGAATTCTAAAAAATCAAAGGAATATCTTAGGAAGTTTGTCTTCCGAAGAGAAACTGGGGCTTACTAAAGTGATAGAACAGACAACTTAGAACACAAATAATTTTAGAAATAATATGATTAAGTTTTTAAGAAAAGCTACTCAAAGTTAATCATCCCAATAGCTGATATAAGATATTTGAATCTCTATTCATCAAAAGCCTTTGTGAACAGATCAGCATATTGTTCATCTGTGTGAACTTTTACTAGTTTGATTAATCCTTTTTCAAAATTATCTCTAATCAAATGATACCTGATGTTGATGTGCTTAGTTCTTGAGTGCTGCACAGGGTTCTCTATGATTGAGATAGCACTGTTGTTGTCTATGTGAATGGGAGTCTCTTTGAAGTTGAATACATAGTCTAGCATCTGATTTTGAATCCAAAGTACTTGAGCACAGCAGCTTGCAGCAGCAATGTATTCAGGCTCAGTAGTTGATGCAGATACACAGGATTGTTTCTTGTATTGCCAAGAGACTATCCTTCCACCAAGAAATTGACATCCCCCTGATGTAGACTTTGCAGTATATTGCATCCACCATAATCACTATCTGTATATGCATACAGATTGAAGTCAGAGCCTTTTGGATACCAAAGGCCAAGAGATGGAGCTCCTTTAAGGTATCTTAAAATTCTTTTGACAATGATTAGGTGTGACATCTTGGGGTTGGCCTGATATCTTGCACATATGCAAGTAGCAAACATAATATCTAGCCTGCTAGCTGTAAGATACATAAGAGATCCAATCATAGCCCTGTAGAGATGTTCATCAACACACTCCCCCTCAAGATCAGGTCCAAGGGAGTGGTTTCGAGCTATGGGTGTCTTAGTAACCTTACATTCAGTCATGTTGACTCTTTTAAGTATGTCTTGCACATACTTTGACTGATTTATGAAGATACCGGTGTCAACTTGCTTCACTTGAATCCCTAGAAAGAAATTGAGTTCCCCCATGGCACTCATTTCAAATCTATCCTTCATCAGCTTCTCAAAGTCTTTACAGAGCTTTGGATTAGTTGACCCAAAGATGATATCATCCACATACACTTGAACTAGCATTATGTTATTTCTTGTTCCTTTGATGAAGAGATTTCCATCAATGGTACCCCTTTTGTAGCCGTGCTGACAGAGATACTGAGATAAAGTCTCATACCACTTTCTTGGTGCCTGATGTAGCCCATAGAGAGCTTTGTCAAGCTTGCAAACATAATCAGGATGATCAGGGTCTGCAAAACCAGGTGGTTGTCTGACATACACCTCTTCATCAATCACTCCATAAAGAAAAGCACACTTGACATCAAGTTGATAGACCTTGAAGTTCTTGGATGCAGCAAAAGCTAGGAATAACCTAACAGCTTCAAGTCTTGCTACAGGAGCAAAAACATCTATGTAGTCAATCCCTTCTTCTTGAGTATACCCTTGAACAACTAGTCTAGCTTTGTTCTTGATGACAAGTCCTCTATCATCCTTCTTATTCCTGAAAACCCATTTTGTACCTATGGTAGTCTTCCCTTGAGGAAGAGGACATAAGTTCCAAACCCTTTGACTCTTGAATTGAAGCAACTCCTCTTGCATAGCTTCAACCCAACTTCCATCCTTTAGAGCTTCATTAATCTTCTTTGGCTCTATTTGGGATAAGAAACAAGAGTGAAGACAGATGTTGGCATTATGAGACTGTCCTCTTATTCTTACACCCATACCAACATCTCCAATGATGTTTGTAGAAGGTGAGACTTGTGGATCCTTAGTTGAGGGATCATAGCAAGTTGTTTAGACAAATCTAAATTGGAGAAATTCTGATCTGGTAAGGAGGATTCACCCTCTACAGCAGCACACTTATCAAGATTAACTTGATCCAATGAGTGTGTGACATCATTGAGATTTTCTTCAATGGGATGGTTTTCAGCATCAAGAAATTCCTGATCACTGTCACCACCACCATGTTCTCCAACATTTGAAGTTCCTATATTTGAGTTCTGTGCCTCAACACTGGAAGATGAAGGCAACTCAGATGTATCAGCAGGATTTGTCATTGATGTGCTGGTAGAAGCTTCATTTGCAGGATTAGTTACCACTGGAGTTGGAGATATGTAGCTTGAAGATCTTCCCAGCTCAAATCTAGGATCAGAATCACCTGTAGGTAATATATCTGTGGATCCTGAAACATGCTCACAAGATTTGTCAAAAACAGTTGGTAACTAAATCAAGATCAAACAGCCAATCCGGACCAGAACCTTCCACACTGGGAGTGTGTTCATTGAAAGTCACATTGGCTGACTCCTTAACTACTCTAGTTCTGAGATTGTATACTCTATAAGCTTTAGCTTGAGAAGAGTATCCAATGAAGTGTCCATCATCTGATTTCTCAACAAACTTGGCAATATGATCTTTGGTATTCAAGATGATGCAAGGACACCCAAATGACCTGAGAAAACCAATAAAAGGTTTCCTCTTGTGCCAAAGTTCATAAGGAGTCTTACCATGTGTCTTAACTACTAGAACTCTGTTGTGCACATAGCAGGCAGTGTTAACTGCCTCTGCCCAGAAGGTGATGGGCAGTTTAGAGTCAGGCAACATAGTTCTTGTAGCTTCAATTAATGTCCTGTTTCTCCTTTTAGCAACTCCATTACTGAGGAGTCCTGGGAGCAATATATTGTCTTGTAATACCCTTTTCATCAAAAAATGTATCAAGTATTTGATTTTTTGAATTCAGTTTCTTGATCACATCTTATGGTTTTGACCTTGTGATCACATTGATTCTTAATCTTTAAGATGAAATTCTTCAGAATCTCAGGAGTCTCATCCTTAGTTCTAAGGAAGAAGACCCATATGAATCTTGTAAAGTCATCTGTGATCACCAGACAGTAAGAGGTCCTTCCTAAACTTATTACACTGGTGGGGCCAAAGAGATCCATATGTAACAAGTGTAGGGGTGTAATGATGGAGTTTCTTTCCTTAGGCTTGTGAGATACCTTGTGTTGCTTCCCTTTCAGGCATGCAACACAATGATCATCACTTGTAAACTTTCTTTTTGGTATTCCAGTTACCAAATTATTCTTAATTAATTTATCCATGTTGTTAAAGTTTACATGGCACATTCTTTTATGCCAAAGGAAAGACTCATCACTGTTTGCTTTAGATAGAAAGCATGAAACTTCTCCTGAGGGAGATGTTTCTTGCAAGTCCATCTTATACATGTTCCCTTTCCTGGGGGCTCTGAGTAGGATGTGCTTATGAGGAATGACCACCCCGGGCTTGAGAACAATGCACTCATGCTCAGTAAACAGCATGTTATGACTCTGATCACAAAATTGAGATACACTCAGTAGATTGTATCCAAGCTCCCTGGCAAAGTTTACCTTGTCAATGCTGAGCTTACCATTTGTGACCTTGCCCCTTCCAGTAATGTAACCACCTGCATCTCCTCCAAAAGCAACTGGTCCTCCATCAATTCTTTCAAACTTTTGGAGTAGTGACCTATTGCCTGTCATGTGCCTGGAACAACCACTGTCAATGATCCACACATTTTTGTTTGTCTGTAGCTGTTCCTGCACAAAGAGATAGCTAGTTACATTTGGAAACCCAAGCCTCATTGGTCTTGGGCTCATTTAAAACAGTTAAAGACAATACAACAGTAATAGATCCTATAGCTGTGCTTTAAGGATCTTGTGCTGTTGTTGATGAAGAACCTTCAGTCATTTGGTCTTTCTTTGACTTCCATACCACCTTTGGAAGTTTGGACTTGACCTTCAATACTTCGGAAGTTTTTGAGACTTTGAAAGTTTTGATGACTGGACCTTCGGAAGAACTTGCCTTTACTGCAGCAAGCTTCAGTACTTCGAAAGCATTCCTTTCTTCTGAGACCAAATTTTCTTCCGAAGGCAGTTTTCCACTTGCCTTCTTCTTTATTTTGGAGCTTCCTAAGGAAACAAATTTTCCTTCCGAAGCTAAGTTCTTCTTGGAATTCTTGGAAGTGTCCTTGTTTATCATGTGAAGAGTGCCTTTAGGATTATATGGACAATCCTTGGCCAAATAAGAAGTACTCTTACACATGACACACTTCAGTTTCTTCTTTCCAAGAGTCATTTTCATAGAAGAGAGCTAACTTTGGTCACATCCCTTCTCCATCTTCACCTTTGCAGGAGCTGAGACAGTTCTTTTGGGTTGAGAACCGTTCTTGGAGTTGGATGGTCCAAGCTGTGTAGCAGTAACACACAGCTGATTAGTCTTCTTCTTGTTGCTGAGATGAGTTGCATATGAGCTAGAGTTCATGTCATCAGTCTTAACCACTTCAAACCCTGCAGAGATAAAAACTTATTTCTACTTAGAGTCAAAGGTGGCCTTGATCTTTTGAGCCTTCCTTGCTTTTCTTTTGGCTTTCCTGATCAAGTTCTTTCGTTTTGACTTGGTCATCTCAACAGCTTTACTCTCCTCAGAGGAATGGTGACCCTTCTCAGAATGCTTTTCTTTACTCAAACTAAAGTCACTCTTCACCATCTCCTCTTCATCCTCTTCAGTCAAAGGATCTATGAGGGGAAGCTCATCTTCACAAGTTCCACACCTAGGAGATCTTACAGACAAGATAGTGTGTGGAGGAGCTATCTCACTAGATCCCAGTCCCTGCTTATTTTGATAATACACTTTTGCATGCAAGGATGAGGATATTATGTTCTTGAAGGTTTCTTCTTCAAGAACACAGTTTTCTGCCTTAGCTTTGCTGATCACAAGCTCATCCTGGCATTTAGTTAACTTAGTTATGAGATCTTTGATCTGAGTCCTGTAGTTTGTTAGCTCATGTTTAAGAGTTGAAATTGTTTTCTCTAAATCTTCTATTTTTAGTTTATAATCATTTTCAGCTCTTTTAAAATCAGCTTTCAAGATGTTTAAGGACTCAAGGTCAGATCTCAGCTCTAAGTTATATGACCTGTATCTATTAACTTTAGCAATGCATTCAGAAGAGCAAAGATTTTCCAATACCTTAGTTTCATCTTGATCTGCCATAAGAGCTTGGTTTGGAGATGCATCTTCTATCTGAAAGCTCCAGTCAAAGCCTCCTTCTTCAACAGCAACTGCAGCTTGCTGCTTTGGCTTCTCATTATGGTGGGCTTTCTCAGTGTAGTTTGGTCTGGTCTGTGTTTGGCCCCCATTTGTTCTTGGTGCCTTACACTTTCTTGAAAAGTGCCCCATCTGGTTACAGTTGTAGAACTTTACTTTGCTTTTGTCCTGTCCAAACTTTCCACTGGATGTATTGCTTGGAAACTTTCTCCCAGTCCTCTTGTAAAACTTCTTGGCTCTGTGAGTGAGAAGAGCCATCTGCTAAACTATCTCCATATACTCCAGATCATCTGGATGGATACAGTCCAAGTCTTCAAGAGTGAAAAGAAAGCTGCCAGAGGTTTCATCAGCTGAGACAAAGGCATGAGAAGAACTTGTCTCTTGGAAGGGACTCTCTTGAGTGTAGCTTTCTCTTGATGTCTCTAGGAAGGTGATGAAAGGCCCTTTTTGTGAGTTGTCAGGGTAGCATAGCAACTGATGTTGTGGTTCAATGCTTTCCCTTTCATTCACATGAAGAGTTGAACTCAGTTGGTTATTGGAGTTACCAGAGGAATTTTGCATGTTCATCTCTATCTGGAATGCACTCAGGATACCATACAACTCTGTAAGAGTAAGAATCTTAAGGTCTGAGGTTCTCTTGATCACAACACAATAATGTGTCCATAGTTTAGGAAGAGAAGACATTAACTTCCTTACTATGTCCATGTTTTCAAGAGTTACTCCAATATCCACCAGAGTGTCCACTATCTCAACATACCTGAAGTATTGTTGAGTCAAAGTCTCACCAGCCTTGAAAGTGAAGTTTTCAAACTGCTGCTTTAAGAGATCCTTCTTGTTCTCTTTGGTTTCCTTGGATCCTTCATACATGAGCTTCAGTGCTTCCCATAAATCTTTAGTTGTCTTGCACTTCTTGAAGCCTCTGTAGATGGAGTTTGGAAGAGCAGTTTGAAGACAAGTCATGGCCCTTTGATCAAGCTCTATTCTTTTCATGTCTTCTTCTGAGTAATCATCTACACCCTTTGGGATGATACGATTACCAGTAGCAGAAGTAGTGCTTGGTATGAAGGGACCATTAACAACTGAGTCCCACATCCTTGAATCTTGACACTTGATGAAGCCTTCCATTCTTGTGTACCATGTGTCAAAATCTTTAGGAGTGATCAGTGGGGACTTGGTCATAGTACCAGTTTCCATATCAGCTTTAGAAAGAGCTGCCATTTAAGGTTGTTAAGTATTTTGTATGTGTGAGGGATCTTAAGATGGTGAGATCTTATATCAAGAGCCTGGAAAGCTCTGATACCAAATGCAAGACCGGTTGAAGGGTGGCACTTTACAACACAGTAACATAATGAGGAGAGTGTATTTAGAACACTTAATAGATCAAATAGGGAACTGGTTATGGTGATGCAAAGAACACAAGTAAACTTAGAACAGAACAAAATCAAGATGACAACACAAGTAGTTGGTTTTCAAGGATGATGTATATTGCTTCTCAAGTTCAAAGTTACAAGTATTCAGGCATAAGTATGCATACATACTAAGTTACAAGACTTGAGACACTATATACTACAACCTACAGATGGCCATACTTTGAAGGCCAGCTGGATACATGAACTAGACAATAAAATCTATGTAGAGTCAAAAGGCAGATTGCCTGTTAACTATTGACTATGACATGCCATAGCTCACATCCTAATATATTACAGAAAGGATAAAAGTACATAAAGTAGAAAGGTTTGACCCCAAGACCTCAATGTACAGTTTTCCTAAATCATGGACCTTTTCACCAACTCATGCAAGTTGGTGACCAACCAGAGTGGGCAGCGGTAAAGTGGTTCAGCTTTACAGAAAAAGTACATCAGATAAAAGCATGTCTGATAAAAGTCTTCGGAAGAATCTGTCTTGGTTCTTTGGCTTCGGAAGACTTTGTCTTTGAAGCTTCGGAAGACTTCATTTCTGGCTTCCTAAGATATTGGTCTTGGCTTCGGAAGATTTTACACTTAGAGTGTTTCTGGTGTAAAACTTCTGAAGCATTTCTACTTCATGTTCTGAGCAGCATGCAGGAAGACTTAGAGTGTTTTGGCTGCATCAGACTTATAGGAATCCTTACACTATGATCACTACGAGTTTCTTGTCATGTCCTTTGGTTTGACCAATGCGCCAGCTGCTTTTATGGATTTGATGAACCGAGTGTGTCGGCCAATGTTGGATAAGTCAGTGATTGTTTTTATTGATGATATCCTGATTTATTCAAAGAGCGAGAAAGAGCATGCCGGTCACATTCGAGAAGTGTTGGAGACGTTGAGGAAGGAGAAGTTGTATGCCAAGTTCTCCAAATGCGCGTTCTGGTTGCGCGAAGTTCAATTCTTGGGTCAAGTGGTGAATCCGGAAGGAATTATGGTGGATCTGGCAAAGGTGGAAGCGGTGATGCAATGGAAGTCTCCAAAGACGCCATCCGAGATCCGTAGTTTGTTGGGTTTGGCGGGCTACTACAGAAGATTCATCCAAGACTTTTCCAAGATTGCTTCTCTACTAACCAAGTTGACCCGTAAGGATGTAAAGTTTGTATGGAGTCAAGCTCAAGAGAAGGCGTTCGAAGAATTGAAGACGAGATTTACCCAAGCTCCTGTTCTGTCATTACCCGATGGAAGTGAAGATCTGGTGGTTTATTCTGATGCTTCTTACTCGGGATTGGGGTGCGTATTAATGTAGAGAGGAAAGGTCATAGCCTATGCATCCCGACAGTTAAAGGTTCATGAGGTTAATTATCCTACTCATGACTTGGAGCTAGCAGCTGTGGTCTTTGCACTGAAGATTTGGAGGCACTATCTCTATGGGACGAAGTGCACCATATTCACTAACCACAAGAGCTTGAAGTATTTATTCGAGCAGAAAGACCTGAACATAAGGCAGAGGAGATGGTTGGAGCTCATAGAAGATTATGATTGTGAGATCCATTATCATCCGGGCAAAGCCAACGTGGTGGCGGATGCCCTTAGCCGGAAAGAGAGACCCGAGCCGATTCGGGTGAAAGCATATCAGATGATTATGACCTCTGTCGTGCTGAAGCAAGTCAAGGAGTTTCAAGATGAGGCGTTAAAAGAAGATCATCTTAACTCCGAACGAATGAGAGGTCTAGTTGCGGAATTGGGTGAGAACACACTTGGTGTTAAAACCCGATTCGGGCGGATGTGGATTCCTCGTTTTGGGGATCTACAGGTGAAGATCATGGATGAAGCTCACAAGACTCGATACTCTATTCATCCCGGTGCTACAAAGATGTATCAAGACATGAAGAAAGACTATTGGTGGCCGGGTATGAAGCGTGATGTGGTAGAGTATGTGAATAAGTGCCTTACTTGTCTGCAAGTGAAGGCCGAGCATCAGAAGCCGTATGGAAAGATTCAACCTTTGTATATACCGGAATGGAAGTGGGAGCACATCACCATGGATTTCATTACGAAGCTGCCGCGTACTCCGAAAGGGTACGATGCTATATGGGTGATTGTTGACCGCTTGACGAAGAGTGCTCACTTCCTACCGATGCACGAGACATATTCATTCGAGAGGTTGGCGGATCTTTTCATTAAGGAGATTGTGACTCGTCACGGTGTGCCGGTGTCTATTGTGTCTGATTGTGACACCCGGTTTACATCCGAATTCTGGAAGAAATTCCATGATGCGATGGGGACGAGGTTACACATTAGCACAGCTTATCATCCCCAGACTGATGGTCAGTCGGAAAGGACCATTCAGACATTGGAGGACATGCTTCGGGCATGTGTGATTGATTTTGGGGGAAGTTGGGATGACCACTTACCGTTAGCTGAATTCTCATACAATAACGGCTATCATGCCAGCATTGGTATGCCACCTTATGAGATGCTATACGATAGGAGATGCAGGACACCCGTATGTTGGGGTGAAATTGGTCATAAAGAGTTAGGGAGCGTTGAGGTGATCGAGGCTACGACTGAAAAGCCTGAAAACATCAAGGCCTTCATGAAGGCAGCCAAAGATAGACAGAAGTCGTATGCTGATAAACGACGCAGACCGATTGAGTTCCAGGTGGGTGATCGGGTTATGTTGAAGGTCTCACCTTGGAAGGGTATCATTCAGTTCCAAAAGCGGGGCAAGTTGAGCTCGAGGTATATAGGCCCTTTCCGAATTATTGCTCGAGTAGGAGAGGTGGCCTATAGATTGGAGTTACCAGATGAGTTGAGCGGAATTCACCCGACATTCCACATATCTCATCTAAGGAAGTGTTTGGCAGATGAGGATATGATTGTTCCATTGGAAGATATCGAAGTAGATGAACGGCTCAATTATGTGGAGCAACCAGTGGCAATCATCGATAGAAAAGAGAAGACGCTGAGAAATAAAGTGGTTCCTCTGGTGCGTGTACAGTGGAAGCACAGGAAGGGATCCGAGTCAACGTGGGAGACCGAAGAAGAAATGAGACAGCATTACCCGTATTTATTCGAGGAATAACAGGTTTCGGGGATGAAACCTATATAAGGGGGTGGACTTGTAACACCTGGATATTTACTTTGTAGCCGACGAAAGAAGAAAAAGAAATAAAGTCCAAAGTCGGGGGACCAAACCCGCCAACGCACGAAAGTTGGGCAAACATGGGGGATTAAGAGGGGGAGGGTAGCCATTTGCTCCCCACTCTTAAGAAAACACAGCCAAAAGAGAGAAGAGAGAAAGAAGAGAGGAAGAAGAGAAAAAGAGGAGAAAAGTGGTGATTCGGGCTCGAAATTCATCGTGTAGCTAGTCTAAACGAAGCTTTTCATCTTCTTCTTGTTTGTGTGAGTTCTAGGACCCCTATTTTAATGGTTTTCAACTGATTTGGGTCTGGAACACATAGTAAACCTGTTTTTGTATGTGTGTGTGTTTGACCCATTTGGGTGTGATTGCGTGTGGTGTGTTTGGAGTATGTTCTTGGACTTGTGTGTGCTTGAATGGTGTCATAGTATGCATTCCTAAGGTTTTGGGTGGTTGATTTGGGCTTAGAATGAGTTTGGATGAGCTTAGAGGTCGAAAATGGCAGATTGGGTTCGAAGGGACTGCATTCTGCACCAGTTAGGGATGGGCGACCGACTGGAGGTCATACAGCCGACTCGAGGGTGATTGGGGTCCAGTCGCACGACTGGGGGTCCAGTCGCACGACTGGGGGTCCAGTCGCACGACTGGGGGTCCAGTCGCACGACTGGGGGTCCAGTCGCACGACTGGGGGTCCAGTCGCACGACTGGGGGTCCAGTCGCACGACTGGGGGTCCAGTCGCACGACTGGGGGTCCAGTCGCACGACTGGGGGTCCAGTCGCACGACTGGGGGTCCAGTCGCACGACTGGGGGTCCAGTCGCACGACTGGGGGTCCAGTCGCACGACTGGGGGTCCAGTCGCACGACTGGGGGTCCAGTCGCACGACTGGGGGTCCAGTCGCACGACTGGGGGTCCAGTCGCACGACTGGGGGTCCAGTCGCACGACTGGGGGTCCAGTCGCATGGGGAGTCATGCGACTGAGGGTCCAGTCGTATAGGTGCTTATTCGCATGGGGTCCAATCGCATAGGTCCATTCGCATAGTGTCCAATCGCACGATTGAGGGTCCATTCGCATGATTGGAGGTTCAGTCACATGGGAGTTCATTCGCATTGGTGTAGTCGCATGATGTTAAGTCGCATGATGTTCAGTCGCATGGAGGCCATGCGACTGAAGGGTGCCCAATCGCCCAAATAGGGCTGTTGTGTACGAGGAGAGGCATAGTTTAATTACTAACTTTTAGGGAAAAGAGTAGGGGTAAGTAATGATGTGGTAGTCCCCGTAAGTACATGTAAGATGGTCATCGACGCTTTAGAAGTTGTGTTGGGCACGATGATGATAGCGTTGCATGTTATGCATGATGTATGTATGTTAAGTATGATGTAGCCCAGGTATGATGGTAATGACTGATGACTGTTAAATGTCGATGTTCCTTGTTTCGATGTATGTTTATCTTTCCCGTAACTTTACGTGTTATGATTAACGAATGAAACGAAAAGTATTATGTAACGTAAAGTGAAAGATAATGAAAAGAGGAACGGAATGAAAGAATGCATACATTAATGAATGAATAAATGAAAGTAAGAAAGGCTTGCAAGCAAATGTATGGAGGTTCACACCCAATGAAGGGTGTTAGCTCAACCGTGTACGGGTTAGCTACCCCAGAAGGATGCACACTGGGGGTTCAATCCTTATGATTAACCATATGTATGGGATCCTTGCCGCTTACCCTAGGTACTGGAGTCAGCTTCGTGTATAATGTTCGAGGTCTATGAAAGACCTCAGGCCCAGTAACCAGCTTCGTGCACAATGTTCGGGGTATAGCACATGGCATTGATCCGTAACGAAAGAGAAAAGATAAGTGATGAATGTACTTGCCCTAGGTACTGGGGTCAGCTTCGTGCACAATGTTCGAGGTCTATGAAAGAACTCAGGCTCAGTAACCAGCTTCGTGCATAATGTTCGGGGTATTGTACATGTCATCGAGTACGAACGAATGTAACGAACGTACGAACGAATGTAATGAACGTACGAACGAATGAAATGACGTACGAATGAATGTAATGGATGTATGAATGAAAGTAAGAAACGTACGAACGAAAGAAAGAGTTTATGAACGAAAATAGCGAATGTGAATGTTAACGAGGTACGGTAAATGAATGAAAGCTAATGAATGAATGATGAAGATAATAATGATATTATCTATGTGTACGTATGATGTGTGATCGCATGTATGTAAAGAACGGTTTAAACAAAAGAAAAGTATGTTTTATTATAAAAACTAGAACTCACTCAGCAACGCTGACTTTTTATGTGTTTCCAGTTGGCAGGTAGTGTTGCTGAGGATGGCACGAGGCAGCTACTCAGCTCCTTTGGGATGGCATCCATTTATAGAATGCTTTTGTGATGTAATACAACAATGTATTTTGTAAACTAACTGACGATGTATTATTTGGCAAAAGTATTTACAATAAAATGAGATGTCTTTTGAAAGTTTCCGCTGCATGATTTTAGTAAAGACTAAATAGTGTATGTTTTAGTGCAATGATGACCAGCTGTGAGGTGCCCGGGAACGGGGCCTTACACAAACTACGAGCCCGAGGGTTGGAAATGCAAGTGTGGGCCCACCTTTTATAGCCCATGATCGACCTTCTATTATATTATACTAGGTTAGAGCCCGTGTACTGCATGGGTGGTTTAAACAATTACAATCTTATTTAAAATTGATTATTTAATAAGCGTAATAAACATTAACAACAATAATTTGCAAATTCAAAAACTTCATTTAAAAGATCAAACGTACAAACTAAAGTTTCTCATAGATTTCTGAACACCTCTTTGTATACAACGTTTTGTGTTTCGTTGGTAATGTTACCATTTTGATCTAAGATTAATAATTTAATCCCGTCTTTCATCTTCACCCTTGACAAAGTAACGTATAACTGACCATGAGTGAAAACAGGTTCTTTAAGATACAAACCAACTCTTGACAACGATTGTCCATGACTCTTGTTAATCGTCATTGCAAAGCAAACAGTAAGTGGAAATTGTCTTCTTTGAAATTTGAAAGGAATTTTTTTATCAGATGGCACGAGTTTATTCTTGGAATAAATGTTCTGCAACCAATATTACTTCCTAATATTATCTCTGCTTCAATAACCCGTTTTTCTAGAAAAACAATTTGCAGCCGAGTACCATTGCAAAGACCATTTTGCTGGTCATTATAACGTAGAAGCATGACTGGAACATCAACTTTCAATACTAACCTATGATTTGGAAACCAGGATATCTTAAGGCCATTTAAAAAATCCGGTGAGTATAAATCTTCTTGTAACGGAATATTAAAATGTTTTGTTTGACATATGCTATCCGAACTAAGATACTCTACCTCATCAACGGAAAAATTGAAAGCAAACGATCATTAATTTCATGAACGACTTCGTTTTTAGGTGCTAGAATTGCTCTGTCATGAAAATAATCTTTGCCTTTGTAGTTCAATAACATTGATGGGTAGACAAAATAAGTCAGACTTGATAAAGGATCGACATCATCATGTATGAGGAGGCCATTTGGTATAGTAATAGTTGCCTCACCATCGTTATAACCACCAACGTTACCCTCTCCGATATCAAGTAGCCATCTAGCAAATTCTTTGATTCGTTCATTGTCATCATCTTGTCCGTCTCCTTTTAGTCTCGTGTTTTTTGTTAAAGTAAGTAACTTGCATTTATCCTAAATGTATGATGAGCTTAATGATGCATTAACAATCTCCTGTCGACTACCATTTGGAACAACAGGTAAAATTTGTCTAAAATCACCACCAAAAACTAAACTTTACCACCAAACAACATATCTAAAGGTGCAGAGGTATCTTTAGTTAATACATGATTCATCATCCTCTCTAACGCTTCTAAAGCATGCTTGTGAGTCATGGGCGCTTCATCCCAAATAATTAATTTAGTTTGCTTTAGTAGATGAGCAACTTCACTATTTGGTTTTATACGGCAAACTGAATCCTCGTTTACATATAATGGAATGTGGAATCTTGAGTGTGCAGTACGACCTCCAGTAAGCAACAAAGATGCTATTCCGCTAGATGCTATGTTTAATACAGTCTTACCTTTAGACCTTATTGTTGTCGCCAATGTCCTCCATAAAAATGTTTTACCGGTTCCGTCATATCCGTAAACAAAAAAAGCCATTCTTTATTTATTTCAACAGCAGTCGTGATTTCATTATAAACCAGTCGTTGTTCATCGGTTAAAGATTTAAGGAGCTTTTCAAATTCACTCATCTCCTTTATAATGACAGCAATCAGCATGAGAAAAATTGACACGCAATGATAGTTTTAAGTTGTAAAATACCTAAGTTTTCAAGTATCATTTTCAAGGACTCACCAACCATTTTAATTATAGGATATATGTATGAAGATGTAAATAAGTTTTGTTATTTAAACTTCATTAATATTGTTTAGTTGGTAGAAAATATGTATTAAATAATAAAAGAAATGCTAAAAATAAAATTTGACTTACAATAAAAGGATGAAGCTCGTCTGAAACTATATGATAGAAGAAAGGAAGTTGTTCTGAGAGGTATCACCATGAACGTGGGTAAGAAACCAAATATTAGGATGAATGGGGCAGAGAATGATATGATCATCCTTTTTTAGTTTAAGGTGAAATGATACCAGTGCCCATCCGGTTGTGAAACCCAACTGACCATTTACATATCCGGTTTTCACAAACCATCATGTTGAATCATGGAGCCTAAGGTAGATCAAAGGAGTAGGAGATTGTTTTCTGTAGAAGTCTTCAACAAAAGGTTTTGGAAATCGCTAGCACAAAATAGAAAAGTAAATGTTATATAAATACATAAGTGCATAAAAAAGGGAAAAATAATTTTAAAAGACAACTAACAAGGTATGCATCAGAAGGATAGGAAATATGCTTGACAAAACCAGGTGGGACTGACATTTCGCAATGTCCTAGACAAATGTCAAAATTTAAGTGAAAAATGAGTGTCAAAAAGTAATAAACTATGAAATGTGTTCACACAAATATGTAAACAAAGGAAACAAATATGACAAACAATTTAGAACATGTTGGTAAGTAGTTTTGATCTAATTTAGAACATGTTGGTAAGTAGTTTTGAACAATTAAGTCATATACGATCTTGGAACCCCATTTTGATTTTACTTGCATATTAATAATTCTTACTGTTGAGAAGGTTAACAATTAATCAATATCACTAATATATAGATAATAAAACTAATTAGGAAATGCTAATTAAATAAACAACAACAATGAGTACAAATACAAAGAAGTAGACACTTTTCATGAACTTCATCAAGTTTCGTCCGATCAAACATGTATAAGTAGACATTAGAAAGCAAAGGCACTAAGAACCTACCTGCCAAACATGCATTAAGTAGACACAGTTACCATCCTTAAAGCCTACAAAAAGCAGGTCCGTGTATTATATCAAACAATTGATATGCATGCATATCATAAATCTAATTACTTCAACTCATCAAACAAATAAGCAAAAAACTATGATGACATACAAATAGATTGTTCAGATTGATATTACTATCATAACAAAATCAACACTAATAATTATGAAGAATTCAAAAAATTACCATAAAGACGTTGCAAAGTCACAGAAAACATAAAACAGAATGAAGTTAAAATTAAACTAAAAAGCAGATTGATAAGACCAATCAAAAGCATAGTTGCATAATGGAATATAAGTCATGTTTTTTTCACTAAAGGCATGTGCTAAAGGCAAAGCTATTAACTAATACGTTGAAATTGAAGGTATACAACCTGTACTACAGAAGCTTCACAGCTCAACTTGTAGCCCAATAACAGCATTTTCACTAAAGGCATGTGCTAAAGGCATGGAGTATACGCTACCTGCAACTCATACGTTGAAATTGAAGGTATACAACCTGTACTACAGAAGCTTCACAGCTCAACTTGTAGCCCAATAACAGCATTTTCACAACCCCATTTCTAGCCCAAAACACATATATGTAACAATAGTTAGATTGATAAAAATACAAACCCAATAATGCGACAAATTACCATTTAATTCTAAACTGAATTCACACAAACCAACCACTGAATTAAAAAACATAACAAATTAGCTTATAACCATTAGGCAATCCAAACTTATAGAGTAATCGTATATAAAAATATAGCCAATCATAAAGCTTAGGAGAACTACATGATAAAATAGAAACCATACCTTTCACAATGGATATACATTGTAAATATCACTTGCATTTTAATCCTAACAAAATATAGCATACAGTTATGTAATAAAAAATAGAAACATTTTAACTTCATCATGTTAATACACTTTGGCATTTTATCAAACAACTTATGGGCACAAAAGGATAATCGCAGAAACTTTATGGATCTTATTTAACCCATATCATAGAAACTTGCCACCTAATAGATAAACTATTGTTCTTCAATTCTCACCCTAAATCATTCTCTACTGTTTACATCACACATAGCGATATCAAAGTTGTTAATAACCTCATTAGTGATACTCCTCTGCTTAATTAGTAATGTAGCATAAGGTAGGATTGAAATCCTCATGAATTTTTGAAGCAAGAAAACAGGATATCTTAAAATCCATATAAAAAAACAAAATTTCATCAGACTAATTTTGAAACAACACAAACTAAAGTCTAGGGTTTGAGGTTCAAAAAGAAAGAACAAACTGAAGGCCTAAACAACTGCTGCATATGAAAATTAACATAGAAGAACCATAAAATCGTATTAAATCTTACAATAACAGAAACATGAATCGCCTTTAATGAGTCAGCCATGAAGGGGGGAAAATAAACTTACAGCTCGAATCATTGATGTAGAAAACCGGTGTTAGGAAAAGATATAAGATCTATAAGGGACGTAGGATGATGAAAGATATAGAAAACATCAATGTCGGAGCGTGGGTTAAGATGAGAAATGGTGGTTGAAAAAGAAGATAGTGAAATTAGGGTTGGGGGAGAATAATGTGGAAAGGAAAAGTAATAGGATGGTTTAAATGTGGAAGATCCGCAAAACCCGATCGGAAAACCTGGTTGTGATCCGCGTGTAAAATTTGGGCAGGATTGGAAAAAAATTATGGATTGAGAGGGTGACACTTGGCATAGAGATGGCTTAATAATATGCCATGTGGCACAAAAAAGCTTTGTTTATTATATAGGATAGATTCTAATTTATAAATTAAACAATCCTTACGTACATGCATACGGTCTTAGCTTTTAGTTTATGAGTTAATTATCTACATAATTAGATTGTGTAACGGTATATGTATCTATGATGAATGTCATATGGTGTGTTTATGTAACACTATTTTCTTTGGCAAATGGATGATCATGATTTCAACAAAAGAGAAATGCCATGGCTCAATAATCGTCAAATTGATCTCATTTATATTCAAAATTGTCAATTAGATTATTTTATCTTAAACAAATATAAATTCTAAAAACTTAACTAAATTGATACTTGTAGCTAAAAGTCATACTCCTAACCTGAACTTATAGCTCAAGTTGTTTTTAACTCGACTTAACATGTGGCTCCGTGAGTTGTCTTGTTTGTTATTTTTATATCATCGTCAATTTTATGATTTCAACTAACAAAACTTATCAAGTTATTGATCTCTACCTAGTGAAAATGGTTAATTTGATTCTCAAAACATCGTAAACCAAACTAAATTGCTTGTTTTAAAACTAATTTCAGACCAAATGACTAATATGTAACACATCAAACTAAATTTCTTTGTTTATCTTGTTTAATCGTTTAACCAACAAAATACTTAGAGGTTAAGGCGTATGACTTGGATAATTGTTGAAATGTGCAAAGAAATTGATTTAAATAAAGATTTTTTTAAAAAAATGGTATATTTTGGAAGAAGAAAGTGGAAATGGTTATTTGAACAGAAGAATATGGTTAATGGTAATACCACCCTTCTCAAGAGCGTTTTCTTCACAATCTTTAACTCCTAATAATTGGGTTGTCAATCAATGTCAGAAACAGCTCTAGGAGCGGTTTTAGTAACTCTGTTACCATCTCAACCATTAAAGCTAGAAACCGCTCCTTGCAGGAGATGCTTCTCCCTCAACCAAATAAAACGAGAAACTGCTCCTGAAAAGAGTAGTTTCTCACCTATTAAAGCTGATCTCTCCTGCTTCCCTCAAACAAATGAAAAACAAAAAGCCGCTCCTGCGATGTAAGGCCCCCGTTCCCGGGCACCTCACAGTTGGTCATTCATTGCACATAAAACATATTAATATACATTTCATAAAATAGACAGCGGAATTACGTTAGCAAAAGTCATTCTCTATTATTAAAAGATATTGTTGTTAAGCAATACAATAATGTTCAAGTTACAAAAGATTGTTTAATTGCATTACAAAACAACAATATCATGACATAGGAATGGATGTCAGTCTTTCCCTGCCGAGTAGCTTCACCCTCGTGCCATCCTCAGCAACAATTACCTGCCAACTGAAAATGTATAAAAGTCAGTGTTGTTGAGTGAGTTCTAGTTTTAAAAGTATGAAAAATACCTTGTATAATGTATATATATATATATATGAAAATACTCTTTTTGTAAAATACACCTCTTACTCTTGTACGTGAGCACGCATTAACTATACAACAAGGTAATGCTTTCTTTCTTTATTATATGCCTTGTTCATTTTGTACTATTTTAACTTTATCTTTCACTGTCTATGTGGACGAATGAGTATTACCCTAAACTATATGCGCGGGGAAACTGGTGCTGGGCCTCTCTGGTCCATGCTCTGATCACTGTACACAAGGCTGACCCAGTCACCTAGGGTATGCTACAAAGGTCCGCCAATCTCAATTGATTGGCCCCGTGAGCACTATCAGGGTAGCTAACCCACATCACAGTTGAGCTAACGACAACATGGTCGTGCACCTCCTATATGCTTACAAGACTTGTTTACTTTTTAATTAAGTTCCATTTCTCTTTATTATTTCTCTTTCACTATGTTAAGGATACTACTTGCATTTATGGTCATAGGCACACCACATAAGTCACATAATAATAATCACTATGACCATAGGCACAACTTATAATAATGCAAATATAATAGTAATTAAAAACCCTAAGTCAAACTTGGGTCAAACTCTAATGATTCTGTTTACTCAAAATTTCAGAAAATATTCTAAGTGTCCTAGGCGCATGAACACTATGCAGACGCATGAGGCCTGTTTAGGCGCATGAGCACTATGCAGACGTATGGGCTTACACTTAGATTTTCTAAGGTATTTTCTAGACGGTTGGGGTACTGTTCGGGCGGTTGGGCCCTGTTTAGACGTATGGGCTTACTTAGAACTTTTAAGGCAAATCTTAGGCGGTTGAGGGTACTGTTTGGGTGGTTGATCATACTTAGAAATTTTCTAAGGAAAATTTGGGCGCATGAGTCCTATTTGGATGCATGGTCAACTTGTTGAACCCATTTCTAAATTATTTCCAGTCCCAAACACCATATCATCCTGTTCTAAGTTAAGTCCAACTGTTCTAAGCATAAACTAACACATAAAAATCATAAAATCTCAACATACATGCATAGTTACATACGGGTGTTCATATAACTTTTATAAAAATGATTTTACATACATTTTCAGCCTCAAAGAGTGTTTAAACATGTAAAATTACGGGGTCTAGAACTCACATTTGCTGCTTTTCAGCTTAAACCCTTCTCTTGAGCTTTTCAGACGTTTCTAGCACCCAAAAACCCACTAAAAACACACACACCGAGCACACAAACACATGTAAGCATACAACCAAGCTAAGTCTAGCCAAGAACAACTTAATTACACGAATTCTTACCTTAACTTCGACTTCTTCTTCTTGTTCTTCAAATATTCGAGAGCTTCTGCTCTTTCTCTCTCTAAAATCCACAGAAAGGTGAAAAGTAGCATGGCATGGGCGGCCATGCCACTTTTATACAAAATTATATAAGATTTTGTACTTTGGACATGTTTAACCCCTCACTTTGGGTTAAATTACATTTCCTTCTTTTTATTCTTCTTTTATAATCTTTTTAAAATATCCGAGTGTTACAAGTCCACCCCCCTTATATAGGTTTCTCCCTGAAACCTGTTATTCTTTGAATAGTTGTGGGTAATGTTGCCTCATTTCCTCTTCACTCTCCCACGTAGACTCGGAACCCCTCCGGTGCTTCCACCGCACTCGTACTAGTGGAACTACTTTGTTCCTTAATTTCTTTTCTTTCCGATCGATGATTGTCACTGGTTGCTCTACATAGTTGAGCCGTTCATCTACCTTGATATCCTCCAGTGGTACAACCATGTCTTCATCAGCTAAGCACTTTCTCAGATGAGATACATAGAATGTGGGATGAATACGTCTCGCGGATTGGTAGGAAGTGAGCACTCTTGGTTAGACGATCGACAATCACCTAGATGGCATTGTACCCTCACGCCGTGCGGGGTAACTTTGTAATGAAGTCCATGGTGATGTGCTCCCACTTCCACTCGGGTAACGGTTGGATTTTCCCGTAAAGATCCTGATGCTCTGCCTTCACTTGCAAGCAAGTAGGGCACTTGCTCACATACTCCACCACATCACGTTTCATACCTGGCCACCAGTAGTCCTTCTTCATGTCTTGATACATCTTGGTGGCACTAGGATGAATGGAATATCGAGTCATGTGAGCTTCATCCATGATCCGCCCTCGTAGATCTCCATAACGGGGAATCCACATTCGTCCAAAGCGGGTTTTAACCCCGTGGGTGTTTTCTCCCAGTTCCGCCACTAGACCTCTCATTCGTTTAGAGTTGAGGTGATCTTCTTTCAACGCCTCATTCTGAGATTCTTTCACTTGAGTCATCACGTTCGAGGTAATCACTAACTGATACGCCTTCACTCGAATTGGCTCGGGTCTCTCTTTTCGGCTAAGGGCATCGGCCACAATGTTGGCCTTGCCCGGAAGGTAGTGGATCTCACAATCATAATCTTTGATGAGATCTAACCATCTCCTTTGTCTCATGTTGAGATCCTTTTGCTCGAATAAGTACTTCAAGCTCTTGTGGTCGGTGAAGATCGTGCACTTGGTACCATATAAGTAGTGCCTCCAAATATTCAACACGAAAACCACAGCCGCTAACTCCAAATCATGTGTAGGGTAACTGACTTCGTGGGTCTTCAACTGTCAGGATGCGTAGGCTATCACCTTTCCACGTCGCATCAACACGCAGCCTAACCCAGAATATGAAGCATCCGAATATACCACTAAGTCTTCACTACCTCCGGGTAATGTCAAGACAGGAGCTTGGGTTAATCTCGTCTTCAACTCCTCAAAAGCACACTCCTATTCTTGACCCTACACGAACTTCACATCCTTGCGAGTCAATTTGGTCAAAGGTGAGGCTATCTTGGAAAGTCTTAAATGAACCTTCTATAGTAGCCCGCCAAACCCAAGAAACTACGGATCTCAGATGGCGTCCTTGGAGACTTCCATTGCATCACTGCCTCAACCTTTGTTAGGTCTACCATGATTCCTTCAGCATTAACAACATGACCCAAAAATTGAACCTCGCGTAACCAGAAAGCACACTTAGAGAATTTAGCATACAACTTCTCTCTCCTAAGTGTCTCCAATACCTCGCGTATGTGGCCGGCATGTTCTTCCTCACTCATAGAATAAATCAGGATATCATCAATAAACACTATCACTGATTTATGTAACATCGGCCGACACACTCGGTTCATCAAATCCATAAAGGTAGCTGGCGCGTTAGTCAAGCCAAAAGACATAACGAGGAACTCATAGTGTCCATAACGCGTACAAAAAGTTGTCTTAGGAATATCCTGCTCCTTCACTTTCAATTGATGGTAGCCAGATCGAAGATCTAACCTCGAAAACCAACTGGCACCTTGTAGCTGATCGAACAAGTCATCAATCATCGGTAACGGATACCGATTCTTCACCGTCAACTTGTTCAGCTCTCGGTAGTCGATGCACATCCGCATACTACCATCCTTATTCTTTACGAACAATACCGGAGCACCCCAAGGAGAGATACTCGGTCTAATGAATCCCTTATCGAGCAACTCCTGCAGTTGCTCCATCAATTCCTTCATCTCTATCGAAGCCAACCGATACGGTGCCTTAGCTACAGGCTGAGCACTGGGTATCAAGTCAATTTGAAATTCGATTTCACGATCTGGTGGCACACCAGATAAGTCCTCTAGAAACACATCGGGAAAGTCGCACACCACCGGCACATCGGACAGTTGTGGTGTTGACGTGTCCACATCTTTTACGTAGGCCAGGTAGGCACTACATCCACGTCTTATACACTTCCCCGCCACCGCCATCGAAATCACTTTCGGAATTGTAGTAACGCGATCTCCATAAACCGTCACCGAACTCCCCCCGGGTGCAACCAGTCGAATCATCTTTTTGCGACATACGATGTTTGCTTCATAGGTTGCTAACCAGTCCATCCCTAGTACTACATTAAATCCACCTAGGGGCATCACATGTAACTTAGTAGCAAACCTATGACCTTCTAGTTCTATGGCACATTCCTCTATCACGTTAGTAATTCTAGTGGACTTACCAATAGCGGTTTCTACATCGAATGGTTCACTAATACTCCTACTACTAGCAGATAACTTAGCACAAAAAGTAGTAGAAATGAAACTCCTAATAGCACCAGAATCGAGGCACAAGTTTGATTTACTAGAAACATACCTGACACGACATCAGGATCCACTCTGGCCTCCTCTCGGGTCATGGTGTAAGCTCTAGCACTTGCCCTCTGTCCTCCCTCATCCGGCTTCTTCTTCGCCCCAGAGCTCTCAGCCCTCGGCTTCTTGCAGTCCTTGCTCGCGTGGCCCTCCTCGCCACAGACATAACACTTCAGCACCCTACAGTCTCTAGCGATGTGGCCAGGCTTGCCACACCTGAAGCATACGTTCATCCCCAACCTGCACTCGCCAGTATGCTCCCTTCCACATCTGCCACACTTCTTCGACCCTGAGCTTGACGACACCCTACGGTCATCCACCTTCATCCTCTTACTGTTTGGAGTGAAACCACCATGTCAAACCTCTTCCCATTCCAGCTTTTATCACCACCATCTGCCTTCCTCACCTCCACCACAGTCTCCTCTCGCTCATCGTACAACCTGCCTGCCAAGTCCACCATTGATCGAAAGGTACCTGGCTGAGCAGTGATCAAATGCCTGCGAATATCAGCCGGTAATCCTTGGATGTACCTCTTGATCTTCCTTGACACCAGGGTCACCTGATCCGGTACCAGCCTCGCCATTTCGTTGAATTTGGTGGTGTACTGTTGGTAGGTCATGGTTCCCGCCTCCAGTTGTAGGAACTCCCTCTCGATCCTATCGAGCTCCCTGTGAGGACAGAATTCCTCGATCACTAGCTGCTTCAGCTCCTTCTATCGCATCTTCCCGATGGCTCTGGCACCTTCAGCTTGGACGATGTTGTCCCACCAACACAACGTTGAGTCGACAAAAGAGTGAGTCGCGAACTTCACCTTCTGGTCTTCGTGACACTCACTGATTTCCAGCACCACTTCCATTTCCCTCACCTAGCGATGAGCGGCAGCAGCATTGCCATTACCATCGACGGTCGGGGGCTTGCACCTTTGGAATGCCCCATAACTGCACCCCTTGGTCGTCACCCCCACTACATCATCCTCCTCTTCGTCAGACAATACAGTCTCAGGCTTCGGTCGTTCTTCCTCCCTTTTGCTTCCCTTGCCCATTTGTCCTTTCTTCTCTTCCTTCTCCTTCCTCTCCTCATTCCTCACAGCCCTGATGACTTCGGTCACTACAGACGGTAAGACTGTCTGCATGACCTGGTGCACCTCATCAGCAATCGCCTCCCTACCTGAGGCATTCAGGCTAGCATTCTCATTCTCCTCACTCCGGCCATGAACCCCAGGGTTCTCGTGAGCTGTCTCAGGAGCCTTAGCACTACTCCTAGTCGTACATGGACGACCTCTGCCTCTAGAAGCCTTGAAAGATTTTCTTCCAGCCATTTCCTAAATGCTATAGATTCAAACACTAACACAGTCATTCAAGGGAACAGCTCATTTTATGTTAAGTATAGTAAGTCCCTAATTACAGTGGCCAGTTGTGATTAGCCACTTACTTTACTCTTCACACCCCAAGCATCTCCTATCCTGACTACATCTGCATCTAAATCTACTAAGAACACATAAGTCAGATAGCACACGCACATAATACCGGTTAACATATATAAAAGACATACCTGATGGCACGTAGCTACTCGGGCTAACATCCCTCTTTCTGTCCCATTTTCAGTTTAAGTTTAGGTTTTTGAAAATAATTTACCAATTCACTTAAACTATGACTTTGATACCAACTTGTAAGGCCCCCATTCCCAGGCACCTCACAGTTGCTCATTCATTGCACATAAAACATATTAATATACATTTCATAAAATAGACAGTGAAATTACATTAGCAAAAGTCATTCTCTATTATTAAAAGATATTATTGTTAAGAAATACAATAATGTTCAAGTTACAAAAGATTGTTTAATTGCATTACAAAACAACAATATCATGACATAGGAATGGATGTCAATCTTTCCCTGCCGAGTAGCTTCACCCTCGTGCCATCCTCAGCAACAATTACCTGCCAACTGAAAATGTATAAAAGTCAGCGTTGCTGAGTGAGTTCTAGTTTTAAAAGTATTAAAAATACCTTTTATAATGTATATATATGAAAATACTATTTTTGTAAAAATACACCTCTTACACATGTACGTGAGCACACATTAACTATACAATAAGGTAATGCTTTCTTTCTTTACTGCATGCCTTGTTCATTTTGTACACTTTTAACTTTTATCTTTCACTGTCTATGTGGACCAATGAGCAATACCCTAAACTACATGCGTGGGGAAACTGGTGCTGGGCCTCTCTGGTCTATGCTCCGATCACCGTACACAAGGCTGACCCAGTCACTTAGGGCATGCTACAAAGGTCCGCCAATCTCAATTGATTGGCCCCATTAGCACTATCAGGGTAGCTAACCCATATCACAATTGAGCTAATGACAACATGGTCGTGCACCTCCTATATGCTTGCAAGACTTGTTAACTTTTAACTAAGTTCAACTTCTCTTTATTATTTCTCTTTTACTATGTTAAGGATACTACTTGCATTTACGATCATAGGCACACTACATAAGTCACATAATAATAATCACTATGACCATAGGCACAACTTATAATAATGCAAATATAATAGCAATTAAAAACCTTAAGTCAAACTTGGGTCTAACTCTAATGATTCAGTTTTACTCAAAATTTTAGAAAATATTCTAAGTGTCCTAGGCGCATGAGCACTATGCAGGCGCATAAGGCCTGTTTAGGTGCATGGGCACTATTTGGGCGGTTTAACACTTAGACGTTTAGGGCATCTCAGATGCATGGGCACTATTTGGACGTTTGGTCCACACAGGCGTCTGAGTCAAAATCCTAGCGCATGGGCAACTGTTCAGATGCATGGGCTTACACTTAGATTTTCTAAGGTACTTTCTAGATGGTTGGGGCACTGTTCAGGCGGTTGGACCATGTTTAGATGTATGGGCTTACTTAGAACTTTTAAGGCAAATCTTAGGCGGTTGAGGGTACTGTTTGGGCGGTTGATCATACTTAGAACTTTTCTAAGGCAAATTTGGGCGCATGAGTCCTATTTGGACGCATGGTCAACTTGTTGAACACATTTTTAAATTATTTCTAGTCCCAAACACCATATCATCCTATTCTAAGTTAAGTCCTATTATTCTAAGCATAAACTAACACATAAAAATCATAAAATCTCAACATACATGCATAGTTACATACGGGTGTTCATATAACTTTTATAAAAATGATTTTACATACATTTTCAGCCCCAAAGAGTGTTTAAACATGTTAAGTTACGGGGTCTAGAACTCACCTTTGCTGCTTTTGAGCTTAAACCCTTCTCTTGAGCTTTTCAGACGTTTCTAGCACCCAAAAACCCACTAAAAACACACACACGGAGCACACAAACACATGTAAGCATACAACCAAGGCTAAATCTAGCCAAGAACAACTTAATTACATGAATTCTTACCTTAACTTCGACTTCTTTTTCTTGTTCTCCAAATATCCGAGAGCTTCTACTCTTTCTCTCTCTAAAATCCATAGAAAGGTGAAAAGTAGCATAGCATAGGCGGCCATGCCACTTTTGTACAAAATTATATAAGATTTTGTACTTTGGACACGTTTAACCCCTCACTTTAGGTTAAATTATATTTTCTTTTTTTATTCTTCTTTTACATTTTTTTTAAAATATCCGGGTGTTACATGCGAGTAGCAGTTCCTCACTAAAACCTAATGATAAAAGTTCATGCGTGAAAAAGTTCATATGGATGCATAATAATATGCGTATATATTAGGTGAACTTTAAGATATTAAGTAAATTTTTTAAACAAAAATATGAATATTAAATGGTGTCAAGTGACGAATGATAAATGGTGTCAAGTGATTAATGTTTGTTGTACTTATAATGATATTTTTTTAAAAAAAATTACTTAATATTTTAAAGTTCACCTAATATATACGTGTATTATTATGCACCTATATGAACTATTTTCACGCACCAACTTTTATCATTGGGTTTTAGTAAGAAACTGCTCCGAGCAGTTTCTTGTTTTTATTTGTTTGAGGAGAATCAGGAGAGATCAGCTTTAATAGGTGAGAAGCTGCTTCTGTTTTATTTGGTTGAGAGAAAAGCAGCTTTATTAAAGAATGAAACGGTGATAAACAGAGCAAACGGAGATGGTACCGGTGGTAAACAGACCAGACGGAGATGGTAACGGATACTGAAACCACTCCTGCCAAGAGCTGCTTCTGACATTGACTGACGGCCTAATTTTTGAGAGTTTGAGATGTGAAGAAACTGCTCTTGGCAAAGACGGCATTACCATTAACCGCATTATTCTGGTCAAATAACCATTCCACTTTTTTTCTCCAAAATATACCATTTTGAAAAAAATTTCTTTAAATAAACAAGATGATCTGATAGTCGTGAAGAACACTTTTACATTGAAACTCTTTGGGGTTCAATCCAAACTTTCAATCGGATAAAATTCAGAAATTTATGAACAGTATATGAATTGATTGGAGAGTTTCTTTAGGCAAAAAAAAGAAAAACTGTCTATCATATTTCAAATTCGTGTTTTCATGTTTAAAAATGGTCACTTTATTCTCTGAGTTTCACATGTGAAACTTTGAGAAAATAAATTTTTAGTGCCTTTTTAATAAAGGTATTTTTATCAAAATAAAAAATTTATGTCCCCAACCACTGACTCTGCCTCTTGGACCCCACCAGGGGCTGCTGCCCCTTGGACCCTGCTCCCAGGGGCGCAGCCCCCGGACTCTGCCTCGCCAAGGGGCATTGCACCCTTAGAACCCCCATTGCTCAGGGGCTTCGCCCCTTAAGAAAATACTAATATCAAATATCACAGAAAACTCAAACATATGTGCACTCCGCACCTCTGACTTGTTTAATTGATATCGTGATCACATTAATTGACTAGTCAATCCAATTACATTAGAAAATATAAAACAAAATTTACATATACTAGTGAAGCATGATTATCTTTTGGGAAAATTACCTATGTAGTCATTTGACCAAACATTTTTACAAATATAGCCATTGACTTTTAAATTTACCAAATAATTTCACCAATCAGATGAGTCCACGTGGTCCATTATCACTGACTCAGCGATATATAATCCCTACTATATCGCTATATCGCTGAGTTAGCGATACCAAGCACATATTGTATCGCCAAGTTTAAAATATAAAATTAAATTATATTGTTTTTTAAATTGCATATCTCCACGTGGAGATACAATCCACAAAGGGTATCGCCCAAATTAATGTTGTTTTCAATAAGAAAAAAAGTTACACAAACGCTCCTTATACTTTTGGACCTTTTTTATTTAACCTTAAATAAGTTAAGATTGTCAAATACTTATAAAATTTAAATGATACTTTAGGCTTCTAAATATTCATAAAAGAATAAGATATAATAATCTTAAATTTTAGTGTTTGCTATATTATAGTATGTTATATACCTGAAAATAGTAAATTAATAATTTTAAATTCATATATACTTTTAAAAAATAATTTAAGTATTATTATAAATTATAATTATAATATTTAAAAAAACATAATTTAACTAGTTTAAAATATCAAAGTTTCTGGAAGTGTTCTCGTTTTGAAATTTTTATAAAAAGGTTTTGTTTTAGAGGTATTTGTATCTAGTGATTTTAAATTTTAAATATTTTAAATTATAATTTTAAGTGCTTTTTTAATAGCTTTCGGTTTTTAAAAAATTAACTTTAGTTTCAGTTTTAAAAATTTAACTTTAGTTTCAGTTTTAAAAAATTAACTTTAATAGTTTCAATGGTAAAGAATTTTTTAAAACTGAAACTAAAGTTAATTTTTTAAAAACTGAAAGCTATTAAAAAGTACTTAAAATTATAATTTAAAATATCTAAACACTAGATACAAATACCTCTAAAACAAAACCTTTTTATAAAAATTTCAAAACGAAACACTTCCAGAAACTTTGATATTTTAAACTAGTTAAATTATGTTTTTTAAATATTATAATTATAATTTATAATAATACTTAAATTATTTTTTTAAATATATATAAATTTAAAATTATGAATTTACTATTTTCAGGTATATTACATACTATAATATAGCTAACACTAAAATTTAAGATTATTATATCTTATTCTTTTATGAATATTTAGAAGCCTAAGGTATCATTTAAATTTTGTAAGTATTTGACAACCTTAACTTATTTAAGGTTAAATAAAAAAATGTCCAAAACTATAAGGGGCGTTTGTTTAACTTTTTTTCCTATTGAAAACAACATTAATTTGGGCAATACCCTTTGTGGATTGTATCTCCACGTGAAGATATGCAATTTAAAAAATAATATTATTTACTTTTATATATTAAACTTGGTGATACAATAGTTGTTTGGTATCGCTGACTCAGCGATATAGTGATATAGTAGGGATTATATATCGTTCAGTCAGTGATAATGGACCACATGGACTCATCTCATTGGTATAATTATTTGATAAATTTAAAAGTCAATGGCTATATTTGTAAAAATATTTGATCAAATGACTACATTGGTAATTTTCCCTTATCTTTTACCCTCATGTATGATCAGGCATGTGTTGCTTTTAATATATTTTAGTTTCTTATTTATACTTTATAAATAACTAAAGTAATGTAATAATTAAAAATTTTATATATACTATTAGATTATAGACTCATCATGTTGTATAAAATATAACTCTATAATTTATAAGTTTGTAAATGCTTCGTGTAACTAAAGTTATATTTTACATAAAATAATAAAAAAAAATAAGACATTACAGTTATAATTCACAATTACGTTAGGCCTCTTATGCTTCTTTGCCCCCTCCCAAATGATCTTCTTATCGAGCTTAGAGAGTTATGAATACTTCTATTCTTTTATAGCTTCAAATAAGCAACAACTAAGTATTTGTCCATTAATATAATCTTGGATCTTATAGTCAAAGAATTACCACCAACAAACAAAATAAAAAATCTACAAAACCAATATACGATTCAATTTTGAACCAAAACTATCGGCAATGATTCAGAAATACAAACATAAGAAAATATGTTGTGATTACATTGACTAACTGTATTTTAATAGCCCGTAGTTTTATTTGTGATGTGGGTCGGGGAAGGTTTGTACTTTTGTTATTGATTCAGGGAGCTGTGACAACCTAGTTTCTGAAGAGGCTGTTAGAAAGTTGAGCTTGAAAACAGAGAACCACCCTAAACCTTATAAGCTCCAATGGCTTAAGAAGGGAGGTGAGGTGTCAGTAACCAAGCGTACCCTTGTTCCTTTTTCTGTTGGTAAAACATACAGGGACGAAGTCTGGTGTGATGTGGTTCCCATGGATGCGTGCCATTTGCTGTTGGGTAGGCCTTGGGAATATGATCGCAACGTAGAACACAATGGGCGGTTTAATACTTATAGTTTCTTATTTGACAACGTGAAGATAACATTGTTACCCACTAAACCTAAAGAAGTGGCTTCCAAACCTACTGCTACTTTGTTGACTCTTTCTCAGTTTGAGAACGAGCTGGAGGCTGGGGATGATGTTTTTTTGCTGATAGGTAGAGACGTGGTTGAGGGTGCTGATGTTCCTGATGCTATGGTTCCTCTACTTGAAGAATTTCTGATGTTTTTCCCACTGACTTGCCTGATGGTTTACCGCCTTTGTGTGACATCCAACATCATATTGATCTAGAACCTGGATCACAGTTGCCTAACAGGCCACATTACAGGATGAGCCCAGCAGAGCATGAAGAGTTACGAAGACAGGTTGAGGAGTTGATGTCTAAGGGCCATGTCCGTGAAAGTATGAGCCCTTGTGCTATTCCTGCTTTGTTCACTCCAAAGAAAGATGGCACTTGGCGCATGTGTGTTGACAGTCGAGCTATCAATAAGATTACTGTGAGGTATAGGTTTCCTATCCCTAGACTTGATGATTTGCTTGATCAGATTAGTGGTGCTACCATTTTCACAAAGTTGGATTTGAAGAGTGGGTATTACCAGATTCATCTTAGGCCTGGTGATGAATGGAAAACTGCCTTCAAAACTCGTGAAGGATTGTATGAATGGTTGGTAATGCCTTTTGGTTTGTCAAACGCACCAAGCACTTTTATGCGTGTGATGAATCAGTTGCTCAGACCTTTTATAGGGAAGTTTGTGGTTGTATATTTTGATGATATTCTTATTTATAGTGCTTCTTCTAGTGAGCACCTCATACATGCCAGGCAAGTTTTATCCTTACTTCGCAGGGATAGTTTCTATGCAGAAGTGTGTTTTTATGACTCCTAAAGTTCTGTTTTTGGGGTATATTGTTTCTGGCGGGGGAATACAAGTGGATGAATCTAAAGTAGCAGCTATTGCTAATTGGCCAACTCCTACTACCATTACTGAAGTTCGTAGTTTTCATGGGCTTGCTTCTTTCTATAGAAGATTCATTCCACATTACAGTTCTATTATGGCTCCAGTGACAGACTGTATGAAGGGGAAGACGTTTGTATGGACCAAAGAGGCCGAGCTTGCTTTTCAGGTTATAAAAGCCAAGCTCACCACTGCACCTATCCTGGTATTGCCTGATTTTTCTCAAGTATTTGAACTTCATACTGATGCCTCAAAGGTCGGGATTGGTGGGGTGCTTAGTCAAGGTGGCCGCCCTGTTGCTTACTTTAGTGAGAAATTGACAGGTCCAAAGTGAAGGTACAGTACTTATGATTTGGAGTTCTATGCAGTGGTCCAAGCTGTAAAGCATTGGCGTCACTATCTATTTCACAAAGAGTTTGTTTTGTTCACTGATCATGATTCTTTAAGGCATATTCGTACACAAGACAAGGTGTCGCATAAGCACGGGCGTTGGTTAGCATTTCTTGAAAAGTTTACTTTTGTTGTTAAACACAAGACTGGACTTTCGAACCGAGTTGCGGATGCCCTAAGTAGGAGGAGTAATCTGCTTGTGTCTATGAGGGTTAATGTGCCGGGACTAGATGTCATTCGTGAGCAGTTAGCCAGTGATCCATATTTTTCAGTTATTATGCAGGATGTGCAGACTGGGCTGAAGTTGGATTTTCTTGTACAAGATGGTTTTCTGTTCAAAGGGAATCAACTATGTATTCCTGATTCTAGTCTGCGTTTACATATTATTAAAGAGTTGCATGGGGAAGGGCACGTTGGTCGTGATCGTACTCAACAGTTGGTACAAACTTCTTATTTCTGGCCTACCATGAGGAAAGAAGTGGATCGTTATGTTAAGAGGTGTCGTATTTGTCAAGTTTCTAAGGGCACAGCTAGTAACGCGGGCCTCTACATGCCATTGCTGGTTCCTTTGCAGCCATGGGTTGATATTAGCATGGATTTTGTGTTGGGGTTGTCGCGTACACAAAGGGGTAACGACTCTATTTTTGTTGTTGTTGACAGGTTTTCTAAGATGGTTCATTTTATTCCCTGTAAGAAGACAACTGATGCTGTTAATGTAGCACAACTTTTCTTTCGTGATGTGTATCGCTTACATGGATTGCCTTCTTCTATTGTTTCTGATCGGGATACCCGATTTTTGAGTCACTTTTGGCGCAGTCTATGGAGGATGGTGAATACTCAACTTAGTTTCAGTAGTGCTTATCATCCGCAAGCGGATGGCCAAACTGAAGTTGTAAACCGTTCACTTGGTAATTTGTTGCGATGTCTAGTTGGTGATCATGTGAAAGCATGGGACCAGAAACTCTACCAAGCCGAATTTGATCACAATCATGCTATTAATCGAAGTACCGGGTTTAGTCCATTTCAGGTGGTTTATTCTTATCAACCTCGAGGCCCACTTGATTTAATGTCACTTCCTGCATCTAACTCGATCCCCAAAAAGGATCAAGATTTTGTGGAGGGGTTGCATGAAGTTCATAAAGTTGTTCATCATAACTTGACCCAAGCGAATGCCAAGTACAAGAAAGCTGCTGATCAAAAACGAAGGCATGTTGATTTTGAAGAAGGTGACTTTGTTTGGGCTGTGCTAACTAAGGATCGTTTTTTAGTGGGGGAGTACAACAAGTTGTCTGCCAAAAATATTGGTCCTGTTGAGATCGTGCAGAAGATAAATCCTAATGCCTATCGACTAAAGTTGCCTAGCCATATTCGGTGTTCTGATGTGTTTAATGTGAAACATTTGCTGCCATATCATGGTGATTCTTCTGATGATGAGGCAGTTAGGAATTCGAGGGCGAATTTTGTCTACCCAGGGGGAATGATGTGGGTCCAAGTGTGGATGAGCAAGCTTTAACCTTTTTGGAGGCCCAAGATCGCTTATCAAAAGGGGATTCACTGAAATGGGCATAACTTGGGCTAGAAGTCTCCGTTTTAGGCCCGGGACTAGTCAAAACGATCGTTGGACCGAGGAGCACGTTTTCACAAAGGCCGTAGGCGGTTTGGGTCATCCTTTCAGCCCAAAAATGGCTTATTTTAGGAGTTATTTTACTTTTTGTCTTATTTTTACATTTTGTTGGACTTTGCATTTGGCCCAGTTTTTGGCCCTTTTATGTTTTGTGGCACATTCGAATTTGGTTTTGTTTCTTTATATATATGTAAGAGTTTGGGAAAATTATTATTGAAGTTTATGAAAAATCTGTTTTTCCTCTCTATCACAGTGTGTGTTAGTGTAAACCCTGATTATCGGTATTCTTTGTGAGTCAACGATAGTTAGAAGAATTGTTCTGGTATTCTTGTTGAATCAACAGGCACAATTATCTATCTCTCTGTTTCCGACTGCATCAATTTGTTTGGTATTCAAACATGAAATTCACCTTATTAAAGTTTAGTGTCCTTGATCCTAATTGGTATGCATCAAGCTAAAAGGTACCTATCAAATGTGTATATATACACACACATAAACATAAAAACTTAGCAACTATACGAAGCTTTATAGTATTTTATGAGTATTACTTGAATAATGTTTGATTAAGACCAAAATGTTTAGCTCGGATCGAAATCCTAACTTTGACTCAAATTCCATTTTGACTCGTGGAAGTTTTCTTTCTGTGTTGTGGGACAGATAAAACCCACCCATAATCCTCTTTTAAAACCGACTGTCTTTAAACATCATTTTCCAAAAGTCCACATAACTCAATAATTGATGGTTCTTGTGCCTATTGCAACTTAATTCTTGCAAAACTTAAGCTCAATGTATCTGCATATTTCTTAGCTTTCAGCTAACACAACAAATAACAAAACAAATTTGTATTTATCATCCAAACTCATATAATCTAAAAGATAATACTTATTATAATGAACTCTAAACTATATCTTGTTGTTTATCTTACTAAAACAATTTATATATGCAGCACAGTCCCAAAACACTACAGTAGGTTTGATTTTACAAGCAGCCCATAAAAAGTTATCCTTAACCCGCAAAAACATTTTTATAGCTCATAATAGATTGTCCTGCATGTAGTTAAACAATGGTGAAATTCTTCTGCACCAACTAACGGAACAAAATTCTTATTCTACCCAAAATCAAGGTGAAAAATACTTACCAATAGTTTGAGAAATTTGCAGGTGAATATCAGACTCTCAAAAAAAATTTTGCTTTTAATGTGAAAAATACTCACTAATGGTTTGATAAATATACAGTCCAATATTAACAGTTCATTATATATATAAAAAAGAGACCTAGCATCAATAAATCTTATCTATGATTATATAATTACATCTAGAAGTTGTTCGTTTGGCAAGGCTTACATATACAAAAATAAAAAGCTCCTATGCTATAATTTGTGTAGATCTTAAGATATGTGTTTTAAGGAGGACCAACCTCTAGTGTCAAGTTTGATCTGTAATCACAACCAATGACCATTTTTGACATAAAACCATGAATATGAAGAAGAGCACAAGTAAACTATAGTTTTGAAACCTCGAGTAAGGAGCTAAGTAAACACCCAACTCCACATACAGTAAACCAGTGAACCAGCACATGAATTAACCTCAAGACACTAAGCAATCATATATATTAATTTCACAGGTAATTAGTTATATCCAACGACAACTGATCAAGAAATCGAAGGTAAACTAAACAACAAACATAAAATAAAGGTTTTCTAGTAACCAAAAACCTACCTTTAAATGGTTTTTAAATCTAGGTTCGGTTTCAGCATGTCCTGACATTGAGTGCTTTATAGATGTTTGGCATATATATAATTCAGCATGTCCTCCTTCTGGACATGAAGGAATGGAAGGTGCATGTGTGGTGGTTAAGTATTTATTATACAGATGAATGGCTAACTAGCTAACGGTGCAAAACTAGCTTTTGAAAGGTCCATTTTTACTAAAACACACGACCAATGCAAGATTAAAGGTGTCCCTATTAAGTAATTTTATGTGGATGATCATGGCTGTAGCAAAAACATAGTAAACCAATAATTAATGGCGTTTGAGAATAATATTGTACGTATGTGGTGTATAAGCTCATACAAGACTTGCATGTCTCTGTAACTGGAGGTGATTATGAAAATGAGTTGGCTTTGGCCACAGTCGGCCTGCAAGGTTTTTCTGATGCAGTTTCCCTTCGATCTCTTTTAAGTTCTTGATGGTGGGGTAATGTTGATCAAAGGGAGGCATTTGAAAACTTAGATGCAATGTTTTTATAATGCCTTGATGAGATTTTGATGCAAGGTCGTAAGGAACGATATATAATTTGCATTTGTACGTATCGCTGGCCGGCTCTAGCTAGCTAGTTTCTATTTGTCACTTGCTTATTCATGTTCTAATCAACCTGCATGGTTCTTATTAGGAAAAGAAACTCGATCTATAAATTAGCTAGCTAGGTTAAAAAACGCATCCATAAATTACGATCCAAGATTATTAATTTTACCCTTTTTTCCTAATACGCAAGACAGTAAATGATTCATCTTCAAGGAATTGAATCATCACTTGAGCTTCTATATATTCTATTTTAGTATATATAGCTAGAGAGTAAAGATTATAAATAAGATCATGATATGTTGTACGTATTGGCGTATTGTCGTTTTCAAAGGAAGGGGAAGGTAAGGAACGTTGGAAGTGATCACTAGAAATGATTTGTTGTTATTGAAGATGATAAACCCTCTCGATCTTTCACACATAAAAATCTTCGATTCCATCATCCCCTAATTTAGCCCCTCCACTTTTTAAAAAGGATACAATTAGAATCCCCAAATAAAGATTAATGTAACTATCCGATGATTAGAAACTAGCTTTATTTCATTTATTTATAGTTTCGTCATTTTTTCAATCTTAAAAAACCTTTCTATATTTCATTATTTTTAAAAGATATACCATAAAATTGATCATTTTATCATCCTTAACCATAGTATATTAAACTGTTGGTATGTATTTGTAAAAGATGATGTTTTAGTAAAAAAATATACATATATATACATGCACTACAGTAGGATTATAATGGTGTGTCTGACATTATCACACGTCCTGTGATTACAATGCTGCATCTAAACCATTACAACGATGAGTTTAAAAGCATTGTGACTATACAACCGTATATACCATCACCCAAAAAATATACGTGCCATGTCTAGGATACATCTTACACTTTGCACCAAAATCATTTTATAGACAGTGTATGATCAATGTTTTCAAAACCGGACCGGAAAGCGAACCGGACGGCCTAGAGGTTCACTGGTCGGACCGGTCGGACCGGATTACGAACCGGATGACGTCATAAATATTTAAAAAAATATAAAAAAATTCCAAATATTTATAAAACTACAAACACATACCATTGAAATAAACATAGTCCAATTTATTCAAATTCAAAGGAAATAGATGTGTTGTGTTGTAGAGAAATTCATTCAAATGGTAGGAAGAAAAAAGAATGAAAAGTAGAAAGCAACAAAATTGGGTTTTCTAGTCTCCCAGGAATCTGACAAAAGCTTCCTCCTCCTCTCTTCTATTACTCTGTCCACCACGTGAACCAACTTTCATTTCACCCCCCTCTGCAATCTCACATCTCAACACACACACCCTCACCCTCTTGTTACTTCTTCACACATTCTTTTGAAACCCTAGACTTGGAATCTGCTTCTGTTCTCGGTTGAAGGTGAAATCTCTTACTTCTTTTTCCTTTTTTCAACTGGTGTTGATTTTGCACTAAATCACTTAAATGTATAGTGGTTAATTTCATGCTACTGGATTGCTGTTAGCCTGTTTTTACTTTTGAAATCGAGGTGCATTCTTCTGGTTTTGATTTTGTTTCCGAAAAGGTGTGTTTTGTTCTCGTTTGCTCGCTGTTTACGATAGGAATAAACATAAAAGTATTTTTTTTTCAAAAAGCCGGTTCAACCCGGTTCGCCGGTTCCGGTCGGACCGGTCAACCGCACGAACCGGCCGGTTATGATGAAAACGGGACCGGCCGGTCCGGTCCGGTTTCGAAATCATTGTGTATGATTGTTAAACTTTTACTTATTCCTGTAAGTACTTTTACCTATAGCAAGCAATGTGTATGTTTTATGTTGTAAATAGACTTCTATTATAGAATATTACATCTATATAATTGATATGTAGTTGAATATTAATAATAATAATAATAATAATAATTTAATAGTAATTATTTAATAATTGTTTGTTAAAATAATATTTTAATAATAGTAATCATTTAATAGTAATGTTTAATGATTTTTTCTTTAATTAATGTATATGTAGCAGTTGTTTTTGATTGGAGGTGGGATAATCACGGTCTAGTTTGATCAGGATTTCTAGCTTACCAATGGTTTAATGGTGTTGTAAGGATTTAAACCAAATCGATTAATAGTTTGACTGTTCAATTTTAGTATTAATAATAAAAAAACAAACAAACATACCCAATATATCTCATTAAAAAGAATAGTCTGGGAGGGGTAGGTGGTGGCAAGTCTTTCCTCTATCTAGAGAGATAGAGAGACCGCTTCGAAAGAGACCCCCCGACTCGAGAACGATAGCAAGCAGATTATATAGCATGCAACACATAAGTATATATCACATAAAGGTTTAAAATAAGCATAGGCATATTCTTAAGTATATTCATAAGCATAACATACATCACATAAGCACAAGATACCTATAAGCATAACTTCTAAAAATATTACATACATCAAATAAGCAGCATGTATCACCTATAAAGGGCAAATGTCGATTATCTACACCTCACACGAGGGGTCACGCATCGGGTCTTCCTTTATACTTCCTACCCACATGTCCCACTAGAAATCCTTAATTTTAATTCTATGTCTCAACGCACTCCTATCCTCGATCATGTGCTCAGAGAGGTGCAACTCTACCATATCTCTCCTAATTATCTCGTCCCAAGTCAGCTTAGGTCTTCCTCTACTCCTCCTACCCTCTAGGGTGTTGTTCTCTCCTAATTATCTCGTCCCAAGTCAGCTTAGTTAAATGATATACTAGCTCTTAGTGGTTTAGACATCTTAATGGTTCAGCACCTATTGGTTTAGATCTCTTATTGGTTCAGTACTTAATCATTCAGATATTGCCAAACAGCCCTTTAATCTTCCCTCTCGTATTTTATCCGTGATACAAGCCACCTCTAGCCTTTATCAAAACACATCGTTCCTTATCCGATCCAGTCTTGTGTGTCTACACATCGACCTCAGCATTCGCTTTTTGGCGACCTCTATTTTTGCTTGTGCGATTTCTTTATAGCCTAACAGTCTGTTTCGTATAACATAGCTGGACGTACTACCACTCTATATAGTTTCCTTTTAGTTTTGTTGGGAACCTCTTATCACATAAAATCCTGATGCTGCTTTCCACTTACACCATCCTGCTTGAACACGGTGGGCTACATCACTGTGTATATCTCCGTCCTCCTGTACGTATGAGCCCAGGTATTTGAACCTAGACGTCTGTGGGATTTCCAAACCCTAGATATTGATTTGGGTGTCTTCTTCAATCCCTCCACTAAAGCTACAATGCATGTATCCCGTCTTAGAGTGACTTATCCTTAAGCGTTTGCGCTCTAGTGCCGCTCTCCACTGTTCTAGCCTCTCGTTAAGCACCCTTTTAGATTCTGATATTAACACAATATCATTCGCAAATAGCATGCACCACGGGACTGGCTCCTGTATAGACTTGGTCATCTCATCCAACACTATTGTAAAGAGAAATGGGCTCAATGCCGATCCTTGGAAGTCCCACTTCCACCAGGAAGAAGTCCGTGTCTTCGACTGGTGCTCGTACAAACATTTTTGCCCCTTTATACCATATCCTTGATTATCTTGATATACCTCTTTAGTACCCTTCTATGTCATAGACTTTCCCAAATGAGTTATCGCGGAACAATGTCATAGGTTTTTTCTAGGTCAATGAAGACCATATGGAGGTCCCTTTTCTTTTCTCTATATTTCTCCATTATCCTCCTTATGACGTGTATGGCTTCTGTTGTAGAGCGCCCTGGCATAAATCCAAATTGGTTATCGCTATCTGAGTTCACGTCTAATTCTCGTGTCAATAATTCTTTCCCATAGTTTCATCGTGTGACTCAAGAGCTTTATTCCCCTGTAGTTTGCGCAACCTTGGACATCTCCTTTTTTTCTTATATATGGGGACTATGACACTGCTTCTCCACTGCTCTGGCATCTTCCCTGTCTTGAAGATAGTGTTGAATAACTCTGTTAGCCACTGCAATTCCTCTTCTCCTAGGCACTTCCACTCTTCAGTCGGTATGTTGTCTGGCCCCACTGCCTTAGCCCTACCCATTTTCCTAAGAGCTCTCGTAACTTCGTCGACTGTGATGCTTCTACAATAACACTTATTTTGTTGCGTCATTTGAGTTGTTTGATCGATCTCTGTTTGTTAATTAGGGTTCTTACATTGAAAAGGTTATTGAAGTAAGTTTTCCATCTCACCTTGATGTCTCTCTCCTTCAGCAAGACCTTTCCATCCCCAGCCTTTATAAACTTCATCATTCTCAAGTCATGTCTTCTACGTTCTCTTGCTTTGACAATCTTAAACATGTCATGTTCTCCTTCTTTCGTCTCTAGTCGCTTGTATATCCTCTCATAGGTTATGTTCTTTGTCTTTGACACAGACTTTACATCCTCTCTAGTCACTTTTAATATTAATAATAAAAAGTTAATAATAATGTTTGACGTATATAACACATTTTCGATTAACGGTACAAATTCGAGTTAGTTTAAGGTTTGACTATACTTAGTCCGATTACAAGTCGGGTTGATTGATAGTCTATACGTTATCAATTATGTACAATGCCGCTGCAACGTGTTGTCGCATTTGCATTTTGATATTTGCGATCATGGTGGAATTTCCCACGCAAAGCGCTGGTTGGGAAAATCTAGTTAAATATTTAAACTGGTCGTCCATTCCAATAACTATACTTAAAGAGGGTTTTAAGTTGTTAATTGTAGTTTTCATATTAAATATGCTAACTATAGGTAAGACATGTGTGTCGTGGTGGGATGACTTGCACATTAGTATTTAACTCTTTCATGTCAAAATAAACTTAAAAAAAAACCTGAACCTTGAAGCAGTTTTGATTGTTTGTCACTTTTATACTTTAATAACTTGTACATTATAATGAAGAACTCACTTTTTAATGAAACTTATATCGAAACATCGATAAAGTTAAGCACTTCATAATATTATTTTGTATTTTCATAACACAACATATTTTAAAAATAATAGGAGATAAAAATAAAAAAAAGTAACGGTGAGCCATGTGTCAATTTTGGTTGGGGAAAAAAAATGAAAACGTATATGGTATAAATGTTACTCTAATTAAATGTGAGTAGGTCATGTCGTAAATTTTTGAGGGGGGCATATTGTAACTTTAAAAAACTCATGCTCAACTCACTTGTATGTTATGCTTAAAACGTTCGCAAGTGAGTTTGTGTGTGCCATTGACATTACCTTTTTAATATAATTCGCAAACTGAGTCACTTGTCAAAATTTATAGTCTTTGTTACGTTCAATAATATATAAAATTAACACACTTTTAATTACATATATCATTGTGTCAAGTTGAGACCTCTTTATGTAATTATGAAACAATACCCACAAACACATATTAAAAATGCATGAACAAATGAAGAACACTTCAATTTTAGCTGGTGTCAATTTGAGGTGTCAATTTGATATGCTTATTTCACGACCAAAAGATATAGATGCTCTACATGATTTGACCTTTTATACACATATTAAAAATGCAAGAACAAATGAAGAACATTCAATTTTAGCTGGTGTCAATTTGATATGCTTATTTTCACGACCAAAGATATAGATGTTCTACATGATTTAACCTTTTATACATGATTACAATTATATAAGGCTTGTTCACAGAGGTAGTTGGGATAACTCGTGGGTCTTATTAGCCATTTGAAAGAATTCTATCTGTCTCTTGAGAATGGATAAGTTTTGTTATCATCTCATCTTTTATGTACCCTATTTTATGAGTGATATATTATTAGACATGTTTGTTTATTTGTTGGATTAGGACATGCCCAATTTGATCAATTTTGATCTTTAAAATTCAATAAGAGACTTAGCTAAATTTCCACACCCTAAGACTATTTAAAAACATAACTAAACTTGGATGCTAAATAGCTTAGAGGAAGTTGAGACATGTATGACATAACGACTCAAGACAGGGGAGGTTAAAGACAATTGCTAATAAATTTAAGAAAAGCATACTGATAAAATCATTCTCAACTGAGTTTTAATAAGAGGACTGAGTTTCCTGAAACCTTTTTTAGTGAAGGATAAAAAGGAAAGCTCTTTGAGTTAGTATATCAGATATCACATCACATACAATGATGGAACATATCGAGATGATCATATCCTTCTACATTGAAGGCTATACAAACCCTAGTGATTCTTTGCTCAAAAGTTCTTGGTTTGAAGGCTGGTAACCCACTTTTTCGAGTGATATCAAGGAGCTAGCTTCACGTCATTATTATTTGAAGCATGACATGTTTATAATTCAAGTACAAGATCTCGAGATTCTTAAAAAAACACCTTTGTAAGTTAGAATCACATGTCAACATGGGTTAATTAATATATTAATATGCTTATAAAGATTTATAAATTTTAAAATAAACACTTAGAGATTGCTTCATGTGGCAACCCCAGTTTGGGTCTGGAAATTTTTTTTAGAAACCTTATTGGGCCACACCCTGACACCAAACTCTGTTTAGGAGGCCATGAATTGGGCCCAACATCACTAGGCTTGAGCCCAAAACCAACACACTACCCAATTGGGCTTAAACCCAATGGGCCGTGAATGAGCCATTGGGTCAATTAACTTGATGGGCATCGGCCCACTTAATCAATATGGGCCAACGGGCCATTAATTAATTCTAGGGTATGCTTGAACCGACCCAATGGGCCACGGGCCCGTCACCATAGAAAACGTGGAAAAATTTATTAAATAGAAATTGAAACCAAACTTAAGATCCGCTAGTTTTACAAAATAATTAACCATCTTAAATATATTACATTTTATAAAAGTTAATTAACCACTTAAATTATTTCGTACCAAAACTTATTATACATATATATGACACCCAATAAAACAAACATTGAACTTAACTATCTAGTAACAAGAAATAATTTACTGATCCAACTAATAAGTAAAACAAACCATACACATAAAAATGTGTACATAATTAATTAAATATAATGGTTGACACCTAAACTTACATTAAACAATTTAAATAAAAACTAACAAAATATACAATTACTAACTACAACAAACCAAAACATATGCAAGAAAATACATATATATTCACGGCATACATACATGCATGCGTAACATATATATATATATATATATATATATATATATATATATATACACACACACACACACACACACACATACACACAAATATATATACCCACAACACACATATACGTGTGTATATATATATATAACATATACATGCACACGTACACTTACACACACACATATATATACGACACACACATGCATATATACATGCATGCGGGTACGAACACCTGATGCGCACACACACACACCCGATGCACACATGCACTCCCGATACACACACCTGTATATATATGTATATATACACCCATATATAATAAAAATACCCACATTCTCAGCCACATCTTATTATTTTATAAAAAGATCACAAAAGTTTTATAAAAATTAAACCCCATGTTTAGTCAAATCACATCCTAATTCACTCAATGCATGGAGAGATCCCATGGAGTCCTAGTGACTTGCAATGGTCACTAAAATCACTTCAAATCTCAGCCATAATCTTGTCAAATCCAAGGTTTTGAGCATCCCAAACTCCCCTCCCTACCCCTCGGTCGAGACACAACCATAACACCACCACACCCACTTCCATTTCACACTCTTCTTTCAAACAAACATTCTTTATTCTCTCTTGACTTCATACTACTCTTTTGCACACATTAGACATCAAATCTCCAGCCTCTTGGAGCCAAGGAACATCACACTCTCAAGCACCAACAACCAGTCAAGAACAAGGTAAACCTTCAACACACACACACACACATGAGCACATTCAAGTTCTTTCTTCCATTTCTTCACTTGACATAAACACCACTTTTTCACAGCATTTTCTTGACTTTTCAATGTCCCATATTAGCCATTCGAACCCCCCCTCGGTCACTCAAATCGCAAGGTAACAAACCACAACCCGAAACGCGTAAATAACGCGTTTCATCACGTTAGTGATAATACTAACACCACACACACCCAACTTCTTGTGATATCATAAAACCATTATTTTTCAGTATAATAAGGTACTCTAATAATCTCAAACCTTATTCAATCACAAACACGAGTTTGTTAAGTTTAACATACCCGAAAACCCGTTTTTCACACCAAAATATAAACACGTATTATACAAGTTCAAAAGCTTTAAACAAAATATTCTGGAGGTTTAAAAGAACTATTTTAAGTCATAAACAAAATTTCATAAATAAAACATAAGTACTTTGCATTTTATAAAATTTACAAAGGTTGAAAAGCTAACATTTTATAAAATTATAAGAAATAGAAAGGGTGATATAGAACTGAAATTTAGAGGTTAGTTAAGTTATATTTATATTATGAAATATTTGGTAAGGGAGAAATCAGATTAAAACAAGTAGTAAATCCAAAAACGAGACTTAACCGAGACTAAACGGGTATCTAACGAAACTAACCGGAGTAGCTAACGAAAATAATAAACATATATTATTTGGTGATATAAAAATTCCAGTAGCCTTATCATACTCATAAAATCCTAAAAAGGTAATTTCATAATTTTTGGAATTTATTTCCTTAATAAACAAAAATACAATGTTTATCCGCCATAAAATAAAGAAAATTGTTAAAAACGAATTTAAGATAATCCAGAAACTAAAAATTATTATAAGTATATTAAACGCTAAAAATGATAAAAAGTTGGCTAAATGCAACCAAAACCTACAAACCGTTAAAAACCCCGAACCGAATATGTTAAAATCCCAAAACCGATACAACAAGCTAAAAAACAAAATTTCCAGAAACTAATGACTTAGTTAGATTCAAGACAAACTAAAACTAAATACTTATAAGCGTTGAAATACTATAAAGTAGTTGCGAATTATAACGTTTTATAATCACTAACTACCGGTAAAATAAATAAGAAAAATCAAAAAATATATAGATAACCTCAAATCTATTAAAATTAACTAATTTTCAGAGAACTATAACTTACCACTTGGTCACAAATATAAATAAACATAAAAACCATAGATTAATCACACATCGTCAATACGCCCGAATCACGATACGGTACACGTTTAAGGACACCATAACTAACTCACTAATCTTGAAAACTATACCGTTCACCCTTCAATAACCAATTATCATCTAAATAAGTATATTTAAGGCATAAACCCTCAATTTGACCAACCAACAACCTCAAATCAAGAGTAACTAAATAAAACTTCATAAAACGCTTAAATCGAAAACCAGCACTTGAAACCGTTAAGAAAGACCGAATAACACAAAAACACACTTATTACAGTAGCCTAATCTACTAAAAATTATAAAAACTATTATAGGTGATTATAATGAAAATATCACAAACTTTAGGGTCAAACATAAATTTAGTAAAGTTAAGGGACCAATTTTGCCAACTATTGAAACCTTGCTGTTTTAAGACCATACCACACCTGTAAGAACCAAAAATAATCAGAACACATGAGATAAGGACTTATCAATTAAACGAGTTAAGTATGACTAACCAAAACCTAAGAACACAAAGTAAGATATCACATGCATAAAGCAACGCCTATCAAGCCAAAATATACAAACACAAACCTTAGGGGATGGGTGTAGATAATCTAATGACTATAGAACTAACTAATTTCAAATGAACATAGAAACCCTCACGGTCGGTAGTATCCAAACCCTACAAACAACCAAATGATCAACCACAGGTGAGTCTTATGAACTGTCACACCCCAACCTTGACGGCGGAAACGTCGAGATGTGAGGGTTAAGATTGTTCACAACCACATGACGCTATATTTAAATGTAATATTAATATTATAAGTTTCAACAGGAAATACAACCATAAGTCTCAAACATGAAATAAGTTCAAACATAAATCAAAACATAACATAACATTTTATTTATTTAACTAGGTCCACGTCCTAGTTTTATTGCAAGCTTCAAAAGACCACTTTAAACTTGGGGGTTACCTGAAACATGATAAAAATAAAAGGTCAACTAAAAATAGTTGGTGAGTTTCTAAGGTTTTCATACATAATATGATAAGGTTACAAGTAGCAATTCATGTCATAGGTTATAAGCTTGTAAGGTTATAGAACACATATCGTTACAACCAAATCTCGACTTGATTACAATTATAAAAGATTGGCTAAATGTATTTGGTTCCCTAGTGCACAAGCATACGGCTCCTAGGAGTCGGCAATACATCGACTTTAGCACCAAATAGGCTTGTCAGGCCCAAAGATCTAAGACGTCGCCAGGCTAGCAATAGTTGTCACACCCCGACCGACGGCGGAATCATCGGAGCGGACGAGGGAATGATTGATTGTTCATAACTCATGATTATCTAATAGTGAAAATAATATTAAAATCAGATTACAGGATAACATGTGTTTAACATAAGCAAATACAACAGTTAAAGTCACAAATAGTAATTGTCTTTTGTTTTGACTAAGTCCAGGTCTTATATGAGCATGTGAAGTCCACTAACTTGCTTAACCTGAAATCATGTGAGAAAATAAAGTCAGCTAACGAATTAGCTGGTGAGTAGTCATAGTTTTGAATATACATATAGATTGATTGATTGATTGAGAATAATCCAATTCACAAGGTAACATTAAGACTTATATTGCAATAGTAAAGCATATAGATAAACCGACACAATAACAACCCCTTGACTTGACACTTGCATATAATAGACTCCACACATACACCATAGATTAACTCCTGCCTCTGGAACAATCACCACTCGACTATTCATATGGGGTGGGTTATCCAAACCAGTAGATCTACCATTGATACCAGGATTGATTGATTGATTGAATTAGGGTTTTACTGTCGTCCAGTTTATCACAGTATGTTCACATAATTGTAAGTAATAACATAACCTGTCTTGAATTGAATTTAGAATGAAATAATAATAGAATATCATGATTGAATATATTGTATCACAGGATTTCCCCCAAATAAGAAATGATATAAAAAGGGGATATGAATACTCACTTGATTGATGAGATTTGATTTTGAACGTGATAGGTTAAACACCAACGATTTTCCTTATGATTATCCTAAGGAACGGTGTCTCGAATTAGAATAATAATAATGTGAAAATTTGGGAATAGATTAGGGTTTCTATTTGGTTTTGAATGGTAGTTTAAATAAACTAATTTATTTAGTTAAAAATGTTTGAAATAATTAAAATGAATTTATTGAAAATGATTATGTTTAAAATTTAAAATAAACGTATCAGTTTACGTATCTGTTTGATTTATTGTTAACGTGAGGAAAAATAAACAAATAACTAATTTTATTTAATTAATTATATGATAATTAATTAAAATATTTAATTATTTAAATAACTTAAAGAAATGAAATTGGTATTGGAATGATTTAAATATAATTTTTTATATTTAATCATGATTTAAACATTTATAAATATTATTTAAATAAATTAAAATTAATATAGTATCTAATAATAATTTAATAAATTAAATTATTATTAAAAGTTCACTTTTGTTTAAATAATTTTGTATTATTTGTAATTTTATTTATTTAAAACATTTATTAAAATAGATAAAATGTTAGAAATAAATTTCAGAAATTAATTAAATTGTTTTAAAATTTTTAATGTTTTAAAAATATTTTTTATGATTTTTGAGTATTTTTTTATGATTTTTAGGGGCTTAAAAGCCTTTAAAAAAAATAGGTGAGGTGGCCCGGGGTCGAACCCGGGACCTCCTGTTGATTATGGAGCGTGGGAACCAGCACACCAAGAGACTAATCCGCGTAATAACCCGGGTTTTAATTCTTTTAAACCAAACAGAAAACCATCCCCAAATCCATTCGAACCCTAGGTTCGAATCTCATCCAATTGAAGCTCAAATCGATTTTGATTGCTTCCGAATTCATGGGGCTTTTGTTCCCATGAAAAACCGAGTGTGTATGTGTGTGTAATTTCATATATAGTATCGAATTGAGTTTACCCAATGAAGAACAGGTCCGCGACATGGCTCTCGACTGATTAGTGCCCAAATGATGTTTATAATCAAATTAAACTTAAGGGAAGCTTCTAATGATGATCTAGAAGCAAAACCCTATGTTAATTTCGATTAAAATCGAGTGAAGGTTGGTTAGAATTTGAGTTGCAGGTCGACGATCGGGTGGGGTTCGAATGATGATCAAATGAAGACTATGATCAAATTAACTTCGTGGGTTGCTTCCTCAAGGATAAATGATGATTTCCCTTCAATCAATTTGGATTAAGAGAGCTCGGAATGTTGGTTTTGACAAGTTGCAGGACGCGGTTTTGAAATGGTTCGAAGGTGGTGTTCGGGTTTGTTTTGAATGAATTCGAACTCGAGGAAATGCTTTAAACGATTTAATGTTCGTTAGTGCGGGTTTGCTTTCGAATATAAAAGTCCGTAGTGCGTTTGGTGGAGGGATCTTGGCCGACAGCCATGGTGCGATGGGGGAGAAAGCATCACGGGGAAGAAGGAATGGTGGGGTTGGGTGTTTTGTAATTTTACACAATGGTCCCTGAACTTTGCATAGTTTATTATTTCATGTTAAAACTTAGTTTTTTTTTATTTATTTTTTATAAATCATTGTCATTATTATTTTTTTTATTATTAATATTATCATTATTATCATTATTATTATTATTATTATTATTATTATTATTACTATTATTGTTCTTATTATTATTATTATTTTTATTATTATGATTGTTGAAATTTTTGAATTATCATCAACGTATTAAATTTTATTTATCGGAAGTACGCGATGTTACAATAGTTAATGATTGTAAACAAACTATGTATCTCATATAATCACTTACACACAAATGACCATGACACAATATAAAGATGAATTGCAAGTGCTTTACAAGTCTCAAAGGTTTATAAGTGTAAGTTGTATAAGTATCATGTTTCACCCCAAAGTGTGAAAATATATAAAAAGGGCAAGGAAAACTCACTTTGACAAAATAAGTATATTATGATGATTAATAAGGTCAATATACGTCGTTCCAAGGTACTCCTTCACAAGATACCTAAATATGTATAGATTTACAGCATTTAAGTTTAATTAATAATAAGCTTAACGTTTTAAGGAGAATTAGGGTTTTAGGTAGAATTTTGGGGTTACTCATAAGTATATTAAGTATTTAAATTGTAACAAACACATAAATTTTAGAAGAAAAAATATATGTATTACTTAAGTATTAAATTTTAAAGAAATAACAAGAAGAAAATTATTTGTAATAATTGATAAAGTCTAAATAAACTTTTGTAATTATTCGAAATACTCATGATTAATAATTTAATGGTGACTTTTGCTACAATAATAGTTTAATAGTTTAAACTATTATTTAAAGTTTATTTTTATAAAATAATCTAATTATAACATTTGAAAAAAAAATTAATTTATTAAAATATTTTAAAAATAAATTTATAGTAAATAATTTAGTAGCTTTAAAATGAACTAAGTTTATAAAACATTTTTATAATTTTTAGATTTTTTTTATATTTTTTAAAGGCTGAATGGCCAAAAATGTTTGAGGGAGCCCGGGTTCGAACCGGGACCTCAAGTTGCAAAGGGCAGTGCCTAACCAGTGAACCAGGGTTGCGGCCTTGGTTCACTTTGGTTTTTAATTCTTTTAAACCCATTTTAGAAGGTTCCCCCAAAACTTAAGAACCCTAGAATGTTTTTACATCAAATTGAACCCCGATTCGATCCTGTTAACGAATAATTTCATGGGACTTTTGTTCCTCATATTAAAACGAGTATTTTGGTGTGTTTAATTACCCGAATTGAAGTGTGGATCGGCAAGAACTGATGAAGAACAGGCCGCGACCAACGGGTGTTCGTTTGATGAGCAAATGTTGAAGATAATCAAATTAACTTCGTGTAAGGCTTCAAAGGATGCTCACGACTCAAAGCCCTCTACCAATTTCAGTTTAAGTTGGTCGGAAAGTGGGTTTCGATAAGGTTGCAGGTCCGCGGCAGTGGGGGTGATCGAAGATGTGATTTCGTATGTTTTCAGGTGCAATTGAGGACTGTAAACGTTTAGGTTTAGTTAGATGATTGTTTACGTTCATTTAATTTGATTATTATTAAGTTTTAATGGACGAACGGCTATAAGATTAAAAGCTTTCGGTTATGCACTTCGAATGTGTGGTAACCGACGCCTTAACCTCGATTAAATGATGTAATTATGCTCGAAACGTGTTCTAGAACGGTTTGGAAACGGTTTTGGGTGGAAATTTGGTGAATACAGACGGTTTGGGGGTGGCCGGAGCCGCGGCCGGCGGTGGCCGGGCGTTCGGCCGGAAAAGCGGGGAAAGAGAGGGTGGGGGTTTGGGTTTCGGTGAATTACACAAATGGTCCCTCAACTTTTAAATTCTATTATTTAATGTTTAAAACTTCCATTTAAAGTTTATTAAATTGACAAATCACCCCCTTAACCTTCTTAATTTAAGTTTTGAACAATTTTTAAGTTTAATAATTCTTATAAATTCTATTATTGATAACCTATTATTTTTGCTATTATTATTAATTATTATTGTTATTGTTATAATTATTATTATATTTATTACTATTATTAATATTATTATCAATATTATTATCATTGTTTTTATTAGTTTTTATTATTATTTTTATTATTATTGATATTATGATTCATTTATTTACTATGTAGTAATTGACATTATTAACTTCAAATTAAAGAATTAAAGCCAAATTAAAATGATAATCATAAGTAGCCTATGAGTTTCATGAATGCCAACAATAGCCCTTACAAGAATTAACAATGTTAACTTTTTAACTAACGAAAAAATACAGGATGTTAAACACAAACCTTAGGGGATGGGTGTAGATAATCTAATGAATATAGAACTAACTAATTTCAAATGAACATAGAAACCCTCACGGTCGGTAGCATCCAAACCCTACAAACAACCAAATGATCAACCACAAGTGAGTCTTATGAACCCCCTTTTTACTTTACAACTTTTTAGGGTGAAATACATACTCTTTAACAGGATTATGATTATGTTATTATGATGCAATACTACCTGCTCTTGTCTCCGAACGGAGCACAATCATTAACTCCATTAGGAGTCACGTAGTTTGTGGATAGTACTATTTGCAGGGAACCCCCCATTTGAGATTTAATAATCGTACACAAACCGTGCTTAGCAGGGCACACTTAAACCCATTTATGTACTAGAGGATATTTTAGCACTCGAGCGGGAAAGTCCAGGTCAGGATTGATTGTGATATATTCTATAGTGCATCATAAAGTTTATATTATATTATGGTTATGATTTGGTCAAAATGGTTGAATATTATATTGCCACAAAAGGTAACTTGTCTAAAACTTATGGGCTCACCAACATTATGTTGACGTATTTTGAGTGTGTATTTCAGGTGATGTGTAGCTGACAAGTGTCAAATGGATAGGAACAGCCTTAGAAGAACCCTTGGAGAATTAGCTACTATCATATCCAATCATCTATTTATGAACAATGAATAAAATATGTATCGTTTGGATTTTTAGACTATTTAATGTGAGGAAATTTAGAGTTATGTAATGATTAAGTTTTGATCCATTTATTTTACGCTGCATTGTGATGATATCAGTCGGTCACGGTCGAACCCGGTCAACGGGGTGTGACACTTCAAAATACATTATAACCGATTAGATCACTATCTATTTTACCCATTCGATTCATTCTATTTTTACTTGATTCGCATGTTTGAAGATAATATAAATCGACACTTAATTCCTAGCGCAAGCTTTGACATCTATAACAAAGTTAACTATACAATGATACCAAAGTATTTGTTTGTTATGAAATCTATTGAATTAATTATAATTATTATATGGTTGTTGTTGTTGCAATCATAAGTTAATATGTTTGGTGGGGATTAGATGGTTCATTGTTGGCAACTTGGCATTACGATCATCGTACAACGCGTTTACGCCGAATCATGTCTTCAACGTTTATTTATTCTCATTGTGAAGTTTTCATTCAAAGTTTACTCGGTACACAATATTTTTTTTAAAAAAACAAAATACTAAAACATTAGTTTTCATTTTGCCATTATAATTTACCTAAAGTTAACGAAAGAATTTGTTGATGGTGATGATATATTAAGATTGCAATTCAAATGTGGTGAAATTAACTTGTTGATAATTTAAAGTGTAGTTTTATGTATAGAGTAAACATTTGTTTTAGTAAGACTTGAGATTTTAATATAAGATAGCGGTACAATATTTTCACTCAGGACAACAATAATGTGTGTGTATATATATATATGTATATATTCTTATATATATATTAATATTTTTCCAACTACCCTACCAAATACAACTTTCACCTCAAACAACAAGTAAACAATGATTTAAAATACATCAGTTAACAGACATAAGATTTAAGATACATCCAGTTAATAGATAATTTAGCTGATAAATTTGTCAATGGCCTCCTCGAACCGTCCTCTCCTTTTGCCAGTGATGTCTACGTCACACGATTCGATTAACTCTTGGTGGTTAATGTATACTGTCAAATAATTTAATGATTGAATCATAAACATACGAAATCACTTTAGAAAGTTCTCATAGCAATTTGTTAAAAACTTTTACTAAGCAAACACTAATGAAACAATACGAGAAGCTTGATTATGTATACATGGTAAGGGTGGTGGGGGCACACACGTGTGCCTCGTGTTGTGTCCAGGCACTGCACGACAACACCGCCCCGCCCCTTTTTCACGTTGCATAGCATGCGTTTCTGGCACCCTCTCACCGTGTCTTCCATCCAAAAATCCGACCGTTGGAGTTAAAATGTCCCCCTCAACGGCTAGTTTCACACGTGGAAGGGTGATATGGTATGACATGAGTGTCCCCTCTAAATGTGAAAATGATGTAATGTTTGTATTAGCTAACTATACACACAATAGTCATATCTAGGATTATCAAAATAGAAATTAACGTATCACCTTGTATTCTTAAACAACTTTTAAAACTATATTCAAATTTAACATAAATATTGCTAAAAACTATTAGAATAACTATATAATATACTCAAATGGCAACATTTAAACTTTCGAACTCAAATAACAATTTTATAAAACCTTTATGATGAAAAACGCATTTAACTCTATTATTTATTTTCAATATTGAAATGGTATATTTGTTTAGAAACGCCATTTGAAATGGTCTATATTTATGGGAAGAAGACATGAATGTTCTTGTCGTTAAAACCCAACTACACGCATCACGCACATGGAAATAATTCAAATTCAAATTCAAAAAAAATATATACATATACATATACATATACATATGAAAATGCCGCGTTGACTTGTTAAGCAAGTCTTGCATCTTGCTTGGGGTCAGGAAAGGATCATCACTAGCCAAAATTCCTTAAAATTGCAAAGGGAATTTCATGTCTCTTTATTATATAAAGTTGTTATAACAACATACACCTATTTTACATTTGTGTATTGCTAAAAACGTTTTAAAATGTCTTTCTATTTTCTATTTATATTTAAACGTGAAGTGTTTACTAGTATATACTTCTTTATGTATTAACTACTCACTTCTCCATATTATTTTTCTAATAGGTTAAAAATTTACATGCATAGTATAATAAATACACATATTTTATGATTATATATAAAATTTATCTACTTTAATAAAAAAATAATTTAGGAATTGCATGATACGATTCTACTCTTACTTAATATTTAGTTGATTTAAAAAAAATTAAATTTTATCCTTTATTTGTTTTGGTTATTTGACTTAATAAAATAAATAAGTAAACTATAAGCGGCAATTGATCATAATTGACAATGAAATCAATTAATACAATCGATCTAATCCCATTTCTCACATCGATATTGAACATTCATTAATAGATTTATTCAACTCATTCATTGCGTAAGATCATCTCTAATAGACCGTTCAAAGAAAAAATCTCTAATAGAGAAGTTTTTTTGTGATTTTAAGGAGATCGAGAGAAGATTTTATCAAGAAGAGAAAATATGATATGAAGGAGAGAGGATGGGTTGAAGTTCTTAGCTAAAAACTTTATTTTTTCTCAGTGTGTGAAATGAGGGGAATGGAGGCGAGATGTGAGAGACGGTGATTTTTATAGAGCATATGTAGGGTTGAAAATGAACCATACGAATACGAACAAGGTTTTGTTCGTGTTCGTTCATTAAATAAATAACTTGTTCATTAAAGAAATAACTTGTTTATTAACTATTATGAACACTTACCAAGCGAGTTTTCTTGTTCGTCTTCATTCGTTAAGGAAAAAACGTATTCATAACTGTTCAAGAACACTTACCAGTGTAAACGAACGCAAACAAATGTTCATGAACATAAACGAATACAAAACGAAAGTGTCTAAACACAAACAATACAAATGAACATAATGTATTTTATAATAAAATCACAAATATGACATAAAATTCAACAAAGATAAATAAATACCAACTATAATTATCACAAACAAAACCTTTAAGTGAACCAAATACAAATGATAATAAACAAACACATTATCAAACGTTCATGAACATAAATGAACAAACACGACTTTGTTCATGTCTGTTGTTTAACTAAACGAACAAAAATTTCTTGTTCGTGTTTGTTTATTTATTGAACAAACGAACACAAACAAACTTCACGTCAAATAGTTTACGAACTGTTCGTCAAACGTTCACTTTGTCTGTAGCCCTAAGCATATGTCACCTACATATATTTTCACTTCACTTCGTAGTGATACTTTCTAATTTAAATTATCTAATACGAAAGATTTAATATATATATATATATATAGAGAGAGAGAGAGAAAGTTTACGGTACAAAATAAACAATTCGTGTGAAATGTACGAAGTGATAACAAGCATTGATCTAAGCAATTAACGATTCAGATTAAAGATGTAATAATTACGGAAGAAATGTGTCTGGAATGACAGATTCGAAAATAGGTTACAATTATTGACTTTTTTTAATTTTTCAATGTTTTTTAAAGTCATAATTTTTTATATGACATTATTTATATATATATATATATATATATATATATACACACACCATAAAATTGAACATTTTATCATCTTTAATATGATTATAGTATTGCTATATATATTTTTTTAAAAATTAACATTGTTTTTAAAAATGCCTATGTGTTGTGCATATAACTTGCGTGATTATTATCTGCGTAATTATGAATATTACTTGCGTAATTATCATATAACTCACGTAGTTATAGATATAACTTGTGTAATTATTTTTTATAACGTGAGTAGTTTTTCTTCGGGTAACAATAATATAATTTGCGTAATTATATACCTTTTATGTGTAATTATAGCGAGGACAAAACTAGCTCTGCGACAAAAACACGTGTTATGCTATGATTACATCGTACGCTTGGCACGGAAATTACTTAGTTGGCCTCTATGTATATCAGGAAAGCCATTATTTAGACTAAGTTTTAGTGAGTTGAAATATTATATGATTTAAAAGCATTGATCTTGATCGCTTTTCATTTCATAATATCAAATACTTACACTAAAGAGGCAGGTAAACGGACAACAAGTTATGACGCAACCCTTTTTTGAATAGCGAAACCTAGCTTACTAAAAACAAAGCATTGATTAGATTACTTATTTAAAAGAGGCATTTGTTTATTGAATAATAATGATAATTTAATTAGTTAGTTTCTAGAAGGTAGAAATTAGGGGCAGAGTAGACAAATGAGCGGCCCCGTAATATACTGTCTAAAATTAGCAAGCGTTGTTAATTAATTAATAATAATAATAATAATAATAATAATAATGATAATTAATGAATTTATCTGAAAAAGAATAAGGGAAGGGGGTTGGTTTGTTTTTCCCATGGCTTCAACCCTTCTTGTTCTTCAACAATAAGAATAACTATAATCATAATCGTAATCCTAATCCAATCCCTAACATCCATCCATCGATCTCACTCCCATTTCCAGCTTCCATTTTCTCTCTCTCTGTCTGTGTGTGTGTGTATATCATCCCCTCCTCCATTTCGATCTCATCCCACTCTGCTTTCCTTCTTCATTTCCTCAACAAATCTCCCCATTTTAATTAAGGTACACAATTCATCTCTACCTCCTCCTCCTCCTCCTCCTCCTCCTCCTCTTATTATTATTATTATTGTAATTCACGATTTGGGGTTTCCTCTTTTCTCCAGTTACCATCACAGATTTTGGTTCGATGGTTAGGGGTTTTCCTCAATTACTCAATGGACAATGTATATTCCTTTCTTCATTCTATTCTCAAGCTGATCATCTTTTTTTTTTTTCAATAAAAAGAAAAATTTACATGATACGGAGTATAATCTTCCACATCAAACTTTGTTTCAGTTGCAACCTTTCACTTATACGTCAGGTTTAGGAGCCGATCATTTTCCCCCAAACATAATATGTATTTGTTGAATCGAAGAAATATGGTTTAAACCAATGTTTTCTGTTTATGAATATCTAAAACACAAAAACCCTTGTTCTATAACGTATACTGCATTGTTATGTTGAATGCAAGTCGGAGAAAGTTGCAATCTGTGTTAATCAAGCAAAAACTCGCAAAGACGTCAATTGGTATTTTCAAATTTGATCATAGGAATCATGATCACAGGGACTTATGATTTGATCAAACAAGTTATTTTTTTGGGTCAAATGGGCTTGTGTCATTTTAAAGACGGCTCAGTTGCTGCCTGCCAACTTTCTTTTTTTATGCATATCTACAAAAAGAACCCTAACTGTATAATGTTGATTGTACTGCTTGGTTGAATATAGAAAGTGCACAACAGTTGTTGTATTCTTTGGTTAGATATAAATCTAATAACTTACAGATTATTTGATTCAAACAACAACATGCTTTGTCATCAATTAGGACTTTTAAATTCAATATAAGGAATAATTGCACTGACACACTATCTGGGACTTCTAAATTTGATCAAAGGAATTAGTTATTCTTTTCTGTTGTGTGGAAGTTGTTGCTTCATTGCTTTCTATCAATAATTTCAGTTTATGCATTTCGCAAATGATAATGCTTATCGTATAATGTAAATAGTGAGGTTTCGTTGACCTTAAATGACTAAGCTCCTACTGGAACATTTTTATTTGATCAATGAATAATTATATTGGATTCCTATTGAATTAGCATGTTTTTGTTGAAGCCATAGGTAATTTCCAGAAAATTTTTATGTCTAGTACTTTAAACCAAACATTTAACATGTATATTGTAGTGTTTGGTTATATGTAATTAGTTCTTTTACCGTTTAATCAGAGGCGGCATATTTATGCAGGATCTTTCTTGTTTTTCAACTATGAGCTTGGTGCTGTAACTTGAGGCCTGTTCTTTAAGGGATGTGCTTTTAGTGATTTTTGTGAAAAGTTTTAAAAATGGCCCACGGGAGGATACGGGCTAAGATTAGGAGAAGTAGTCTTTACACATTTGGATGCATAAGACCACCTGTTAATTCACCAGATGAACCTCATCAGTTCCGCGGGCCTGGTTTTTCTCGTCACGTTTGTTGTAGCCAACCTCATTTACACCAAAAGAAACCACTTAAATACTGCAAAAATTACATTTCGACCACAAAGTATAATGTAATTACATTTTTACCCAAAGCCCTCTTTGAGCAATTTAGACGTGTAGCTAATGTATATTTCCTCTTTGCTGCATTCTTATCATTGACACCCGTTTCACCCTTTTCGGCTTATAGCATGATTGCACCATTAGCTTTTGTAATCGGGCTCAGTATGGCTAAAGAAGCGGTTGAAAATTGGCATCGATTCATGCAAGATATGAAGGTAAATATGAGGAAAGTTAGGGTTCATAATGGAGAAGGTGTGTTTTCCTTGAAACCGTGGATGAATATACGGGTTGGGGATGTGGTAAAAGTGGAAAAAGATCAGTTTTTTCCTGCTGATTTATTGTTATTATCATCGAGTTATGAAGACGGGATTTGTTACGTTGAAACTATGAATTTAGATGGCGAGACAAATTTAAAAGTTAAAAGATCTTTAGAAACAACTTTATCTTTAGATGATGATTCCACTTTTAAAGATTTTAGAGGAACAATTAAATGTGAGGATCCAAATCCGAATCTTTATACATTTGTCGGGAATTTTGAATATGAACGTCAGGTGTATCCGCTTGATCCTAGTCAGATTCTACTTCGGGATTCAAAGCTTAGAAACACAGGCCATGTTTACGGGGTGGTGATTTTTCGGGCCATGATAGTAAAGTAATGCAAAATGCTACAAAATCGCCTTCAAAAAGGAGTACAATTGAGAAACAAATGGACAAAATTATCTATGTCCTTTTTACCCTTTTGGTGTTAATTTCATTAATAAGCTCAACAGGCTTTGCTATCAAGACAAAAACACAAATGCCAAGCTGGTGGTACTTGAGGGCACCAGATGATGAAGGTTTATATGATCCCAAAAATGCTGCATTATCAGGTTTTTATCATTTGATAACTGCTTTAATTCTTTACGGGTACCTGATACCAATTTCACTCTATGTTTCTATTGAGCTCGTGAAAGTTTTACAAGCCCTTTTTATAAATCAAGACTTAAACATGTATGATGAAGAAACGTGCACTCCTGCTCAAGCCCGGACGTCAAATTTGAATGAAGAGTTGGGGATGGTGGACACAATTTTATCTGATAAAACTGGCACTTTAACCTGTAATCAAATGGATTTCTTGAAATGCTCGATTGCGGGAATCCCATATGGCGTTCGGTCAAGTGAAGTCGAGCTGGCTGCTGCCAAACAAATGGCTATGGATCTTGAAGGGCATGATGGTCATTTTACGAGATCCAGTGGACAAAACGGATCAGAGATTGAGTTAGAGGCTGGAGCAGTTTCTAAAGAAAGTTTGGGAATACTGATCAAGGGTTTAGTTTTGAAGACATTAGATTAATGAACGGGAATTGGGCCCGGGAGGCAAGCCCTGATGTTTTACTGTTATTTTTTAGGGTCCTTGCTCTTTGTCACACGGCCGTTCCTGAGTTTAATGAAGAAACTAATAGTTATAGTTATGAGGCAGAATCACCTGATGAAGGTGCATTTCTAGTGGCTGCAAGAGAGTTTGGGTTTGAATTTTGTAGAAGAACGCAATCGAGTATATTTATTCGTGAGAGGCATCTTTCTTCTCAGAATATGTTGAAAGGTCTCGACATGATTTTAGTTATATTAGTGTTTATAAACATAACTGAACCCTTAGTCTAATTAAAGTGGGCCAATTGAGGTGGAAAGGAGTGGGTTGGGAAAGTGGTCGAATTTGATTTGGGTTAAATGGGTAACAGTCTAATAGCTGGAAATTATTGGGTGTATATATATTTTATTTTGCCAATTTGATAGGTAACATATAACCTTAATGACTTAATCAATCCATTTATTTAAGTGTGTGTCTAAAGTTTACCACCTCTAGCTTTGTTTTATGTTCAAAGGGTCAAAAGTGAACACAAATGTAATACCCTAATTGCTTTATATAAAAATATATCTCGGCCAATCTAACCATTTTGACCTGTTACGTAACCCTCCTTAGCTACCGATTTTACCACCTGTAATTGTTGCTATGGGCAAGTTTAGATCATCTTTCCTTATTGTAATGTTTTTATTTTCAGGGAGTTCAAACTTCTAAATCTTCTAGATTTTACAAGCAAAAGAAAACGGATGTCTGTCATAATACAGGACGATACTGGACAGATTCTTTTGTTGTGCAAAGGCGCTGACAGGTCGGTGTCATTTTCAACACACATATACGCACCATCTCTCACCCTCCCCGATAATCAGTCGTAATAAAACGAACAGGTTGTAGAAAATGTGTTTGGATGTGCTTCTGCTAATTGTTTGGAAGGTTCTCATTATTTCAGGAATTAATATAAGCATGACAACAAAGTGTCAACATCCTTTTTGTAACAAAGGACCTTTTGTGAAATGAGTGCAGAAGCTCATGAAATTAAGTTAAATTTGTGAAAAAGTATCATGTTTTTACTCTTAAATAATCAGATAATCAAAAGCAGAATCTGTATATCCAAATAGTAAAGCTGGTCATTGTGACTTCTTTGATGTCTAAGCACAAGCCGTATTTGATATTATTGATTAATTTGCAGCATTATATTTGATCACTTATCTAAAAATGGAAGAATGTTTGAGGAGCCAACTACAAAACATTTAAATGATTATGGAGAAGCTGGCTTACGTACACTTGCACTTGCTTATAAAAAACTTGAAGAATCAGAGTATATTTCATGGAATGAAGAATTTATAAAAGCTAAAACTTCAGTTGGAGGTGACAGGGAGGCAATGCTTGAAAGGGTTTCTGATCTGATGGAAAAGGATTTAATTCTTCTTGGTGCAACTGCTGTGGAAGATAAGCTGCAGCAAGGGGTAGACTTTTATTACCTGATATTTCTATTAGATTGTAATTCTTTGTATTACTTCTGTGTTTGTATGTTTAGTATGAATGTGTAAAAGACTAGAAAGTAGAAGGTATTGATGTGTAAATAGTTAGTTCTACTAACACTATAAATAGGTGATTAGTGTGTGTATTAGAGCAATCACTTGATAATAAAATTCCTTTTGCATTTGTTAGTTAATTCAGTTAGTATCATTTGTATCAGAGCTGTAAGGCTCTCGATCAAATCCGTCCATTCTCTCGATCGATTTTCTCCATTCCCTCGATTGAATTGATCTGCGATCACAATTCAATTCTCGAAATCCCGATTGCAATCATCTGCGATTGTAATCTTCTGATCCGATTGCTCAAATTTCCCGAAATTGATTCCGTTTCAAGATTCTTGATCGAATTCGATGACGAATCAAGGTGCGCAGGTGGTGTTGAAGGACACCAGCGACACAATTTCATTCAAGATCCCCATGCTGACCCTGACGAGCTATACCTCTTGGTCGATTAAATGGAAGCATTCATGGATGCCCAGGGAATCTGGGATGCCATTGAACCTCCTGGGGAGGCCACAGTTGATGCGAAACTGGGCAAGAAGGCGAGGGCCTTCATCTTCCAATCGTTACCTGAGGATGTCTTGATGCAAGTGGCTGCATTCAAGACAGCTAAAGATGTCTGGAATCAAACTTTGTATTCTAATTATTGAAACTGAGAATATTAGGAGGTCCTTATATAGGACAATACAAGCCACAATACAAGCCATAAAACAAGGAGACATAAGCATAAAGTAAGGATCCACTATTGACTAGCATAAAGTAAGGATCCACTATGACTAAACTAATCTCTGCTAACTTTATTCTCTAACATTCCCCCGCAAGTTGAGGGCGAGGAACGACTTGCAACTTGGACCGTAGAGCCAAAAATCTTTGAGAAGCTAAGGGCTTGGTGAACACATCGGCAATTTGATCATTGGTAGATATGAATTTGACATTCAACTTTCCTTGTGCAACTTGTTCACGAACGAAATGGAAATCCACTTCCACATGCTTGGTACGGGCATGGAAAACTGGATTTGCTGAAAGATAGGTTGCTCCTAGATTATCACACCAAAGTGTAGGAGAGTGGTTTACTACACCAAGTTCTTGAAGCAAAGACCTTAGCCAGATTAGTTCAGCTACAGCGTCAGCAATCGCTTTGTACTCTGATTCTGTTGAAGACCGAGATACTGTTCTTTGTTTTCTTGCAGCCCAAGAGATAATATTAGAGCCCAAATAGATTGCGTATCCCCCCGTGGATCGACGGTCAATAGGGCACCCAGCCCAATCGGAATCAGAGTAAGCCTGGACAACATCTTGAGACCAATGAGAATCCGAAAAGGCCTGCAACCATGAACCAGAGCCTTGCCGAAATAGTAACCCAAGCAGAGTGGTGCCTTTAAGATATCGCAGGATTCGTTTCACAGCTGCCCAGTGATTTTCAGTAGGTGCTTGCATAAACTGGCAAACTTTGTTTACTGCAAAGGCAATGTCTGGGCGTGACAAGGTGGCGTATTGAAGAGCACCAACTGTTTGTCGATATTTAGAAGGATCATCAAGAGGTGGACTATCATCGGGTAACAACACATGAGATGTGCTCATAGGGGATGCAATGGGTTTGCAATCTGACAATCCTGCCCGATGCAAGATATCCAAAATATATTTCCGTTGAGAGAGAATCAGATTTGAATTGTGATGTATCACCTCTATCCCTAAGAAATAGTGTAACAGACCAAGATCTTTAACTGCGAAAAGAGAGCTCAGGCGACTGATGACATCATTGATAGCAACGGGTGTGTTTCCAGTGGTGATAATATCATCTACATAAACAAGAACATAAACAATAATACCATTAGAGTTTAGAATGAATAATGATGGGTCAGTACGAGATCCACTGAAACCCAGGTGTTGTAATGCCATAGACAACCGAGTGAACCATGCACGGGGAGCTTGCTTTAGGCCATATAGAGATTTGTGAAGGAAGCACACGTGATTTGGTTTGTTCGGATCAACAAACCCAGGAGGTTGCTTCATATAGACCGTTTCTTGAAGATCCCCATGGAGAAAGGCATTTTGAACATCCAATTGCCGAAGAGACCATTGATGTGTAACAGCTAATGATAGAACCGTGCGAATCGTGGCCGGTTTAACAACCGGACTGAAGGTCTCATGATAATCGACCCCTTGTTGCTGGTGAAAACCTTTTGCAACAAGCCTTGCTTTATAGCGGCAAAATTTTCCATTAGGATCGGTCTTTAACCTGTAAACCCATTTACAATCAACCACATTAGTATTTTTGACAGGAGGAACTAGTGACCATGTCCCATTCTTATGAAGTGCTTCCAACTCCTCAACCATGGCATGACGCCACTTCGAAGATTTGTTGGCAATGGTAAAGGAGGTGGGCTCGGTGGGTAGATTGGGTGAAGTAGTAGTGGTGTAGGCAGCAGGATTATATCGGTTGGGTTGTTTTGGATTGGGTCGCAGGTTGGGTGGGCGTGGTCTAGGAGTTGGAGTAGGCTGTGGGTTTGGTTGAGGAGGTTCGGTTGGTATGGTTGGTTCAGTTTCGAATGTGGGCTGGTCGGTTGGATTAGGATGTGTTGGAGCAGATTCGGTTGGAGCAGATTGGGTCGCAGATTGGGTCGCAGGTTGTGTTGGAGCAGATTCGGTTGGAGGTGGGTCAGGGAAGATGGAGATATATGGTGGCTCGGTTTGTGGGGGAGGTGGGGTGGTTACCTGGTTGTGGTATGGGAATACATGCTCATTAAATCGAACATGTCGGGCAATGTATATTCGTTCTGAAGTCGGGTCAAAGCACCTATAACCATGGTGAGCAGGGCTATAACCAAGGAAGACACACGGAGTTGACCGAAAATCCATTTTATGACGGTTGTATGGACGAAGGTAGGGAAAACACTGACACCCGAAGACTCGAAGAAAGGAGTAATCAGGTTTTCGTGTAAAAAGATGTTCAAATGGAGATTTATTAGATGAGACTCGAGATGGCAGTCTATTAATCAAGTAGACAGCCGTTTCAAAGGCAAATTGCCAGAACCGCTGAGGAAGATGGGACTGAGCTAAGAGGGTAAGCCCAGTTTCCACCACATGACGATGACGACGCTCAACAATCCCATTTTGTTCACTCGTGTGGGGACACGAGCGTCGGTGAAGTATGCCAAGGTTGTTAAAGAACTGTGTGAGGTTACGAAATTCTCCCCCCCAATCAGATTGAATGCTTTTTAGTTTTGTTTTAAATTGCCGTTCTGCCATTTTTATGAAATTGGTTAAGACAAAAAAGACATCAGATTTTTGTACTAATGGGAAAAACCACATGTACCTAGAGTGATGATCAACACATAACAAGAAATAACGATAACCATCAATAGATAAAGTGGGCGCAGGACCCCAAACATCACAATAGACCACATCCAAAACATTTGTGCTACGAAAATTTGAATTGGATAGAGAAAGTTTTGAAGACTTGCCACACTGACACGAAGTACATAAAGAAGATGATAGATTATTTGACAATGGTAAAGATGAATGTGAAATAACAGAACGAAAGACTTGATCATGAGGATGCCCTAAACGTTGATGCCAAGTGGTAGAGGAAGCCTTGACAGCAGTGAAGGCGACTTTTGGAAGAGACTGAAGACGCGGAAGACGGATGGAATATAAGCGTCCTTCACAACAAAATAAGATGAGTGAAATTCAAAAAGACGTCATTATCATTGCAAAATTTTTGTACAGATAATAAATTCTTTTTAAGTGCGGGAACGTGAAGAATGTTGTTTAGGTTAAAGGTTTTGTGAGGGGAATAAATTTTTGTGGAGCCAATGTGAAAAATAGGTAGGGAATTACCATTACCAACAAAGAGAGAATCATTACCATAGTAAGGCTCGGCGTTGTCGAGATTAGATAAGTCTGGGGAAGAATGGCCATTCGCTCCCGTGTCCGGTAGCCAGGTGAATCCAGACTGAGATGCAATGTCCGAGTGAGCTGCATAATTGGCTTGTTGGTTTACGCGGGGCTGGTTGGTTTGACTAGGGCACTGAGAAGGAAGGTGACCAATACCACAACGATTGCAGTGGCCATAAACCATGTTTTGAGTAGAAGCCCAAGCAAATTGCCCACGTGCACCAGTGTTTTCACGGCTGCCTCCACGATTATGATGACGAAACTGACCGCGTGAGGCACCTCGAGAACTACGATTACCACCTCGATTGTTGCTGAAGGACCTGGCTGCAAAGAGAGCTTGTGGCTGTGAACCGGAAGCCCCCATGGGATTAAGTTGATAACCAAACTGGGCTGCCATGAGTTGTAAGTTGTGAAGTTGTTGTTGCACAGCATCAAGTTGGGGTGGTAGGGAAGATTGGGTGGCTGCCATGAGATTGATAGATGTGGGAGGGGTGGCAGCAGCCATGAAGGCCTGCTGGTTTGGTGCAGCAGGTGAGCTATGAATTTTAGCAATCATGTAGTCGTGATCACTGAGGAGGCCGTGAAGTTCATTGAACCGGACAGGAGGAGATCTTGCCAATAAGTTGGCCTTGAGGCCGTTATATTCTTCCCGGAGACCAGTAAGGGTCAGCATAACTATATCTTTGTCTTTCATCGGCTCCCCAATATTGGCTAGAGCCGTGGCGTATTCTTGGGCTCGGCTTAAGTATTCAGCCGGTTTCTCATCACCTTTCATGGTGATTCTAAGGAGTTGACTTTTTAGGGTAAACTCATGAGAAGAAGTAATGGGCGCATAGGCACGTTCTAATGAGAGCCATATATCACGAGAGGTTTTACCTTGGACATGCTGGAAGGATTCTTCAGACACAGTTGATATAATCAACATACGAACATGGGCGTCATTAGCGAGCCAAGGGAGATAACTTGGGTTATCAGTTGTAGTAGTACCTGTTGTGACCTGCTGCTGTGGGCATGCTATAGTTGCATCTACATAGCCGAATAAGTTGTGGGAGATCAAGAAGGGTTCAATCATTGTCCTCCAGTGACCATAGTTGGTGGGTTTGAGGGTGAAGGCAAATTTATGGGAGTTGTGGGTGGTTTTCTCTTGATTTGTTAAGGTTGTGATGGCTGCCATAGTTGTTTGAGAATCGATTGGGCTGACAGTTTTGGTTTCTGGGCAGCAGGGAGCTTTGGTTCTGTTATCTGACAGTTTTGGTTTCTGGGCAGCAGGGAGCTATGTAGATGGGAGTTGATTACTGGGCAGCAGGGAGCTTTGGTTTTGTTACAGGCTGTTTAGAGTTTCCTGCAGGTTTGGCAGTCGTAAGTTGCGGTTATTGATTTGGCTCTGATACCAAATCAAACTTTGTATTCTAATTATTGAAACCAATGTTTTCAAAACCGGACCGGAAAGCGAACCGGGCGGCCTAGAGGTTCACTGGTCGGACCGGTCGGACCGGATTACGAACCGGATGACGTCATAAATATTTAAAAAATATAAAAAAATTCTAATATTTATAAAACTACAAACACATATCATTCAAGTAACATAGTCCAAATTAACACAATATATCATATACATACCAAAATTAACAATTTTAAAAATATATCATGTTTAAACGGTGTTCCTTAATTCAAAACAACATCCAAATACATACCATTCAAGTAAATATAGTCCAAATTAACGAACCGGTGTTTCTTAATCCATATCCAATAATATTTTTCTATTAAAAAAAAAAAAAAAAAAACCAAAAACCGGTTCACCCGGTTCGCCGGTTCCGTCGGACCGGTCGACCGCGCGAACCGGCCGGTTAACCGGAAAACGTCCAAAAGCACCGAACCGAACCGGCTCCGGCACCGGTTCCCGGTCGAACCGGTCGGACCGGCCGGTCCGGTCCGGTTTCGAAATCATTGATTGAAACTGAGAATATTAGGAGGTCCTTATATAGGACAATACAAGCCACAATACAAGCCATAAAACAAGGAGACATAAGCATAAAGTAAGGATCCACTATTGACTAGCATAAAGTAAGGATCCACTATGACTAAACTAATCTCTGCTAACTTTATTCTCTAACATCTGGGATGCCTTGAAGAAAAGGTATGTGGGGGAAGAAAGAGTGAAGCAGGCCCGCATTCAAACACTCGACCATGAGTTTGAGATGTTGGGCATGGGAGAAAATGAGTCAATAGATGAATTTGCCAGGAAAATGGGAGAACTAGTCTCAAGATACAGAGCACTGGGAACAGTGATCTCAGATGAGAAGCAGGTTAGAAAAGTGTTGAAGGCTGCACCAGAGAGATATCTGCCAATTGTAGCAGCAATTGAACAATTCTCTGATCTTGAGAAGATGGCATTTGAGGAATTGGTTGGGCGGTTAAAGGCCTATGAAGAGAGACTAAGACCAGTGGCACAAAGCAAGAACTCATCTGGTCAGCTCCTCCTGACCAGATCTGAGTGGCAACAAAGGACTAGAAATGAGTCCAAAGTTGACTCCCAGTAGGGGCATGCCACAGGTGACAACAAAGCCAAAAGTAGAGGGAGGGGACGGTTTACAAAGGGCAGGGGAGGGAAATCCAACCCTGAGAACTTTGAAAGAAGTGAAGGCAACAAGAAAGACAAGAGGAACATAAGGTGTTACAATTGTGAGAAACTTGGGCACTACTCAAGTGAGTGCAAGGCTCCTAGGAGGGGAGAACAGGAAGCACATCTTGCACAGGCCCAAGAAGATCAGGAACCTACTTTGTTGATGGCAAAGCTCTCAAAAGACTTAGGTCTATTGGAGGAGCAGGGGGTGTTTCCAAAGAGCTTGCCACAGGAGGATGACACTAGTTCCTGGTATTTGGATAATGGGGCCAGCAATCACATGACAGACATTCATTCCCATTTCACTGATCTTGATGAAGGTGTCACAGGAAAAGTGAAATTTGGGGATGGATCAGTGGTTGTCATTAAAGGAAGGGGCTCCATCGGCATTTACTTGTCCTAATGTTCATTACCAATGGAGAGTTGTTACAATTGTGAGAAACTTGGGCACTACACAAGTGAGTGCAAGGCTCCTAGGAGTGAAGGCAACAAGAAAGACAAGAAAGACAAGAGGAACATAAGTAGAGGGAGAGGACGGTTTACAAAGGGCGGGGGAGGGAAATCCAACCCTGAGAACTGAGAAAGAAGTGAAGGCAACAAGAAAGACAAGAGGAACATAAGGTGTTACAATTGTGAGAAACTTGGGCACTACTCAAGTGAGTGCAAGGATCCTAGGAGGGGAGAACAGGAAGCACATCTTGCACAGGCCCAAGAAGATCAGGAACCTACTCTGTTGATGGCAAAGCTCTCAAAAGACTTAGGTCTATTAGAGGAGCAGGGGGTGTTTCTAAAGAGCTTGCCACAGGAGGATGACACTAGTTCCTGGTATTTGGATAATGGGGCCAGCAATCACATGACAGGCATTCATTCCCATTTCACTGATCTTGATGAAGGTGTCACAGGAAAAGTGAAATTTGGGGATGGATCAGTTGTTGTCATTAAAGGAAGGGGCTCCATCGGCATTTACTTGTCCCGATGGTCATTACCAATGGAGAGTTGTTACAATTGTGAGAAACTTGGGCACTACTCAAGTGAGTGCAAGGCTCCTAGGAGTGAAGGCAACAAGAAAGACAAGAAAGACAAGAGGAACATAAGTAGAGGGAGAGGACGGTTTACAAAGGGCAGGGGAGGGAAATCCAACCCTGAGAACTGTGAAAGAAGTGAAGGCAACAAGAAAGACAAGAGGAACATAAGGTGTTACAATTGTGAGAAACTTGGGCACTACTCAAGTGAGTGCAAGGCTCCTAGGAGGGGAGAACAGGAAGCACATCTTGCACAGGCCCAAGAAGATCAGGAACCTACTTTGTTGATGGCAAAGCTCTCAAAAGACTTAGGTCTATTGGAGGAGCAGGGTGTGTTTCCAAAGAGCTTGCCACAGGAGGATGACACTAGTTCCTGGTATTTGGATAATGGGGCCAGCAATCACATGACAGGCATTCATTCCCATTTCACTGATCTTGATGAAGGTGTCACAGGAAAAGTGAAATTTGGGGATGGATCAGTGGTTGTCATTAAAGGAAGGGGCTCCATCTGCTTTCAATGCAAGAATGGAGAACACAGGGTGGTCACTAATGTGTACTACATACTTGCATTAAGGAGTAACATCCTAAGCCTAGGCCAACTTGATGAAGTAGGCTGTAGGATTCTTATGGAGAATGGGTTCTTGTGGGTGTATGAAAGCAATGGGAAAACACTGATGAAGGTGAAGAAATCAGAGAACAGGTTGTACAAGATATATTTGCAGGTTGCTATACCTAAATGTCTGCTAACAGCAATGACTGACACTGCCTGGATATGGCATGCTAGGCTTGGTCATTTGAGTTTTGAGTCAATAAATCAAATGTCCAAGAAGAGCATGGTCAGAGGCATGCCAAAAATCAGTCACAAGTCACAACTATGTGAAAGCTGCTTGGTAGGAAAGCATAGAAGTCAGCCTTTCCCTACATCAAGCAGTTTCAGAGCCAAAGTTCCCCTTGAACTTGTTCATGCAGATCTGTGTGGTCCCCTAGATCCACCCACACCTGCTGGGAACAAGTATTTCATGTTACTTGTGGATGATTGTTCAAGATATATGTGGGTATACATACTTAAGTCTAAGGATCAAGCACCTGAGGCCTTTCAGAAGTTTAAAGCACAGATTCAAGTAGAATCTGAATACAAACTCAAAGCCCTGAGGACTGATAGAGGGGGGAATTCACATCAAGAACTTTTGAGCAACTATGTAATGTAGATGGCATCAAAAGATTATTGACAGCTCCATACACTCCACAGCAAAATGGAGTGGTGGAGAGGAGAAATCAAACAGTGATGGACATGGTCAGATCAATATTAAAGGCAATGAATATGCCTTTATATATGTGGGGTGAAGCAGTAAGGCACTCTGTCTTTCTACTAAATAGAAGCCCTACAAAGGCCTTGGATGGTATTACTCCCTATGAGAGTTTGTATAGCAGGAAACCAAAGGTGAAACACCTGAGAGTATTTGGTTGTAAAGGGTATGTGAAAGTGCCAAGCAATCAAGTAAGAAAGTTGGAAGATAGAAGCAAACCTATGGTTCATTTGGGCATAGAACCAGAGTCTAAGGCCTATAGAATGTTTGATCCAGAAAAGGGCAGAGTTGTGGTTAGCAGAGATGTTAAGTTTGAAGAGAGAATGCCTTGGAATTAGGAGGATGGTGAGCATGACCAATCAAGACAGAAGTATGCAGATTTTGGAGTGGTGGTACTCAAGGTGTGCAGGGTCATGTATCTCAAGATGAGGCTGAAATTCCTTCTACCCCTGAAGATGATAGTATTCAAGGGATTAATGAAGATACTATGGATGATCATGTTCAGGATTCAGGGGGTGTATATGATGGTAATACCCCTGATGATGATCTGATTCCCAGATCAGTCTATGATGACACACCATCAAAGGGCTTCTGAAGCATGGAAGATGTGTTTAGTAGAACAGACATCCAGCAGCAGATCCCTTTTGAACCTCCTGTGTTTGAGGATTCAGAGTTATTGATGAGAGAACCAACTTGTTTTGAACAAGCTAAAGACAAACCAGAATGGAGGGCAGCTATGCAAGATGAACTTGATAGCATTGAGAAGAATAGGACTTGGGAATTAGTTCAATGTCCAAAAGGAGTAAAGCCTATTGGATTGAAATGGCTGTTCAAGCTTAAAAGGAATGCAGAGGGGGCAATTACAAGGCACAAAGCCAGGCTAGTAGTAAAAGGTTATGTGCAGAAATTTGGGATTGACTATGAAGAGGTGTTTGCCCCTATGGCAAGATTGGAGACTGTTAGGATGATTATGGCTATAGCTGCAACTAATGGGTGGAAGGTTCACCATCTTGATGTTAAAACAGCTTTTCTGAATGGAGATCTAAAGGAGGAGGTGTATGTGGTTCAGCCAGAGGGCTTTGTGAAATCTGGTCAAGAACACAAGGTGTACAGACTTATAAAAGCCCTATATGGACTGAAACAGGCTCCAAGAGCCTGGAATGAGAAGCTTCATGTTACTTTGTTGAAATTTGGTTTCAAAAGGTGCCCTCAGGAACATGCTGTGTACAAGAGAAGTTCTGATAAGGGTTCACTGATAGTTGGAGTTTATGTTGATGATATTGTCATGACTGGATCTAATTTGGAAGTGGTTGAGGAGTTTAAGTCTATGATGAAGTTACAATTTGAGATGACAGATCTTGGTTTATTGAAGTATTATTTGGGCATTGAGGTGAGACAAGAAAGTAATGGGATCTTCTTGTGTCAATCAGGTTATGCTAAGAAGGTTTTGGAGGATCAGAAAATGTGGGAGTGCAATGCCACAAAGGCTCAATGGATCCGGGTTTAAAATTGGGTAAAGATGAAGATTGTGAACCTGTTGATGTTACAAAATATAGAAGGGTCATTGGGTGTCTAAGGTACTTGACCCAGGCCAGACCTGATCTGTGTTATGCAGTGGGAATTACTAGTAGGTTCATGGAATCTCCAAGAACAACCCATTGGCAGGCTGTGAAACACATTTTAAGATACCTAATGGGTACTATTGATAATGGGGTTTGGTATAGATATGGTGGACTTAAAGAGTTGGTTGGCTTTAGTGACAGCTCTCATGCTCCTACTAAGGCAGATGGAAGGAGTACTACAGGCTTTGTGTTTTACTATTGTGAAGGTCCTGTAAGTTGGGTAAGTCAGAAACAGGAGACAGTGGCTCTATCCTCGTGTGAGGCTGAGTTTATGGCTGCCACTGCTGCAGCTCAGCAGGCAGTCTGGCTAAAAGGCTTGTTGGAAGAACTTACAGAGAAGAAGATGGGTCCTATATTTCTACATGTGGATAACAAGTCAGCAGTGCAGTTAATGAAGAATCCTGTTTTTCATGGAAGGTCGAAACATATTGATGTTAGATACCATCATATTCGTGGTTGTGTGGAGAAAGGAATGGTCGTAGTGAGGCATATCAATGGTAATGAACAAAAGGCTGATATACTAACCAAAGCTCTTCCTAGACTGAAGTTTGTGGAAATGAAGAAGCTTTGGGAGTTGGTGGATTCAAAGAATTAAGGGGGTGATTATTAGATTGTAATTCTTTGTATTACTTCTGTGTTTGTATGTTTAGTATGAATGTGTAAAAGACTAGAAAGTAGAAGGTACTGATGTGTAAATAGTTAGTTCTACTAACACTATAAATAGGTGATTAGTGTGTATATTAGAGCAATCACTTGATAATAAAATTCCTTTTGCATTTGTTAGTTAATTCAGTTAGTATCAATTTCTTGGGTTTGAGGTAGCAAAATGGGTTAGTCTGGTGGTTTTGCTGACAAAACATGAATGGGTAGTTTTTTAATTTGGATCCAAATGGGGTTAGTCAGGGGTTCTTTGGTTTTGGTCAGCTGGGTTGAGTAATGGGTCATAAATGGGTTTAAGGTTTAGGACAAAAGTAGCTAGATCATGGTGAAGGCGGATTAGTCTTTGAATGGTTTGGACAGGTTGGGCAAAAACTGAACTATGGAAAAAGTTTGACCTGTTAGAGGTATAACATAACCATAATCGACTCATTAATTAGTAAATGAGTAGAAGTCAACACCTCTACAACTTTATCTATCATTATTTTGTTATTATGGTTAGTTTAACTTTCTTTTCTATTTGTATAGGTGCCTCAATGTATCGATAAATTGGCACAAGCTGGTCTTAAAATATGGGTTTTAACAGGTGATAAAATGGAAACTGCAATCAACATTGGGTAATGTCTCTTATCCTTTATACTTATGATGACTTTTTTCCCCAAGTGTTTGTGAAAAGTACTTATGGTTGTGTTTTCTTTGTTTTGGTTATTTAGAATAAAAAAACTAACTTTGAAAGGTATATAAGAAATTACAATTAGAAAACTGATAATTAAGATAAATGTAGATATAAATATAAATGTAACTATCTCATTAGCTTATAATAGATTTTCAAATCACAATAGTTTGTTTGTGCACTATGTTGGAAAATATATTTATTTTTCTTGGTCGGTGCAGGTTTGCATGCAGTTTGCTTCGGCAGGACATGAAACAAATATGTATATCGTCAAATGTGGACATGCTCAACCAAGATTCCAAGAAGGTACTTATCATAGTCAATAAATTAAATTGATGGTCATGATTTGAGTCCAGAAGAGTTGGTTTTTTCCCTCTTTTATTGAAGGTTATTTCGGGTATTTGACAAAAATGGAACTTTTTAAGTCAAGCCAAGTGAGTAGTTAAACGATGCAACTTCAATATCATTTCTTGTAAAGCTTAAGTCATTCATATTAGTTTGAGTCCACAAAAAAGGTTTTAATCTGTCTTTTACGGAATGGTTTATTGGACATTTGATAAATAATGATTCTTCATCACTTAAACTACATGGGTAGTTAACATTGCAACATCAATGTCATCTTATGTAAACCGCAGTTAAATATTTTGTTACTGATTAGGCTGTAAAGGAGAACATTAAAATGCAACTCACAAATGCATCTCAAATGATAAAGATTGATAAGGATCCACATGCTGCATTTGCGTTGATTATTGATGGGAAGACTTTAACTTATGCTTTGGATGAAGATTTGAAGCATCAGCTCTTGAAATTAGCAGTTAGATGTGCTTCTGTCATATGTTGTCGTGTTTCTCCTAAGCAAAAGGCCATGGTAAGATCATTTATATAGAGTTGACAAGATGGGTGGGTGTCTAGCCAGTTGGGTAACAAGTCAAAACATGAGGACCCACAAACACTTTTTTGTTCATCTTTTGAGATTTCTAAAATGTGGCAAGATGGTCTAGTAAGACAAGTTGGGTCGCCAGTCAAAATGGAGTCGGGTCAAAACAAGTTGACCACCCACAAACAGTTTTTTGTTTGTTGTTTAACATAAAAGTGGGAAGATAGGTGGGTTGGCTTACAAGTTAAAATGGGGTCAGGCTGCAATGGACCTACACACACCTTTATTTCAGGTTTCTAAAAAAAGTTGCAATAATTAAATGTTATCATGATTACCAAAATGAAAGTATTACAACAACCATCTAAATCATTGAATGAAGCTATTTAGGAGTTTTCCGAGCACTAAAAATCGGCTTTGGGAAATTCTCGATCCACTGGATCCATTATAGCTAATGGCTTGGATCTGACTAGTTTGAGATAAAACTTGACACATTCTTAAACTAACGGATCGAAACTGCTATCTTTAGCTAACATATTGCATTAATTAATTAAGGTCTTGAATCCCACTGTTATTGCACCAACTTGATAGACAGTTCTGTATATTACGTCCTGTTTTTTCACATAAATGGATTGAAATGGTCCCTGATCTTATGTATCTAACTTCATTCATTTGGCATACATTATTAAAATTAGGTCACGAGATTGGTGAAAGAAGGCACTAGGAAAACGACTTTAGCAATTGGAGATGGTGCAAATGACGTCGGAATGATTCAAGAAGCAGATATTGGTGTTGGAATAAGTGGCGTTGAAGGGATGCAGGTTTGTAAACGTGCCTTTGGATTTTTAAAATCTGAGTGTGAAATTGGTTTTGAAACAAAACATAAGCATGTTTGTAGAAATTGTTGTGTAAAATGGCCTTAAAAACTTGTTGATTTTGTGTGTAGGCTGTGATGGCAAGTGACTTTGCTATTGCACAGTTTCGGTTTCTGGAAAGGCTTCTGGTCGTACATGGTCACTGGTGCTACAAGAGGATTGCTCAGATGGTAACTATATGCGTGCATGCGTACATGTCTCGTTCTACTTCTAACCAACAATCAGAAAATAACTGGATTGCTTTTTGTTAATGTAATCTATATTGATTATTGACAAATGATTTCTTTGCAAACATAGATATGCTATTTCTTCTACAAAAACATCGCTTTTGGGCTTACATTGTTCTACTTTGAGGCATTCACAGGCTTCTCGGGCCAATCAGTGTATGATGATTGGTATATGCTTTTATTCAATGTTGTTCTTACATCATTGCCTGTGATTGCACTTGGTGTTTTTGAACAAGATGTGTCTTCTGAGATCTGCTTACAGGTTAGCTTTTTGTTCCAAAATTACAATTAAATGAATTAGCTAATTGGGTGTAATCTTAACATGTTTATTTAATTTTTATGTGTTTTTCCTTGAAATAAACCAAGTATAAATATGATTACAGAAGTTATATTGTTGAAATATAATTTGTGTTTGATGAAATGGTTTAGAAAGGTGTAAACATTTTAGGCAACTTTTGCTAGTTGAAACCCCTTGGATGTTTCATTAATACCTAGCTTTTAGCACTCTCCCTATTTGGCTCATTATCATTAAATTAAAACTCATATTAACCTGTTATTATCATATAAACGGGTTGAAATTTTCACCCCCAGTTGTTTTTTCTACTTTTATTATACATTTAAACCTCTTCAAAACCACTGCAGTTTCCAGCTTTATATCAACAAGGACCAAGAAACCTATTTTTTGACTGGTACCGGATTTTCGGGTGGATGGGAAACGGGCTCTACTGTTCCCTCATTGTGTTTTTTCTCAACATAATAATATTCTACGACCAAGCTTTTCGGGCAGGCGGGGCAGACAGCCGACATGACCGTGGTGGGGACGGCCATGTTCACAAGTGTCATCTATGCAGTAAATTGCCAAATCGCCCTCACAATGAGCCACTTCACATGGATACAACACTTTCTAATTGGTTTCAGCATCATTGCGTGGTACGTGTTTTTAATATTATACGGGATGTTACCTCCAGAACTTTCTGGAAACGCGTATAAAATCTTTGTAGAAGCGCTCGCTCCTGTCCCAATATTTTGGTTGAGCACAATTTTAGTGACGGTTGCGTGTAATCTCCCTTATTTGGCTCATATATCTTTCCAAAGATCTTTTAATCCAATGGATCATCATGTTATTCAAGAAATTAAATATTACAAAAAAGATGTTGAAGATCGACATATGTGGACCCGTGAAAGATCGAAAGCTAGACAAGAGACGAAAATTGGGTTTTCTGCACGAGTGGATGCAAAGATTAGACATTTGAAACAAATGCTGCAGAAAAAATCTTCTGTTTTGAGTCCTCGTGTTGCTTTGGCTGGAACACGAACTTGATATATATTTCTTTTATGATTTTGTTTTTGGGTTCGGGGTATTTGATGATGTTTATACATGTGTAGGGGCTTTTGTTGTTGTTTTTCTAGTTTTTTGATTCATTATTGATACATTAAGAAAGTATAGTGACACTAGCATGTAGAATTTTACAAGGACTACTAGCGATATGAAAATGGTCAAGTGTTCATGTGCTTTGACTTTTTACTATTTTTGCTATGTCTCTTCTCCAACTGTCTTGGAATTCTTTGTTCAATGTTTTTGACTTGACCATGGTACAAAAAAAAAAAAAAAAACAAACATCGGGTTTACTTTATATTCAACTTTTATTTTAAAAAGTTAATTCTTACCTAAATTCTTACCTAATTTTTATGTATATGCCGGTATAAATTCGAGTACGTGTACATTTTAATGTAAATTTTATTTAAAAACAACCTAAGTTAAATATAAAACATATTCGTGCTTATTTTTAAGTACCTTTTGAATTATTATATGTTTCAACGAAAAATTTGTTTGGAAAATAGTCGGGTTAAATCTAATATGTTTTCACTCCATAGTATTCGAGTTAGTTTACGTTTTGATAATAAATTTAGTTTGTAAACAAGTCGGGGCTAAACTAGAACTAAAAACTTAAAGATAATATAATATAATTAAAAAAACTAAAAAGAATTATAATATAATTAAAATAAGAAAAAATTAGGTAAGGGAGTATGTTTAATCGGGTAATCGGTCGGGTAAACAGATATACCATGTAATCACATACTTACGAAAATAATAAAAAGTAATCATATATTCAGTTTCATATAGCCGACCCTAAAACCGTAGCAAGTGTCCCAGGTTTTGGGTTTTACTTTCATCCGTAAAGGCTAAACAAAACAAAAGTGGTGCTTGAGATCGAATAAAAGGCAGAGTCGTCGGGTTGGGTCGGGTGTGGGGCGAGATACGATGAGTTAATGTGGGACTAGCCCATTTGATAGAGGCTAATGTAACTTAAAAGTAGAGTAGAATTTGTCATTAAAAAGAAAAAAAAAAAGAAAGAAAAGAACGAGATGAGATGAGATGATGGTATGCTTACTCTTTCATGTTTCATTTCACCCAAATCAATTTTAACCTAAACCTAAACCTAAACCCCCTTCCTTTCAATTCCACCATTTCTTTCTCCCATAAACAATCGTCAGTAAGATGAGATGATGATCCGACCGCAACTTTCCTTTTTCCTTTTTGTGATGAGTTGTTAATGTTAATAATAATCCTTTCTAATCATTTCATAATGTTAAGGTTTTGTTGAAGTTTGAATTCGTTTGTTGATGGAACCTCGCGTGGGGAATAAGTTTCGACTTGGCCGGAAGATTGGCAGCGGTTCATTTGGAGAGATCTATCTCGGTTTCTAAACTTACTGATCACCATCATCATCATCATCATCATCATCATCATCATCATCATCATCATCATCCTTTTTACCTCTTCTGCTTAACATTCACATGCTTTTTTACAGGTACAAATATTCAGACCAATGAACAAGTTGCTATTAAGCTGGTGCGTAATTCATATGCCATTTGCCAATCTTCCTTACTATCATAAACATTCATTGCTTTTACACTTACTCTAGCATTTCTGCTCATACATGAAAACTGCATCTCTTAAATCATAGCTAAATGCACCACTTATACAGATACTAACCTCTGGCTACCACACCTGTGGTTTTCAATAGTTAAAATTTCAAGTCATTGTATGAAGGGGCCATCTTCGACTGCTTATTTAAAAGCTTCACGCTAATAGGGCTGAAGCTGACAAAAAGCTTGTTCAAAACTACTTATTTTCATCGGGTAAACATATATTTCAATCTACCAAGAATAACAGTTTGAAATATTGAATCTCAAGTTTCTTGTTGAAACAACTCATTTCAACCCAACATAAGCAAATAAGCATAAACACTTGTCTTTATCAATAAAATCAAGAGTGCTCATCTGCCTTTGGAAAATGCAATGAGAAGGCATGCTGTTCAAATTGTGGATAGAGCACTGAGTTCTCATTCTTCCAATCATGTACTTTCTTCTCCGTGTTAGTCATGTTATTAGTGTCTAGTGAAATAGGCCAATTCCTGGAGATCAAAATTCTAATCCAAAGTGATTTGACTGCATTGGTATAACATTTATTATTAACAAATCATCAAAGTAGGGACACAAGTGGGTCTGTGGGTGTTTGGGGTCTCTTATTCAAATAATACTCTATGCTTGTAATCAGAAGCAGATAACCTGTATATTGAATATAGCTATTGAAAGCAGTTTACTTCACCCTAAAATAAGGAGGTAAGCATAAGCATTTTTTGCATCCAAGCACTTAAGATTACTTATTTGTTTCTAGATTCACAATAAGAATCTCAGGCTGTCTAAATAAGCAATCCCAAACACCTTGTAAATATAAGGCCTTGTACTTTGTTTTTAATCCCATTTAGTGTTTGATTTTCAAGTTCATGATCAATATAGTATTGTCTCGTTCCTATCACTAGGGAGTTGATTGTGGAATATTGAGTTTGTTTTGCTTTTGTATCTAATGCTCTGCTATAATGTAGCTATTTTTTGTATTTTCTTTTCAGGAAAATATCAAGACAAAGCATCCTCAATTGCTATATGAATCGAAGTTATATAAGATACTGCAAGGAGGAAGTAATGCACATTTCCATAACTTTGTTGCCATTTACATCATTATTTGCGTTCTTTTTTTTTTTTTTTTTTTGTGTTGGGAGGGGGGGGGGGATTGGGGAGTTTTTGTATACATCCCTTTAAAATTTAGCAGTTGCATATATATGTCATATGTATCATATTAAAAGCGCTAAAAATATCATATTCACTCGTTCCTTTGTAATAATGTTGATTTTCTATTTATTTATTAAATGAAGCACACTGTTTTAAGTAACAGGTTTTGTTTTATTTACTATAATTTGGATTAATGATTTATTTAGTGAGTTCTTAGAAACCTAGAGTTATATTAATCCTTTTTTGGGAATACTTTTTGTTGGTTATCTTTGTTGACTTATGGTTTTACATTTTTAGCTGGAATTCCAAATGTGAGATGGTTTGGTGTCGAAGGAGACTACAATGTTTTAGTGCTGGATTTATTGGGGCCAAGTCTTGAGGATCTGTTTAATTTCTGTAGTAGGAAGCTCTCATTGAAAACTGTTCTTATGCTTGCTGATCAAATGGTGCGTCTTTTTCATTCCGTTTTTGCCCTTACAGTATCGGGAAATATAAGAAAAACCTATGGACTTTAATTTTACATGAATAAATGATAGCTGAACCATCACCGAATCAAACATGCTAGATGATGTGGGTCCAACCGGGTCCCGAATCCATTTTCCATGCAGGGCCAATCACATGCATACTACATACGTCCTTCATGCATCTGCACATGGAGTTACTTTGTTCCATTAGTATGTTTTTGTTTTAATTGCTGTTAAGCACCCCCTTTCCTAATTTCCCTAAGTAGTAGAAAACATGAGTAGTTATTGCTTTATCACTATATGTAGCCTACAACATTCAACGAAAGAGGACAATGAGTTTATGATAAAGTTTTTGTGTTGATTTATCTTTTGAGCGTAAGAGTTGGATTAATATGCGTGCTAATTCAATCTTGGCAAGTTGGATGGTGTTCTTAGAAGTTAGACCTGATTCTCTAGCCATAGTGGTGTGCCTGTATCTATGGTTGGGTATCGTTGCCCTATCATTTGTTTGTGTGGTGTTTCTGTATCACAAATGAGCGTTAGAACTATTCTATTCTAACCGTTTTACATTTGATTTCTACAATTTTCTAGTCGTTGGCTACTCTGACTTCTATCACTAAAAGCTTTACACGTAAGAAAAACTCAACTACGAAGTCCTCCAAATTTATTTTTGACCATTAGGGCCAGTGTAAAAATAACCCAAGCCTTCTTTTTTGCGTGATTAGTTACCTAGACTTTTGAAAATACACACTTAAAAGAAAAGTTTTTATAATAAAGTTTAGGGACTCGATTATGCAAAGAAGTACTGCTTTATTGAATCCTGAAAAATCCATGGGTTTAACCATACAAAAAGGACATTTATGTTACTGATGAGATGCAGGGAGTTCATCTTCAGGTTTTAAAAATTAAGGGAATTGATCATGGAACTTTGAAATCTGACTTCTGTGTGAGTTTAGCAAGTGTCTTTAGTTTTTTTCATCAATTTCTCTAACAAATATGTGCTTTTTGCATGAGTAAGTTCGTAACCTTGTAAAAGCTTTATATTGAGGACCTTTATGTTGGAATTTTTTAAGTTTAGGTACTTAATTATGCAAAAATAAATTTTAGACTTTGTGTCATTCTCTAAAAGCCCATAGGGTTTTGATCTACAGTTTTCTCTTTATTATCGATCGTATGTTCCTCATTATTTTGTTTGGTTATTTCATTGCAGATCAATCGTGTTGAATTTATTCATGGTAAATCATTTCTACATCGTGATATCAAGCCAGATAATTTTCTTATGGGTTTAGGGAGACGTGCCAATCAGGTTTTAGTCTATATTTTTTTTGTCTTTAATTTGGTTATATCTGGAAAAAGACCCTACATACTTTCATTAGAAATGTAGTTTAGTCTCTAAAATTTTCTTGTGATTGCTTAAATTTGATTTTAAATCGAAGACATATAGAACTTTCTTATGAGTTTATAAGTCCTCAGCCTTTTTTTCTATTCACCAATTTAGTCCTTAAATTTTATTTTCTTTTAAAATTTGATGTATTTCAAACTTTGAAGACTTTATCAATCATGAACATAGTTTAGGGACTAAACCACGTTTCCAGGAAAAGTATATAGGTTTTTTCTATTGATAACAATTTCTTTTTCTATCTTATTATTTTATACACAGTTTCAATTACATTTGTACTATTTCTTAATTTCTACAGGTCTATGCTATCGACTTTGGGCTAGCCAAGAAATACAGGGACTCCTCTACCCATCAGCACATCCCGTATAGGTATGCTCACTAAGTTAATCTAAAATATGTTTCCATAACCGAAGAACATAGTTTTACTGTTTTAGGAACATTTAATAAATGCAGCTTTTTTAATTAGTTATATGACAGTTTACTTAAAAGCAGTAAGTGTTTTAGGAAATAAGTTGCTTAGTTGAACAATTTCTCTTATTAATAATCAATATTTTGACACTATTCCTGCCGAATCTCTAAAACCAGGGGGTGGGGGGAAGAAAATCATTCAGTTTTTTTTGGTTTTCGATAGAAATTTCATAGTAATCTAATTGTTTTCGATAGAAATTTCATAGTAATTTAATTCTTTTGATTAACCTGAGTTGAGAAGTTTTATACATCAAAATTGCACTCTTTGCTACTGTCAACCCATTTAGTTTGTGTCGTTTTAAGCTATTTTTATGATGCCCCCTTGACTGGTTAAAGATCATACATAGCCGCAAGGATTCTTGACCAATTTTTGTTCTCTATTATTCTGGTATGCAGAGAGAACAAGAATTTGACAGGGACAGCTAGATACGCGAGCATGAACACTCATCTTGGAATTGGTAAGGCTTTGGTGCCCTCGAGTTATTTAAGTATCCAAATAATAAAAATATGAAACTATAATTCACATGTTATTCTTTTTTCAATGTTTAGAACAAAGCAGGAGAGATGATTTGGAGTCACTTGGTTATGTCCTCATGTACTTCTTGAGAGGAAGGTAAATATTTATTATTCCTGAGTTTGTTTATTGCTACTTTTTAACCAAAATATGACATGTAGTTATCACTATCTGTAGTCTCCCATGGCAAGGACTGAAAGCTGGAAATAAGAAACAAAAATATGAAAAGATTAGTGAGAAGAAGGTTATGACATCTATTGAAGTAAGTAATTAGGGTTATCTTTTGAAGTAAGTGGTATGAGATCGGTTTAAGGATATGGGCAAATAGGTAAAACAGCCCAAAGTATCTTCTTGATACTATTATAGTTTCATCAAGAAAAGTGTATTTATTTTTTTGGATTAGTCTTGTTTCAACCTGTTTAAAGATTATGTGTATTCATGTAATGACCTCAACTCGTTTTTACGCATTACCCAGCTCATTGAAAGCCTGTTTTGCTGTCTCTAGTCTAAAGAATATTGGGCAGTGTGTCCCACGCCCACAATGTATTATTGATGCATAAAACCTTGTTAGTTATTTTATTGGAAAAGTTAGCATTATGTTTCAATTAATATATTCTTGGTGATTATATCTAACACTAATTATATAACAAAACTGAAAATTGCACGAAAGTGTTTTGTGTCAACCTAACCTGTTTCGACCCATGTAAAAGATTACCTGTAATGACCTGAACTGTTTCAACTCAAGTTCGTCATATGGCCCAGTTATAATACATAATACTTCGCAATTCAATTTTATTTAAATTTTATATTATTTCCAAACATTTATAATATTTGTAATCTTACCTAACACTATCTACACATAAAACATTTGAAACTTTTGCCCAAAAATAGTTTTTGTTCAACCTTCTTTGTTATGACCCATTATCCAACTCGCTTGACCCGCCCATTTGGCCACCTATAGTATTTTGCCCTGTAACCGATAGGACCTTCTTTTTTTCAGGCTTTATGCCGAGGCTACCCAACGGAATTCGCATCTTACTTTCACTACTGTCGATCCTTAAGATTCGATGATAAACCAGATTATGCTTATTTGAAGAGAATCTTTCGTGATCTTTTTATTCGTGAAGGTTCTAATCTCCATACTCTTTTTTGGATCATGAAATTATAAAAAGTTGTTGTGATTATGTTTATTTGGTTGATTTACCTCTATATTTGCTTCAGGCTTCCAGTTTGATTATGTCTTTGATTGGACTATTTTGAAGTATCAGCAATCGCAGCTTGCCAATCCACCATCCCATGCTCTTGTAAGTTATTTTATAATTAACATAACAAAATTAAAAGTTTTATTATTAAAACATTCTTATTGAGACCTTTAAAATAGGTACCATATTGAATATGTTTTTTTGATATCATTTATAATTGTTATTATAAGTTGATTAAAAGTTAATCAAATATAAGATTAATTCAAGTTTATTTGTTATTTTCTTTATATATAACAATTTCATGGAAACAAATTAATGTGTAATCTAGTGTAAACTTTAATGGAAAAAAATTGCTGCAGGTTTTGTAGTTGAAATAAATTTGGTGCACGTATTTAGTGAGTAATTTTAAGATGCTCTTCTGTACAATTGAATAACTTATTAGTTTTCAGGGTGCTAATGCTGGACCGAGTACTGGAGTCCCTCCTGCGGTTTCTAACCTGAATAGACAATCAGGTGAGATTTTTTAGAAAAAGCACACATATTTCTAACTCAGTGAGTGAAAGTATGATTTAAAGTAGGATATATTTTAGGGTCAGTCATCTATAACCTTTTCCTAAAAGTTTGATGTTTCATATTTACCCTTCTAACACACTAAAATATCATATATACCCATCTCATAGTAGATAAATTAAAAACAGATACTTACAAAACAATTGGATGGCTTTTGAACTGAACTGACCATATCTCCCATTTTCAGTTTATAAGGGCTATGCTTAAGAACAACATGTAGTTTTGGCACAAGTAGAGTTCGCTGAACCCATAGCACTTGTTTGTGTAAATTTTCTATCAGCAAAAATGATTGCAATTCTTATATTATTTAATAAGTAGTATAAATTTACAAGTTAAAAGGACGTGGGTAGTTTTATGCATTAAAAGAACACTCTGGGCCTATTTTGACTTGTGTGGCCCACTTGCCCCACTTCTCTTGTAACCAACTTTTTCTTAACTCTTTAACCAATTAGAGATGAATTGGCTCCGTTTGGCTTGCTTAGACGTAAACTGTCAAACTTGATACCTCTAATCTATTTGCAACTCTTATAATAATAACATTTTGCCAAGACTAATATTTATATTTCTTAGCAGGTGGTGAAGAAAGTAGGACTAATGGTTGGTCTACTACAAACCCCTCGTGGAGCCGAAATGTGGGAACCACTAATTCTGGTCCCCTTTCTAAGCAAAAGATCCCAACTACCAGTGATCAATCTATGAGTAGAGAAGTACGCATCCTACACCTATATTGATTCCTGAATTTAGGAGTGTTCATCAATTTGGGTTTTGGGTTTCTTAGGTTGGGTTTTTCAGTTTGAGATTTGTTGCAATTTTCACTGAAAACCGAACCACATTCCAATCTAAAGTGATCAAATTAGCAGAATCGGCTTATAAATACAAAGTTTCAAATAAATGTAATAGGATTTGGTTCGGTTTGGTCTGGAACCACACAAACTGAAAGGTATTGCCTAAAACAGAAACCAAGTTTACACTTCTTCTTATTTTAGCTCACTTAAAAGTAAGCATAAAATTGAACCGGCCTTATTTTAGTCGCTTCCTTTTAATTTCACATACACAAATATTGCATCAGTTATATTTTTTTCTGATTTATATATAAAAATAGATAATTAAGTATTAAACGAGCTGCCTGTAAATGACAGAATATTTTGAATTGCTCATTTTGTAGGTATCAAGATCAAGTTTTTTGCGAGTAACTGGGTCTTCAAGGCTAACCGCTGGTGAACCTGACTCATCTCGTGCTCGAAGTAGAGATATGAGCCCCAGTGCACTTAACAAAAGTTCAAGGTCGGCCCAAAGGAGCTCACCTGTCGTGTCGTCTGACCAGAGACGACCCGTTTCTAGAAATGCTTCAAGCAGCAACCTCAAGAACTTTGAATCAACCCTCAAGGGTATTGAAGGCATGCACTTTTAACACAATCAACTAAAATTACAACATTGCCTGCTCCGCTTGTAAATTTGTTCCTTGAAATCATGATTCATGCATACCGGAAAAGAAAGCTACAGGAAGTGAAAACAGCTCAGGGTTTCATAGTTCAACCATGGTCGTTAAGCAGAATCAACGATCTTTTTCTAGTGAACGTGGTTTTGATGGCTTGAGGTGTTGTGGATATTGTTTTTCTGAAGTCACCTACTAATATTGTTCTTTTTATGAATGTACCCCGTTTATCAAAGAAAAAGTTTTAAAACTCATTTGGTTTATCCTTCTTTTTTTTTTTTTTTTTATTCTGTGTTTCTGTTTGTCTTTTCGTCCTAAATGAACTGCTTAGGTCGAACTAGTGAATCTAATGGCTTTTCCATACGCATAAGCCGCAAAAAGTTGGTAAAAAATAGCAGTCCGTATGCTATCTCATAGAAGATTTTTGTAAATTTCTCTATGTTATATTGCATTTAAATGATTGTGACCGCTACTAATAATTGATTTAAAATAAAATGTTTAGAAGTAGACTTTAGTGAAACTAGTATATTAATTAATTCCTTTTAAAAAGATGATAAATACAAGAAGCAAAGTCTTGAATGCTCTCCTCCGTCCAGTATAGTATGGTAATGATCACTGCTATGCTATGGACTAAGGTTACAATTTGTATCAACTAACATTACGTTATGTTTCCGAGTTTACTTAACGAGAAAAAAAAAAAAAAACACTTTCTTTTCCTTTCTCTTCTTTTTTTTTTTTTCTTTTTCTTTCTTTCTTTTTATTTCATTCCATTTTAAAAGGATTTAACCTGAAATTCCATCCATTTCTTTGTTTAAGTAAACTCGGGAACACAAATTTCTAATAATCTTTTATTTTTTTTTATTAAAAAAACTCTGAAACACTATTTTTTTCTTTCATTCCACTTCCCTTCTTTTCTCTCCTTAAACGAGACTCATCACAAATGGTTGTGTAAATCAATTAGACTACAGAGGATATGAGATTGGACACAATCATCCAGACTACTTATACCATGTTTATATATATATGCAAGTAAAATATTTATTACATTTTCCCATCTTGATAGTGTTCGAAACTGGTTTTTTAATAGATAGATATATAAATACAAATAATTAAAGTTTGGATCTAAAAGATTTTGAGGAAATGTAACAGAAGAGCGAAACTTGCAAACCATACAGGTTGGCGCACAAGCATTATACTTCTGTATGTGTTATTATAGGGGGAATTTGAATCTGAATCAAAGTATGTAAGATGAATCTGATGAGTAACAGAAACACCTTACCCTCTTCCCCGATTTCGAAACTGTTTGGTGCAAATCGAAATAAGAATGAAGCTGAGAGCAAGGATTAGTGCAAATTGAAAGAAGAATGAAATCTCAATAAGAATTAACATTTCGAAAGTGAAGGATCCATGCATAAATCATAATGATAGAGGGGATGAAATCAACACATCGGCGGCCAGAACCACCGATAGAGGATTAGCTAGGGTTTGGCGACTTGCTGCCTTTTATACTGCTAAAATCAATTTTAATTTATTTATTATTATTATTATTTTTTTTATGTATACATACTCTTTTCTTTCTTAAATACTTGAATACCACCGCCACGCCCCATTTTATATAATCACTAGTTTTAGCAAACCCATACGGGTTGAAAACATAAAACAATATAATTCATAAATATATAAATATTTCGTAGAGTAAATCTCGGTTTTGGTCCCTGTGTTTTGCAAATTGACTCCACTTGAGTACCAACGTTTATTTTGTCTCCATTTGAGTACCAAATTTTAAAAAAGTTGTCTGTTTGAGTACCAAATTTTAAAAAAGTTGTCTGTTGCAGTCCTTTTGACTAACGGTGTTAACATTTTCTGTTAAATTTTTTTAAAAAGACCAAAATACCCCTAAGGGCTATAAAAATATCAACATCTCCACCACACACCACATACCACCACCACCACCACACACCACCGCCACCACCACCACACACCACCGCCACCACACACCACCGCCACCACACACCACCGCCACCACACACCACCGCCACCACACACCACCGCCACCACACACCACCGCTGGCACACTCCACCCTCAGGCCACTCCCTTCTAGAATATTGAAGTCGAGGGGCGGTGATCGTCGGTGAGGGCCGCAGCAGCCCCGCCAACGCTCACCATTGATAAAGCTTGCTTAAAACCTCAGTCTCTCTCTCTCTCTCTCTCTGTCTCTCTCTCTCTCTCTCTCTCTCTGTCTCTCTCTCTCTCTCTCTCTCTCTCTCTGAATGCACACAGCAAAACAGAGCATCAACAACCATGGCTGCAAACAAATTTGCATCAATGGTGCACAAAAACACAAACAAGATCACACTTGTTCTTGTATATGCCATTCTTGAATGGATACTCATAGTTCTCCTTCTTCTCAACTCAATCTTCTCATATTTCATCATCAAATTCGCACAATTCTTCGGCCTAAAACCCCCCTGTTCATGGTGTGTTCGTCTCGATCGTTTCTTCGAACCCGAAAACACGAACTCACACAGAGATCTTCTGTGTGATCGTCATTCTAAAGAGGTTCCCAATTGGGGTTTTGTGCAAAACATCAAAAGTTAGCAGCATCCCATGACATGTGTGAGGATTGCTCATGTGGGTTTGGTGAAAAATCGAGTTTTTTTGTGTTTTCGAAGGTGAAAGAGGTTGATTTTGTTCAGAAAGATGAAGCAGTTGAAATGGGGTTGAAATGTTCTTGCTGTGGGGTTGATTTTAAGAGGAAAAGGTTTGATGATTCTTCTTATTTTGTGATTAATCCTTCGTGGGATTTTCTAGGGTTTCACAAGAATCAAAATTCGATTGTTGACCTAATCGGATCGGAGTTGGTGACTGGTGATTTTGGGGAAGAACATGAACATATACATGAACATGAACATATACATGAACATGAACTTCAATTTCATGTGAAAGAAACAGAAGAACCGCAAACTGAATCGATTACAAAGGATTTGATTCAATTTGAACCACCATCACAGGATCTCGAGTTCTGTTTAGATTACAGTGGGAATCAGTTGGTCCCAATTGAATCAATCGACCCAACATGTGAACAACTGCAAGATGATTTACAGGTTGATGAAGATCAAGAATTTGGGGATTTTCAGAAAGCTCAGGATTATGGCGGTCAAACAGCAAGAAGACCCTTGTTCCGGCGACTTCTGGAGATGAAACGTGAACTCCGGCGAAGGTGGGCGGCGGAGGTGTGCCGGCGGTGGTGTGGTGGTGGTGGTGTGTGGTGGCGGTGGTGTGTGGTGGCGGTGGTGTATGGTGGCGGTGGTGTGTGGTGGCGGTGGTGTGTGGTGGCGGTGGTGTGTGGTGGCGGTGGTGTGTGGTGGTGGTGGTGGTATGTGGTGTTTGGTGGAGATGTTGATATTTTTATAGCCCTTAGGGGTATTTTGGTCTTTTTACAAAAATCTAACAGAAAATGTTAACACCGTTAGAAATTTGGACTGAAACAGAGAACTTTTTCAATCTTTGGTACTCAAATGGAGACAAAATAAACCTTGGTACTCAAGTGGAGTCAATTTGCAAAACACAGGGACCAAAATCGAGATTTACTCTATTTCGTATGATTAAGTTGCGTTTTATTATAACAATAAAAAATAAAAAGTTACATTTATAAATTATAAATATTTAAATACTTTTTTTAATAATATAATATATAATTGATCCATTTAAAATTAAAACCAGTTGTGTTAAAATCACACTAATCTAAAATAAATAAATATATCAATAAATATTTTTTTCTTTTTAGTTTTTGTTTCAAATTGAATCTTATTTAACTATAAAAATATGTATAGTTCAAAACAATATGATTCCACAATTAAGTTGATAATATAAAAAATTAAATTTAAAACAAAATGAATCATACTATTAATTGATTTCTTAAAATAAAAAACTTAACTAAAATAATATATTAGTTTAAGCGGGAATTTTTTTAAGGAGTAACAGTAAAGTGTCATATGCCATACTAGTTACTCTTTCATTATATATATAGATATAGATATAGATATAGATATAGATATAGATTATAGATTATAGACTGTAGACTGTAGACTGTAGACTGTAGACTGTAGACTGTAGACTGTAGACTGTAGACTGTAGACTGTAGACTGTAGACTGTAGACTGTAGACTGTAGACTGTCGACTGTAGACTGTCGACTGTCGACTGTAGACTGTCGACTGTCGACTGTCGACTGTCGACTGTCGACTGCAGTCGACAGGCTACAGCCGACCGCCGGCCGCCGACCGCCGACCGCCGGCCGCCGACCGCCGACCGCCGACCGCCGACCGCCGACCGCCGACCGCCGACCGCCGACCGCCGACCGCCGACCGCCGACCGCCGACCGCCGACCGCCGACCGCAGACCGCCGACCGCAGACCGCAGACCGCAGACCGCCGACCGCAGACCGCCGACCGCAGACCGCCGACCGCAGACCGCCGACCGCAGACCGCAGACCGCAGACCGCAGACCGCAGACCGCATACCGTAGACCGTAGACCGTAGACCGGTAGACCGTAGACCGTAGACCGTAGACCGTAGACCGTAGACCGTAGACTGGTGACTGGTGACTGGTGACTGGTGACTGTAGACTGTAGACTGGTGACTGTAGACTGGTGACTGTAGACTGGTGACTGTAGACTGGTGACTGTAGACTGTAGACTGTAGACTGTAGACTGTAGACTGTAGACTGTAGACTGGTGACTGTAGACTGGTGACTGTAGACTGGTGACTGTAGACTGGTGACTGTAGACTGGTGACTGTAGACTGGTGACTGTAGACTGGTGACTGTAGACTGTAGACTGTAGACTGTAGACTGTAGACTGTAGACTGTAGACTGTAGACTGTAGACTGTAGACTGTAGACTGTAGACTGTAGACTGTAGACTGTAGACTGTAGACTGTAGACTGTAGACTGTAGACTGTAGACTGTAGACTGTAGACTGTAGACTGTAGACTGTAGACTGTAGACTGTAGACTGGTGACTGTAGACTGGTGACTGTAGACTGGTGACTGTAGACTGGTGACTGTAGACTGGTGACTGTAGACTGGTGACTGTAGACTGGTGACTGTAGACTGGTGACTGTAGACTGGTGACTGTAGACTGGTGACTGTAGACTGGTGACTGTAGACTGTAGACTGTAGACTGGTGACTGTAGACTGTAGACTGTAGACTGTAGACTGTAGACTGTAGACTGTAGACTGTAGACTGTAGACTGTAGACTGTAGACTGTAGACTGTAGACTGTAGACTGTAGACTGTAGACTGTAGACTGTAGACTGTAGACTGTAGACTGTAGACTGTAGACTGTAGACTGTAGACTGTAGACTGTAGACTGTAGACTGTAGACTGTAGACTGTAGACTGTAGACTGTAGACTGTAGACTGTAGACTGTAGACTGTAGACTGTAGACTGTAGACTGTAGACTGTAGACTGTAGACTGTAGACTGTAGACTGTAGACTGTAGACTGTAGACTGTAGACTGTAGACTGTAGACTGTAGACTGTAGACTGTAGACTGTAGACTGTAGACTGTAGACTGTAGACTGTAGACTGTAGACTGTAGACTGTAGACTGTAGACTGTAGACTGTAGACTGTAGACTGTAGACTGTAGACTGTAGACTGTAGACTGTAGATTATAGATATAGATATAGATTATAGATTATAGATTATAGATTATAGATTATAGATTTTATATTATAGATTATAGATTATAGATATAGATTATAGATGTAAGGTCCCGTTCCCGGGCACCTCACAGTTGGTCATTCATTGCACATAAAACATATTAATATGCATTTCATTAAATCAACAGCGGAATTACGTTAGTAAAATCCATTCTCTTTTATTAAAAGATACTGTTGTTAAGCAATACAATAATGTTCAAGTTACAAAAGATTGTTTAATTGTATTATAAAACAACAATATCATAACATAGGAATGAATGTCAGTCTTTCTCTGCCAAGTAGCTTCACCCTCGTGCCATCCTCAACAACAATTACCTGCCAACTATACAACAAGGTAATTCTTTCTTTATTTACTGTATGCCTTGTTCATTTTGTACTCTTTTAATTATATCTTTCACTGTCTATGTGGACCAATGAGCAATACCCTAAACTATATGCGCAGGGAAACTGGTGCTAGACCTCTCTGGTCTATGCTTTGATCACTGTACACAAGGCTGGCCCATTCACCTAGGGCATGCTACAAAGGTCCGCCAATCTCAATTGATTGGCCCCGTGAGCACTATCAGGGTAGCTAACCCGCATCACAGTTAAGCTAACGACAACATGGTCGTGCACCTCCTATATGCTTGCAAGACTTGTTAACTTTTTAATTAAGTTCCACTTCTCTTTATTATTTCTCTTTCACTATGTTAAGGATAATACTTACATTTATGATTATAGACACACCACATAAGTCACATAATAGTAATTACTATGATCATAGGAACAACTTATAATAATACAAATATAATAGCAATTAAAAACCCTAAGTCAACCTTGGGTCAAACTCTAATGATTCTGTTTTCCTCAAAATTTCAGAAAATATTCTAAGTGTTCTAGGCGCATGTGCACTATGCAGGAGCATGAGGCCTGTTTAGGCGCATGGAAACTATTTGGGTGGTTCAAACCTTAGACGTTTAGGGCATCTCAGAAGCATTGGCACTATTTGGACGGTTTAACACTTAGGCGTTTGGGACATCTCAGACGTATGGGCACTATTTGGACGTTTGGTCCATACTTAGGCGTCTGAGTCTAAATCTTAGACGCATGGGCTACTGTTCAGATGCATGGGCTTACACTTAGAATTTCTAACGTATTTTCTAGACGGTTGGGGCAATGTTTGGGCGGTTGGGCCCTGTTTAGACGCATGGGCTTACTTAGAACTTTCTAAGGCAAATTTTAGGCGGTTGAGGGTACTGTTTGGGCGATTGATCATACTTAGAACTTTTCTAAGGCAAATTTGGACGCATGAGTCCTATTTGGACGCATGGCCAACTTGTTGAACACATTTCTAAATTATTTCTAGTCCCAAATATCATATCATCCTGTTCTAAACTTCCTCATGCCATTCTAAGCATAAACACAACAAGAAACTCTCATGAACATTATTATACATGCATGGGTACCTATGGGTACTTATAAAACATTTATAAAAATAGTTTACATACATTTTCAGCCCTAAAAGTATTTAAAATATGTAAAACAAAGGGGTCTAGAACTCACCTTTTACAGCTTCCAAGCACAACACTCTCAAAATAACGAAATCTTGATGTTTCTAGCACCTAAACACCAAGAACACATACCCGAAAGCATATATACACATAAGAACATGTATGTTTTGGTTACATGGTCAAAATCCTTAAAACCAAACTTAATTATGCTAAATCCTGCTTACCTTTGAAGATTTCAGCCTCTCCTTCTTGAACAACCGAGAAACTTTGGCTTCCGCTTCTCTTTTCTTCTTTTGTCGAAAAGTAGATGGGATGGGATGTTATGGGCGGCCATCCCCTTTTAGAACATAAAATAATAATGTTTTGTCCTTTTGACACCTTTTATCCCTCAACTTAAGTCTTAATGCATTTCTTCCTTTTTCCTCTGCTTTTATTCTTTATTTCTTATCTTTTAAAATATACGGACGTTACAAGTCCACCCCACTTATATAGGTTTCATCCTCAAAACCTGTTATTCCTCAAACAGATGAGGGTAACGTTGTCTCATCTCCTCTTCAGTCTCCCACGTAGACTCAGAACCCTTCCGGTGCCTCCACTGCACTCGTACTAGTGGAACTACTTTATTACTCAACCTCTTCTCCTTACGATCAATGATCGCCACTGGCTGCTCTACATAGTTGAGCCGTTCATCCACCTCGATATCCTCCAGTGGTACAACCATGTCTTCATCAGCTAAGCACTTTCTCATATGAGATACATGGAATGTGGGATGAATTCCACTTAACTCATCTGGCAATTCAAGTCGATAGGCCACCTCTCCTACTCGTGCGATGATTCGGAAAGGTCCTATGTATCTCGGGCTTAGCTTACCTCATTTCCTGAATCGGATGATTCCTTTCCAAGGTGAGACCTTCAATATCACTCGGTCGCAAACCTTGAATTCTATCAGTCTTCGCCTCTTGTCAGCGTACGACTTTTGACTATCTTTTGCCGCCTTCATAAAGGCTTTGATCTTTTCCAACTTCTCAGTCGTAGCGTCGATCACCTCGACACCTACCATCTCTTTATGTCCAATGTCTCCCCAACATAAGGGCGTTCTACACCTTCTTCCGTATAGCATCTCGTATGGTGGCATGCCAATACTAGCATGATAACTATTATTATACAAGAATTCTGCTAACGGTAAGTGATCATCTCAACTTCCTCCAAAGTCGATCACACATGCCCGAAGCATGTCCTCAAGCGTTTGAATCGTCCTCTCAGACTGATTATCTGTCTGAGGATGATAAGTAGTACCAATGTGTAGCCTCGTCCCCATCGTGTCATGAAATCTCTTCCAGAACTTCGATGTGAATCGGGTGTCACGATCCGATACGATAGACACTGGTACACCATGATGAGATACAATCTCTTTAATGAACAGATCCGTCGGTCTCTCGGATGAATACATCTCGCGGATCAGCAGGGAGTGAGCACTCTTGGTTAGACGATCAACAATCACTCTTGGGTAACTTTGTAATGAAGTCCATGGTGATGTGCTCCCACTTCCACTCGGGTATATCCAATGGTTGGATCTTCCCGTAAGGCTTCTGATGCTCTGCCTTCACTTGCAAGCAAGTAAGACACTTACTCACATACTCCACCATATTACGTTTCATACCCGGCCACCAGTAATCCTTCTTCATGTCTTGATACATCTTGGTGGCATCGGGATGAATGAAGTATCGAGTTTTGTGAGCTTCATCCATGATTCGCCTTCGCAGATCTCCATAATGAGGGATCCATATTCGTCTAAAGCGGGTTTTAACCCCGTGGGTGTTTTCTCCCAGTTCTGTGACTAGACCTCTCATTCGTTCAGAGTTCCAACGCCTCATTCTGAAATTCTTTCACTTGAGTTATCATGTCCAAGGTCATCACTAACTGGTACGTCTTCACCCGAATCGGCTCGGGTCTCTCTTTTCGGCTGAGGGCATCGGCCACCATGTTGGCCTTGCTCGGATGGTAGCGGATCTCGCAATCATAATCTTTGATGAGCTCTAACCACCTTCTCTGTCTCATGTTGAGATCCTTTTGCTCGAAGAGATACTTTAAGCTCTTGTGGTCGTTGAAGATGGTGCACTTCGTGCCATATAAGTAGTGCCTCCAAATCTTCAACGCGAAAACCACATCCGCTAGCTCTAAATCATGTGTAGTGTAGTTCACTTCATGGGTCTTCAACTGTCGGGATGCGTAGGCTATCACCCTTTCACGTTGCATTATCACGCAACCTAACCCAGAATAAGAGGCATCCGAATACACCACTAAGTCATCACTCCCTTCGGGTAATGTCAAGACATGAGCTTGAGTTAATCTTGTCTTCAACTCCTCAAAAGCACACTCCTGTTCTTGACCCCACATGAACTTCACATCCTTACGAGTCAATTTGGTCAAAGGTGAGGCTATCTTGGAGAAGTCTTGGATGAACCTCCTATAGTAGCCCGCCAAACCCAAGAAACTACGGATCTCGGATGGCGTCTTTGGAGACTTCCATTGCATCACCGCCTTAACCTTTGCCGGGTCCACCATGATTGCTTCAGCATTAACAACATGACCCAAAAATTGAACCTCGCGCAACCAAAAATCACACTTGGAGAATTTGGCATACAACTTCTCTCTCCTAAGTGTCTCCAATACCTCGTGTATGTGGCAGGCATGTTCTTCCTCGCTCTTAGAATAAATCAGGATATCATCAATGAACACTATCACTAATTTGTCTAACATTGGCCGACACACTCGGTTCATCAAGTCCATAAAGGCAGCTGACGCGTTAGTTAGTCCAAAAGACATAACAAGAAACTCATAGTGTCCATAACGCGTATGAAAAGCTGTCTTAGGAATGTCTTGCTCTTTCACCTTCAATTGATTATAGCCAGATCGAAGGTCTATCCTCGAGAACCAACTGGCACCTTGAAGTTGATCAAACAAGTCATCAATCCTCAGTAATGGATACCGATTCTTCACCGTCAACTTGTTCAATTCATGGTAGTCAATACACATCCTCATACTACCGTCCTTCTTCTTCACGAATAAGACCGGAGCACCCCAAGGAGAGATACTCGGTCTAATGAATCTCTTATCGAGCAACTCTTGCAGTTGCTCCATCAATTCCTTCACCTCGGTCGGAGCCAACCGATACGCTGCCTTAGCTACAGGCTGAGCACCGGGTATTAAATCAATTTGAAATTCGATTTCACGATCCGGTGGCACACCTGATAAGTCCTCTGGAAAAACACATCGGGAAATTCACTCATAACCGGGACATCAGACAATCGTGGTGTTAACGTGTCCACATCTTTTACGTAGGCCAGATAGACACTACATCCACGTTTCATGCACTTCCCAGCCACCGCCATCGAAATCACTTTCGGAATCGTCGTAACTCGATCACCGTATACCGTCACCGAGCTTTCGTCGGGCGCTGTCAATCTAATCATCTTCTTGCGACACACAATGTTCGCCTCGTAGTCCGCTAACCAATCCATTCCTAGGACTACATCAAATCCACCTAGGGGCATCACATGTAACTTAGCAGTAAACTTATGACCTTCTAATTCTATGGCACAGTCCTCTATCACATCAGTAACTCTAGTGGACTTACCAACAGTAGTTTCTACATCGAATGACTCACTAATACTTCTACTATTAGCAGTCAACTTAGCATAAAAAGTAATAGAAATAAAACTCTTACTAGCACCAGAATCAAATAATACAGAGATGCAAGTCTAGTCTACTAGGAATATACCTATCATGACGTCGAGATCCGCCCTAGTCTTCTCTTTCTCCTGCTCCATTCCATCCTTTACCCTGGAGCTCTCCACCCCTGGTTCCTTGCAGTCCCTCCTCATATGCCCCTTCTTACCACATGCATAACACTTCACCACACGATAATCCCTTGCCATTTGGCCATTCCTTACACATTTAAAGCAGACGTTCGACCCCCACCTACATTCTCCCGCATGGTTCTTCCTACACTTGCTACACACCTTCACCCTTCCCCCGGTTACGACCACTTTATGACTCTCGACCTTCGTATTTTTGGCCTTGGGAGGGAAACTATCGCTACCAAAACCTTTCCCACTCCAGTTGCCCCCTATCCTTCCATCTTCCCTTACGGTTCTTATGACCCCAGTCACCACCGCCGGTAGTATCGTGTGCATGACATGTTGCACCCCATTAGCTATGGCCTCCTTGACTAAGGCCGCCAGATTATGGCTCCCATCCCCACCTATGTGGTGTGAAGCCCGAGCCCTTCAGGTGCTGTTTCAGCATTCACCATCGTGCCCCTCATAACACGCGACCTAGCGCCACATCCACCACGACCTCCACCTCGAGCAACCTTCCGGAATCCTCTACCAGGCATCTTAAGCACTATAAAATTCAAACACCGACATAGTCATTCAAGGTAATAGCTCAGTCTATGTCGAGTATAGTAAGTCCCTAATGACAGTGGCTAGTTGTGATTAGACACTTACTCTTCACACCCCAAGCATTTCCTATCCTGACTACATCAGTATCTAAATCTACTAAGAACACATAAGTCAAATAGCAACATAATACCAGTTAACATTTATAAAAGACATACCTGATGGCACGTAGCTACTCGGGCTGACATCCCACTATCTGTCCCATTTTCAGTTTAAGTTTAGGTTTTGAAAATATTTTACCCAATTCACTTAAACTATGGCTCTGATACCAACTTGTAAGGCCCCGTTCCCGGGCACCTCACAATTGGTCATTCATTGCACATAAAACATATTAATATGCATTTCATTAAATCAACAGCGGAATTACATTAGCAAAAGCCATTCTCTTTTATTAAAAGATACTGTTGTTAAGCAATACAATAATGCTCAAGTTACAAAAGATTATATAATTGCATTACAAAACAACAATATCATAACATAGGAATGGATGTCAGTCTTTCCTTGCCGAGTAGCTTCACCCTCGTGCCATCCTCAGCAACAATTACCTGCCAACTGAAAATGTATAAAAGTCAACGTTGTTGAGTGAGTTCTAGTTTTAAAAGTATTAAAATACCTTATGAAATGTATATATATATATATATATATATGAAAATAATCTTTTTGTAAAAATACATCTCTTACTCTTGCATGTGAGCATGCATTAACTATACAACAAGGTAATGCTTTCTTTATTTACTGTATGCCTTGTTCATTTTGTACTCTTTTAACTATATCTTTCACTGTCTATGTGGACCAATGAGCAATACCCTAAACTATATGCGCAGGGAAACTGGTGCTAGACCTCTCTGGTCTATGCTTTGATCACTGTACACAAGGCTGGCCCATTCACCTAGGGCATGCTACAAAGGTCCGCCAATCTCAATTGATTGGCCCCGTGAGCACTATCAGGGTAGCTAACCCACATCACAGTTGAGCTAACGACAACATGGTTGTGCATCTCCTATATGTTTGCAACACTTGTTAACTTTTAATTAAGTTCCACTTCTCTTTATTATTTCTCTTCCACTATGTTAAGGATAATACTTGCATTTATGATCATAGGCACACCACATAAGTCACACAATATTAATTACTATGACCACAGGAACAAATTATAATAATGCAAATATAATAGCAATTAAAAACCCTAAGTCAACTTTGGGTCAAACTCTAATGATTCTGTTTTCCTCAAAATTTCAGAAAATATTCTAAGTGTTCTAGGCGCATGAGCACTATGCAGGCGAATGAGGTCTGTTTAGGCGCATGGGCACTATTTAGGCGGTTCAACCCTTAGACTTTTGGGGCATCTCAGACGCATGGGCACTATTTGTATGGTTTAACACTTAGGCGTTTGGGACATCTCAGACGCATGGGCACTATTTGGACGTTTGGTCCATACTTAGGCGTCTGAGTCTAAATCTTAGACGCATGGGCTACTATTCAGGCGCATGGGCTTACACATAGAATTTCTAAGGTATTTTCTAGACGGTTGGGGCACTGTTTGGGCGGTTGGGCCCCGTTTAGACGCATGGGCTTACTTAGAACTTTCTAAGGCAAATTTTAGGCGGTTGAGGGTACTGTTTGGGCATTTGATCATACTTAGAACTTTTCTAAGGCAAATTTGGATGCATGAGTCCTATTTGGATGCTTGGCCAACTTGTTGAACACATTCTAAATTATTTCCAGTCCCAAACATCATATCATCCTGTTCTAAACTTTCTCATGCCATTTTAAGCATAATACAACATGAAACTCTCATGACCATTATTATACATGCATGGGTACCTACAGGTACTTATAAAACATTTGTAAAAATAGTTTACATACATTTTAAGCCCTAAAAGTATTTAAAATATGTAAAACAACGGGGTCTAGAACTCACTTTTTGCAGCTTCCAAGCACAACACTCTCAAAATCATGAAATCTTGATGTTTCTAGCACCTAAACACCAAGAACACATACCCGAAAGCATATAGACACATAAGAACATGTATGTTTCGGTTACATGGTCAAAATCCTTAAAACCGAACTTAATTATGCTGAATCCTGCTTACCTTTGAATATTTTAGCCTCTCCTTCTTGAACAACCAAGAGAAACTTTGGCTTCTGCTTCTATTTTCTTCTTTTGTCGAAAAAGCAGATGGGATGGGATGTTATGGGCGGCCATCCCCTTTTAAAACATAAAATAATAATGTTTTGTCCTTTTGACACCTTTTACCCCTCAACTTAAGTCTTAATGCATTTCTTCCTTTTTCCTCTGCTTTTATTTTTTATTTCTTATCTTTTAAAATATCCGGGCGTTACAATAGATTATAGATGAGTTGTGTTATACGAACACCCTTTTTTGGTATTTAGACACCCTATTGTCTCTATCTCTCTCTATGTATCTATATGTATGTATAGAGAGAGATAGAGAGAATGAAAATAAATAGGGTGTATCTATAACATACCCCTTATAGATTTCTTAGGAACATTGAAAAGTTTAGATATTATTATTAGTAAAATGTTATTTTGTCTATAACGTTTCGTTAAATTCTTTATTTTCTAATCCATAATTTTTTTATGTCATTTCAGTTATTATAGTTTATTAAATGTGGTAATTTTCAATCACTGCTATAACTCCGTTAAGATCTCCGTAATATATTAGGATTATTTAGTCTTTTTCGATACCCTAATCATTCAATTATAATAAATTAACAAGTTAATATTCAATTAAAACTAAAATACACATGAAGCGACTAGTGAGACCGATCACTTCGATTAATTTTAACTCATGCTGTTTGATTAAGGTCAGCTGTGGGATTCAATTAATCTTCATGTTTTGTTCAAATATGTACCGTTGTTCGATTGAGATTTACTGTTATCATATTTGTTTGATTGGTGTCTAATGTTGTCACGTTCGAACAAATGTTACAATAGCATATGTCAATCAAAGAAAGTGTTACAACAATAAAAATCAATCGAACAATGTTATGAAAAAAGACTACAAAGTTATTGCAAATCGGTTTTCAAGATTAAAATATTAATAAGAAATAGTATTGTTGTGTATTGTCCATTGCAACCTAGAAATAAAAAAAAATTAATCCAAAAAAGATAAAAAAATTAGAAGACAAAAAAACCACACCTAAAAAAGATTGTCGGGGGCAAGATTTGAACCCACATCACCCAATTCTCCACTCACGCACTCTACCAGCTACTCTAAATGAGAGTATATACAATTAGTTTTATGGGCGAGTACATGACATCATTTTTTTACGGAAAAAAATCAATGTTTACGTATCTACTTTAGGTTGAAGGGTAAGGGTTGGGTTTATGTCGACACTATTCGGAGTTAAAGTGATTAAACTTCTTTCTAGTTTAAGGGTGCGAACCTTGTCTATAACAAGTTAGTATAAATTAGTTGTCATATAGAATCAGAAGTATGTTAAATATGTGTGGGAGTTGTAGTTAAAAATAAGCTATTTAAATTGAAATTAAGATTATTTTATATAAGTTTTCATGCAATGAGCTATCTAATTATGTATGCCAATTACCTTTTCGTTATACTGAGTCATAAACTTTAAAGTCTTTTTTAATATCAATGTAAAAGATGTTTTGATATCTTTCATACATATTTTCCTACTCTAAAAAAACTAGTAACTAAGGGGGATACGTGTCAACATCATATTTCTCATCACTAAAATATTTTCCATTTCTCTATTCTATTAAATATTATATTAAATACTAATATATCATTTAATTATTTTTAGACTAAATATATTTTAATAACTTAAAAATATAATATATTATTATTATTTTTAAACAATTTTTTTTATAAATTAAGAAAGTTTTCTGAAACATCAACCTTTCAAAAAATATAAAATATTTTAAAATTGTTGTGTTTTAAAAACTAGAATTTTTTAAACAAAAAATAATTAAAATTGAAAGTTATAATAAGAAAATTTTTAAAAATCACATTTTTTAGTAATGAGTTATTTTGAACAAAATATTCACTTTTTATATAAAAAAACTAAAACACTTAAAACAATATTTTTAAAAGTTGACATCATTGTTTTATTTGAATTCTTAAAACTAACACCGTTAAGTTTTTTATTAAATATTTTTGAAAAGACTAAAATGTCCATGTCAATTAAAAATATAAAAAAGCTTGTGGGATCCACCTAATCATCTCATTTTTTCACATACAAAGACTCTCTCTCTCTCTCTCCCTCACTCTCTCCCCCCCCACACACATCCACACACCCACTTTTTCGGTATATCTATAGTTAATTTCAAAAATATCAAGGATGCAAATAGTTATTTATTTAATTCTTGTAATACACATGTATTAAAGCTAGTTATTTATACTTTAAAGAGTAAATTACTATTTACATCCTGATGTTTGTTAATTTTTAACCACTTGCATCCTTACGGTTTCATAATTGCCATCTACCCTCCAATGTTTCTTTTTTATTTCCATTTGAGTCCAATACACTCACGATGTTAAATTTTCATAAACTTTAATGAATGACAAAAATATCCTTATTTAATTACCCCTCATCCACACCCCACCTCTTTCATATTCTCTCTATGTCTCTTTCTCTCTTCTCCCTCTTTATGTCCACCACTATTGCCACCGCAACCATCGCGGTCGCCGCACCGCCGCGGTCGTGACACCACCACCACTGTCTCCGCACCACAACCGCACCTCAACGACCAGAAGAACCACCACCACCCATATCTCTTTTCTTCTCTTCTCTTCTTTGTGTATGTGTGTGATCGGTAGACCACAACCACCAATATGTGAAATTGTGGTTCTAGAGAAGCAGATCTAGTTGTGGAAGGGTGAAACACGATGGCGGGCAAGGGTGATTTGGTAAAAATCGTAGATGTAGTAGTGATGGTCGGCTATGGTGGTGGAGGTAGGGTTTTGGTGGTGGTGATGGGTGGCTGTAGTGGTGGCGATGGGTGGCTACGGTGGATGTGAAGGTGGTGATGGGTGGCTGTCGTGGTTGTAATGGGCCTGTGGAGGTGGTGATGGGCTCTACGGTGGCGGTGATGGTGATGGATGAGCTGTGGTTATGGTGATAGGGGATACTATAGTGGTGATGAAGGCTACGGTGGTGGTGATGGGGCTGTGGTGGTGGTGATGGGGCTGTGGTGGTGGTGATGGGGCTGTGGAGGTGGTGGTGGGGACTACGGCGGTGCTGATGAGGATTACGTTAGTGGTGATAGGGACTATGGTGGTGGTGATAGGTGGCTGTGAAGTTGGTGATGGGTGGCTGCGGTGGTGGTGATGGGGCTATAGTGATGGTGATGGGGCTATAGTGATGGTGATGGGGCTACGATGGTGGTGATGGGGCTACGATGGTGGTGATGGGTGGTTACGGTGGTGGTGATGGTGATGGGATGCTACTGTTGTGGTGATAGGGGCTGCGGTTGTGGTGATGGGGGCTGCGGTTGTGGTGATGGGGGCTGTGGTGGTCATGATGGGGCTGTGGTGGTGGTGATGGGGCTATGGAGGTGGTGATAGGGCTATGGAGGTGGTGATAGGGACTATGGTAATAGTGATGGGGACTAAGTTGGTGATGATGGGGACTACGGTGGTGGTGATGGGTGGTTGTGAAGGTTGTGATGGGTTGATGTTATGGTGGTGATGGGGACTGTGGTGGTGGTGATGACTGATGAGGGTTGTGAAAGTGGTGATGGGTAGTTGTCATGGTGGTGACGAAGAGTAGTTTAGTCTTTTTAGCAATAATTTTAACACGAAAACTAACGATGTTAGTCAGCTGGACTCAGACGAAATTAAAAATAAAATAACATAGACTCAAATGAAGATAACATGAAACGTTAGGGGGCAGATGATAATTTTAAAACCGCAGGGATGCAAGTAGTTAAAATGAACAAACGTCAGGGATGTAAATGATAAAACATATTGTACAAATATCAATGCATACACAAGCTTATAAGCTCATGGTACAAATAAAAGCATTCACAATCCATCCATCATCCCCATCATTATAATTACACTAAAAACATCTATTTTTTCTCTCTTTTATCTATTTTTCTCTCTTATTTTCAATTAAATAATAATTTTTCATACTTTTATCATTACTTTTTATCTCTCATCCACTCACAATCACTTTTAAAATATTAAAAAAATTATGGGGTTTGTATCGTGATTCTCCAAATATAGGGAATCATGGTACAACCCCCATAAATTTTATTTCTTCTTCACTCATAACTACTCACAACCATCCCCTATAATATAGGACACTCACTCACATAAAAATGAGATACGGACTGTGAATGCTCAAACTTAGCTTTTTCACCTTTCTTTTTCCATTCCTAGCTCCCACCATCACAAGCCTTCACCACCACCTCATAGAGTTTTAAAGTTTTACCTTCGTATACTTATCATAATGATAAAATCCCAAACTCATTTCATAAGCTATCATCTATACATCTACCTATTATAATAAAAGAGTAACTTGGTATGACATGTGTTATCACCATAATTCTTCTCATCAAAATTTTCCCGCCTCTCTCTCCTATTAAATTATTAGCTTAATTACTAATAATATTATTTAATATTTTTTAGGTTAAAATAATTTTGTATAAATTAAGAAAAAGATTTTTATTAATGTTATTTCTAAATAAATAAATGTTTATAAATAATATTTTTTTCTAAAATATCAAACTTTTTAAAAATATGATATATTATAAAATTAGTGTTTTTAAAAAGTAAATTATTTAAAAGCCAAAAATAATTTAGTTTAGGAGTTATGATAATGAAATATTTTAAAAAACAATATTTTTATACAATTTGTTTTAAAACAAAATGTTAATTTTTTAAAAAAAATTAAAAACAAAGTTTAAAAAGGTTGATATCACTGTTTTATTACTTATAGTACTTACTCATATGCAAATCAGTCATACCATATCTTGGAATATCATTTTACTTTCCATAAATTTTATTATATTAATATTTTATTTATTCAACCAGTGTACTACACGGGTTTTCTAAAGCTAGTTATTTATAAACAAATAAATAATTTAATAATATCCTGAAAATTTATTTTATAAATTTATTTCATCATAAGCAACATAATTTATCCTATAACAATTTATAAAACTAAACGTAATATACTAATTTATATAGTAGCTTTAAAATTATTCTTTTCAACAAAACTGATTATATACACTTAAATAGTATTTTGTTTAGAAATAAGTAGAGTGAAATATAATACGTTTTGATTGGAGTGTATAAATTCACATTCGTCTACATTTGGACATAAATTTTGTTTGAAAGTCTATTAGGTCAAATATAATATGTTTTTTGTGCTTACTTTTAATGTACCTTTCAAGTTGGTTTACGATTTGATGTAACTTTTGTTCGGAAATGAGTCGAGACAAATAAAATGTGTTCTGATTAAATGGTATGAATTCATGTCTGTCTAGGTTTCAGTGTAAATTTTGTTAGAAATTTTAGTGAAACATATGGTTTTTCACTTGTTTTGGACATTAAAAATAATTTATATTTGTTAATACCATAATTTTTTTATTGGTGAGTTTATGTCCTCTTTGTGAGCGGATCATAACAAATTAAACCATATCTAAAACAAATCTAATAAGAATGAGATAGTGATGCTCAAAGTTGACGGAATAAATGGAAGTGTTTGGTTTCATCTCATATTGATGCAGTGAAAAAACAAACTTTAAATTGGCGGAGTATATAAAAGGTTTTTTGTCACAAATTTAAAGGCTAATAAACATTTGAAATTTTTTTAATGATCACTAAGTACAAGATTAAATCAATGTTATTGATAAGACTTTTGATATAATGTTATTAATAAGACCTTTGGTATATCCTTTTAAAATTGTTACATGATCATAATATATATATATATATTTATATATATATATATATATATATATATATATATATATATATATATATACAAGGATACGTTTCTTGTTATTTTTTAGGATAGAATTTTGATAATTCACAAAAACTACACTACTAAAACCAATAGCTATATATTCCTACTCATCTTCTAGATCATCATCTTCATCTTATTTTTCCATCTTTCAAGACACTTCTTATAGAATGTGACATTGGATGCGAGAACATCTTTGGCAGTAGACTACTGATTCAGTTATTTTACCTGGGAGACAGACGCTTTCGTCCGAGAAGAGGTGCGAAATTTATTTTAAGGGACCTCTTGTGACAACCCTAAAACTAAGGTTAGGTGAACTAACGTCTTAAGAACTATTATAAATTGATAGTATATAGTTATATATCTTATTAGAGATTGCTAAGGTGATTTTATTTGATTAACTCTATAAGAATTTTGTATGTCTAATTGAACATTATGATACGTGAACATGCATGCATGCATAAGCATTTACGTGTGCATGTATACAAACTCTTGTGAACTTTATGATTATTGAACCATATGTGTGTAAGTTACCAAATCATAAGTTATGTGACTAGTTACTTGATTGATATATGCTCTCATCTAATATGTAATGAACTAAGATCAAAACTTAATCAAACATTACCAAATAAGTTAACTTTTAGAAAGTTGATATCAAGAACCAAATCCAAACTAATGATAAACACTTAAACACCAAACTAACTTACAAACTCAACTCAAGAACTCGGATCATTAGGGTGTTAACAAACATTGATTAGTAGCTAATTAACAAACTAACATTAACTTAATGACTAAGAATGTCATTAGCACCAAAACTTGACACCTAGTAATCCTTACACTCATCCTATCTTTAAGCATGACACCTAAACCCCTAAGTAAACACCTCACCCATCTAAAAACTTAGATGTAATAATGATGATCCCCCTTTGAACCCTCGGCCGAAGAACACCATAAGAACCACCACCACCACCATCGACCAAAAACCACCACAACTACCACCACTCCCTCGGCTCATTATCTTTCGGTTCCCATATCACACAAACCACCACTTATAACCTCTTGCTCTCTCTCTCTCTTGGCTTCAACACCAACTAAGCACCATCATCTTGAGCACTATATCTTAAACCATCTTCAAACAATTACCTAGTGATCAACCTTGAAGCTCAAGAACCACCACACCAAGTAGATCATCAAGAATCTTAAAAGCAATTCCCTAAGTCTTTCTTCTACTCCAAACAAGGTTTAATTCTCAAAATCTGTGACTAACAAGTTTAAGAAGTTATATATGTGTTTAACATACCTATATAACCAACCCTTTATGTATGAACCATCAAAGCTAAATTACAAACCTCATGAACACTTGATTTTCAATCAAAAATAAGCAAGAACAAAGTTTATAATAAAAAGTTTGAGAATTTTATAAAAACCAAGGATTTAAACAAAAACAAGAGATTTAAAGGGTTGAAATATGTGTTATTTCATGATTTACTAAGTAAGTTAGATTAAATATTTAAATGACTATGATTATGGGAATATTTAGAAAGTTGTTAAAAAATACTGAAAATAATAATCTGGAAATTATGAAATAATTATATGAGATATATTAATTTATATGATTAAATTAAGTAAATAGAAGAAAAATACCAAACAAAATATATGGACTTAGTAAAATCAGTAAAATTTATATGATGACTCTAATGTTATATTTGAATTACAGAATAAATTTCGTGAATTAATTCACTAGTATAATAAAGTTTCATATTTTAGAATAATTAATAAGAAGATAATCAAAAAAGCAAACAGTAGGTAAAATCATGAAAATTTTACATAAAATATGATATACTTAATGAGACAGTTTGTATAACTTTTAGAAGTTTTAGAGATATGTATCTATTTCTTCCATTTATTGTGAAACTTGTAAAAATTCTAGGAAATTACCTGTAACGAAATATTAATTGAAATTTTTATAGAATAATCTAGGTATTAAAATACCACTTCTTGGAAAATTTGGTAATTTTTAGACAATGATAACTACTGTTTAAAAATTTTAGTCTAATTAATGATATAAGTGCTGAAAATTTTAAAGAAATTAGTTCCTATTCTAACAAGTAATTATTTTATAGGAAATTTTGACATATTGCTAGAAATAAGGTGAGTAACATGGCTCCTTTTTTGTTTATAAATTTTTTAAGGAAAAAACATATTGTTGTTATTAAAATTGATGCTAATTCAAATGAAAATTTTGATAAGTTACTGTCATTTTGACACAACCATTAATTCGGATGAGCAACCGTCAAATGATATATGTAGCGCTACTTAGGAATATGTCATCCTGAATCTGCCGGATGAGGGTTGTGATATTATATTATTTGATTATGTGATTTGTGTTATGATAGTTATAAATCACTTGACATATAAGTAGGTTTTTGGTTATGAGTTTGTTTATGTTGCATCAATTAAAAGAAATTATGTTATTGAATAAACCTATATTCTCACCAACTTTATGTTAACTTTTTGAGTATTCTTTTTCAGATAATCAGAATGTTTTATAATTTCGTTTACACGTTCATCCTGAATCAGAATGTTTTATAATTTCGTTTACACGTTCAATTTCGTTTGAGTATTCTTTTTCAGGTATTCTTTTTATGTTATTGAATAAACCTATATTCTCACAAACTTTATGTTGACTGTTTGACTATGATGTATCTTTTGATTTAGGATTACTAACTATTATAAAAGTCTAATTGTTAGACAAATTTTGTATTTTGTAATCCTATTGATATAATTATGAAATCTATCTTTAGTTAATTGCTAAGATTGTATGTTATTATAATCAATATGTTCAGAACCGAAAAGTTACACCCAAGTATTTCACGCTTTTGCCGGGATGTGACACCTATGTTGAACAAAACTCCTCAACCACCATTCGATGTTTTCGTTAGTTTGTTGTGCCAACAAAGATGAAGCTATAAAGAATCTCTACGGTTTCAAGATTCAAGTGAAGTAAGTTCTCTCTGAAAACTATAGTTTGGCCTAATGATTAAAGTACAAGTAAAGGGCATTTGGCCCAATGATATCAATTTATGATGCATGGTGTTTCTTCCTAAGAGGTTGATTATTCAAGTGTTATTGTAAATAAGTGGTGTAGAATTAATACTAGATTTACAGTTTGTGTGAGTTTAGCATTTAAAATAAAATGTAAATGTAATAAGTGAGATACAAAATAGATCTCTATATATAATAAAAGAAAAGGGGTTCTGCCACTTGTCTTCATTTTAGGCAACTAAATGCCACATGTCATCAATTTAAACACAATACGCCAGGTGTCAATCATTTAGCACATCTAGCCATATTCCTGTACAGAAAACATACGGAGCTTTTTAAGATTCGTTTTGAAATCAGGTTGGAATATAAGCGGTTTTCATTGTGATCCCAAACCCTAAATTGCAGCTTATTTCTTATTGACACATGTCAATGTACCTAGCTTATGAGCTTGAATGTAAAAGTCTTTCATGTCTTACACATGTGTAATTGATGTAATGGTTTGAATGAATGATATAAAATGCATTGTGATGTTTGATTTATATTTTGATTATGTCATGATATCATTATATTGAATGTGTTGCACATGTATGAACTAACTATATAGGTTTGATGTTGTTTGATAGTTCATGCTAATGGCCCATGCTAATGGACCATACGCATGAATTCATCATGCTTATGGACCAATCGCACGACTGAACCAGGAGACTAGATCAGTCGTACGATTGAAACATAAGACTAACTCAGTCGCACGACTGAACCTTCAGTCGTGCGTATGAGTCAATCGCATGATTAGTCGCACGAATGAAGACAGTAAACCTATAAATACCACGTAATTCGTGGAAAAACAAAATACTTCGAATACTTACGTACCCTAGCCGTCCAGAGCATCCCTGTTCGTCAATCCAAGTTCATAGTTCGTATCTGATCAATTCTTGTTCTTTCTTAACGTTTGTTTCATCGTAGGATTGATCAGATTATCGTTCTCACTTATTGGATCGCCAATCAAATAGGATTCCGCACTATTTGATCTGGTTTCACGCATTATCAGTTAGTACTCCATACGTACACGGTCCTAACAAGTGGTATCAGAGCTTTGGCTCTTGATTTTGCGTGTGATTCGATTAGTTTTTGGTGTTAACCTTAACGTTTTCATTCAAAAGAGTTAATTTTTTGAGTCAAAAGGTGTTTTGAAGTTTTCTGACCTTAAAGTTTCGATTGTTCACTATACGGCTGATTAGGGTTCTTGAAAAATCACGTTTTTGTGTCCAAGTGTCAAAACCATCGATTTTGCCAAAACAGCAGCCTTCAGTCGCACGAATAGCTCATTCGTACAATTGAACTCATTCGTACACTCCATTCGCACGACTGAAATCAGTCGCATCCTTCATTCGCATGACTAAACAGCTCCAGTCATTTGACTCCATTCGTCTAGTTCATACGCATGACTGAATCCAATCGCACGATTGAATTCATTCGCACCCTTCATTCGCACGAGTGAACCATCCGTATAGTCCATTCGTACGATTGAAATTGTTCTATTCTCCAAGTCTCAAGCTTATACAAATGGAAGATCAGTTTGCTGCGTTTACTGCCGGGAAGGACTCATGCATCCAGAACCTTCTGCTTCTGGAAAATGAGATAGGAAATCACAATAAACCGTCGAAGCTTATCACGTTAGATGATTATCCACAATGGAAACAGCGATTCGAGATCTATCTTAATGGAGTTGATCCTAATCTTTGGGAATCTATTAAGACAAGTTATAGTATGCCGGTTGGTGCTGATGGTGTTAAATTAACCTTGGGTTGTATGACTGATAGCCAGAAGGCAAAGTACAATGCTGAAAAGAAGGTGTATGCCCTGTTGACTCAGTCGATACCAAAAGATATATTCCATCAGTTTTCTGAGAACAAACAGGCAAATAAGTTATGGGAAGCTTTGGAGAAACGATATGACGGGAATGCAACGTTGAAAGCTCTAAAGGTAAAGGCTCTGAAAAAGGAGTTTGATAACTTCTCTTCGATGGGGAAAGAGAGCTTGGATGATGTCATAGACAGGTTCTACCATATAATGAGTGAGATGCACACTCATGGGGTCACAACGTCAATAGAAGACAAAGTGTCAAGCTTTGCCGATGGTTTGCCAGAGAAGTGGGATGCGTTTGTGTCTAACTTGAGACAGAACAATATATTGGCAAAATTAGACATGAACGGCTTCATCCTGAAATTGAGGGAGGAGGAACTAAGGATGAAGTACAGGTCACAGAAAGGATCCTAGGACCAGAATCCTTCACTGTATAACTAATTTTCCAAACCAACCAGTTCAGTAGCACCACTTCAAACAGTGTTTGTGTATAGTTCAACCGTTCCTTCTCAAACCACAGCTTTAGGATCTGAAACGTCAGGGTCATCTAGTACCCAATATATCGCACCTGAAGCAAATACTACTAAGTTAAAGACCGAGAATCTTGGAAATATTACTATGGAGGTTGCAAAGGAGCATATGGACCTTCTAGCAGTAGTTGTTCATTCTTATGATGGTCTAGTTGCTAGAAAAATTGGTAATTGCCATCTTGCCGATGATAACTACGAGCAGGTGGATGAAAATGAACTAGAAAGAATGGATATTATCTGGGCTTTGGCAAGTGCTATCAGGAGAGCGAAAAAGTTTGTGAAAAAGACTGGACAGAACTTGGTAGCCATAAAAGACACTACTTTTGGTTTTGACAAAACCAAAGTTACATGCTTTAACTATGAAGAAAAGAGGCATTTAAAACGTGAATGTGTAAAGCCCAAGAAGACAGGTAACGGGAATCCATTCTCATCTGTCAACCATCAAGACAAACCCACGAGTGGAGCTACCTCGTCAAGCAAAGAGACAAAGGCCTTGACTGCTCAAGGTGACGAAGGACAGGATTGGACCTTCAGTTTTGTGTCTCCGGGTGAGTCGAACATTGCCCATGTTGAGGGTTTGGATGATGACTCTGCAAGTGAAGGTGAAATCGCAGTTGAACTAGTGATGTCCGATAATGAAGATACTGCAAATGTGGTCAATCACCTGATTAAAGAAGATCTCAGAACTACATGTTGATGCGCGGGTAAAAGCTCGGGTTTAAAAGTATAAAATGGCATATTTATAGCATAACTTCGAGTTCAAATGATCTATGTTGATGTGTCTTGTGTTTCTTAGGCCCGGAATGATTAAGAGTACACTTCGGGGGTCATACGGGATGTCGGAATGGAGCCCGGAACAGTCGGATACGCGAAACAAACAAAAGAAAAAAATGCTGTTTCTGGAGCAAGTCGCCGACGCCCTAATAGGGTGTCGCCGACGCCTTCTAGTTTGTCATATTGGATTTTTAATGCCCACTTGTGTTGTTTGAGTTGTTTAAAACGGGAATCTTCAAGTGGCACTAAAAGAGGGCATATAATAGGGAAGAAAGTCAGGGAAAAGGGAGGCCAACATCATTCCATCATTCCTCTCACTTTGTTTTGTCTCCAAGATCCAATCTTCATATTATCATTAACCATCTCCAACATTCATCTTCATACAATCATCCACGAAGCTTTAGAGAGAAACTTTTGCAATTGGAGCTTTTCATCATCAACAAATTCAAGCAAAATCCAAGTGACATGGAATTGCAAACAAAATCATCACCCGGATTCCAAGCTTCAACCAACATGAGAGGCTAAACTTCTTTGGGTTTTCCCCCGGTTTTCATATTGTAAGATTATGGTTTGTTAACGTTTGAAAACTAAATTGCATCATTGTGTTTTGTATTTGATTGCTTGAAACATTTATGTTAGCATTTTGATCTTAACTTGAATTCCCAAATTGCATGAATGATTATGAAATTTGTCTTTGAGAAATGGAGTTGGTCATGTGTGCTATGTAGATGTAGAGTTTGAATGTTCTTGTGTAATGAAGTGTACTATTGTCCGTAATTAACGTTGACAATTCTTGACACCTAAGCCTTGTAATGATGAACTCGTTAGCATGACTCACATCTTTGATGCAAATTAGTTGGATTAGTAGCACCATAATTTTATGATATCAACCGGGGGTGAACCTTGTTATTAAACTTAGTATTGTCAACTATTGTTCTAAGTTCTCAAGTTCTATTAATCATTTTTAAGTAACCATTTTTGTTTTGTTCATTCCTTTGTGTTGAACAAAATCTCAACACCATTTTAAGTAAACATATAAAATCTTTTATAAACAAAATAGCAAGCTTCATAATTAACTTGTTAGCTCAATTCAAATCTAAACACAAACCACATACTCCTTGTGATTCGACACCCTTCTTACCATTTGCTACATAGTTTTGGTACTAAGGAACTATATAAATACTATCTTTGACTAGTGCACGCGACAAGCCGGTCAAATTTTGGCGCCGTTGCCGGGGAGTAGTGCGCTTTGTGTGTAGAATTGTGTTGACTAGTTTGTAATTTTCTGTTTAAGTGTTTGGTTATTTTTTGCATCATTCTTTTTCCCTTGTTATGCTGGTTGTGTTATTTGTGTAGATCACAGGTAGTGCATGCATACTAGAGCATCCGGAAGAACCTCTCCGTTGGTGTTTGAACCGGAAATTGAACGCTTTGCAAGAAGGAACCGAGCCAACCAAATGGAGGGTGGTAGTAACAACCGACCCCAACAACAACACCACATTCCACAAAATCCACCACCACCACCCGCTAATGACCGTAATCCCAACCCAAACCGTAGACAAACTCATAGCCATAGTAACCCACTTTTTGAACATGTGAACCAAAACCCCATGGGTCACTTTGGCCCACCGAACTTAGATGAGCTAAGAAATGCCATTCATGAGGATGAGCCATTTAGTGTTCCATCTTACCAATCACCCGAACGGGTGAGTGTTCACACCTATCACACGGGTGATAGTGATGATTATGAGCATGGCAATGAAGGCAATGGGGAGTTCTACAATGAAGGAGGGTATGATGGTGATTATGGCTACCAAGGTGATAATTATGATGAATGGAACCATGGGTATATGGAGAATGAGAACTACAACTACAACCGTCAACATAGACACAACCAATTTAGGAATCCAAACATGAATGCCAACCCAAACCAAATTCCTCAGTTTGTCGGTGTAGCTAATCAAGGACCACAAAGAAGATACCCAATACATCAAGAAGTGAATGGTCCTCCACGCCAACAACCTCAACGAGCTAGAACACAAGGTGTAAATGGTAGGTTCCGACCTATCATATCGGACAATGTCTCTCCTATTGTTCCACCGATTCCGGGAAGGCGTTCATTTGATTGTAAGCCCAACTACATCAACATCTTACCTCATTTTCATGGCATGTCAACGGAGGAGCCTTACACACACATATCCGAATTCTCCGACATATGTGGCACAATTGGAGGACACAACTTCTCACAAGATGAGGTGCGTTTAAGATTGTTCCAATTTTCATTGAAGGACAAGGCAAAGCAATGGTTTTTAACCTTGCCGGCTAATAGTATTCGAACATGGGGAGAAATGCAACAAGTCTTCCTTGACGAATACTATTCAATGGCCAAAACGGATGAAATGAGGGATGAGATCCGGACATTCCAACAACAATCCGGAGAACCACTTCATGAAGCTTTTACTCGTTTCAAAGAGTTGATAAGAAAATGTCCACATCACCAAATTGAACTTTGGGAGTTAGTGAAGAGTTTTGTGAACGGATTGACAAAAGAAGAAAGGAAGTACCTCAAGTCTACTAGCAATGGAACCTTGTTGAATAACCCCGAGGAAGAGGATTGGGAGTTCCTTGAAAGGATGAGTAAGAACTCAAGAGCTGAAGAATCCGCGGATAGGAAAGCAAAGCACCCTATTCCAAAATCCACCTCCGACTTTGACTCAAGTGCAAAGGATCGAATAGCCGCGTTGGAAAGGGAGTTAGCTCGCATGAAGAAGAAGGATGTAAATGCGGTTCAATTCGCGGTTTGTGAAGAATGTGGGGACATTGGTCATAGAGCCGATAGTTGTCAAGTAAACATGGCTCAAGGAACCGAAGAGGTGAATCAAGTTTATGGAGACCGGAAGCCTTTTGACATGAACTCCAACACTTATCATCCAGGTTTGAGGAACCATCCCAACCTTAGGTATGGCAATCCTTCAAACCAAATGAACCCAAACTTTCAACCGGTAAACCAAGGTGGACAAGGCTATCAAAACCGCCAAGGGAACAATCAAGGGGGAAATTACAACCAAGGTGGCTACCAAAGGAATAACTATAATCAAGGAGGTAATCAAGGCTACAATCAGGACGGTAACTTCCAAAGAAATTACAACAATAATCAAGGTGGACCATCGGAAAGCCAAGGTGGTGGAGATGACTCGTTGAGTGCAAAGTTAGATGCTCTTATGAACATGGTGAAAGAATCTAACAATGACATCAAGGAGATGAAGAGAGCAAATGAAGTAAGAGATAAGTCACATGAAGCTCTCGCAAGGCAAGTTGGTCAACTAGCCGAAGATTTGGGCCGACTTAAGGGAAGCGGTGGAAGATTGCCAAGTGATACAACCGTGAATCCACAACATCAAGGCTCAAATTCTAAAAACACACGCGAGGTATCAATTAATAAACTTACTTTGCGTAGTGGTAAGTTAGTCGACAATGGTGTTAAACCACCACCACCCCAATTTGTTGAAGGGGTGGTGGAAGATGTTACTGATGAAAGTGATGATGAGGGTGAAAGTAGCCAAACGGGTCAAAATGAAAATTTTCTGAAAAATCTAAAACCAAACCCATTGAGGTTACACAAACTCCTAAGGCTAAGGAAAAGGTGGTGGAGGGTAATACCGTCCCTTTTCCCGAAGCTCTTAAGGCACCCTTACAAAAAGTGGTAAAGAAAAGAGGCCCACAACAAGATGAAATGTGGGAAATTTTTAAACAAGTGAAAATTAATTTGCCACTTTTAGATGCAATCAAACAAGTTCCTTCATATGCTAAGTACTTAAAAGAACTATGTACCCAAAAGAGAGCTCACAAATTCCCTAAAAAGCTTGATTTGACTGAAAATGTGAGCTCTATTCTTTCGAGTGCCCTTCCACCTAAGCTACAAGACCCGGGAGCGCCCATTATACCTCTTCAAGTGGGAGAATTCAAAATGACAAGGGCACTCTTGGATCTTGGTGCTAGTGTAAGTATTTTACCGGGTAGCTTGTATGATCAATATGACTTTGGTCCGCTTCAAGAAGCTAAGACCACCGTGGTACTAGCCGATTTAACACCCAAGCTTCCCCGTGGGATAATTACTGATGTGATAGTAAAAGTTGAGAATTTTTATTATCCGGTGGACTTTTTAGTACTTGATTATGTTTCCATAGATCAAACCAAACAACCTACGGTTATCTTAGGTCGACCATTTTTGGCAACTTCAAATGCTCAAATTAATTGCAAAACGGGAACGGTTGACATGACATTTGGTAACAATAGGTTGAGACTTAATGTATTTTCAGGTATGACTGACCCTCCTATCAATGATGAATGCTACATAGCCGACATTATTGATGAGTGTATACCTCTATGCGACATGGTCGTTGAAGAGGAAAACACAATGGAGGATTGTTTCATGTTTGACAGGTTGAGAGTGGAAACTGAAAAGCAACTAGAGGAGGAGGAAAAGGAGATAATGAGTGCTGCCATGAGGAGTGAACGACCACCATGGTCGGTTCAAGTGGAGCCACTACCCGAGAAGATTGACACCGGGTTGAAACCTTCGTTGCAAGAGCCACCACAAGTTGAATTGAAAGAATTACCAAAGCATTTAAAATATGCTTTCCTTGGTAAGAATGAAACTTTACCTGTTATTATTGCTTCTAATCTATCCATTGAACAGGAAGGTGCGTTGATGGAGGTGTTGATTGCTAACAAGGAGGCAATTGGATGGACCATTGCGGATTTAAAAGGAATTAGCCCCGCAATTGTTATGCACAAAATCATCACGGATCCGGAAGTCAAACCATCACATGATGCCCAACGAAGGTTGAACCCAAACATGAGAGAGGTAGTCAAGAAGGAGGTATTGAAGTGGCTAGATGCAGGTATCATCTTTGCAATCTCTGACAGTACTTGGGTGAGCCCTACACAAACTGTACCAAAAAAGGCGGGCATCCAAATTGTTAAAGATGACTCAGGTAACGAGGTAGCTACCCGGCCAGTAACCGGGTGGAGAATTTGTATTGATTACAGGAAATTGAATGCTGCTACCTCAAAAGATCATTTTCCCTTACCATTCATTGATCAAATTGTTGAGAAACTATCAGGTCAGAAATTTTACTGCTTTCTAGATGGTTATTCAGGTTATAACCAAATAGCTATTCATCCTGAAGATCAGGAAAAGACTACATTTACTTGCCCTTATGGCACGTTTGCATTTAGGCGAATGCCTTTGGGTTATGTAATGCCCCCGCCACCTTTCAAAGGTGTATGATGAGTATCTTTTCAGATATGGTGGGGGAGTCATTAGAAATCTTCATGGATGATTTCTCAATTTTTGGCACATCGTTTGAATCATGTTTGCTTCAATTAGAAAAAGTTTTAAAAAGATATGTTGAAACCAATTTGGTCCTTAGTTGGGAAAAGAGCCATTTCATGGTTCAAGAGGGGATAGTATTGGGTCACGTTGTGTCTAGTCGTGGGATAGAAGTAGATCATGCCAAAGTAAAGGTTATTTCCACTTTACCTCACCCTACTAATGTTAAGGGCATTAGATCATTCTTGGGGCATGCCGGTTTTTATAGAAGATTCATAAAGGGATTTAGTGTCATAACCAAACCATTGTGTAATCTATTGTTAAAAGATGCCCCATTTGAGTTTAATGAAGAATGTGTAAAAGCCTTTAACATTTTGAAGCAAAAATTAATTGAAGCTCCAATCTTGCAATCACCTAATTGGAAATTGCCTTTTGAAATCATGTGTGATGCAAGTGACTATGCTATTGGGGCTGTCTTAGGTCAACGGATTGATAAGAAACCCGTTGCCATATACTATGCAAGTAAAACTCTCTCAGATGCCCAATTGAATTATACAACAACTGAGAAGGAATTACTTGCGGTGGTATATGCTTTAGATAAATTTAGGTCCTATATATGGGGTAGCAAGGTTATTGTCTATTCTGACCATTCTGCTGTTAGGTACCTCATGGAGAAAAAGGACGCGAAACCAAGGTTGATCCGTTGGATTTTGTTATTGCAAGAATTCAATCTGGAGATCCGAGATAAGAAAGGAAGTGAAAATGTAGTAGCGGATCATTTGTCAAGAATTCAACCGGTGGAAGAAGATACCACGCCGGAGATAAACGAACAATTCCCGGATGAATACATCATGTCTATCACCACCAATAACCCCTGGTACGCCCATTTTGCAAACTATTTGGCTACAGGTACATTGCCGGAAGGATGGAATAGAAGAAAGAAACAACACTTCAAGGCTCAAGCAAAACATTACATTTGGGATGAACCGGACCTCTTCAAAGTGGGAGCTGACCAAATCATCCGAAGATGTCTACCGGATGAGGAGATCCCATGTGTATTGAGCATGCTTCACGAATCGGCATGTGGAGGACATTTCAGTGGACAAAAGACGGGTCACAAAGTCCTTTCTTGTGGTTTTTACTGGCCTACCATCTTCAAAGACTCTCATGAATTTGCCAAGAATTGCATAAGATGTCAACAAATGGGGAGTGTGACAAGAAGAGATGAAATGCCTATGCAACCAATTTTGGTGGTGGAAATCTTTGATGTGTGGGGCATTGACTTCATGGGCCCTTTTCCAAACTCTTTTGGTAATCTCTATATCTTGGTGGCGGTCGATTATGTCTCTAAATGGATAGAAGCTATCGCCACCAAGACCAATGACCATAAGGTGGTATGCAAGTTTGTCCAAACCAACATTTTTTCAAGATTTGGTATCCCTCGCGTGATAATAAGCGATGGGGGATCACATTTCAAAAACTTCAATTTTGGCAAACTTCTAAAACGTTATGGTGTTGACCATAGAATTGCAACACCATACCATCCACAAACAAGTGGACAAGTAGAGGTTTCTAATAGGCAGATCAAAGAAATTTTGCAAAAAACGGTACGACCCGATCGAAAGGATTGGTCAACTAAACTAGATGATGCCTTGTGGGCGTATCGTACCGCTTACAAGACGCCTATTGGAACCACTCCCTACCGGTTGGTCTATGGAAAGGGTTGTCATTTACCTGTAGAATTAACTCATCGTGCCTTGTGGGCAATTAAAAATGTTAATATGAATTATGAGTGCGCAGGTAAACAAAGACAACTGACGCTGAATGAGTTAGAAGAAATAAGGGACGAAGCCTATGAAACCGCATCCGCATACAAGGACAAGATGAAGCGGGTTCATGATGCCAAGCTTCGTTTGAAGGAATTCAAGCCCGGACAAAAGGTATGGTTGTATAACTCACGTCTAAAGCTATTTCCCGGAAAGCTAAAAAGTAAATGGATGGTCCATATTTGATCATCCGGGTGGGCGACTTTGGAGACGTGGAGATTGAAGACTTTGATGACCATTTACGGCAAACGGTGAATGGACACCGCCTCAAACCATATCTGGAACCAAATGACATAAATGGGGCGGACAAACAATCCGAGTGCTTGTTGTTGAGCACTCTTGATGAGGTATCAATGTGATCAAAGCACCGCAAAGTCCGGCTAATGACAGGTAAACTTAGCGCTGCGTGGGAGGCAACCCACGAGAGGTAACTTGTACATATTTGTTGCTTTGCATTACTTAGTTGAGTATAGACCTTTTCAGCCTTTTTAGAATTGCCAATCCGAATCCAAGTCACAAAATCATGTTGCGCGTGCGACTTGTGTGTATTCGGGACAATACACGTGTGTTCGGGGGGTGATATATATTTAGGTATAAGGTATATATCTACATTTTTTGGATTGTTATTTTTATTATTTTTTTTTTTAGGTGTATGTGTGTTAATTTTATTTTATTTTATTTTTTTAATTTCATTTTTATTATTTTTTATTTTTTTTTGTGTGTGTTGTGTGATAATTTTTTTATCTACATATTTTTTTTATTTATTTACATATTTTTTATTTATTTACTTTTTCTTTTATTTATTTACTTTTATTTATTTCCTATGTTGTGTGATATCTACATACTTTTTCTTTTTTTTTATATATGTTGTGTGATAATTTAAAAAAAAAAAAAAAAAAAAAAAAAAAAAAAAAAAAATTTGCAGTTTGGGATCCCGTCGCCGACGGGCACATAAGGCGTCGCCGACGCCGCCCGCGTAGACCGCGACTCCCGTAGACAGCAACTTAAGCCGTAGATCACAAGTGCAAAACTAAGCCCCGTCGCCGACGCCACAAGGGGCCGTCGCCGACGCCTCCCCCTTCAACCCATCGGGATTTTTTTGATTTTTCCTCAAAATTTAACTCATTTTCAACCACCCAAACCCCATTATCCGAATTTTTACCCCATCAAAACCATTATTTCATCCCAAAACACACTCCCACTCCCATTTTCATCCACACACTCCAACTCTTTCTCCCTTCTTCTCCAAAACATTCTCAAGAACCCTAAATCCTCCATAACCTAACTTCTTCCAAACTTAACCAAATCCAACCATTCTTGTGTCTAAAGTGTTTAGTTTTTCGTAAGGAACAAAACCCCGAGCATAGTTTTTGCTAATTTCTTGTTGTTAAAGAGAAATCTAAGGTGCAAAATTCGGATTTTTGGGTTTTCCTTCAAGAACTTTCTATTGCAACTTGTTGGGTGAAATTCTAAGCACATAAGGTATGGTTTCTTCTCATTCTATTACTAGCATTGCATAGTTTGTAGAAATTGTCTCTTGAACATGAAAGTGATTAGTGAAACTAGTTTTGACTATGTATGGATTGTTGAGTAGGAACCTTTGGTTGAGTTTAGATTATGTATGATGAATGTAGATACAAAACAAGTGTGGGGAGAGGGTTTTAGCACAATTGCTCTTGAGAAATAGGCATAGAACAAAAATGAAAGTTATGAAAAGTTGTATACATGGTTGTAAGCATATGATGGTATGTCATGGATAAATATAAAAGAAAACCTCATTGTTGAAAATAAACTTGAAATTTTGAAGATAATGCAACATATTGTTTGTCAAGAACATACTTGTTTATTAAGAATTGCAAGGTGACCATATGCTTACAAAACCATGATCTATGCCTATTTGTTGGAATTGTTTGAATGAAAGTAATTAATGGGTGCATTTGGTTGTTGTGTTGTAGTTCAATGGCGAGTAGAAAAAGGAGCAAGGCCTCAAGAGGTGCAAGTTCATCCTCTCGTAGGGTGATGAACTGGGAGCAAGAAAGCTCTGTTACTGAAGATGATGCAAGGCTATTTCATCAAGATTGGACGTGGACACAACATAAGAATGACAGGATCGGGGAGAAATGGGAATCCGACGCCCAAAAACGATTATCCGACTTTCACAATAGAGCTACTGAAATCCGTTTGTGGAAGTGGAAAATGGCAAAGGTCCAATATGGCGTCCCAGGTGTGTGTGTGCCGGAGAGAGTGGTTAATACTGAAGAGCTCTCAAAGATAGGAATAACACAAAAATTTGAAGCTCTAGGGTGGGAGAGAGCTTTAGATTGGTGTGCTGCAAATACACACCGGGTTTATTTGGGGGCGGTGGCTGAATGGATGGCTTCATTAAGATTTGAAAACAAAAGCAGCCATCCATCACAATGGAGGTTATCAGGGGAAACCGGTGCGGGTACTATGGTGATGTCTTTTGAGACGATGAACCGGATCGCCCAATTTGATTCTTTGGGCCAGGGCAACTATTATTACTATAATATGGATCGATTTTTTTCAAGGCCCGTTCTAGAAGCAGATCCGGTAAATTTAATCAGCTTAACTGTTCCTTTCCGTGAAGGTTCCGAACTTGAGAGGAACCACTTATCTCTCGAAGGAAAAATTCTACAAAATATCTCCCTTGAAAATGTGATGGTAAGATTGGGAGATCGAGGGAAAGTGAGAACCTGGGACTGCAGAATTTTACACTTTTTGCTTTATGGAAGCCCTAAACTCTCATGGAGACATATCGTGATGATGAATATTTGGGAATCAAGGGAACTATATGCTAGGAAAATGGTCCCATATATTCGATTGATTAGTGCTATGATCGTGCAACAAGATTGCCTTCCTCCAGAGGCACTCTGGGTCAGTAAACCGTTGGACTATTTTGATTTTAAGAAGATGAGAGCATCAAAGATCTTTGTTGAACAGCAAGGGTTTACATTTGTTGTCCGGGATACTGAAACCGGACAGTCTTTTACTGCAAGAGACCCAGATGCTCCTCCTCCGGATGAATTGAGGCCATGGAGGAAGAAGAGGAACAACCTGAGGAAACAAGGCCCTCAAGAAGGCGAACTGCCCGTCAACATCGAGAGGTGTCTGATAATGTAGCTGAATTCACCGTGAGACGAAGGCAGCCGGGTTGGGAATCTTTGCAGGTCGGGCACAGGCAGACATATGACAATGTGTCTGCTTTGATGGGAGAAATGAGAGAAGTGGAGGAAGCAAGAAGAGAGAGTGAAAGGGTGTGGAGACTGCAGCAAGAGGAACATTGGGCACAACAAGAAGCCCGACGGATGGAAAGGGAACAGTTAGAAGACAGGCGTTGGATGGCCCTTGCAACAGCCCAACAAATGGCTGTCAACAACGCCTACATTCTCAAGAACAGGAAAGGCATCACCGGGATTTTGAAGCAGGTCGAAGCTATCAAGAGTTCACCCCGTGGACAGACTATTCGACCATCAGGGACCAGCCAGAAGAGGTGCAACAGTCAGTGCATTGGCCCCAGGGCGTGGCGTCCAGCTTCATTCCCATTCCTGCGCCACCACCAACTGAAGGGGGAGCATTTGACAACTTCAATGAGATGTTTTCTGCTCTGACTGGCTATCCTTACCAACCATACCCGCCAAGAGATCCAAATGAGCGCTACCAAAGATAGGTGGCGAGGTATGACTTATGTGTTTGTACAGTTTAGATAAATGTTTGAGTGTGTTTGTTTTTTCTGTTCCTTTTAATTCTGTAGTTGTTTTTATTAAGTGGTTATGGGAGTTCCACAATTCATGCTAATTGATTGGTTGTCAAAGAGGTGAGAAGCTTGCTTCTACACAATTTGTTACAATTGCAGGTTTTGTGCTACTAGGATTGAAAAGCTAATGCCAAGAAAAAGTGAAGAAATCCAGGTGCACATGTTCCTTTTAGCATGATTATCTTAGTATCTTGAATAAGTGGAACGATGTTTTAGAACGGGGAAACCTGTGGGGAAGAAATTTGTATCACATCTCTTATGTTTTGAAAATATTTTCACCCACATTGAGGACAATGTCAACATCAAGTGTGGGGATGGGGGAAAAATCGAAAAATTTTCAAATTTTCAAATACTTTTTGGTCCTCATTTTATGCAAACAACTTAGAATGTCACTAAAAGAATTTCAAACCAAGAAAATTGGGTAAAAGGTCGTTAGTCATGGTTGCCTCGAATAGCTTCACTAAGTGTCTTTAAAGAAAACTTTAAGTGAGATGCCTAACTAGTTTTAGCATGCTTTAAAATAAACATACATGCTACATGTCGGCAACCCATTTCTCCTCCATCATGTGAGTTTTGAGCCATACTTACCTAGATTGCTAGATCACTTACATATATATAAAAGTTCATTTGTTGAGTGGATCATTATGCGATTAATTGGTAGAACTTGTATGGTTGATACGTGCTAAGACCGCAAAGGAATATGTGAACGGAGATGAAAAGGCATTAGGATCCCTCATTATTCCCTATTACCCATAAAGATTACAAAACTATACCCTAGTTGCCAATTTTGAGCCTATTTATGCGAACACAAGTATGTGTAATAAATTGTCCTTTCGTTTGTCAACCCACTAGCCGAGCATCAAAGAGTTATCCTATTGAAAATTTTGATGAGAATCCAATTGATTTTGTTTAAGTGTTAGTCAAATTAGTGTTCTTTAGTTATATATAATTGAAAAAAAAAAATAATAAAAAAATAAAAAAATTGAGTGATGAAAAAGATATATACATTGTGTTTGAAGAAAAGATGTCAAGAAAAAGAAAAAAAAATAGAATAAGAAAAGCATTGGGATAGAAATTACCTGAGTGCCATTATTAGTAGTTTGTATTGTTTTGGATTTCTCATCACATTAGCCACTAAATAAAGCCTTATTCCTCACCCAAGCCTAAGCCCAAAAACCATAAAAGACCTTTGATCTGGGAATTATTCCATTAAAGCGGTGGAGGCACGATTGCTTTACAAGCTTATGCTCACATTATTGCATATGGTTTTGGGTGAAAAACATACTAGCACATCACATGCTAGTCCACAAAATAGCCGAGAGGAGCGTATCATTGTGAGGGGCATGAAATATGTGTGCAAGAGTTTAAAGCATGGTAGAATTAATTAGGCAAGTCTTGGTTTGTTATTACATATATCATTCACTTATGGACTTGAGGGGCGGGTATGACTTTGGACCTTAACTTGATAGAAGGTGAGAAATTCTAAATGTCTTGTAATGTTTTGAAAAATATTGAATGATAGTTTGCTTGAGGACAAGCAAAAGATAAGTGTGGGGATGTGATGCGCGGGTAAAAGCTCGGGTTTAAAAGTATAAAATGGCATATTTATAGCATAACTTCGAGTTCAAATGATCTATGTTGATGTGTCTTGTGTTTCTTAGGCCCGGAACGATTAAGAGTACACTTCGGGGGTCATACGGGATGTCGGAATGGAGCCCGGAACAGTCGGATACGCGAAACAAACAAAAGAAAAAAATGCTGTTTCTGGAGCAAGTCGCCGACGCCCTAATAGGGTGTCGCCGACGCCTTCTAGTTTGTCATATCGGATTTTTAATGCCCACTTGTGTTGTTTGAGTTGTTTAAAACGGGAATCTTCAAGTGGCACTAAAAGAGGGCATATAATAGGGAAGAAAGTCAGGGAAAAGGGAGGCCAACATCATTCCATCATTCCTCTCACTTTGTTTTGTCTCCAAGATCCAATCTTCATATTATCATTAACCATCTCCAACATTCATCTTCATACAATCATCCACGAAGCTTTAGAGAGAAACTTTTGCAATTGGAGCTTTTCATCATCAACAAATTCAAGCAAAATCCAAGTGACATGGAATTGCAAACAAAATCATCACCCGGATTCCAAGCTTCAACCAACATGAGAGGCTAAACTTCTTTGGGTTTTCCCCCGGTTTTCATATTGTAAGATTATGGTTTGTTAACGTTTGAAAACTAAATTGCATCATTGTGTTTTGTATTTGATTGCTTGAAACATTTATGTTAGCATTTTGATCTTAACTTGAATTCCCAAATTGCATGAATGATTATGAAATTTGTCTTTGAGAAATGGAGTTGGTCATGTGTGCTATGTAGATGTAGAGTTTGAATGTTCTTGTGTAATGAAGTGTACTATTGTCCGTAATTAACGTTGACAATTCTTGACACCTAAGCCTTGTAATGATGAACTCGTTAGCATGACTCACATCTTTGATGCAAATTAGTTGGATTAGTAGCACCATAATTTTATGATATCAACCGGGGGTGAACCTTGTTATTAAACTTAGTATTGTCAACTATTGTTCTAAGTTCTCAAGTTCTATTAATCATTTTTAAGTAACCATTTTTGTTTTGTTCATTCCTTTGTGTTGAACAAAATCTCAACACCATTTTAAGTAAACATATAAAATCTTTTATAAACAAAATAGCAAGCTTCATAATTAACTTGTTAGCTCAATTCAAATCTAAACACAAACCACATACTCCTTGTGATTCGACACCCTTCTTACCATTTGCTACATAGTTTTGGTACTAAGGAACTATATAAATACTATCTTTGACTAGTGCACGCGACAAGCCGGTCACATGTTCAGAATCTCCAGCATCCGAAGAGTCAAACTCTGAGTTGATGGTTGATTCAACCGAGCCTTCACAGGTAAGTACCAAAGACCAACTTTTTGAAAATCATCATTGTAATGACTGTAACAAATTTAGAGAAAGCATAGATTTAAAATTTGCTAGGTTATTAGACCACAATGATAGCTTAGTAAATGATTTACAACTGTGCACAGAAGCTAATCGGATTTTAAAACAAAATGAGCACAGTTATAAAGAGAAAATAGAACTCTTAAATAAACAACTAAGGGAAACCGAGGTTGTTGCTTTTAATCAAGCCAATGATATAAGGTTATATTAAACTCCCTGGAAGAAACTAAGAAAGAAAAAGCAGTTTTAGAAGTCGAAGTCAACTCATTAAAACAAAAACTGCATAGTTGGACCAGTTCTTCTCATATAGTTCAAAACTTAGTAAAAGAACGAAATAACGGGGAGGGGTTGGGTTACAAAGTGGTTCCACCACCACATGAGATCCTTTTAAATACAAAATGTAGACCTGTAAATGACAACCCAGTAAAGGATCATATGGTAACCACTCCTCTGGTTAGTGATCCTGATTCCACAGTCAAACCTGTATAGAAGATCATTAAACAGAAAAAGGTTACTTTGAAATCTAAAGGTAAGATGCCTGCTGTGAATTTGGATGAACAATTTGAAAAGGTTAATGTAAAGTCAGGTTCAAACATGTCTATTTCTGAATCTAAAATGACCAATTTAATTAACCAATCACGTGCTCCACGTTAAAGTCCAAATAAACAAAAGGCTAAAGATGTTAAAAACTTTCAAAAAATGAATTTTGTTAAAGAAGCAATTACATCTAAACGAGAAGTGGCCAAACCCAACCAGACTCAAGTCACACATGTTTCACACTCAACTCCATATAAACAGTTTCCTCAACATGTAGAAGGGATATCTTGGTATAGTTATGGAAAGAGAGGACATATCTCCTCTAACTGTTCTTATTATCAGACTCCCAGATAGAAAATTGAACTTTTTGATACTAAACCAAGTTCTTTTAAAAGGAGTTCTATCTCTCCACCAAAGAGAATAAATGAACCTAAAGTTCAAACTGTAAGCCAGTCATCTGTCTATCACAAACAGGCCTTACATAAAACTGGCTTATGGAAAGAAAAATCAAGTATAATGTTTGATAGTGAGGAGAGTAAGAACAAAAATATGCCCTCATCTTCTGAAGGTCAATGGGTTGAGTTTATGATGTGTGATTCCTCCGGGACACCCAAGCCAGTTAAGGCTTGGGTCCTAAATCTGAACTGATAAGTTTCTTTGAATGTGCAGGGTGTCCGCTATAGTGCTTTCACAAATACATGGATTATTGATAGTGGGGTGTCCAGGCACATGACAGGGAATCCGTCTCTCCTTTTCAACGTCAGACAAATTAAAGAGGGACATATTTCATTTGCTGGGAACAAAGGAGGTTACATAACAGCACAAGGCGAAGTAGGAAATGAGAAAGTTAAGTTTGACAAGGTCAACTATGTTCAGCAACTACAGAACAACTTACTTTCTATTTCCCAGATCTGTGACAAAGGATTTAATGTTGTATTCAACAACAAAAAGTGCTGCATGTTGAAAAAGGACTATGTGATTGAGGAGGATAAAGTTCTTATGTCAGCTTCAAGATACAACGATTTGTATGTTTTGAATATATCAAAAGCATCCACAACTGATCACACGGTTCAATGCTTCTTGTCAAAGGCAACTGAGAAAGAGTCAATCTCCTGGCATAGGAGAATGGGACACATTAATCTAAGGAAGATGAATCATTTGGTACATAATGATTTGGTAAATGGAGTAACTGTCAAAAACTTCTAACTTCCTGATTTTTGTGTGGCATGTAAGAAAGGGAAATAGACCAAGAAAGCTCACAAGTCCAAGAAAGTTCATTCAATTGATCTTCCACTTGAGCTTTTACACATGGATCTGTTTGGTCCTGTCAGTACACAGAGTATTGCTGGTGATAGGTATTGCTTTGTATTAATAGATGATTACTCAAGGTTCTCTTGGGTGATGTTTCTGAAAGACAAATCAGAAACTTTTGACTCATTCAAACAGCTGGTTACTACCTTGGAATCAATCTACAAGTTGAAAGTATGATAGATCCGATCAGATAATGGCACTGAGTTCAAAAATTAGTGGATGGAGATATATTGTAAAGAAAGAGGAATTGTACATCAATTTACTTCTTCCTACACTCCACAAATGAATGGCGCTGCTAAAAGGAAGAATCGGAGCTTGATAGAGACCGCCATAACAATGCTAGCTGACTCGAAACTACCAATTCAATTATGGAATGAGGTGATACCTAATGCTTGTTACACGCTCAATCGAGTCTTAGTGGTCAAACAACATGGGAAAACATGTTATGAGTTGCTCCAGCGACGTAAACCTAATCTGGAGTATCTAGAACTGTTTGGCGTACTATGCATGCTGCTGAAGAAAACTCAGACAAGAAAGTTTAGTGAGAAGGCAGTAGAAGGTATATTTCTTGGATACAACATACCGGACAAGAGAGTTTATAACAACTTAACAGGTCAGGTAGAAGTGTAATGCAACTTTGATGTTCAAAGATTCAGCACCCCCCTGCGGGAAAAGGACTGTCATTTTTCTTTGATTGTGATGGATTCTTTAAATCCTTCAATCTACCGTCTTCTTCTACTAATGATGAGTTATCGACTAAAATGATGTACGAGGTTCTTAACTCACCACCACAAGACTCAACAGTATCGATTCCACTAGATGATTCCTCTAATACTTTAGGGGGAGCACTTGATGTAAGCGAGTCATCTTCTGATGATGAAGCAGTTGAGACTGAAAATATGGAACAGGCAGAACAGGTTCCTGCTAATTCAAGTACACCCATAATTCAACCAGAAGCTGCCGAAGTGTCGGAACCTCATACTCCAAAAGCATATGAGATTCCAAATCTGGATAATAAGGTAGTTGTTCCCACCACTCCTGGAACCCGAATAAATGTTAATCATCCTTTGGAAAATGTCATTGGAGATATTAGATCGGGAGTACAGACCAGAAATCAGCTATACTCAACTGATTATGCCTCAGTAATGGAAAAGGATATCTTCACGATGGTGCATATCGATGTTTTTTGTCTTAATTTGAGCCAAAATATGTGAGTGAAGCTTTAAATGATGAGGCATGGGTCAGTGCAATGCAAGAAGAACTTCTACAGTTCAAGAAGCTAGGCGTATGGTCACTTGTGGATAGACCAAAAGGTGCTAAGGTCATTGGCACTAAATGGGTCTTGAAATGCAAGAAAGACGACCAAGGGGTCATAATTCGAAACAAGGCTCGACTTGTTGTTCAAGGTTTTAGACAAGTCGAAGGAATCGATTACCATGAAGTGTTTGCACCGGTGGCTAGAATGGAAGCAATCCGTATCTTCCTAGCCTACGCATCTTACATGAAGATCAAAGTCTATCAACTAGATGTCAAGAGTGCATTCCTTCATGGGGAAATTTATGAGACAGTGTATGTCAGTCAACCCGAAGGATTCTCATCCCTACCATCGGGACAGTGTTTACAAGCTGGATAAGGCTCTTTATGGGCTCCATCAAGCCCGAGAGCATGGTATGAGAAACTCTTAACTCATCTGGTAAAACACGGTTTTCGCAGAGGAGTTATTGACTGTACACTATTCATCAAAGAAAAGGATGGAGACTTATTGCTTGTACAGATTTATGTTGATGACATAATCTTCGGTTTCAAAAACAAAGAGTTATGTAAAGAATTTGAGTCTGTTATGAAAGCAGAATTTGAGATGAGTGCAATGGGGGAGATGAAATTCTTCCTAGGATTACAGGTGGATCAGATACCAAAGGGAATCTTTCTACATCAGACTAAGTATGTAGGAGATATCCTAAGTTAGTTTGATATGGAGAATGCTTTAGCAGCTGGAACTCCGCTTGCCACGAATCATGACGTGGCGCCTGACGAAAATGGTGATCTGGTTGATGCTACAATGTATAGAGGAATGATTGGATTCCTGATGTATCTCACAACATCTCATCCTGATATCATGTATGCAACGTGTCTCTGTTCCAAATATCAGGCGAAACCGAAAGTCAACCATCTCATTGGTGTTAAACGGATTTTTCGTTATCTGAAGGGTACTCCAACACTAGGGTTGTGGTATCCTCATGACGATGACTTTGAGCTTACAGCGTATAGTGACTCGGATTATGGTGGTTGCAAAATGAACTACAAGTCAACATTAGCGGATGTCAATTCTTTGGTAGACGGTTAGTCACCTGGCAGGGTAAGAAGCAGACCTCCGTTGCTCTGTCAACATGTGAAGCTGAATACATTGCTGCTGCAAGTTGCTGTTCACAAATCATCTGGATTCAACAGTAAATGCGGGACTACGGTTTGCAATTTTCTAACACCCCTATTTTTGTTGACAATTCTGTTGCTATTACTGTCACCAAAAATCCGGTCCAACACCCTAAAACAAAACATATCGGTATTAAATATCACTTTATACGTGATTTGTAACACCCGTATTTTTTTTAGCAAGAAGAAAAAGAAAAAGGAAGAAAAGAAAAGAAAATAAAAGAAACTAAAAAGGAGGGACCAAAAGTGCCAAATGGGCAAAGTTATTATTTATTTGTACAAAAGGAAGGCATGGTCGCCCATTACCTCCTGTACACTTCTTTGCATCGGTTTTTAGAGAGAGAAAGCAGCAGGAGCAGAAAACCATCGGGATTTTGAAGAAGGACCTGAGAAATTCGAAGTTTTTAGTAAGAAATCTCGAATTTATGATGCTAGGACGATTCTAGAACCATATATGAGCTTATAAATGTAACTAGTGTGTTCGGGTTGCACTGTGTGTGTGTTTTAGGTGTATAAACAACTGAGAAGTTCAAGGAAAGGGCATCCAAAACCCGAAGACAAATTAAGGTGAGTTCTAGACCCCGTTTTACTGGTTTTTAAATGTTTTGGGGCTGGAAAATGCATGCAAGTATGTTTTTGTAAAGTTTGGGTTGAAACCCGTATGAAATGAATGAGTGAATGCTTATGTTTATGTTAGATTTATGCCTAGAATCATATGTATATGTTTAGAACTAGGCATTATGATGTTTGGGACTTGGATTATGGATTAGACACATGAACAGGTTGCAAATATGTCTGAAAATGGGACTTAGAATAATTATTTACAGGTTGATGAGTCCACTAGTGCTCATACGACCAACAGTGTGGTCGTATGACCAGGAGATGTATTTTTCTAAGTGCTAATGAGTCTAACAGGACTCATACGACCAACAGTGTGGTCGTATGACCAAGTAATTTGTCTAAGTGTTGAGCCCAATAGGACTCATACGACCAACAGTATGGTCGTATGAACTATGTGATGAAATTTTCTAAGTATGATGAAGAGACCCACAGGACTCATACGACCAACAGTGGTCGTATGATCAGAATATATTTCCCAAGTCTAGGGATGGTACGACCAATAGTGCTCATACGACCAATAGTGTGGTCGTATGACCAGATGATAAATCTAAGTGTAAGATGAAAAGTCCAGCAGTACTCTTACGCCCAATAGTGCTTATACGGCCAGAGGGCTTATACGCCCAACAGGTCTCAAACGCCTAGGACACTTAGAATTTTTCAGAAATCCCCTGAAATACCGAAGTTCGAGGTTTTGACCAGGGTTGACTAGGGTTAACAAATGATGATGTTTCATGCATGTAATGATGACTATGGTTAACCCTTATTGTTACTGATATTATTATCAGTGTATTATTGTTGACAATATTATTAAAATATTGTTAAGTATGGTATGATATGATGATGCTACGTATGATGATGCTACGTATGATGATGAATGTATGATGATGAATGTATGATGAGTATGTATGATGTGTGTGTATGTTCCTTGTAATTGTGTATGTTTATCTTTCTGAAACTTTACGAATAACGAATGAACTAATGAAGTATTATGTATCGTAAAGTGAAAGATAATGAAAGAGGAACATGATGACGAATGCATGTATTAACGAACGAACGAAAAGAAGAATGATGATGAATACATGCATTAATGAACGAACGAATTATGTCTTGCAAGCATTGAATAACGCGATTGGTCCTTCTATGTGATTGACCATGGTCATGGTACCTCTACCGCTTACCTCTAGTACCGTGGCATACGATTTCCGTCATATGTTGACTACGGCCCGGTAGCTAACAACGATCGGGGTGTAGCATATGGTATTGGTACAATTCACCTTTCAATGCGTGCAAGTAAGTATGAACGGGATTCTTGTCACTCGACCACAGTAATCATAGCCAAGTGCTATGAAGTGGGTAAAGCCTGACAGAATCCATACGAGAAGTTAAAGAAAACGATGAATAACGAATGATGAAGATAATAACGAATATTATCTCTGTGTACGTATGATGTATGAACGCACGCACGAAAGGATACTTTTAAATAAGTAAAAGTATGTTTTATTACAAAACTAGAACTCACTCAGCAACGCTGACTTTTATGTATTTTCCAGTTGGCAGGTAGTGTTGCTGAGGATGGCACGAGGCGGATACTCAGCTCTTTTGGGATGGCATTCTTTTGTTAATGTTTTTGTATCGTAATGCAAACAAACGATATTTTGTAACGGGTGTTGTATTACTTTGCAAAAGCATTTATAGTAAATTTAAATTTTTCCGCTGCATGGTTTTTACTAAGTTGTATTAAATGTATGTTTTATGGGTAATGACGACCAACTGTGAGGTGCCCGGGAACGGGGCCTTACAAGTTGGTATCAGAGCCAAAGTTTAAGTGAAATGGGTAAAATTTTTAAAATAAACCTAAACTTAAACTGAGAATGGGACAGGGAGAATGAGAATGCCATCTGAGTAGCTGCGTGCCATCAGGTATTTTCTTGAAAGTTAACCAGTGTTACGTGCGCATGTTATGTGTTTATGTGTACTGTTAGACTTAGATACTAATGTAGTCAGGACAGGTAATGCTCGGGGTGTGAAGAGTAGAGTAAGTGGCTAATCACAACTGGCCACTGCAATTAGGGACTTACTATACTTGACATAAACTGAGCTATTTCCTTGAATGACTGTGTTGGTGTTTAAATCTTTCAGTGTGATAGAAGATGGTCGGTGGTAGATCATCTAAAGCCCCAATTGGTGGAGGCAGTGGCGGAAGTGGTGCGGAACCACGAGCCACAAGAGGTAGGCCTAGACAAGAGAAGAAGGTTCCCGAAGAACCTAATACTACTCCCTCGGGGGGAGTGGATGAGAGTGATAATGTGAGAGCCTCGGTGAAAGAGACGGTGATCGAGGAGGTGCACCAAGTCATGCAGACGATCTTACCGTCTGTAGTGACTGAAGTGATAAAGGCAGTACGTGAAGACGATAGACGAGGGAGGAATCGGTCCTCAGGAAGACAACAACAGACGGAAGCAGAGACGGTACTATCTGATGATGAAGAGGAAGAGGAAGAAGAACAGTTACGGGAGACCGCCCGGGGTTGTAACTACGGGGCATTCATGAGGTGCAAACCCCCAACTTTTGATGGGTCGGGTACTGCTACTGATGCTCACCAATGGGTGATGGAAATGGAAGCTGTCCTCGATATTAGTGATTGCCAGGAGGACAAGAAGGTGAAGTTTGCTACCCACTCTTTTACAGGGTCGGCTTTATGCTGGTGGAAAAATATAGTCCAAGCCGAGGGTAGCAGGGCTATAGGGAAGATGAAGTGGGCTGAGTTGAAAAGGCTGGTGATCGAGGAATTCAGTCCTCGTCGGGAAATGGATAGAATAGAGAGAGAGTTCCTGCAGCTGGAGGCGGGGACGATGACCCACCAACAATATACCACCAAGTTTAACGAATTGGCGCTGTTGGTGCCGGAGCAGGTGACGCCGGTGTCTCGAAAGATCAACCGGTATATTCAGGGGCTGCCAGCTGAAATTCGTTGGCACTTGATTTCTGCCCGACCAAGCACTTTCAGGTCGGCAGTGGATTTGGCGGGAAGGTTATTCGATGAGCGTGCTGCTTTGGTGAAGGCTGAGGGAAGCAAGAAAGGAAGTGGAGAGAAGAACTGGCAGGGGAAGAGATTTGGTCGGGGTGATACTTCGACAAACAACAAGAAGGCAAGGGTGGATGACCGCCGAGTGGTCGTGTCTGGAGCTGGGGTGAGGAAGTGTGGTAAGTGTGGAAAGGAGCACTCAGGGGAGTGCAAGTGGGGATCTAACCTCTGCTTTAAGTGCGGGAGGACAGGGCACATATCAAAAGACTGCCGGATGGGCAAGTGCTTTAACTGTGGAGAAAGTGGTCATATGAGCAGGGACTGTAAGAAGCCGAGGGCTGAGGCTTCAGGGGTAAAGAAGATAGGAAGTGAAGGTCCGAGAGCAAGTGCCAGGGCTTTCACTATGACGCAGGAAGAGGCTAGGACGGACCCCGATGTGGTGTCAGGTACGTTTCTAGTAAATCAAACTCTTGCTTCTGTGTTATTTGACTCTGGTGCTAGTAAGAGTTTCATTTCTACTACTTTCTGTGCTAAATTGCCTGTTAGAAGTAAATGCCTTGACAAATCCTTTGACGTAGAAACCGCTATTGGTAAATCCACTAGGGTTACGGATGTGATAGAAGGCTGTGCCATAGAATTAGAGGGCCATAGGTTTGCTGCCAAGTTACATGTGATGCCTCTAGGAGGATTTGACGTAGTGTTAGGGATGGACTGGTTAGCAACCTACGAAGCAAATATCGTGTGCCGAAAGAAGATGATTAGACTGACGGCGACCGACGGAAGTCCGGTGACAATTTATGGCGATCGAGTTACGACTATTCCGAAGGTGATCTCGATGGCGGTGGCGGGAAAGTGTATGAGGCGCGGATGTAGCGCCTACTTATGTTATGTAAAGAATGTAGAGACGCCAACACCACAGCTATGCGATGTGCCAGTGGTGTGTGACTTTCCAGACGTGTTTCCCGAAGACTTATCGGGATTGCCACCTGACCGAGAGATCGAGTTCCAGATCGACCTGATACCGGGTGCCCAACCTGTCGCAAAAGCACCGTATCGCTTGGCTCCGACGGAGATGAAAGAGTTGATGGAACAGTTGCAGGAGCTGCTGGATAAGGGGTTTATCCGACCGAGTATCTCACCTTGGGGTGCTCCGGTTCTGTTCGTAAAGAAGAAGGATGGTAGTATGAGGATGTGCATCGACTACCGCGAGCTGAATAAGCTGACGGTGAAGAACAGATACCCCTTACCAAGGATCGATGACTTGTTTGATCAACTTCAGGGTGCCAGTTGGTTTTCAAGGATAGATCTTCGATCGGGTTACCATCAACTAAAGGTGAAGGAACAAGATATCCCTAAAACAGCCTTTCGTACGCGCTATGGTCACTACGAGTTTCTTGTCATGTCTTTTGGGTTGACCAATGCGCCGGCTGCTTTTATGGATTTGATGAACCGAGTGTGCCGACCAATGTTGGATAAATCAGTAATTGTATTCATCGATGATATTCTGATTTATTCAAGAAGTGAAAAAGAGCATGCCGGGCATATTCGGGAAGTGTTGGAAACGTTGAGAAGGGAGAAATTGTACGCCAAGTTCTCCAAGTGCGCCTTTTGGTTACGCGAGGTGCAATTTCTGGGTCACGTAGTGAATGCAGAAGGAATAATGGTGGACCCAGTAAAGGTTGAGGCTGTGATGCAATGGAAATCACCAAAGACGCCATCCGAGATTCGTAGCTTCTTGGGATTGGCGGGCTATTATAGAAGATTTATTCAAGACTTTTCAAAGATCGCCTCACCTTTGACAAAATTGACTCGTAAGGACGTGAAATTCGTGTGGGGTCGAGAGCAGGAGATGGCTTTTGAGGAGTTGAAGGCAAGACTAACACAAGCTCCTGTCTTGACTTTGCCTGAGGGAAGTGAAGACTTAGTGGTCTATTCGGATGCATCTTATTCTGGGCTAGGTTGTGTGTTGATGCAACGTGGAAAGGTGATAGCCTACGCATCTCGACAGCTGAAGACCCACGAAGTCAACTATCCCACACACGATCTAGAATTAGCCGCGGTGGTTTTTGCGTTGAAGATTTGGCGGCACTATCTATACGGGGCGAAGTGCACAATCTTCACTGACCACAAAAGCTTGAAGTATTTCTTCGAGCAGAAGGATTTAAACATGAGGCAAAGGCGATGGTTGGAGCTCATAAAGGATTATGACTGCGAAATCCATTACCATCCGGGCAAGGCCAATGTGGTGGCTGATGCCCTTAGCCGAAAAGAAAGACCTGAGCCGATTCGGGTGAAGGCTTATCAGCTGATCATGACCCCCGATGTGATGACACAGGTTAAGGAGTTTCAAGACGAGGCTTTGAAAGAAGATCGTCTTAACTCCGAAAGGATGAGAGGCCTAGTGACGGAATTGGGTGAGAACACTCTTGGTGTTAAGACCCGATTTGAGCGAATGTGGATTCCTCGATACGGGGATCTACGTGGAAGAATCATGGATGAGGCCCATAAGACCCGATACTCCATTCACCCCGGTGCTACCAAAATGTACCACGATATGAAGAAGGATTACTGGTGGCCGGGTATGAAATGTGACGTAGTGGAGTACGTGAGTAAGTGCCTGACTTGTTTACAAGTGAAGGCGGAACACCAGAAACCTTACGGGAAGATCCAACCATTGGATATACCTGAGTGGAAGTGGGAGCACATCACCATGGACTTCATCACGAAACTACCACGTACCCCGAAAGGGTATGATGCAATATGGGTGATAGTTGACCGCTTGACAAAGAGTGCCCACTTCCTACCGATCCGTGAAACGTACTCATCCGAAAGATTGGCGGATCTGTTCATCAAAGAAATTGTAGCTCGTCATGGTGTGCCGGTGTCTATTGTATCTGATCGCGACACCCGGTTTACCTCCAAGTTTTGGAGGAGATTTCATGATGCGATGGGGACGAGACTACACATTAGTACAGCATATCACCCTCAGACGGACGGTCAGTCTGAGAGGGCGATCCAAACACTCGAAGACATGCTTCGGGCATGCGTGATCGATTTTGAAGGAAGTTGGGATGATCACTTGCCGTTAGCAGAATTCTCGTACAACAATAGCTATCATGCCAGTATTGGCATGCCACCCTACGAGATGCTATACGGTAGGAGATGTAGGACGCCCGTATGTTGGGGAGACATTGGGCAGAAAGAACTGGGAGGTGTCGAGGTGATTGAAGCAACGACTGAGAAATTAGAAAAGATCAAAGCCTTCATGAAGGCGGCGAAAGATAGGCAAAAGTCGTATGCTGACAAGAGGCGAAGACCGATAGAGTTCAAGGTTGGTGACCGAGTTATGTTGAAGGTCTCACCTTGGAAAGGTATTATCAGATTCAGGAAACGAGGTAAGCTAAGCCCGAGATACATAGGACCTTTCCGGATTATCGCACGAGTAGGAGAGGTGGCCTATCGACTTGAATTGCCAGATGAGTTAAGTGGAATTCATCCCACATTCCATGTATCTCATCTGAGGAAGTGCTTAGCTGATGAAGACATGGTTGTACCACTGGAGGATATCGAGGTAGATGAGAGGCTCAACTACGTGGAGCAACCAGTGGCAATCATTGATCGTAAAGAAAAGAGGCTAAGGAATAAAGTGATTCCTCTTGTGCGTGTACAGTGGAAGCACAGGAAAGGATCCGAGTCTACGTGGGAGACTGAAGAAGAGATGAGACAACACTACCCACATCTGTTTGAGGAATGACAGGTTTCGGGGACGAAACCTATATAAGGGGGGTGGACTTGTAACACCCGTATTTTTTTTAGCAAGAAGAAAAAGAAAAAGGAAGAAAAGAAAAGAAAATAAAAGAAACTAAAAAGGAGGGACCAAAAGTGCCAAATGGGCAAAGTTATTATTTATTTTGTACAAAAGGAAGGCATGGTCGCCCATTACCTCCTGCACACTTCTTTGCATCGGTTTTTAGAGAGAGAAAGCAGCAGGAGCAGAAAACCATCGGGATTTTGAAGAAGGACCTGAGAAATTCGAAGTTTTTGGTAAGAAATCTCGAATTTATGATGCTAGGACGATTCTAGAACCATATATGAGCTTATAAATGTAACTAGTGTGTTCGGGTTGCACTGTGTGTGTGTTTTAGGTGTATAAACACTGAGAAGTTCAAGGAAAGGGCATCCAAAACCCGAAGACAAATTAAGGTGAGTTCTAGACCCCGTTTTACTGGTTTTTAAATGTTTTGGGGCTGGAAAATGCATGCAAGTATGTTTTTGTAAAGTTTGGGTTGAAACCCGTATGAAATGAATGAGTGAATGCTTATGTTTATGTTAGATTTATGCCTAGAATCATATGTATATGTTTAGAACTAGGCATTATGATGTTTGGGACTTGGATTATGGATTAGACACATGAACAGGTTGCAAATATGTCTGAAAATGGGACTTAGAATAATTATTTACAGGTTGATGAGTCCACTAGTGCTCATACGACCAACAGTGTGGTCGTATGACCAGGAGATGTATTTTTCTAAGTGCTAATGAGTCTAACAGGACTCATACGACCAACAGTGTGGTCGTATGACCAAGTAATTTGTCTAAGTGTTGAGCCCAATAGGACTCATACGACCAACAGTATGGTCGTATGAACTATGTGATGAAATTTTCTAAGTATGATGAAGAGACCCACAGGACTCATACGACCAACAGTGGTCGTATGATCAGAATATATTTCCCAAGTCTAGGGATGGTACGACCAATAGTGCTCATACGACCAACAGTGTGGTCGTATGACCAGATGATAAATCTAAGTGTAAGATGAAAAGTCCAGCAGTACTCTTACGCCCAATAGTGCTTATACGGCCAGAGGGCTTATACGCCCAACAGGTCTCAAACGCCTAGGACACTTAGAATTTTTCAGAAATCCCTGAAATACCGAAGTTCGAGGTTTTGACCAGGGTTGACTAGGGTTAACAAATGATGATGTTTCATGCATGTAATGATGACTATGGTTAACCCTTATTGTTACTGATATTATTATCAGTGTATTATTGTTGACAATATTATTAAAATATTGTTAAGTATGGTATGATATGATGATGCTACGTATGATGATGTACGTATGATGATGAATGTATGATGATGAATGTATGATGAGTATGTATGATGTGTGTGTATGTTCCTTGTAATTGTGTATGTTTATCTTTCTGAAACTTTACGAATAACGAATGAACTAATGAAGTATTATGTATCGTAAAGTGAAAGATAATGAAAGAGGAACATGATGACGAATGCATGTATTAACGAACGAACGAAAAGAAGAATGATGATGAATACATGCATTAATGAACGAACGAATTATGTCTTGCAAGCATTGAATAACGCGATTGGTCCTTCTATGTGATTGACCATGGTCATGGTACCTCTACCGCTTACCTCTAGTACCGTGGCATACGATTTCCGTCATATGTTGACTACGGCCCGGTAGCTAACAACGATCGGGGTGTAGCATATGGTATTGGTACAATTCACCTTTCAATGCGTGCAAGTAAGTATGAACGGGATTCTTGTCATTCGACCACAGTAATCATAGCCAAGTGCTATGAAGTGGGTAAAGCCTGACAGAATCCATACGAGAAGTTAAAGAAAACGATGAATAACGAATGATGAAGATAATAACGAATATTATCTCTGTGTATGTATGATGTATGAACGCACGCACGAAAGGATACTTTTAAATAAGTAAAAGTATGTTTTATTACAAAACTAGAACTCACTCAGCAACGCTGACTTTTATGTATTTTCCAGTTGGCAGGTAGTGTTGCTGAGGATGGCACGAGGCGGCTACTCAGCTCTTTTGGGATGGCATTCTTTTGTTAATGTTTTTGTATCGTAATGCAAACAAACGATATTTTGTAACGGGTGTTGTATTACTTTGCAAAAGCATTTATAGTAAATTTAAATTTTTCCGCTGCATGGTTTTTACTAAGTTGTATTAAATGTATGTTTTATGGGTAATGACGACCAACTGTGAGGTGCCCGGGAACGGGGCCTTACATGATTGTTTTGAAAAGCATTTAATCGATGTTGTTAAAATTAATACGGATTTTCAACGCGCCGACCTCTACACAAAAGCACTTGATAAACCTCGGTTTTTATATCTATTAGAGGTCAATGGCGTGAAAAAGAAAAGTGATGTGATTTCAGAGGAATCGAGTTCGTAGTCCGTCTTTCTAATTTTTATTTTATTTTTCATGTCTTAAAAATCCAAAAACATAAAAAGATTTTCCCTTTTAAAATTTTAAGGGGATATTAGTCTAGGTTCAGTATTTATTCAGTATTCATTTACTTAAAAAAAAGAGGGCGGGGCAGATAGGCTGAAATCAAATCAAAACTGTGAGATTGATTCAAAATCATGTAAAATGATAATATACACAGGGAACTAATTGTTTACGATTTTAAAAGAACTGAAAAGATCATAATGTTATATTAAAATTACAAGTCTGAGAAGTCTAAGCCAAATAAAGGAAAAATTATAATACTCTAGTCTGTTACTGAGGTTACATAGAGAAAGTAAGCCTAGCGTTTGCTAGTTCATTGTACGATGTGTCGGTAGATTCAACACAATAGACAATTAGACTTCTTTGGTGAAACAATTTAACTAAATTGTTCAACAGGCTGTGGGCTTCCATCTTATCCCTGGTTAACACAATCAACGCATTTCCAATAAGGGGTGACGAGCAAATAAACGCCACAAATGTGTGCGGACGACCATAAGAATGAGCAAAGCACATGAAAAGAATGATAAACGCATTCAAACTAATGACTAATGTTGTTGGTGCGTTATGTGTAAAAGAAAAAATTGCTATAACAAGAAGATAGGTTGTGTGCCTCTCTGCTGTGCGATGGCACTGACCTGAGGATAAGCACAACCTAAATATTCTAGAATTCATTGTGGTTTGCGCCTCTCTGCTGTGCGATGGCACTGACCTGAGGCTTTGCATCTCTTTGAAAGCTCTTAGAATAGTTTCTTTTTGTCTCAATACCTGTAGACCGCTCAAAAATCTCCCGAGGAATGTTGATTACCATATAAGTGTGGGATCCACAAATGCTTGTTGAAATAATACAATCTAATCACCAATGTGAGTCAAAAGTCTATGTATGGATTTAAGTGGACAACAATATTGATAATCGTCATGGCTGCAACTCTCGACAGTCAAAATCATTGTGTGCCACTTACAGCCCTAGTATGATTTTCTCTGAGCGCTTGTGACTCTAAGAGTAATAAGGATCATTAATTTAAAGATATATCCAAGAGTCCCAAATGATTATGATACACCTGTATGATTCCATATGAATCTCTCCAGAGATGATCAATCAAACTTAAGCCGTTCTGCTCAGGGGGAGAAATCAGTTAAATGATAATTTAGTAGTTTTCAACCCACCTCAAACAAAAACACAAAAATATGTCTTGTTTTGTTTAAGTTTCAAGTTGTTTTCCATTTCTAGCTATTGTCTTTCATGTCGGACTATGTAACAAGATAAACTCTGTGAATCATACTTTAAAAGGGTCACGTCTGAGGTAACCAAATTATTGCAAAGTTAAAAGGATCATATCTGAGATGATCAAAGTTTTAAAGGTAAAAGGGTCACGTCTGAGGTGATCAAAAGGTTTTAATTAAAAGGATCAGGTCTGAGGTGATCACATGGTTTTTTTGTTAAAAAGATCACGTCTGAGGTGATCAAATGGGTTCTCATTAAAAGGATCATGTCTGAGATGATCATCGCTCATAAAGTTTTATCTATAGTTAAAAAGCTAAGTGTTTGAAAAGTCATAAGGTCAAACTCATAAGTATGAGTCATTCGCACGACTGGACCATAAGTATGGACCAGTCGCACGATTGGATCATACGTATAAACCCAATCGCATGACTGAACCACACGTATGGACCAGACGTACGATTGGACCATAAGCATGGGTCAATCCATGCGATTGGATCACCAGAATGAACCAATCGCACAAATGGAGGTGACCGACTGAGCCAGTCGCACGACTGAGCCCCAGGCGCATGAATGAAGCGTGTGAATAGGTCCAGTCACACGATTGAAGGTAAACCTACTATAAATAGAGAGGAGTCGGTCGCACATACTCATCACCCCTCAATCACTCTCAAATCACACGAAAGCAATGTTACTCTGCCAAAATTCAATTTGATTGATTTCGCACTGTGATTGTGATACTAACGTGTACTCTCATCTTCTACAGGTACTTAGTGAATGAAATCACACAAAATGCGTAGTATAATCAAACCCTAACAGACCTAATTTGATTAAAATCAAGAAATCTGTAAAAAACCTTCAAATAGAACCTAAATGTGCAAAATCGTTAAAACGAAGAACATACAGTGATAGTTAGGGTCCCTGCGAATCTAACGAGACTAAACATGACGTTTAACATCAAGTTTTGACCTAGATTCAAGGTTAGAGTGTCGAACAGAGAGTTAGGCGAATAGACACTCCGAATGAACTTCAATCGCACGATTGAGCTGGGCAAATGACTCAATCGACCGAATGAACAAGGCGTATGAGCTCAATCGCACGATTGAACTCAGTTGCATGCTCAATCGCCCGGTTGAACTCAGCCGCATGTTCAATCGCCCGGTTGAACTCAGCCGCATGCTCAATCGCCCGGTTGAACTCAGCCGCATGCTCAATCACCCGGTTGAACTCAACCGCATGCTCAATCGCACGACTTAACTCGGTCATATGGCTCAATCGCCCGATTGAACTCAGCCGCGTGCTCAATCGCATGACTGAACTCAGTCGTATGGCTCAATCGCTCGATTGAACTAGACTGATCTCAGAACAGCTTAAATTTCAACAATTTCTGTTATGGAAAAATCTTATGTTTATGTGTCTTGTGTTACAGAAACATGGCAGATAGGTGGATCATCAACACCAAGCACAAAATTTATGATCACTTGGATGCCAACACTCAGAATGCTACTGAGTTTGTTGGTATTATTGCATTTCTGAGGAGATCAAGGATCTTCAGGGCTATATCTACACAGTGTACTCCATACAGATCACTCCAGCAGACCTTCTAGGAAGGGGCCACCGTTGACAGGTCCACTGAGCCATATTGTATACGGAGCTCGACCTTCGGACAGGAGACTAACATTACTATAGCTGATCTCAGGAAAGTCCTGGAGTTAGGTGATGATGAGGATCACCCAACCAAGCTTCACCTCTGACGGTTAGGGGGTGCTTTCTACGGATGAAGTACTCTGGGGACATCAACGCAGGTGTGCTCAACAAAAGCAATCTGTGTCCCCAGTTCAAGTACTTAGCACACATGATTCTGAAGTGTATTGCATTGAGGAGAGGGGGATTTGATGAGCTCTCAGATCAAATCCAGAACGCCTATATGGCTCTGGTGCTGACCCACCCTTTCAGTTTCTCCCAGATGATCTTCTCGTATATAGTCGAGAATATAGAAGCCAAGGGGAAGGAAGGGTTCTGTATGTACCCAAGATTTCTACAGATGGTCATAGATCAAAAGCGTCCTTCCCTGCCGAAGGAGAACGACGATGTTGTGGTGCTTGAGGTGATGGATGATACCACCTTGGGCAGGATGAGAGTGTACCAGGGGAAGCAGGTGAAACCCCCGGTCAGGAGACTGTTTGGGCATCTGGCCCGTGAGGATTACGTGGCGCCAGCTAGGAAAAAGTGGCATCACGATGATAGTGATTCGGACGTTGAGCCGATACTCGCTCCGATTGATGACGAGGACGATGACGACGACGACGATCATCAGGGTGGTGGAGATACAGGCCCGAGTGCACCTATGGCCATTGAGACAGGTACTATGTCTCCACCACCTCCACATGTCAGTTCATCAGCTCCCGGTGGATTGGAGCAGGCACCCATCCATCGGTACTTTCTTCATGATGAGGGAGATGAAGAGTCGGATGAGGAGCCACTCACACGGACTGTGGGTAGTCGTATGGTGGCTATAGAAAGGGGCATGGAGGCGGTTGGTGGACGCCGGGCTGAGGGAGAGAGGACAGACACTGCTGACCCTACATACTCTCCTCCTCAGCCAAGCCTAGGGGAAGCATAGAGCTCAAGGGGCTCTCGGCTTAAGAGGATGGCTCAGCCAAATGGCAGGACGGTCAAGAGATGACGCGTAATGCTGATGACGTCTCCGTCCACCTTAGCCACTACATCTACCACCCCTACCACACCTACCACCACCACAGCCACCCCATCTACTACACCCATCACACCTACCACCACCACTACAGCCACCACCACTCCACCCACTTCATCCATCCCACCACAAACCACTACCACCACCACTCCCATATATACCACATCCACCACTGCACCCACCACATCCCAGGCCGGACCTTCCACCTCATCAGTGCTACTGAGATCCTCTCTGCCCAACGTTGGGCTAGAGGAACAGCTTGCCAGCCTCAACCATCTGGTTCTCAAACTACTCGCTACCGATGATATATGATCGAATCAGATGAATCAGTTGATGGTTGTCACACTGCGCAGGGCAACCAGATTGCCCTGCTGATAGAGAAGATGACTGCTCAGAGTCAACAGATTACACAGCTGACTGAGAAGGAAGCTGAACTTGAGAGAGCTATGTCCCGAGCTCACCGTACCTTGACCACACAGAGTGATCTTCTGAAGGCATCGATGAAGCGTATTGAGGATGTTGAGAGGACAAACAAGAAACTACGCCTAAAGCTCAAGGGAACAAAGGGCGAACATCTAAAGATCAAAGGTGATGGTGATGATAATGGTGATGATGATGAGTCATTTGATGATGATGAGTCAGATGATGATGATGATATTGAAGGAGAAGGAAGTGGCAAAGATAGGGAAGGGGGAGACGAGGATAAGCTCGAAGGTGATGCATCTGCATTAGACTCAGATCCATCGGCTCAGGAGCGAAGGTCTAAAAGACGTCAAGAATCAGGACCGTCCACCTCTGCCCCTCAATCTGAAGAGCAAAGTGATCAAGACAAGAGTAATGCTTAGATGTTTTAATTTTGATTATCTCTTGTACTTTGAAATATGTATTACACTTATGTAATTAATGTTTATCAATGTTTATTAATATAAATGTTTTGATTACTGATGTGCTTGTGTTGGTTTGAAATGTTTAATCAAACAGATGAAAAGCAACAGACCGATGAGTTTGATGTCCAACCCCTTTAGCAGGTTAAGAATCAATTAACAATGATTCTTGAGTTGCAAGGGATAGTAAGACGGTCTGTTAGCTACATGCCAGAGGAAGGAAAGATAATCCACGACCTGTCGGATGAGCAGCTGGCTGAGATCTTCAGGCTGAATCCAGACGAGTTGGTCAAAGATGCTCCTGCAGTTGATGTGGCAAGTGACGATGAGCTTCACGATGTTGATGAGATCGAGATAAAGGATATCACTGCTGATCACTATCCTCAGTACACTGATGCGGAAGGACATGCTATCCTTAATTTGGGTGAAACCTTCGACAGTGGTACTTTTGATAAGTTGGATGAACTGGAGAAAGAAAAGGAGAAAGATGAAAGTACTGCCCAAGCTACAGACGAAAGTGTTGATGCCAAAAAGGCTGAATGGACAGCTTGTTTTGCTGAAATGAAAGCCCAGCGCGCGCCTCAAAAGCAGAATGCCTACACAAAGATTTATAGAGTCAAACGTCATCAGAAAGTGTCTGGCAAGATCATCGCGTGGGCGTATTTTGAAGATCTTAACGTCTATGCAATTAAAAGGGAGAAGGGAATAGATTACTTCATATTTCCAGATGATCTGAAGACTCTCCCTGGTTTTGAGCTCAACCAGCTGGCATGCCTAAATCTGTTATATGCTGATCCTAGAAAGATGTTAGGTTGGTTTGAGGCGGCATTAAGGAAAGAAGACCACACCAGGTGGGTAAACTTCAGACCTTAACAACCGATGAGGTATATTCATAGGTCTGAAGTAAATCCTATTTCTGGAAAGCCTAAAGTGGTGCTGAAGTGGAGTCCTCCATGCACAATGTCCAAGATTCCCTTAAGGGAAATGACACAGGACTTCACTCCATACTTCAAATGCTGGTATTATGATTGGAGAACAGGCGAAGCGGTCATAGTTCTAAATCGAGCAGGAAAAATGGAAACTATCCGGGTATTCGATCCTATGTGGCTAACAAACTTGTCTGCTGAAGATGTTTACACACTATACAAGTGGCTACTATTCTATGATGTGCAAGATATTGTACAAGCCCTCCAGTTCCAAAACGTTATACGACTCCGCTTTGCATTTGAAATACATGCGGGAGTTACAAAAGAGGAGAAATACAAGAAATTTTGAAGAGCATATAAAGAGTGTTAGACAATAGAGGAAACTAGGTCCAAGGGGAAGTTTGTTGATACATGTTAATGTACCTAGTTTATGAGCTTGAATGTAAAAGTCTTTCATGTCTTACACATGTGTAATTGATGTAATGGTTTGAATGAATGACATAAAATGCATTGTGATATTTGATTTATATTTTTATTATGTCATGATATCATTATATTGAATGTGTTGCACATGTATGAACTAACTATATAGGTTTGATGTTATTTGATAGTTCATGCTAATGGACCATACGCATGAATTCATCATGCTTATGGACCAGTCGCACGACTGAACCAGGAGACTGGATCAGTCGTACGATCGAAACATAAGACTGACTCAGTCGCACGACTGAACCTTCAGTCGTGCGTATGAGTCAATCGCATGATTTAGTCGCACGACTGAAGACAACAAACCTATAAATACCACGTAATTCATGGAAAAACAAACACTTCGAATACTTACGTACCCTAGCCGTCCAGAGTGTCCCTGTTCATCATTCCAACTTCATAGTTCATTTCTGATCAATTCTTGTTCGTTCTTAACGTTTGTTTCATCGTAGGATTGATCAGGTTGTCGTTCTCACTGATTGGATCGCCAATCAAATAGGATTCCGCACTATTTGATCTGGTTTCACGCATTATCAGTTAGTACTCCGTACACCGTCGGGGGCGATTTGGGTGATTCTTGCTACCAAGAGTTCTAAGAAATCCGTTAATCCAAGTTTTATTTCTGGCTTGCATCTGTCTCTTTCAATTTCGCTTTATAGTTTTCTTTTTAGTGGGATCCTTTGAACGATTTTTGCTAAAGTCATTTTTAACAAATCTGATCAATAGGGTTTTTTTGATCTTAGTGGAAATCATCACACCACACTTTTGTTTCAGATTAGCTGATGTCTCTATGGATTTTGCTTGATCATTTACATATCTATCGTTCTTATTTGTGAATCATGATGTCTGCCAGTTGTTTGATGTTTTGCTTCAGTGAGTTTTGTTTTGGATTTATGTTTAAATGTACAAGATGATTTTGTTAGTCTCAAAACAAGTTTATATTTATTTTTCTGTGTATTCCTATGACGTGTTGATTGCTTATAGGATTTTTTTGGGCTTGTATGAGGAAGCACATTGGTGAACGATTAATGGATTTTGAGTGACATGAACTGCAATAATTGTGAACAATTGCATTACAAGGAATATTAAATAGCATCTATTGATATTCTTGCTCTGGTTGATGCAAATAGTGATGTCTCTATCCTAGGTGTTGAGACCTTGAGAGAATTATACCCTATTTATGCTATCTACATAGTTGGTAAAATTTGTGTAGAGGTAATTTATATGCTGCCCTTTAGTTAAACACACACCATTACATATTATTTACATCTAAATCCACTGCAATATATGGATAGTTTTAATTAGTATAATTCTTCTTTGTAGTCAGAGAAGGTATTCAATCAAGATTGATACTTCAAGAAGCTTATCACATATGTTGGGGAACCCATGTCCCACTTGAAATCTATTGTTTCCACTGCCATATTCATCTTCTTTTTTAAGCTTTTATTTAGGTCGTATTTGTCATTAACATTCTCTTATTAAAGGTGACTACTGATGTTCATATTTTCTTGATCAAGGTGTATGCTGCCATCAAGGTTAAGGCTACTATCATCTACATTGGCTGTAAGAAAATCATATTCTGTTTTCCTTAAAATTCACATTATTAGTTGATTGCTATAAAAAAGATATACTCACATGACTAACTAATTCATTTCAAATGCGTGAACGCAAATCTTGAATCTTGATCATTTCTCTTGATTGGTTATGAACTTTAATCATTTGCTTTCATATGTGTGTTCTTTTATGGTGAAATTCACATGTTTTTTCGGTGATGGCAATTTAAATGAATTTTAATTTTATGTATAAACTTTAGAGTGAGGTACATAAAACAGATGGTCGTTTTCCTATATGTGTTTTTAGGATATGGATTGGGTTTTTGTAGGTGAACATGCTCATTTTATTGGAGATGATGTTTAACTTATATTTGTGTTGTTACATGATGATATTATGCTTATGGATGTATGGTTTTTATTGTGTTTTAAGCTGGTGATTTGTATAATTACTTATGCTATTAGCTATCCATATATTTTGTAATGGTTGCAATAGTTGACCTTTTTTCCTAGATCTTTAAATGATCATGATGATGAATCGAGTGTCTTGGAACAATCAACCTGCAATATATTTTGTTACTCTTTGCTTTTGGTTATCAAAGAAGTTCTAAATGTAGTTGCACCATTTGTTCGCCCAACATTTGTAGTTCGTTTTAGAAAAAGATAGTGTTAAATACAATTGCACTATGTTAATTTTAAATTTAACAAAAGTTGTCGTTCTAAAAAAATATTTATTTTAAACAGTTCTTATGTTTTAGTAGTTACTTAGATTTTATATGCTTTATGTTTCTTTTAATGAAGTCAATACTTTTTTACTCATACGTTAAACTAGGCATACTTTTATTTTAAAAAAATATTGTTTTTGTTTAAAATGCAAAGAAAGATTGTTTGGTCATTATAAAAGATTGAAGTCAATACTTTTTTACTCATACCTTAAACGAGACATACTTTTATTTTAATAAAAGATTGTTTTGTTTTAAATTTAGTGATATAAGTATTTTAAATTTGAATTAGGGAAATAAAGTTTATGGTTAGAGTATTCACAGTAAAATCCTTAAAAATATGTGGGAGTATGCATAACTACTTTTAAAATATTAAAAATTTTATGAAGGTTATATCGTGTATCATCAAATGTGACGGAGGAATCATGATACAATCTTGACAAATTTTCTTCATCAATCACTCACAAACATTGTCATAATATACGACACACATTTATTTATATTAAAATAGGAATCCTTTAGGCGTATCTTTAATCTTTAGGTAATTTGTTGATGAAGTCAGCGAAATTACTGATGGATGAAGAAAAGGGTGAAAGTTGAGGGGGTGGTAATGAAAGTTGGTTTTGCGCAAATCTGAAGTGGAAGGAGACGAGAAAGTAGAGGATTTGAATTGGATGGCGGTGGTGACGCCATTGCTACTGTTACCGGTACCTCCATTCTCCTCCTCCTCCTCCGCCGTCCGTAAACGTCGTCCATCGAAATTAGGCTGTTTAGGGCTCCACCACCAAAACAAAAACGCCGGCTCCTGGGAAAACTTCTACCTCCGTCATCAAAACAAGGTAGGTAGGTAGGTAGGTATCCGTATCCATCCATCACTGACTTGGTTGTTTTACTGTATTGCTTGTTATTGTACGTGTCAATCCTTCCTTCATAACGTCAACATCCTCAACAGCCTAATTCTTTCCAGTTCTTCAAGGATCGCCATTACCTGGACAAGGATTGGGGCCACTTCTTTTCTCACCATAGCCCAAACGTCTGTCATCTTAGAGGTAAATAATGAACTCGATATATATACAAATAACATTTCGTATATGATAAACCTACCTACCTACCTACCTCATTCATTCATTCATTTCATTCAATTCCCAATATCTAATCCTTCCTTCCTGGGCATGCAGGCCGGTTGTGGTGCTGGCAACACCATATTCCCTCTTGCCAACAAGTATCCTCAACTCTATATCCATGCTTGTGATTTCTCACATCATGCAATCACACTTGTTAAGGTTAGGTACCTACTCCTATATCTACTTGTCTACTTCTCCATCACCTTTACAACTAACTGGACACACTCTAATGCAGTCACATCCACATTTTCTCCCACATCAAATTAATCTTTTTCATTGCAATATTGCTGAAGATAATCTTTCTCATCATATTATGCCTGCATCTGTTGACATTGTCACCTTGGTAATTAAGCATCTTCTCTTCATTACAACTTCATGCTTCTCCTTCTTTGTTTTTATTATCATATCTTCAAATAACACTCCATATTTTCAACCAGGTTTTTACATTGTCTGCAATTTCCCCTGAGAAGATGCCATTTGTCATACAAAACCTTAGACTTGTATTAAAGGTTACTCTTACACAACTTTTCTTTCTCATTACGGCAAAGGGTTATCATAAAAAAAAACACCTTTCAACCTTTTTGTGATTGATCAGGTCCGTGTAATTTTTTTTTTTTTTGGTCAAACATGTATAAAACGTAAGTGGTCATACATCTCGGGAACCCTATCTTATATATATATTTGACCAAAACAACAAACTATAAGGACTTGATAGGTCACAAAAAAGGTTGAGGTTCTTAATGTACTTTTTACAAACAGGTTAACATATGCACATTTAATGTACTTCTTAGTTAGAGACCACCAGTTTTACCCTTAAGTCCTTAACTATTTGATTAATTTGGAGAACTTGCATGATCAAATGATAAGAGTAAAAAGAATATAAATGGTAAACTTGACACTCCAATTTGACAAATGGACAATTGTTAAATAGAATGGTGGACAATAATTTTGGGTTGGAGGGAACTACTGGTTCTTGTCGATCTTCTATTTTAGGTAAGTATCTTTTTATCATTACCAATTATTTGATAAAAATCCTTCAGCTTTAAAAATTTTCTATGTATAGTAATCCGTATTGATTACAAGATCAATATGATGAAGTGGAGATGATGTGTTGTTAACTTTGGCCATATTGACTTATTTATTATCTTATGGTCACATCTTGAAAGTTGGTTACTTGCTGTCGATGAGCCGAGGACTAACTTAGATTGAAATCTTTCAGAGTTTGAGGGTCTTTAGGGGTAACCGGATAACCATAGTTGATTATTAAAATTTAGGGCTGTTCGCAGTCTAGTTCGGTCGAATATGATGGAAGTTTTTTGGGCGAACTGCTAAGTGTGGATACTGAAAATGTCAAAATGGAAAACCAAACTGGCTGGGTTCATTGGGTCAGCCAGATTGGTCAAAACTGTTTGGTTACACAATTTGAACCATTTCTTCTTATTATTAAAACCGAGTTTGTATCAACCTTTTTAAATGATAAAGGTGGTTCATGAAAAAAATATAATAAAACCACGGTTGGCCGTTCCAAATTCCAAGCCATCAGCGAGAGCTTTAAATCTAGCTTTTCAAACTGTATATCATGGACCGAAGCGTTTAAATATCAATCTGGTTGAACCAACTGATCAGTTTGAATGGTTCTATTGGTTTTAACAGCTTATGAACACCCTACCCAATATGCAATTGGAATAAAGTTGGTTACATCCCACCGGGGGTCTCTTCGGAAGCGGTCTCTCTATCTCTCTAGATAGAGGAAAGACATGCCACCATATACCCCTCCCAGACCCCGCTCTCCAGCGGGATACACTGGGTATGTTTGTTTGTTTGTTTGGTTACATCCCACGTCCTAAAATAGTTGTACATGTTGATTTTTTAATGTCTCAACATAGTTATCAACTTTCATAAATGGATAGTTATAGCTTTTTAATTTTTTTCCATTTTACACTTAATAACTCATCTTGAAAAGTTGCAAGTTTTTCAAGCCAATTGGTATCATAAATGCATAAAGGGTAAAATGTGCATTCTGATAACGAGAAACTACATTAAACACACATATATGTTTGCTGTTTGCAGCCTAATGGCCATGTTCTTTTTCGGGATTATGCTATCGGGGATTATGCTCAAGTGAGTTTCCAAGCTTCTTATAATATCTAATTCGAGTTTAGATATCATTCAAATTACCAAATCGCTGTCAACTGTATAGGACAAGTTTCCAAGCTTCTTATAGTATCTTCTCTGAGTTTATACATCTTTCAAATCACCACATTGACATCAGTGTTAAGAAATGAGTTTTTTTTTACCATAATTTCATGAACAATTTGCAGATAATGCTAATGAACAAGAATCAAGTTATCAGTGAGAACTTCTATTTTCGTGGTGATGGCACTGTAAGCATTCTGTCGACTTTTGGTCTTCATTGTATTCATTTCAATCCTCCTCATAAGGACTCTCAAAAAACCACCTGACTGTAGAAATAAACTGCAAAACACAATGAAGTATCTAGTATTTAATTTTACCACCCCTAATTCCTAGTAAACTAAATAAGAAAATCTCGATCATCGTTTTAAGCTTGTGTCAAACTCATTTCTCTTGTGTCAAAATCTAAATAATTCACTAATTAATTTTTTTCCTTTTTTCAGTCGATTTAAACATATTATCATTTTTTAAGTGTTATAGAATACAAACATTTTTTCAGCTATAGAGATTGACTGCTAAATGATATTAGGTTTATGTTGAGGTTTGGCTTTTTGGCCGAACCACATGAGGTTTCTCAAAGTTTTGAGGTTTACCAAATGGCAAACACCCATACCTGGCATAATCTTGTTGTCTTCTTCTAAATTGTTGAATAAACTTATTGTTATTGTCAATATATATATGTAGTGTTCGTTCTACTTCTCTGAAGGTTCATTGTCGAAGTTATTTGAAAGAGCTGGATTTATATCAGTGGATGTTAATACATACAACAGAGAAATAATAAACCGCGCTCGAAATATTACCATGCAGAGGTATATTTTTTAATCTTTAAATTTATTTATTTATTTTCTTAACTCATGATATAAGTTTTATGAGTGGATTAAAGTTATCTAAATCATTATTTCTTCGATTTTAGGCGTTGGATACGAGCTGTCTTCAGACGACCTTGATGTTGTAAGCGCGCTTTACTTAACAAAATCGTGACATACCAAATGCGATATTGATAGTTTGGTATCTAGTCCTTTGAGAGCTTTGTTGCACCGGATTTGCCCTGTATGTTCTCCCTTGATACTAACAAACATGGTGACTGGCTTATTATATGTAACCACAAAGAGGAATTTGTAAAGCATCATGTTTAATTATTTTTTTACCATATTGTGGTTAATTTCTGTTTACAATAAGTAATTGAATGTCCTGATGACAACAATTGGTAATAACTATTAGGAATGTAACAGGTCACCATCTATAATTAATCAAGAAAAACTTTCATTTTTTAAATCAACGGTCAGGTAAAAAGAATTACAGTAACTGAAATAAGAACAACTGAAACACTCTAGAATGAAAACATTACATGAAATTCTATCAACAAAACACATAAATACCTTTATTTAACTGAAGTATTTGTAAAAGGATAATTTCTCAATAGAATCTCAGCAGAAAACTATGATAGAGATCATGTCAGAGAAATGTAGAAATATGACAGAAAACAAGAGGAAAAGAAAGGGCACAGATAAAGGGAAGAGGGGACAGTTGTCGAAACTTAGTCATAGGAGCACCTTGAGCTCTAATACAGACCTAGCATGCCATGTATGAACTTGTGTGTGTGTGAAATCAGTGTTGATGAACATGTACAAGCCAACGCATGCCTCTATCTACAAACTCAACCGAGTATATTTGAAAAATAGAATTGAAGAGAACAAAACAATAACTCAGCTATCTATCTACAATTGTGGTAAAAACCACATCCTCTTAGCGGGCTACGCTCAAACTGGGTTAACACAGAAACTAGTTTGGTCCGGATGCACAGACATAGGTATGGGGAGGAGCAAGTGTCTAGATGGATTCATGGAGACATTTTCATAGAATACGCGATAGGGGATAAATTATAAGTAACAAAAAATAAAAGAACTATTGACTTTTACCTAGTATTCTTCCAAGTTATATGTAGAAGAACGGATTCACGAGTTTTGGTTTTGTGTTTCTTGAAATAGCCAAATCATGAATATACAATGTCTTGTATTGTATTGGCTTGTGTGCTCCAATCCTGCAATTGTCGCACTTTTTATAACAAGTGGAGTATTTGGGATCAACCGTATCGTTTTCAAACAGCTAAACAAATCCAAGTGTTCATTTCACTTGGAAATCCCAAACGCCCACTTATCCAAACACAAAAACAGCTATGTAACAACAACATTGTTTGATCATCTCCCTAATCATTTCAGCCCCTTCAAGTTCAACGTAGAATCTCACTTCTTGCCCTAAATTTAAAAATGTCCACAATTAATTCAAGGTTTCAAGATGCAAGATTACATTACACCAAGAACTTAGTAACAACGATAAGGATTCCAGGTTACTAGTTTTACAAAACATAAAGTATTCTTGCACAATGGAACCTAACAAAATAAGACTAAGTTTCGTGCTTTTGTGTAGAAACGTACCTATTAGAATCGATAAATCAATCACACTAAAACATATCACAAACTTGGCAAAAACCTAACAAACTAACGACTGAAAGTAAAGAGCCAAGGATGACTTCCCTTATGAACCCACAACCAAATGCAGTTGGTTGTTAATTCATCGATTTGAGTTGTTTCGCTACATCAACGAAACATGTGGTAGGTCCCATCAAGCATACCACCACCTATGTTAGGCCCCTTAGCCGGTGTGGGCCCACTCACATAGGAATTGAAGACGGAGAACTTGAGTTCTTGCTTGTGGAAAAAGTTGTCCTCAGTACAGGCAACTGCAATATCCGAGCATGTACCACTACCACTGCCGCCACCACTACTACCATGACAATTATTTCCATGACACACTACAGGTCCCAGTTCATGTTGTTCACTAGACTGGCCATCAAGTTGGGTTTCTTGAATCTTTTTCAAATTTAGAAACCCACCACCAAGTCCTCTAGCCCCGTTGAGTGCATGAAAATGCCTAAATTCATGGAGCTACGGTTGTCCAAGTTTTCACAAAAGGGCTATATTGGCCCATAAAGTAAAGGGTTCATTGAATCTATTGATTTCATAAAAATGTAACCAAATTTATATCAAAAAACCGTCTCTTCTTGGCCCAGAAAATTTTATTAAACCATCAAAAGACTTCATATAAAAAACCTCCATAGTATTGAGAAATCAAGCGCCTAGATAGCGGTTAACTTATATTCTAATTGGGCTAAAGTTAGAATATGTTTAAATCCAAATAACCCATGATCAAAATAAAAGGTAAAAATTCTAACCCGTTAGAAAGAGAAAGTGACCGGTCAACCTTTTTAGGGCTCAGAAGCAAGCTCTATTATGAACAATTAATGAAAATTAAGATCAACAACGATGAATTCAAGATCGAAATTGAATCAGAAACAAGCACAACTTTTCTTTTCGGACATAATAACCAACAACCTCCACCTTTATGACAAAACCAATTAACACAAGACTACTACTAACTATCATCATGAAGAATCCTTAACACTAGACAAGACAAAATTCAAATTTGGGACCAAGAACCCACTTTAGGGAGCATATCCGTTGTATATATGTTGTATCAACATACTCAACAGTAACCTCTCCTGAATTCAACACCTCTTTAATGAAATATAACTTCATATTGATATGCTTAGTCCTATCATGAAACATAGGATTTATAGACAATTGCAAAGTACCCTGATTATCAGTGAACACCAATGCTTTATCAACTTTAATCCCTAATTCCATCATAAAACCTTTGAGCCAATACATTCTTCGACAACATTAGTGAGGGCAACATACTCTGACTCAGTAGTTGAAAAGCAAGTACATGTTGTAATGTTGATTTCTTACTAATTAAGCCACCATTCATTTCAAATGCATACCCTGAAATGGATCTACCTCTATCTTAGAAAAATTAGCATCAACATACCCCCCCTGCACCATGGCCATTGAGTCAACTTTCTACCATATATTAATCCTTTGTCTCTAGTCCCATTCAAAGACCTCAATATCCATTTAACTGCCCCTAACCCAATAAACTTTACCAGGATTACTAAGGAATCTGTTATCTATGCCAACAACATATCCCAAATCTAGTATAGTACATACCATTAAATGCATCAAGCTTCCTACTACCCAGGAGACATCATTTTCATCTCATCATCAGTACTAAGAGAATCTTCCTATGACAGCTTGAAATGTTGACCCAACAAAGTAGTTAAAAACTTACTTTGACCCATAAGATAGTTGTCTGAAACCTTTCTTAAGTAGGAACATTATGACAACTTTACTAATCAAAGCATATGTCTCTAGTAATTTCCATACCAAGAATCTTTTTAGCATCACACAACTCTTTCATATCAAACTCCTTCATAAGCAGCTTCTGTGAATCCAAGGATCTCAATTCAGGAATTATCAGTATTAAAAAAAATCAAATCAATGATCGCGGAATTATCATTAATTGACGTTTAATTGTTTTAATGGTTGATGAAGAACACAAACACCAAAAACACAGTAAATGTGAAGGCAATAATTATTCAAAAGTATTTTATTAATTATCGAGTAATGATTACAAAAGAATACTTATAAATCACTATGAACAATGATTTCTGTGAATCGAAATAATGTTGATGTTGATGGGACGGCGGCTAGGGTTGCACGATGATGTGATGCTTGGCAGCCGTAATATTGCTTGATTGTGTTCAACCAGATATGAAACCTAGGACTCATATTATAAATGGCTGAGTCAGTTAAACACCGGATCTCTTGGGATTCGATATTGATTAGTTGACTTGTTTGACTTGTTGATATTGTAATCATACAAGTGTTCTGAACTTCCGCAGAAAACTTGTCTTCCGCAGGAGTTTTGCTCTTCGTAGATATCTTGGTCTTCCGTAGAAGTGTTGTTCTTCCGTAGGAATTCTGTCAGTCTTCATACAATCCTTGATCATCCGCAGTAATATTTACTTGTGGTCTTGTAAGGAACATATCTACGGATTAACAATAATGTTCATCCGTAGATGTTTCTTACACTTGGTCAATTTCAGGAATCCTACCAAGTACATTGATTTTGCCTGTCAACAATCAAAAAGTAACACACATATATATAGGTTACCCTATAGATTCAAATGCATATATATAGATATATTGACAGTTACAATTATTAATTACAAGACTTGATTAAAGTTCTAAGCTTATATAAAATGATCTAGACCTATACTATCTAGATCTAACAATACTCCCCTTAGGCTTAGATCTTGTAATCAGTCCTTCAAAACTGCAAGCTCTTTGACTCTTGATATGATTTTGTTGTAGAAGTAAGATACAGTAGCCTTTTGATCATCATATTTGTACTTGATCTCCATTTTGTTGATCTTCTTCAGAGTCTCGTAGCTTAGACCCAGAACATCCTCCTCCGTAGTGAGTGTCTCTAAGACTTTGTTCATTCTTCACCACTTCAAGTTCATCCTGTTCAGAGAGTCAAAGTTCTGTGACTTCATCATATGTTGTTCCCTTCAGCAACCCAGCATTATGTCTTCGTCTTTTGTAGGCTTTTGCATGAAGTTTGTCTATTACTTGGATCACATGCACATGCAAGAACAAGTCATTTTGAGATGCTTCATCAATCAGCTTAGGAAAGAATTTGTCATGCAAATATGAGGTGTAGCTGGGATGAAGTAGCATGATTTCCACAGGATCAAAAATCCTGATCCGTTCAGCCCTTTTGTTCTCTGCACTCCTCAGCAGCACAAGTTCTTTTATTCTCTCGACATACCCCCATTCAGTAATAGGGAGTGTGTATGAGTTCCTTCAATGTGCTTGATTGCTACTGAGTTCCTGTTGTTGTAGCCAACCCTCTTTAAAAATTCATCATCTACGGATTCAGAGGCATTGGACTTATATCTTTTCACTCCTTTATTTTTCTTCTATGCTCATTATCTTCTCTCTTGGCTTCAGCCAGCACATCATCTTTGAATTTTGTTTTCAGATTACCTACTATGCTTGAGAAGTCCCTGCCCCTTGGATGTATTGGGTATTTGTAATAGTAAGGCTTTGCAGGTCTTTGAGATCACTCTCAGGTAGGCATAAAACTGAAACACATCATGGAAGTATTCAACTCTTCCTGATGTTCTTTTGATCACAGCACAATCCCACTCTTGATCATATTTCCAGGCCATGATCTTGTTTTCTTTAGTAGAGTTGGGAGTTGTGAGGTGATCAATCAGCTGAATCAGAGTGGACTTCTGATCAGTGATTTCTCTCACAGTAGTACCAAGAGGCCATACTTTCCTGGGATGACTTCCCTTGGTTCTCTGATGAGTTTGTCTTTTTCTTTGTGCTGATCCTTAGGTTAACAGTTATTGGAACTGCGGGCAGTTTGCTTTGTTGGTCATGAGATGGATGTGGAGCAGTAGTTCTGAATTTACACCAGTTCAAGTTCCACTGCCATTACATGCTCCATCATCCTCTGCAGTTCACCAGTTGTTCTACCTTTTAGCTCATGCGGTTTGTAGTTGTGGCCTTGTAACCAGCATGTCATGTTGTACTTGGTTAGTTTTGCTGTGTCACAATGGCCCAGATCTTTCTTGATTTTCTCCACTGATTGAAATACTGTGAAGGCTTCATAATCATAGTTTGGGAGTATGAATCTTGCAAGCTCAAATTCTTTAGCAGATTCTTTATTTCAGTTGAGTTCATCCTCTCAACCATGTCACATGGAAAACCATGGTTGATGAGGATCATGAACATACTTGATTCAGGCCTCTCTTCCATGATATCTTCAGTGGTTAGAAGGTCATCGGCCTTTGATTCTTTTTGCTCAATGGGAGACTCCATCTTGGTTAGCTCCTCCCATTCTTATCACTTTCATCAGCATCACTAGATGATACCTTCACAATAGATAAATCTACTGAAGGTGCAGGTTCACGAGATGTCAGCTTTTGCCTTTTTGGGGAAGCTTCTTCTTCAGTCTTCTTCTTGATAGAGCCCAAGTATTGTCTTTTTCTTGAATACTGAATTAGTTTCTTTGAAGCTTCAGTTGATTGTTTAGATTGTTCAATACTTGGGGCCTCCCTGGTTTCCAGAGCAGCAATCTTCTTTTTCAATTGATTTATCTCTTCATCTTTCTCTTTGATCAGCTGAGCTTTGGCACTTTTCTCATTTCTCAATGATGCCTGCAACTCTTGTTCATTTTGAAGAAAAGCATCAATTACTTCATTGTTGCTTTTGGCATCCTCTCTCAGCCTTTTCAATTGGCTTCATACTTTATCAACTCTTCATCCTTTTCTTGAATGATTCCTTTAAGTTCTTGGATTCTTTGTTTTTGCTTGTTTGATTTGAGTACTAATTTGTTGTACTCAGCTACCAAAAAGCTTTTGCTGACTGGGATGTCACCATCACTTAAGTCATCTTTATGATAGGCAATCACATCCTCTCAATCTCTTGGTTTGCTCCCATTTGCTCATCAGCAGGCTGATCATCAAGAATTGGTGATATTGGTTCAGTGTGATCTGATAGCAATTGGTTCTCAGAATTGTGGTGTGAAATGGAACAGTGCTAGCTTGTGACATCAACTCAGTCTCTCCTGTGTAAACAGAATTCAAAGACTCAGTCATGTCCATTTGTTCAGTGCTAGCACTTTCGGAGATGGTTGCTTTGGTGTGTCTGGAAGTGGTTGAATAGGAGATTGGATTTGGATTGGAGAGAGAGGTTGGGTGTGATGTGAGGATGAATGAGAAGGTGATGGTGATTGTTGTTGTGCTGGTGAGATCGGCTGGGTGTGTTGGTGGAAGATGAAGATATTAGTTGTGGGGAAACATGGTGATGAATGGGTGAGATTGGTTGGGTGTTATGCTGGCTGGTGATTGAGGTGGTGAGGGGTGTGTTGGCTGGGTGATTGATGTTGGTGAGTAGGTGTTTGCCTTGGGTGTTGATGCTTGTACAGATTCAGCAGATGTCTCTGCTTCTTCATCTATCCATATCAACTCTTGTGGTATGTTGGCCTGAGCATCCACAACATGTGCAAACATGGGCATGTCTTCACCCTGGTACTTGCCACTGATTTTGTTTAGCACTGATCTTCCCAGGTGTGCTTGAACAAACACTTCCCCTTCCTTGCAATCCTAGGGAGTTCAGCATTGATGATCAGTTGCAGGAATCTTGGGAACATAAACATCTTGTCATTCCTTTGTAGTTTAACTTGATCACAAAGGCAGTTGAAATGTACTTAGAGTAGTTATATGTTCTACCCTCAAAGATCCCAATGATTCCTGAGAGATGTGTCGAGAGAACCTATCTAGCCCTGCCTTCCTGTTGGAGATGCACTTCAGGTAAGTGTGGCACAGGAACCGATAGGGCTTGCATAGCCTTCCCTTCTTGATTTCGCCTTTCTCATAATCTCCATCATACCCAAGTAGGTTGAACACCTTCTCAATGTATTCATTCTCGAATACATCAGGGTGGCCCACCTCGCGTTCGCCCAGCTCAAGAGATCTTCTGATTGTTTGTTCATCTATCCTTATTCTCTGAGTCAGGATTTCAGCAACAATCACTTCGTCATCTCCAGCTTGTTCTACTCGTGCCGAAGTCCAGAAATCGACAATGTGTGATTGAAGAATCACAGGATCAGCCGTCAAGGCATAGAAGAGCCTGGACCGTCGAAGATATCTGATGATATCTCGACATCCTTCAGCAGCAGGGTCATCAAATTCAAGAATGCGCACACATTGTGCTCCTTCGCGAATCTATTTGCCATCTGTAAATAGAAACGAAAATCAGTTTAGCATTAGAGTGACTCACATGAATTCGAATCGTTTTAATGATATTCAAGGATTAACCAGTTCCGTACTGAAGATTAGAACATGATTTACCTTCGCGACAATGCTAATCGATGATGTTTATGATGTTTGGAACGGATTTTTGAAAGTTTGAATGAGGGGAAAGTGTGCGTTTTTCTAGTTAGAAAACTGAAGAAAAGTGCTCTGAAAAAGTGATTAATGAATTCTGAAAAACCTTATTTATAAGCGAACACATTAATTTCTTTTATTAATATGTTTGGCCCACTTCCCTATGTTGGGCCCACTTCCCCTTTATCCTTTCCGTATACCAAGTTTATTCCAGATGCATTGCTTCTTCCACAGAACATCTGCGGAACCTTAACATCTGCGGATGTCATAACATCTGCGGATGCCTTAGTTGAAAATCAAATGCAACATTGCATCTTATTCATAGATTACCATTCTATGAATTATACTCTTAATGTTACTTGCACATCCGTAGTTTATCAATTCTACGATTATGCAGTTACATTTTTACTGTTCCTTCTGCTGATGCAGAAATTTCACTGTTTCTTCTGCGGATGCAGAAATTTACTGAAACTTCTGTGGAAATTAAAGTTTCATGGAAACTTTAAATGTATGATGTCTATCAAGTAATAGAATCATTTATTGATGTTGGACATTGTTGACTTTGTTTACATGACAATTAAGTACAAGAAAGCAAGTGTCCTGTATCCTGCATTCAAGTTAGTGCTCAGGTTCCAATTCCTTCAAAATGAATTAACAGCGTTTGTTACATATCTACGGATAACAAAAATGTTCATCCGTAGATGTTTCTTATGCATGAACTACTCCCCCTAAATTTGTGATGAATGTTACACTGTTGCATTGATCATAAATTTAAGTTGGAAATATGCATGAAGGGCATATGACAGTCTAAATGAGAGGAGATCAGTTAAGGGGACAAATTAAACAAATGTTTTAAATGATACAAGCATGCACATATATAGAAGGATCATACTATGACTCTAGGCTTCTGCTGATGTTGATTATTTGAATGATTGCACACCTGTTAGTAAGTATATATCCCCACTTAAATTCATACATGAGAAAGGTATCAACTTGGCATGCTGTTTATCATGTTTTGATGTTTGTTAATCATAACTATCATGTGTCCACATTCAATTGTCATTAAAGTTTGTCCTCCGTAGGTGAGACAAATCACCACTTTTTCACACTTATTGACTATGTGCATTAAGTTATAAGTTCTATCTTGAGACATATTACAGTCTCATTAATGCTTTGATGTTGAAGCTCTTTGAATTGATGTACAATTGATCACAAGTGATTCTTTTAAGAGCTGAGATATGATCTTCATAGTCACCAGGTCTTTACTTTCGTAAAACAGAGGTGAACTTAACCCAGTCTTTGTTACACGAAAAACTAAGACAGAGTGAAGAATCATTACACATCTTAGATCATATTAATCATATTCCAGGTCTGTTCACACAAAACAGAGAGAATATGACTTTGCAAAGATAGAAGATTATAAAGTATTTTACATAGTGTGCTTTTGTAAGTGATTTGATCACATCAGAAGATAACTTACTTTCCTGACTTTCAAAATGGAGTTCCCACAGATAGATAACTGGTTCTTTAGTTTGGCATGCTCTTAGCGTAGTTTCCACTCATGATGAACCTACTTACATATCAAGATGTTACAAGTCAGATTGAGTTTTATTGTTTTGTTAAAGAAAGCCATGCATGTGTACTATCATTTCCTATACATACGGATGCACAAAAAATCTATCAGACACTTAAATCATCCCCAACCATTACTCTACACAAGGACAGTCATATGCTTTGATGATTTAGTCTAGTTAATCATTCCCAAAGATTCTATCAGAAAATTAAATCTACCAGAATCAAAGGCTTTAGTGAGCAGATCAGCAAGCTGATTTGTTGTGTCCACCTTGACTAACTTAGTAAACCCTTTTCTGAACAGTCTCTCAGAAAATGATATCTGATTTCAATATGTTTTGTTTTACTATGTTGAATTGGTTAGCAGTTATAAACATAGCAGCTGAATTATCAATATGAATTGTGTTTGAAGGAAATTGTAACCATAATCAAGCAATTGGTTTTGCAACCAAGTACTTGAGAGCAACCAGCTGAAGCAGCTATGTACTCAGCTTCAGCTGTGGACACAGATACATTAGTTTGCTTCTTGCACTGCCAGAAACAAGTTTTGGTCCCAGAAATTGACATCCACCAGTTGTGGATTTTCTGTTGTTGTTGCACCCTCCATAGTCACTATCTGAATAAGAGAAAAGACTGAAATCTCCATCTTTTGGATACCACAGTCCTAGAGCTGGTTTACCTTTTAGATATCTGAATATTCTCTTAAAGCATTCAGATGGGACTCCTTTGGGTCTGATTGATACCTGGCACAAACACATACAGCAAACATTATGTTAGGCCTACTGGCATTTAAGTACATTAAAGAGCCGATCATAGATCTATACAATCTCTGATCTATTGATTTTTCAGCAGGTCAGGCACAATCTTGTCTATTGTTGAGGCAGGTGTCTTGCATGAAGTTGTATCAGCAAGATTGTACTTCTTCAAAATTTGATGAATGTACTTTTATTGATTGATAAAAATCCATCTGTTTTCTGATGAACTTGTAAGCCAAGGAAGAATGTCAATTCTCCTATGGAGCTCATCTAGAATTCAGACTTCATTAAATCTTCAAAGCTTTGACCAGCTTCTTGTTGGTTGATCCAAATATTATGTCATCTACATATATTTGAACCTCCAAAGATCTTGATGTTCTTGTTTGAGGAAGAGTGTCTGATCAATAGTCCTCTTTTGTAGCCATTCTCAGCAGGAAAGATGACAATGTGTCATACCACTTCCTTGGTGCCTGATGAAGTCATACAAAGCTTTGTCTAGCTTGTATACTCTAGTAGATAGTCAGGATCCTCAAATCTAGGGGGTTGAGCCACAATACTTTTTTTATCAATTTTCCATAAAGGAAAGCACACTTCACATCCATTTGATACACTGTGAACTTCTTGAATGAAGCATAAGCTAGAAAAACTCTGATAGCTTCAATTCTTGCAACTGGTGCAAAAACTTCATCATAGTCTATCCTTTTCTTGAGTATATCCTGAGCAATGAGTCTGGCTTTGTTTCTCACGATTATACCCCTGTCATCCAGCTTGTTTTTGAAATGCCACCTTGTTCCAATTGGATGCTGACCTTGAGGCAACTCTACAAGGTTCCAACCCTTTGTTTTCTGAATTGTTAGTTCTTCTTGCATAGCCTCAATCCAGCTGTTGTCCTTTAGAGCAGCTGTAATGTTTGCAGGAACTGTCTGAGACAGGAAGCAGTGAACAAGCAAATGTTTGCCACTCCTCCTTTGCTCCTTGTAGTTCTTGCATTCAGGTCTCCAATGATATTATCTGATGGATGAGACTTGTGAATTCTGCTTGTTGAAACAGCATCAACTGGGATAGTTGACTCTAAGTTTGAGAAACCCATTGAAGCAGATGGATTCAGCTATGATGTTGAATCTATGAAGTAATCAAGGGTTCATGGTCAATAGATTAGCTTGAGCTTCAGTTGCTGCATGTTCTTCTTCCGCAGGAAGTTCTACGGAAGCATTTTGTTGTTCCGTAGGAGTAACAGCAACATCTACGGAAGCATTTTGTTCTTCCGTAGAAGTTACAGCACCATCTATGGATGGACATTGTTGATCAGCAGGCAAGTGTTGTTGATTCAACACATCCTCTCCATCCCTACGATCAGTGGTTGAAACAGTATTTACATCTACGGATGATGGTGCATCTGTGGATGTATTTACATGAGCTGCGGATGAAGGATTTGCTTCTCCGGATGTATCTTCATGCTGCTGACTTGATTCTTGCTGTTATGAAGTTGAAGGTTGTGCCCTTGGAGGGTCAGCTGTCAGTGGCACTTCATTCAAACTTGGAGGAACAAATGGATAGCATGTATCAGCAGAACCTGCATTGATCAGATATCCAGTGTTAAATGATTCAGTTAATGCATCTATATCAAATAACCAAGATGATCCTTTTACAGTTGTTGTAAACATGGATTCATCAAAAGAAACATTAGGAGTCTCTTCAACAATGTTATGTTCTGGAATATAGACCCTATAAGATTTAGAAGTGGATGAATATCCAACAAAGAAACCATCATAAGCTTTTTCAGAAAATTTTCCCAATTGTTCTTTAGTATTTAATACAGACACATGACACCCAAACGCTCTAAGATATCCTATAAAAGGTTTCCTTTTAAATGAGAGATCATAAGGGGTTTTATTATGTTCTTTCACAATTAATGTCCTATTCTGAACATTGCATGCTGTATTCACAGCTTCTGCCCAGAAAGTTACGGGCAACCAAGAGTCAGCTAGCATTGTTCTGGCTGCTTCTATGAGAGTTTGATTTCTTCTTTCAGCCACTCTATTTTGGTGTGGTGTTCTTGGTGCACTGAATTGTCTTGCTATGCCTTTATTCCTGCAAAAGAATCCAGATCAGCATTAACAAATTCAGTCCCATTATCACTCCTGACAATTTTAACTTTTAGATCAAGTTGATTCTCAATCTTGATTACAAAGTCCATTAATGTTTCAGATGTTTCACTCTTATGTTTTAAAAATAATACCCATGTGAATCTAGTGAAATCATCTACTATCACCAAGCAATATTGCCTTTTTCCAATGCTCATCACATTGGTTGGACCAAAGAGGTCCATGTGAAGCAATTTGAGTGGTGTAGTGTTAGTGTTGATTATTTTGGATTTATGAGACACTCTATGTTGTTTTCCTTTGTAACATGAAGAACAATGGTTTGAACAATGAAAATCTTTCTTTGGCAAGCCAATGACTAAGTCATTTTTCACCAATTTATTCATGTTTTTCATGTTGGAATGAACAAGCCTTCTATGCCACAATTGTGATTCATCTTCTGAAGACTTAGACAGCAGGCATGTCTCATGGCTTGTGAGTGATGTGTTGTTCATATCCAAAACATAAGTGTTTCCTTTTCTTGATGCTTTAAGAAGGATCCATTCTGCTGGAACTGCAAAACCTGGCTTAAGAATATAACAATTAGTGTTATCAATAGTGTTGTGTATTTTTATCACAAATTTGAGATACACTAAGTAAATTGTACTGCAAATTTTCACAGTAATTCACTTTTTCAAATGTTAGTACACCATTTGTTACCATTCCTTCACCAACTATTTTACCTCCCTTCTTATCCCTACCAAATGCCACATAAGAGGCATGTTTATGTTTGAAGTCATGGAGAAGAGCACAGTTTCCTGCCATATGTATGGAACAACCACTGTCAACATACCACTTGTTGTCAGCTCTCCATGATTGTTCCTGCACAGAAAAAGAAATCAATTAGAATTGACAACCCAAGCCTTAATTGTCTTGGGTTTGCCAGATGTGTCTACAATAGTTACTCCTTCATGAATTAATCTTGAAGTTTCAGTATTAGTTGATTCTTTTTGATTTGATGGTGGTGAGGATGATTCTGTTGAAGATGATTCAGATGTTTGGATATCTTCTTGCTTATCTGATTCTTTCTTCAATTTATCTTGTTTTGGTTGATATTTTGATTTTGAGGATGCCCCTGAATTACTGAAAGTTACTTCATCTTTCAATTTTGATTGAGATACATGAGTTCCTTTATCAAAAGTATCAAAGAAATCATCAATTACTTCAGTCTTCTTATCTGATAGATCCACCTTTTTGTTAGGTGTTTTAGACTGAATTGGTGCTTTCTTCTTCAAAGGCTTATCCGCAGCAGAGGATTTTTGCTTTGCTTTTTGTTGATCTTTCTTCACCTTTGGTTCTTTGTCACTTTCTGAAGATTGAGAATCTGATTCAGATGTTTCATCATGTGACTTCTTTTTGCTCTTTTTCTTGTTCTTCTTGTTGAAATAATATTCCTGAGTTGAATGATTATTTTTGTCACATATTGCACAATGTTTGTTGAAGTAGCAATCAGAAGTCATGTGATTGTTCATATTGCATATGGAACAGTAGCTGCTGAAGTAGCAGTCCTCTGTGTTATGATTTTTCATATCACACCATTTGCAATATTTATCTTCTAAATTGTCTTCAGATTCAGACTTCTTTTTCTTGTTCTTGTTGGACTTCAACTCCTTTCCTGATGGATCACTTGATTTTTTCTTGCTTTTACTAGGAGCATCATCAGTTGTTGCTTGTTTACCTTTGACTGCTTTTTGTTGTTTGTTGGAAGTCCTTTTTACCTCATCCGTAGATTCGGTTTTACTCTTCCGTGCTTTTTCTACGGATTCAGCAGTTTTACCCTTACGCATATGTTCTACGAACTTGGCTGATTTTGCCTTCCGCAGATGTTCTGCGGATTCTTCAGATTTTACCTTCCGCTGATCATCAACACTTGAATTTTTCTTGTTTGAAGTTTGTTGCTTCTTACTTTTATCTGAAAGAGATAAAGGTATTTCCTTACTTGATCCGCAGTTATCAACTTTGTGAAGGTTCAGTTCTTGAAGACCTTCATTCAGTTCAGCAATCCTCTTACAAATAGTCTTCAGTATGTTTCGTTGCTTTGGAGGATATTGCAGCTTTGATTCTTCAAGAACTCGTGGAAGACCAGTTTCAACTTGAACAATCTTACCAATGTTCAGTTGATCAGTATCATGTTCATCAGAATTATCCAAGTCATCACATTTATCAATAATCAAAATCTGAGTCATTATGTTTTAGTGATTCTGATTTAGTAGATTTAGTTTTACTATCTCAGCTTCATTGTTGATATTTATTGACCTGTTTTTATGTCAATCTTTGTACTTGGCACAAAATGATTTGACAAAGTGTTTGTCATTGTTTCAGGTAGAGTTGTGTAATTATCATTAATAGGTGGTGCAACAGCATTATAACCCAACCCATACCTATTCTTTGATTCAATATGAGAGTTTACCAACTTCTCATATTGCTAAGATGATAGTTGAAACTTCTGAAGTTTCACTTCAGTAGATGCATGATCAGTCATGGATTTGGTTAAGGAAGTGGTCAGATGCTCAACTGGGCTTTAAGGCTGTAATTTTCAGAAACATATTTTTCTAAATCCTTTTGCAAAGAACTAATTTTGATTTGATATAATTTATGTTCTCTTAAATGGGATTCATTTAAAATCAATGTTTCTTTTACTTTGTCAGCCAACTGTTGAGCATGGACTCTATAGCGTTCTACTTCCTCAACACATGTTGATGAACATAACCTTCCCTTACCTCTCTGGCCATTGGAGGAACTTTGTTTTCCATGTGTGCCATCAGTGCTTGATCCTCTTCCAAGACTTCCTTCTCATACATACTCCAGTCACATGTACCATCTTGAAGTATGATCAGACCAGACTCCTTTGAATTACTCGGACCTGCTGATTCATTTGTGGCTGGTGGGAATGTATTCATTAGCTGAGGTTGTCTGAGCAGAGATTTATGAGAGGTTGGTTGCTGATGATGATACTGTTGATGCTGCTGATACTGATGTTGCTGAGATGATTCTTGATTGCATTCTCTAGAGAAGTGTCCATAGAGATTGCACTTGAAGCATCTGACTTTGGACTTGTCAACACTAATCTTTGATGTTTTACTAGCTGCAGCCAGATTCTTGTTTCTCCTCAAATATTGCTTAGCTCTGTAAGCAATCATTGCCATCTGCCATTGTAGATCCATCTCTTCAACTACATCAGGAGGTAGTTCTTCCAAGTCTTGTTGGCAAATGTTTGCTGATGTAAGTGAGCTTCCCAGATATGCTTGAAAGCTAGAACTAAAAGCTGCAAAGGCTGCTTTTTGTTCTTCAGAATCCAATATCACAGTAATTGGTTCTGGTTGATTGTTTTGTTGAGAAGATTTTGCCGTTGCAGTAGTTGTATCTCTTTTCTCAGCAGATCTTCCTGTTTCCTTTTGGTTCTTACTTTGAGTTGAATTCTTAGAGGGTTTAGAGGCATAAAAACTAACTTCCTCTTCATCACCACTCAAAGTACAAGAGTTATCACCTTCATGATTTGAGATAAATGCACTTCCAGCATTTTGGTTTCTTTGAAGTGATAAGGTGAGACATGGGTTCTCACACTCTTGTTTCTTGATTGTTCATCCATTTTAAGAGCTTCTACTTTAGCAACCAGAGTATCTAGACCAGTTGACTTAAGATCTATGGTGTTCTTAAACATGGACACTGTCTGCTTCCAACTTTCAGGCAAAGTGTGGAGCATTTTCTTGTTGAGTTCCTCAGTAGTATACTTCAACTCCAAGATGTTCATCTCAGTAACGAGTTGCGTAAATCTATGGAGTTGTTGAGGAATTGATTCACCCTCAATATGATGAAAGGTTTCATATTGTGATCTGAGGGTGTCTTTCCTGATGCTTCTGATCTCATCACTCCCTTCACAGAGAGTGTGGAGTATCTTCCACAAGGAGTTTGCTGTTTTATAGTTCTCACATCTGATTAATATCTCTTCTGGCAAAGCCATACTAAGCAAACTGTATGCTTTAATATCGACTTTAAACTTCTTGACATCATCAGGTGACAAGTTTTCTGTGCTGATAGGCTGATTCTTGTCATTATAATCCGGTCCAAGAGTGGGTGGAATATAAGGACCTTCAGTAATGGATTCCCATAAGTCAGAATCTGTGTAGTTCACATGATTCCTGAACTTGATTTTCCAGGACTTGAAATCAGCTTTTGTTTTCAACTTTGGTGGTTGATGCGATCCACCAAAAGTACTCATATTTAATTGAGAATAATGAAACAAGTTTTCACTGTTGAATTAGACAAATCAATCAAATACTCAGATCCAGTATTCAATTAATTTGAATATAGATCTAAATCAATCAAACAATGAGAGTATGCTTGCTGAATGATAAGTCGTAAAATTAATTGTTTAAAAGACAATTAAACAATTTTAATACTGATAGATCAATTGATCTAAATCAATGAGCACTTGGCTCTGACATTACCTGTGAATCCAAGGATCTCAATTCAGGATTATCAGTATCAATGATCGCGGAATTATCATTAATTGACGTTTAATTGTTTTAAGGGTTGATGAAGAACACAAACACCAAAAACACAGTAAATGTGAAGGCAATAATTATTCAAAAGTATTTCATTAATTATCGAGTAATGATTACAAAGAATAATTATAAATCATTATGAACAATGATTTCTATGAATCGAAATAATGTTGATGTTGATGGGACGGCGGCTAGGGTTGCACGATGATGTGATGCTTGGCAGCCATAATATTGCTTGATTGTGTTCAACCAGATGTGAAACCTAGGACTCATATTTATAGATGGTTGGAGTCAGTTAGGAAACACCGGATCTCTTGGGATTCGATATTGATTGGTTGACTTGGTTGACATGTTTGACTTGTTGATATTGTAATCATACAAGTGTTCTGAACTTCCGCAGAAAACTTGTCTTCCGCAGGAGTTTTGCTCTTCCGTAGATATCTTGGTCTTCCGTAGAAGTGTTGTTCTTCCGTAGGAATTCTGTCAGTCTTCATACAATCCTTGATCATCCACAGTAATATTTACTTGTGGTCTTGTAAGGAACATATCTACGGATTAACAATAATATTCATCCATAGATGTTTCTTACACTTGGTCAATTTCAGGAATCCTACCAAGTACATCGATTTTTCCTGTCAACAATCAAAAAGCAACACACATATATATGGGTTACCCTATAGATTCAAATGCACATATATAGATATATTGACAGTTACAATTATTAATTACAAGACTTGATTAAAGTTCTAAGCCTATACAAAATGATCTAGACCTATACTATCTAGATCCAATAGCTTCTTAGTTGCTTCAATCCCTGACTTGAGTTTGTAGGCTACTAACATGTCATCCACATAAAGAAGCAGATGCACAAATGCCCCTATATCATACTCTTTATAATACACATAATTATCATAATTACTCTTGAAAAACCATTTGTAACTATGTATTCATCAAACATCTTATACCATTTCCTTAGAAATTGCTTCAAACCATAAAATGACTTTTTCAATAGACAAGCCTTTTTTTAATGCCCCATTACTTCATGCCCAACTTGTTAAGCCATATATATTTTTTCATCAAGCTTACCATGTAAAAAGGCAATCTTAACATGTTGGGTTTGTTAGAACATAAAATCATAGTTTAACCTCTTAAACTTTCTGAAAACGCAGCGGAAGTATAGCATTATAACCATGTTTATAAGCTGAAAATTATGTTCTTCAAGTGACCATTCAAGTGTATAAAACAAACCCATAAATCAAAGGATCATTTATGTGAATTAACAAGCTATGAACATATATAAAACTACATAAAATCACAGCTTCAGTGAGCTGTGAATCTACCTTACCGCACCAGTGAAAAATCGACAAAAGAAGGTTGAATGATGTCCAATATTCAGCCAAGACTTCAAGGATAGAAGTCCTCAAGCTAGTATACCCCAAGCTCCTTGCAAACACACCTTCTTGTTAGGTAGAAAACACCAAGAACAACTTGAAACCCAGCTTGTTTCTTGCTGAAAACCCTTTTTCAGCAGCTCAATTCGTAAGTGAGAGAGAGAGATAGAGCTTTAGTTGTTGTTTGCATGTGATGAGAATCATGATCTTGGAATGCAAGAACCTTTCTTGTTATTAGAACACTTCAAGAACAACACAAGAACACATCAAGAACAACACATAATCAGCTCCAAATCCTGCATATGCTGCTGAAAAACCGTGACATATGCTGCTGGAAAAACCGTGAGGTTTTAGAGAGAGGGAGAGAGTTATGTTTCTTGTGTGTCTTGCATGTGATGTTGTTGAGAATATGAGAGTCACTATATGCTAGTTAGTGGAGATGGTCAACCAAATGCATGTGTCTTTCTCCAAGAGAATAACATAGTGGAGAACAATGCATGTGTGTGTCTCCCATGTGTGTCTCCCATGTGTGTCTCCCACTCAAAGACACCAAAGGGACGGTTCTCTTGTTTAAAAAAGATGGTTTTCTTTTTCCTTTTTATAAACAAACACAACACATGCACATCACATGCACATGGATGTTTCTTGTATATAAAAGGAAGACTTTCTTTTATAAATCTCAACCATTAACACACATATAACTAGTCTTTTATAAATAATAAACATACACATATGTATTGTCTAGTATTTTAACTAGTTTATACAATTAACCAATTAATTGTATAAGTAGTATACTCTCATTATTATTTGGTGTTATACAACTAATTTAAATAACACTTCAAATAATATTATTGAACAAGATATCCTAATAAATTGTTCCATCTCATATGCAACTTATTTAGAAAACCCATTTTCTAAATTTGGTGTAAATATTTAACTGCATGATCATATCATCAACTAAATATTAATTGGTGTTTGCTAAGCTTGTTATTGGGTATAACCCGACTTGGATCATAACGTACTAACCACATCAATATTTTATGTGTCTTGGGCACATAGAATCCTATAATCTCCCACTTGCCCAAGATTCATAGAATATTGATGCAAGTAGTAAATAACGCCTAACAACGGTTTACTACCCTTAATACGCATGACTTATGGCCATTCAATAACATCATCCCTTTCAAGTACCCTACTTGAAATGATTTAGGTGAATCAATCATCTATCCTTTTGTTACAGATGTCATGTTAAATCCAAGGACACAGAATGATCATTCCTTGTTGATTTAACTTAATCAGGCCTTAGACATCATACTCTCAACGAATAAGAGGAACAAATCCCATCTTGACCACATACGTTTCTCACAATCACCTTATGTCATACCTGAACATAGCCTTATGTACTGACAATTGTTTCATATCAGTGAAGAACTAGCTCAAGGTATAACACTTGGTGAATATCAAAACCCAATATGTATCTCAGGTCGGAGGATACCAAATGATATTCGCCTTTACTCAAATTTACTTATGATCAATCGATAAGATTCCATGTAGTAAAATTCGAGATGCGGGTTAGTCCAATATTTGTATCCCACAAATATCTATGAACCTTGGTAGCAACCTATTGCTCTATATTCATCCTTATGAATATCAACCAATCCAAGTTCATAATAGTCTTACCCTCACACTTGTTCCCACAAGTATGAACGACTACGGACATTTAGAGTAAATAATTTACTCATGGATTAAACATGCTAAATCGGAACATTAATTGAGGCATTATAACCAAATAATTTTACTCAAATAATAAAGAGTTCCACATATTCAAATACAAAATTTGATCAAGTCCAATCACTAGAATATCGAAGTCCTAAGGCATAGGTATGACTTTCATGCTTTGCCCTTTCAAGGAGCTTCGTGAGTGGATCCGCAATGTTTTGATCAAAGTGAACTTTGCGAATACATATCTTTCCCTTTTCAACTTCATCCCTTATGTAGTTGAATCTCCGCTCATTGTGCCTAATCTTTTGATGTGCACGGGGTTCCTTGATGTGAACAATCGCACCCTCGTCATCACAAAGATTTCTAAGGGGTCTTGAATGGTAGAGACCATCCTTAGATTGGTGATAAACCTTTTTATCCAAGTAGCTTCCAAAGCTGCTAATGAGGCGGCTATGTATTCGGATTCTGTAGTGGACAATGCTACCCTATTTATAATGGAGACATACCCCGATTGTGATCGAGGATCATCTCGATCAGTTTCGAAACTAGCATCCGTGTAACCCTTTACAACTAGTTCCTCTTCATCAGATCCGTATATTAGAAACATATCCTTAGTCCTCCTAAGGTATTCTAATATACTTTCAACAACCATCCAATGGCTATTGCCTGGATTCTGCTGATATCTTCTTGTCATGCTTAACGCGCATGACACGTCCGGTCTTAGTGCATATCATCGCATATATGATGGATCCTATAGCAGACGCATATGGGATGTCCTTCATAAAATCTTGCTCATCCTTTGAGCTTGGACATTAAGATACACTCAATATTGTCCCTCTTTGAATAGGTACCATACCTTTCTTAGAGTTTTCCATCTTGAACCTTTTCAAATCTTATCAATATATGCACTTTGGCTTAAACCTATCAACCGCCTCGATCTATCCCTATAGATCTTTATTCCCAAAATGTAGGCGGTTTCACCGAGATCTTTTATGGAAAAACAATTTCCAAGCCAGGTTTTAACACCTTCCATGGTTGGAATGTGTTTTCCATATAGTATTATGTCATCAACATACAATACTAGGAATGTGATTACACTCCCACTAGCCTTTTTATACACACAAGCCTTGTCAGTATCCAAGTTTCCATGCATATTTGTTTTCTTCTTGAAAACCCACTTGCGTCCAACCAGTTTGGAGTTAAGTGAAGAGTCAAACAATTCCCAAACTTGGTTGTCATACATGAATTGCATCTCTATGTTCGTGGCTCCTAGCCACTTGTCACAATCCGAATTGGACATTGCATGATGGTATGTAGTTGGCTCTTCGGAGTCAACAACGTAGCATCCATCTATGAAAAATCCATATATTTCAGGTGAAATGCTAACTCTATCAGATCTATGAATGTTTTGTGTGTATTGATCAACCTCTTGATCATCATCAACAACCTCTTGTTGACAGCTAATGTCAACCAAACGTGTATCGGCTTGTGGATCTTGATCCTCATCAAATTCCACTGTTTTATGCGTCATTCCTTCCATAAGGAACTTGGCTTCCAAGAACTTTCCTTTTGAGCAATAAATACCTTTTGCTCTGTTGGATCAAAGAAGTAGTATCCTATACAGTCCTTTTGGATATCCAACAAACATACACTTAGTGAATCGACTTTCAGTTGGTTTGGGTGTTAAGCTTAACATAAGCTTCATAACCTATACTTTTAAATATGATAGCGATGGAACTATTCCATTCCATATTTCAAAAAGGCGTCGAATCCACTTTCTTGGTTTGGGCCATATTCAAAATACGAGCCTCGGAGAGTAGTGCGAAACCCCAAAATTATAGAGGTAGTGAGCTTATAGCCATCATAGGTCGAACCATATCCAATAGGGTTCGATCTCCTTTCAGACACACCATAATATTGTGGTGTTCCGGGAGGAGTAAGTTGTGAGACAATCTTACAACTTCCTAGATGATCCCAAAAAGCCTCACTTAGGTATTCACCTCCTCTATCTAAACGGAGAACTTTGGTAGTTCTATCGAGTTGATTTTCTACTTCATTTTTGAAGTTTTGAACATTTCAAATTCTTCATGTTTATGTGCCATCATGTACACATGACCATAGCGACTATAATCGTCGGTAAAGGTAATGAAGTAAGTTTCATCATACCTTGTCATTGTCTTAAAAGGACCACATACATCCAAATGTATGATTCCTAATAAGTCTTTTGCCCTCTCATTAGTACCACTAAAGGGCGTGTTGGTCATCTTACCTTGTAAACAAGATTCACACTTTTCAAATGAACAATTTTCATTTGTTTTCAAAAGACCATTCTTTTAAAGTGTTCAAATCCGATTCTTGTTTATGTAACCAAGATGACAATGACAAGAATAAGAGTCACTTAAACCATTTTAAGTCTCTTGGTGTATGATAGGTATAATGTGTTACTATAGGACGAATCATCATGAACCAATTCATCAACATCATTAGAAGGCATAGCCTTGAAATAATATACATCATCCATATAAATATAAATACCATCATTTACTAACTTTAAATCATAACCATATCGTTTTAAAAGGGAAACTTAAATCATGTTCCTAGTCAAACTAGGAGCATATAACATGTTTTGAACAACTTCCAAACCTTTTGAAAGTTTCAAAACATAGTCTCCTTTCTTAAAGTGCTTATTCCTTTGAACCCTTGCAACAGATTGCAATAGCGAGTTCAACATGTGGTATCCAATTACCCATGTGCTTTGAGGAAATAACATTTAAGTCAATATGGATTATGAAAGTTGTGCTTGAGGTTTGCCCAGCATCCCTCTTATTTCTCAACTCATTGAGATAGGTTGGACAATTCCCTTTCAAATGACCTATCTCACCATACTCAAAGCATGGATTGTTTTCGGTTACCTTAAGCTTCATAAGCTTAGGTTTTGGAGGTTCCGCTTTGATCTTCCCTTCCCCTTTTCCTTTGATGTGCCCTTCTCCTTTGGCAACATTTGCCTTGGGATCGGGAATGGCCTTTCTATTGCCTCCCTTATTGATCTAGAGGATAGGTAGAACCTTTCTACCCATCCCTGCCTTAGCTGTTGTGAGCATTGCGCGAAACTCACCAATGCTCTTGTCCTATCCATTCATATTGTAATTCATTATGAACGTCTCAAACCTTTAGTTAGGCCATTAAGGATCAAATCCTTGGCCAACTCCTTTGAGACAGGACAGCTAAGCCTCTCGAGGCGGCCTCAACATCGTCGGGGTCGGGTTGGTTAGGAATAGGATCATCAAGGACATTTGCTTTTTGCTCTTGCTTGAGAACAATTCTCAAGTTTCGAGACCAGTCCATAAGGTTATTATGGTACAGACGATCCCTCTCTAAAATAGTTCTCAGTGATAGGGTATGGACGGTCGGGGTGGTAGCATTATTGTTTGCGGCCATTCAACAAATTTTACAAAGTTCTTTTAGTATTTCTGAAAAATTTCATTTTAATTATTAATACCCTTTATGTCTCATAGACAATTAATAATTAAAATCTAGAATCCAACGTTACATTCAAATAATGGTTAGGTGACCTTTATCCCATTATTCAAATTAACAAGGTAGTCAACATTTGACAATTACAACCTCTTGCAACTTCTAGCGGTATGGGATCGACTTTAAACATCATATGTAAAGTCGGCATGTTAATCCCATCAACACCATTTGGAAACCATATTTTAGGTGATCCATTCAACATGGTTTGCAAATCAAGTTACCCTACTTGCACACACATGTGAGTTTACCAACACAAGTGGTTAGGTGACCTTTATCCCACCAATGTGGTATTCCCACCTTAAGTCATAAGTTCCCTCAAAATGGTTAGGTGACCTTTATCCCATTAAGAGTTTCCAAATGACTTAAGTGTTGTGCAAAAGGACGGTGTTAAACTTGTTTGAAAAGGGATTTTTAGTTTTCATTAATTCTAGTTTTGAAAACTCTATGTACCTTGTATTTGCATGCTTTCAAATGCAAGGTATCTTATGGTTTATCTTTAATAAAACCTCTTTTATTAAATCATTAATCCTTTTAATAACCTTTTATTAACCACTTAATGATTAGAAACCATAAATTTTCAGCTTGTTAAGTTTGCTAATGAGTTTGTTATGCATATCCAAATATCAAATAACAATCATACAACAAACAACCAAACAAGCATAATATAAACAACCACAATGTGCATAACCATAGCTACTATTGTGACCACACTTGTTTGCCATCACAAGTGTGGTCATTTGGTCTTTCCTAAGGGTTGAATACAACACAAAATAGAGGTCTTCTTAGACTCCCACTTGAACTTGCATCCATATGCTTCAAGTCCCTTTTTTGTGTCTTTGATGTCCATCTTTGGGTCTTCATTTTGTGCATCTTCCTTTTACAAAAATTATATCCTAATACATTTTTCTAATAAAAGAAATGCACCTAATTTATTTATTACATAACCAAATGAATAAATAATTATAACCCAAATAATAAACACAAATATTACAACCCAATTGAATGAATTAAAACAACCATTAAAACCATCCAAATCACACAAGGCCTTAAGCTAGGTTATGCACTTTAACAACCAATGATCATATCATTTATTCATATAATGAAACCCCACTTAAAACCACTAAATTTCAGCCAACATAAACTGAAATTTTTGGTTTTAAATATTGTCCAAACAATCAACATTTTATCAACATGTATTTCTTTCAAGATTTCATCACAAGCATGTATGATATAATCTTGAAAGTTGGGGATTCATCAAAACAAAAATGTAGCAGCCCATAATCAGCCTATTATGAGTTTAAAATCATCCTCTAAAACTAATTTTTAAAGGACAAGAACAAGCAAGCTATCCACATAACCGGCTCTTGATGCCATTGTTGGGTTTGTTAGAACATAAAATCATAGTTTAACCTCTTAAACTTTCTGAAAACGCAGCGGAAGTATAGCATTATAACCATGTTTATAAGCTGAAAATTATGTTCTTCAAGTGACCATTCAAGTGTATAAAACAAACCCATAAATCAAAGGATCATTTATGTGAACTAACAAGCTATGAACATATATAAAACTACATAAATCACAGCTTCAGTGAGCTGTGAATCTACCTTACTGCACCAGTGAAAAATCGACAAAAGAAGGTTGAATGATGTCCAATATTCAGCCAAGACTTCAAGGATAGAAGTCCTCAAGCTAGTATACCCCAAGCTCCTTGCAAACACACCTTCTTGTTAGGTAGAAAACACCAAGAACAACTTGAAACCCAGCTTGTTTCTTGCTGAAAACCCTTTTTCAGCAGCTCAAATTCGTAAGTGAGAGAGAGAGATAGAGCTTTAGTTGTTGTTTGCATGTGATGAGAATCATGATCTTGGAATGCAAGAACCTTTCTTGTTATTAGAACACTTCAAGAACAACACAAGAACACATCAAGAACAACACATAATCAGCTCCAAATCCTGCATATGCTGCTGAAAAACCGTGACATATGCTGCTGGAAAAACCGTGAGGTTTTAGAGAGAGGGAGAGAGTTATGTTTCTTGTGTGTCTTGCATGTGATGTTGTTGAGAATATGAGAGTCACTATATGCTAGTTAGTGGAGATGGTCAACCAAATGCATGTGTCTTTCTCCAAGAGAATAACATAGTAGAGAACAATGCATGTGCGTGTCTCCCATGTGTGTCTCCCATGTGTGTCTCCCACTCAAAGACATCAAAGGGACGGTTCTCTTGTTTAAAAAAGATGGTTTTCTTTTTCCTTTTTATAAACAAACACAACACATGCACATCACATGCACATGGATGTTTCTTGTATATAAAAGGAAGACTTTCTTTTATAAATCTCAACCATTAACACACATATAACTAGTCTTTTATAAATAATAAACATACACATATGTATTGTCTAGTATTTTAATTAGTTTATACAATTAACCAATTAATTGTATAAGTAGTATACTCTCATTATTATTTGGTGTTATACAACTAATTTAAATAACACTTCAAATAATATTATTGAACAAGATATCCTAATAAATTATTCCATCTCATATGCAACTTATTTAGAAAACCCATTTTCTAAATTTGGTGTAAATATTTAATTGCATGATCATATCATCAACTAAATATTAATTGGTGTTTGCTAAGCTTGTTATTAGGTATAACCCGACTTGGATCATAACGTACTAACCACATCAATATTTTATGTGTCTTGGGCACATAGAATCCTATAATAACATCCAACTGCTCAAGTTACAATCATAAACAACACACAATGATAACAATACTCTAAAAGATAAATGTTTTACCACAGGTGAGAATATTTCATTATAATCCACACCAGCTTTTTTAGTAATAGTAAGTCCTTTGGTAACCAACCTGGACTTGTACCTAGGTTTCTTAACCTCTTGAGTTACCTCATTTAACTTGAAAATCCATTTACAACTCACCAGCTTTTGATCCTTTGGCTTATCCACCAACACCTAAGTATTATTATTATATAATGACTCCATCTCTTCATTTATTGCTTGAATCTACTACTTCTTTTGATAACAACCTTAATACAAGTCAGTGGTTCATTTACACTCTTAAACTGTGCTATACTAAACACAAATGCTTATATATCTTCAATTGTTTTATATCTAGGAGGAGATATAATTTGCCTTTTAGCTCTATCTCTTGCTAGATTGTTACTGGAACTATTTATGCCTCCACTAGTGTTAGAATCATTAGACACTTCACCGTGTCTTTCATCATCAGAGAATAACTCCACCTCAATTTGATCACCCTTTACTTCATCCAACTTTCTATGCCCACAGTTTTAATCAGATCTTTGTACATCGCATTTTCTTTGAATACAACATCCCTTCTCACTATGGCCTTAGGGCTCCCTTCATCAAGCGTCCATAGCCTATACCCTTTAACACCATCAAGGTAGCCTAAGAACACACATCTTTGAGCTCTAGGCTCTAACTTTCCCTAACTTAAATACGCATAAGCTAGAGAACTATAGACTTTTAAACCCTTATAGTTAGCCTTGTGTCTTGACCACAACTTTATAGAGGCTTTCATTTCTCTAGTTAAAGATGGTGATCTATTTATCAAATAAGAACAGTAAATCCTTCTGCCTAGAAACTCTTAGAAGTTCTTGAACTAATCAACATACACCTTATTTTGTTTAACAGAGTCATGTTCATCCTTTCAACAAGATCATTTTGTTTGGGTGTACCAACAACCGTCAAGTGCCTAACAATACCATGATATTTACAAAACTTTCTAAACAAATTGTTACAAAAATCTAACCCATTGTTTGTTCTGAGTTTCTTAACCCTCTTTTAGTCTATAATTCCACCATTATCTTCCATTTTTTAAATGTCTCAAAAGTTCATCCTTGTGTTTTAGTACAAATACCCAGACTCCTAGACTCCCTTTGAGTATTATCAATTATAAAGAGAAATTCCCTGCTCCACCTAGAGATTGAGTTTTAGAAGGCCCCCACAAGTCTACATGAACATAATCCAAACATTCTTACTGGTGTGCATGCCCTGCCAAAATTCACTCTTTTTGACTTGCCAAGCACATAATTCTCACAAAATCCAACTTCATAATTATTGAGATTACCAAGTACACTTTGTTTGTTTAGCTTAACTATACCTTAGGGGTACTAATATGACCCAAACTCTTATGCCAAAGTATAACCATGGACTCCTCTTTTGTGTATACAACTGACACATCCCCACCAGGAACCACTTCACCATACAAGAAGTAAGTATTATTCCCCTTTCTTAAACTAAACAACACAACCATGGATCCTTTTATAACCTTTGATCTACCATCTTCTAGACTTACATGAAAACCCTGATTTCAAACAAACTTATTGATAATAAGCTTCTTTTCAAATCAGGAATGTACCTCACATTTACAAGATAATCATGGAACCATTCTTTAACTTAAAAGAAACAACACCAATGCCCTGAATCTTGTATTGTCTGTCATCTCCTAACAACATCCAGAATCCATAATCCACTCATCTCTTACATCTGACTTAGTCACTACCATAACATTTGCACTTGCATAGACATCTTGCGACTCCTCTTGTGTTGATCTAGTCTCGTGACTCTTTGTACCACAGGATTCTTTTTTCTTATTTTTCCATTCAGGACAATCTCTCTTGAGATGTTTGTCAGAATTACACACAAAGCACATCCTCTTTACTCCCTTGATTTGTGATCACCCTTTTCTTTGGGAACCTATGCTCAGATCTCCATCACACAAACAAGCCATCACACTACAAGAAAGGAGGTTAATACCGGCGACACCATTAGCGGCGACAAAGGAGTGGTCGCCGCTAATGGTCCGAGATCCATTACTTTCCTATTCAGTTAAATTGTAGTCGTTGATTAAATGGAAATCTAACGGCTAGGATTTTCCGTACCTTTTAGCAATAGCGGCGACATCCTTTAGCGGCGACTCGTCGCCGCTAATGGTCTTTTTCCCCAATATCTTCCTCCTGCGCGCGACATTCAGTCGATCTTCCCTCCACCAAATTCCACCTACGCGCGCATCTCCCCCTCGCCGGCCTGTACATTCAGTCGAAGCCTCGCCGCCGGCATCTCCCCCTCGCCGGCCTCTCCCCCTCGCCGCCTCTCCCCCTCGCCGGCGACTTCCCGGCTCTCTACTGTCGCCGCTTCTTGTCGTTTCCTTGCTGCTTCTTGTCGCCGGCTTCTCCCCGCCGGCTTCTCCCCTCGATCGTGGGCGTCTCCCCTCGCCGGCCTCTCCCCTCGCCGGCTTCTCCCCTCGCCGGCTTCTCGATCCCTGCCTGCTGCTTCCTTGCTACCTCTAGTCGCTGCTACTACTTCACCGTCGCCGCTAAATCCGTCTTTGAAGGTAAATTTTTTAGTTTTCTTATCAAAGATTTTGATGAAATTAAGTATTATTGTCACCATTTGCTTGATTTAACGTGTATTTGTGTATATTTCCTTGAAGGTATTAATTTGTGTATTTAATGGGTGGAATAAGCTATGAAACCTTGATTTGAGGTGCATCTTATTGGTTATAAACCTTCTAACCTTAGGGCTTTTTTTAAGGTGATATCTATGGCCTTAGATGGCTCGAGGGCTTGAGTCATGAATTGGGATGAATGTGAATGATTTTTGCCAACTTGCGAATCTAATGCCTATTTGTTGACTAGGATAGTTAACATATAAGAAAAACGTGTATGTGGTATTGTCAATCTGACTTGTTTGGTTGACCATTCACACGTATGCATATAAAAACCTCAACAATACTTAATTTAATCAATTATTAAACTTGATTTAACTTGTATGTGAGGTTGCGTACTTTTAGTAGTTTCATTGTCCTAGGCATCTAACATGGTACATTGGTACAAAGCATCACTTATGTTATATTTTTAGCGGTTTTTTAAACCATTTGTTTACTATGTGATTTTAATTCTCAACCTAATCAAGAAGGACACATTACTTAACACCTTGATACTGCTTACATGTTTACTTAACTTCAAATAGTCGTGGTCAATCTGACTTGTTTGGTTGACCAAACTCACACATATGCATATAAAAACCTCAACAATACTTAATTTAATCAATTATTAAACTTGATTTAACTTGTATGTGAGGTTGCGTAGAATAAATCACTTTTAGTAGTTTTATTGTCCTAGGCATCTAACATGGTACATTGGTACAAAGCATCACTTATGTTATATTTTTAGCGGTTTTTTAAACCATTTGTTTACTATGTGATTTTAATTCTCAACCTAATCAAGAAGGACATATTACTTAACACCTTGATACTGCTTACATGTTTACTTAACTTCAAATAGTCGTGGTCAATCTGACTTGTTTGGTTGACCAAACTCATGTTGGAAAGCTAAACGTATTTTCATGTTGGACTCCAAACCGGCTCAAATTCATTTATCCCAAACTCAAACTCGTAAAATTTCATGTTAAGTTAATATCGTATTTTCACATCCGATCCAAATTTCACCATCTTAACTTTGTACTATCCCTTATGCGACCATTTTTAAGCATCTTTATTAACTTGACATACGTATGTATGCAATCTTCACAAGTCAACATTAGTTTCGTGTATGAGATAAGATATTCAAAAAGTGGGTTTAGCATCCTACCCTTGTAAATTCTCTACTTTATGTTTCAGTTGCATCATGGTTGTCGATAAAAGTTGGCTTAACAATCCAAACCGAAGCTCAGAGGAGTACAATAATGGACTCAATTCTTTTCTTGAGATGTGCAAGAATCTGGTAGACAATAGAGGTTATGTTTTTTGTCCATGTACTAAATGTCGGAATTCGGTCATGCTATCTTTGGTAAAAGTGAAGTATCATTTGTACGCATGGGGTTTTCAGCGTAGTTATTCAGACTGGATTTATCATCATGAACCCTCAATTTCTCAAGTTGTAGTACAAGATGAAGTTACGTCTACTAATGATATGGCTGGCGTTATTGAAGATCTTATGGAAGTGAATACCAACCTTAATAAAGAGAACCCTTGTACAGAGAGTGAAAGTGTCTGTGATGATTTTGAAAACTTGTTACATGAAGTTCAGTCAGAATTATATCCCGGTTGTACTAAGTTTTCTTCCCTTGACTTTTTAGCAAAGCTTATGCATATCAAGGTGAAAAACAAATGGACAAATAGTTCGTTTGATGAGCTTCTTAAATTGTTGCAATCTTCACATCCAGAAGGCAACAAGATTCCCCCTTCACATTATGTTGTCAAAAAGACACTAAAGAAGATTGGTTTAGGGTATGAGTCGATACACGTGTGCAAAAATGATTGTGCTCTCTTCTGGAACGACCACAAGTTGTTACAGAATTGTCCCGTTTGTAAGGAGAGTCGATGGGTTGATACAAACACAAAGGGTAAGAAAGTAGCTCACAAGGTGTTACGATACTTTCCTTTGACCCCCCGCCTACGACGTTTGTATTGTTCAAGGCACACGGCAAAGGATATGATATGGCACAGTACTGGACGATCAGAAGAAGGTACGATGCGTCATCCTGTTGATGGATCTTCATGGAAAGAATTTGATAAAAAATACTTTAACTTTGCAAAGGAACCCCGAAATGTTCGCCTAGGGCTTGCAGCTGATGGTTTTAATCCATTTGGTAACATGAGTTCAGCTCATAGCACGTGGCCGGTTGTACTCACCACATACAATTTGCCTCCATGGTTATGCATGAAAGAGTCCTCATTCATGTTAACTTTATTGATTCCTGGCCCTAAATCACCTGGGAAGGATATGGACGTTTTTCTTAGACCGTTGGTGGATGAGCTTAACGAATTATGGCATACAGGCATACGTACTAAAGACGCGGCAACAAACACATTCTTCACGATGAAGGCGGTGTTGTTATGGACTATAAACGACTTTCTAGCCCGTAGTAGTCTATCAGGTTGGAGCGGACAGGGATACAAAGCATGCCCGACTTGCAACGAAGACACTCCTTCAACACGCGTAACAAATAAAGTTGTATATGTTGGTCATCGTCGGTTCTTAGATGCTAACCATCCATGGAGAACAAATTTGGAATTTAATGGACAACCAGATACAAGAGCACCTCCTAAACAATTTAGTGATGCTGATGTACAGGCTCAACTCGATCGTTTACTCCCTCGTCTACCGGGCAAGCATCCTAGTTTTGGAGGTGTTATGAGAAAGCGAGAGGAGTTTGAGTTAAACTGGTCTAAACGAAGCATATTTTTTGAACTTGAGTATTGGTCTTCTTTGCAGCTTAAGCACAATTTAGATGTGATGCATATTGAGCGAAATGTGTGCGATAGTTTGCTCGGTACTCTTTTAATGAATGATAAAACAAAAGACACGTCAAACGCACGTGTTGACTTGGAAAAGCTAAACATTCGAAAGACGTTGTGGTTGAAAAAAAATGCTAATGGCAAGTTATGTAAGCCGCACCCAAAATACTCATTCCAAGTCAATGATCGAAAGCTTTTCTGTGAGTTTATTAAAAATGTTAAATTGCCAGATGGGTTCGGATCTAATATTAGCAAGAGAGTGACAGATAATTATACAAACATTACTGGGTTGAAATCTCATGACTGTCATATTCTAATGCAACGTTTGATGCCAATTGGGGTTAGAGGATTTTTGGCAAGGGATGTATATACACCAATAATCGATCTTTGTATGTTTTTTAAGCAACTTTGTTCTAGAACATTATTGGTTGAAGATATGAAGAAAGCAAAACTTGCCATTCTGACAATCTTATGTCAGTTGGAGTTGATATATCCTCCTGCTTTTTTTGACATCATGGTTCATTTGGTTTTGCACTTACCTGATGAAGCGATTCTTGGAGGTCCAGTGTGTATGAGATGGATGTATCCATTTGAAAGATATATGAAAAAACTTAAAAATTATGTAAGAAACAAGGCAAAGCCAGAAGGTTGTATAGCCGAAGGCTATATTGCGAAGAAGCTCTATCATTTTGTTCGAGGTACCTTCGAGATGTTGAAACTCAGTTCAATCGCCCCGACAGAAACGAGGATGTTGTTGTCGAAAAAAGAAAGTTGTGGGTGTTTGAGTCTCTTTGTCGTCCGGCTAGTGCCTTGAAGATCAAACATCTTTCTGTAAGCGAAAAATTAAAATTGGAATGGTTTGTCCTCGATAGCATCGAAGAAATTAGGAACTACATGAAGTAAGTGTTACTATCATTAACTTTTCATAATATATTGTTAAGTATTTATTTTTTCCTTACTTGTATATTTTTATTATCAATGTAGTGAATTCAAATCTGAAAAGCCCCATGATGATGTTCAAACTAATTTTCCTATGTGGTTTCTTGAGAAGGTAATACATATATAGTTGTCAATTAGTTATACATATCTATATAACATGTGTATAACTATATATTTCTAACTATATTAGGTCTATTCGATGAAAAAACAAATTCTCCAGAATTTCACTCAGAGTTGTATTCTATTTCCATAGGTGCGAGTATAAATGTCTTTACTTACACCGCGTGTATAGTAAACGGTGTTAGGTTTATGGTACTTGACCGTGATGCACGGCGTACAACACAAAACTCTGGTGTGTTAGTGGAAGGAGAAAATGGTGAGAAGTATTATGGTCAATTAGAAGAGATTATTGAGATGCATTATCCAAATGGTTATTCAACTGTCCTATTTCGGTGCAAGTGGTACGATACTCGAAGGGGTGTTAGATTTGAAAATAATATCACAAGTATCAACACTGATCAAGAATAGGACAAAGAAGATCAACTCATATTTGCTTCGCAGGCCAAACAAGTGTTCTACATCCAAGAACCTTCTCGAGGAAACCAAAACAATAACAACAAATGGGTCGTCGAGCAAGTTAATCATCGAAAAATATGGGATCTACCGTTGAACGAGAATGTACAAACAGTTGACGAGAATGTTCAAAATGTTGACCATGACTTACCCGAAGATCTTGACGTTGTCCATAACAACTCTTCCTCTGGTATAAGATTGTTCATCGACTTTAGGCAATACTTGCCAAGCAGTTCTGCTTCCCAGGGTGAGCCCGCTGAAGTGTCCGAGGATGAGACCGATGAATTGTCTAAGGGCGAGCATGATGAAGTGTCCGAGGACGAATCGGATTATTACACTGAGGGGTTTGAGATTGATACTGAAGTATCTGAGGGAGAGATATCTGAGGGGTCTGATTAAAAGTAGGTTGGAAAACTGTATTCATATTGTATTTGTATTTATATTTTAAAGTAGGTTGTAAAACTGTATTCACATTATATTTTTGACTTCCATATCTTATAACATTTCAGTACATGATGGCCGATGTGATGGGCCATGGAGGAGATGGTTCTGGACAGGACCCCCCACCACCTGGCGGCTTTGGATCTGGGCATGGACACTACGAGGAGGGTTGTAAGTCTTAGTATAAACTATTTATAAATCCTGTGACAGATAATTATTTATTGTGAATGATAATTTTTGATTGATTTTGCAGCACCACCTCGTAGGAAAACTCATGGAATTGCAAAAAACTATCGCCTAGAATCTGAGGTCTTGGAAGGAGGGCGTTTAAGTTTGCAATTTGACAGGCAAGCGACTTTTACCCCGGTTGGACACAAGAAAGATTTGTTTAGCCGGGAAGTGAGGTTATACATGTGGCGGAACATCGCATTTGATAAAGTTAGTTGGAGAGAGGTTTCAGAAGCTCAACAGAATGCATTATACGAGCACCTCGCGGTAAATGATTTATTTAAGTTTATCTTATGTCGAGATCTTTGTTTTTTACTTGACTAACTTTTTTTGTTTATTTTTTTTAGAAATCATTCGATCTAGAGCAGATTGATCGGGACGTTGATCGATCTAAGTTAAAGTTGGGAATTTATTCAATATACATGAAGCGATACAGAGATCGCAAGGCAGATGCAAAAAGGCGTTTTCGAGAGTTTGGAGGGGATGTCGAGAGAGCTCTAGCTAATGTTCCTGAAGGGATGACTCCAGCTAATTGGGAGAGTGCCATTAGACATTTCATGTCAGAGAAGCATCAAAAACAGTCACTCGTTAACCAAGCAAATCGTCAACTTCAAAAATACCCAAACCGAGGGGGGACATCGTCTTATAGCAGCACAACTTATAAAAAGTAATGTTTGGTTTATATATTATTATATATATATATATATATATATATATATATATATATATATATCTTATACGTACTAGTTGTAATAAAAATAATATTTAATGTTAAACAGGCTCAAGTCACCTACAGACGTTCATTGATGCTCATACAGCTAAAGATGGAACGATTTATAGCGCAACAACTGAAACAATTGTTAGTAACTATTTAAATTTAATTTTTTGTTACTTGCATATATAATTCACCTTTTGTAAACTACAGCGGCGATTAGAGGATGAGTTGGCTGCCCAAACTGAAGGAGATAATCAAGTGAATGCGTTTGAAAACGTACTCGGTAGTAGGCGCGGATGGATCCGAGGGATTGGGTTCAAACCTTCTTCAAAAGCCCCGGTTACCCATGATAAGTCTCAACCGCAGCCAACGGTCGCATTCACACGGGTAACAATAACATTTCTTTATAATGACCTTAAATTTATATATATGTTATTAGTTTGGTAAATGTTATTAGTTTGACCCGTTTGACCCGTTTGATGATTGTAGTAGGTTATTTATATAGATAACGATTAAGATTAATAATATTTTATAGGATGAAGATTCCTGTTAGGAACACAAAATATATAGAGATTAGAAGTAACTTTATGCTTTTGAAGGTTTAATGTAGTAACATGATGATTTTCATGGTTTGATGAATCTTCTTTATGGGTCAAATGGGTTGAAATTACATAATGCATATAGTTTCACCCGGGTAGCTTGTTGTTTTTTAAAAGTACTTAACTTACTGTTTTTTAGTGGAATGGGTCAAATAGGTCAAATGGAATATCATCTTGTTTTTTAGATTATTTTTTACTGTTTTTTAGTGGAATGGGTCAAATGGAATTTCATGCTTTTCATAATGGGTCAAATGGGTCAAATGGAATTTCATGCCATGGGTCAAATGGGTCAAATGGAATTAGAGTGAAAATAGGAGTATACATGACCTATATGCGCTTTAACCATGACCTTACTGTTTTTTTATAATTTGATATGCCATGTGCACTTTTAGAATTAGATATGGGTTACATGGAATTTTAGTGGAAATACTTTATGCTTTTGAAGGTTTAATGTAGTAACATGATGATTTTCATGGTTTGATGAATCTTCTTTATGGGTCAAATGGGTTGAAATTACATAATGCATATAGTTTTCACCCGGGTAGCTTGTTGTTTTTTAAAAGTACTTAACTTACTGTTTTGTAGTGGAATGGGTCAAATAGGTCAAATGGAATATCATCTTGTTTTTCAGATTATTTTTTACTGTTTTTTAGTGGAATGGGTCAAATGGAATTTCATGCTTTTCATAATGGGTAAAATGGGTCAAATGGAATTTCATGCCATGGGTCAAATGGGTCAAATGGAATTAGAGTGAAAATAGGAGTATACATGACCTATATGCGCTTTAACCATGACCTTACTGTTTTTTTATAATTTGATATGCCATGTGTACTTTTAGAATTAGATATGGGTTACATGGAATTTTAGTGGAAATACTTTATGCTTTTGAAGGTTTAATGTAGTAACATGATGATTTTCATGGTTTGATGAATCTTCTTTATGGGTCAAATGGGTTGAAATTACATAATGCATATAGTTTCACCCGGGTAGCTTGTTGTTTTTTAAAAGTACTTAACTTACTGTTTTTTAGTGGAATGGGTCAAATAGGTCAAATGGAATATCATCTTGTTTTTTAGATTATTTTTACTGTTTTTTAGTGGAATGGGTCAAATGGAATTTCATGCTTTTCATAATGGGTCAAATGGGTCAAATGGAATTTCATGCCATGGGTCAAATAGGTCAAATGGAATTAGAGTGAAAATAGGAGTATACATGACCTATATGCGCTTTAACCATGACCTTACTGTTTTTTTATAATTTGATATGCCATGTGCACTTTTAGAATTAGATATGGGTTACATGGAATTTTAGTGGAAATATACTTTAACATTGACTTCAAATGCACATGGCTTCACAAGGAATATTTATTAACTTCTTAAGACTTAAATGCACATGGCTGCTTGTGTATGACTTCTTAAGACTTAAATGCACATGGCTGCTTGATAGAAAGAAAGCACATGGCAAGTTAAAATTTGACCCGTTTGATCTTAAAATATAAAATGAGACAAAATAGACATTAATATATATGTTATTAGTTTGGTAAATGTTATTACACGGGTAAATGTTATTAGTTTGACCTTAAACATGATTTTTATTGTAGGAACAAATTGATGCTTTGTTTCAAGACCCATATTTTAAAGAACAACTTCAAAATTACGGGCAACATAAACAGTTAGTGATGAGGACGGTGAAGACGATGAAGATGATGAAAATGATGAAGCTTAATTGATGGATGTTGACTTAATTTAGAATGTAATATTGTAATGTACGTATGAATGGATGTTGATTAGCGGCGACTTGGTTTAGTTTTTAACGAATTGAATGATGGATGTTGACTGTACGGTATGAATGTATGCAGGTTGTTATGTAATATTGCAGGTTGTTATGTAATATTGCAGGTTATATGTAAAAATTTGTATTGGAAAATATGGAAAAACTGAAAAATGCAGCAAGAAGCTGTAAAACCTGCACAGGGGTTTTAGCGGCGACTAAAGGCATTAGGGGCGACTGTTTTTCGTCATTTTTGAGGCCTTTAGCGGCGACTCAATAGCGGCGACAAAGGGTCATTAGCGGCGACACGTTAGCGGCGACACATTAGCGGCGAAAGTTTGACCATTAGCGACGATTTATTACCGGCGACTTTTTAGCGGCGACGTGTCGCCGCTAAAGGCAATAGCGGCGACATTTTGGGTCTTTAGCGGCGACTTTAGTCGCCCCTAAAGACCTGTCTTCTTGTAGTGTCAACACCATCTTCTCTAGTTTCAGCTCTTTTCTTTAAGTCTTTAGAGTGGATGACCGTTAATTTTTAACGTTAATTAGGTGCCAAAAGTACTTTTTACCTCTCTACTAAAAGATAAAATAAATAAAAAAGAATTAAAAGTAGGTAGGTCATTTTTAATTAACTATTATAGATATTAATTATCTATTTTTTTGTCATTACCCCAATCCCACCCCAAGTTTCAGGCTTCTAGCCCACCCTATGTCAGCGACCGTCACAAGCACCGCCACTAACCATCTCTGGTTGCTTGCTGCGGCTCAAGATCCAACCACCAGCATCACCACCCTCGTCTCTTACTCATCTTCTTGAATTTGACACTGCTGGAGCAAGGCTTTCAAATTTACCACCCTCAGCTCGTCTCTCTCTCTCTCCCCCCTCTCTCTCTTTCATTCCCCCTTATCTCTATCCTATTCCCCCATTAAGTCCGACCGCCACCACTTCCCCCCCAAGTACGACCACATCCCCACCACCATCAATCATCACACCATCGTCATCATCATTGCACCACCATTATCACAGCTAGCGCCACCATCATCACAGCTAGCGCCACCATCATCGCACGTAGCACCACCATCATCGAACCATCGCACCACTTCCGCTCTCAAGTAGAAGCCTCCGTTTCCGGCGGTAAAATTGGCACCAGAACCAACTCCACCTATCTATGGTGCCATTTATTTGGTTGTTTGTTCACAAAACGTTTCAAGGGTAAAATGGGAAAATGAAAAGAATATGCTGACTTGATGACTTAGATGATCAGTAGTGATTCTAGACTATACAACCCAAAAACAACAAAAGTAAAAGATTTGTAACAAAATGGTTAGAGCTAACATATAAAAAATTCAATATTGAAACAACATGCTCTGTATAAATATTAACATGGAATCGGATCCAACCACTACCATCACTGAAACCGCCTCCAGCTTCTAAAGGTGGTGATTCTGTGTATTTGTGTTTATTTAAAGAAGATGAAAAAATACAGGTGAGCGTAAGAATAAGAGAGGGTGAGGTGGGGGTAAGAAGTAATTACTTTTAATATATAAGCTTAACTGAAAAAACTAACGGTCATCCACTCTAAAAACCATGAATGTTATGGTTAGACAAACAAGGTCATCCACTCTAAAGACCATGAATGTTATGGTTAGACAAACAATTGCGACCAATCGTGAGATTTTTCAAAGGTGGGACCAATATTGCAATATGAGTATGCTACATGGACCAACCATGTAATTAACTCTATATTTTTTTGAACGGTTAATTAAGTCACTTACAAGCCACTAACCCACCCGATGATCTCCGCTGCTCAAATATGGGGTCTTAGGGCATTAGGGTGGCACCTCTGAAGCGAAGCCCGTGCATCAGTCATTACTTATCAGTTTTGAACCTAAGACAATCCTCAAGAGCAACTCATCGTAACTAAGAAAACCCCAGACTCACTTAAAACCCACTTTTATTTTATCACATGTAAAGCTTGAACCTAATGCTCCATATGAGATATTATATTACCTTAATGTAGCCACTTGGGCTAGAGTTAATTTCATGGTTGGTTTGATAAGTTTGATGATCATTCTGTAGCGTAGGAAGTATTTATTATTTTTAAAGTTAAAATTATACTCATACTTAAAAGTAAAGCTCGGTTGATATTTTTAATTTTTTATTCCTACTAAACTCATCTTATATTATATGTTTTAATATGTAGTTGGAGTGGTTAGAGCGTAGGACATGCAGTTCTTTGTTTTTGTTTTTCCTTCTCCTTTTCTTTTATTCTTTTGATATATATTTTTTTCTTTTTTTTTCAATCCCATTTATTTTTCTTGAGCGATTGAAATTTCAACGTTAGGTTTTATTTACGACGCAACGTATTACACATAATATTTTTTTCTATCTACATCAAAATGCGCCGCATCACGAGAGTTAATTTTTATTTTAAAAAGCGGGTTGCTTTACTTTTCACCGTTAATTTAGTTCGGAAACGAACGGGACGATTTTAATCTATACTTTATCATGCCGCATACCGCATACGACGTCATTGCAAGTGCTTTTTTATTTACGTTTATAGTAAGTCTATGATTTGACATAAATTTTATTTGGAAAAAAGTCGGGTCTAATATAATACGTGTTCCTTCAACGGTATGAATTCGAATTACCCTACGTTTTAACGTAAATTTTATTTGCAAATGAGTTAAGTCGGTTGTAATCTATACTTTTATCACACTACGTCCAATACTGCCGCAATACGCGGCGGGTAAAAAAACTAGTTCATACTTTAATATTAAAGAAGACAACTACATATAAAACAGTTTGAAGTTTTAAAGAACTTAAACGTTAAAATTTTTGTCTATACTTTTATGATAACATAACATGTGTTTCAGTTTAATCAATATAAATAACATACAATACATTTTTCTGAGGAAATAAACTACTTAATTAACTTTCACATAAATCATCTCTGTCCTTAAAAAAGAACATTTTGAATTCATTTCCTTTTTCTTCTTTTGAACTGCAAACCATAACCTTTACAACCCAATATTAGTTTAAGTATATACTATTTTGAATGCATTTTTAAAACATGACTTCAAACTCAAAACGAAAAGGAAGACCCCCGAATTATAAATATTATTTTATTGATAAGAAAGAACAACTTAATATTAAATTACAAATAAAACTGACCCCAATAATTATATGGGTGGGGTTATTGTACAATAAGGAGAAAAACTAAAAAAAGACAACAATGATTATTAATATATTTGATCTTAAATCCAAGAAAATTTGTATTAAATAACGGTAAATAATTAAAATTTTAAATGATAGATCAAGGTTATTTTATTATTAACAATATTTTTTAATTTCATTTTCTTTAAACGCTCATTAATTTTACATACAAAATTTTCTTTTTTTAAAAATTACGCCATAAAAATAAGTGTTTTTAATCTTTAAAATGCCTATAATATTGATACATAAAAAACAAAGTTTTTTCTCGTTACTTCAGCTCATTGTGTAATATCATGTCATTGTGTAGTATTTAGCAGGTAATTCTGGAATATTTATCAAATTATTTTGGCTAATGTTGATCATTTTGTTATACATTGTGTTTTTTAAAAATAATAATTTTCAAATAACACAATGTAATTTTTTTCTTATGTTTTTAAGTTCATTGTGTAATCTTGATAAGTTCATTGTGTAATAATCATCAAGCACCTCATTATCTTTATTATTAATCATCGAGTCTAGCGCTAGTCAATATGTTATCCATTGTGTCTAATACTAATCATTGTGTTTCTTAAATTGATGATTTTCAAATAAAAAAGTTGAAATGCAACTTGTTTTATGTTTTTTCTAGTTCATTATATAATTCTGATTAGTTGATTGTGTAATACTCGTCAACCAGCTTATTGTGTCTATTACTAATTATCGAGTCTAATGTTAGTTATTGTGTTACCCATTATGTCTAATGTTGACTATTGTGTTATGTATTGGGCTTATCAAAATAATGACTTTCAAATAACACAATATTAAAAATGTATTTTTTTACGTTCTTTAATTCATTATGTAATACTGATCATGTCATTATGTAATCGTCAAGCAGGTCATTGGGTATATTGCTGATTATCGAGTATAGTGCTGGTAACTGTGTTACCTTTTGTGCCTAATGTTGACCATCGTATTTTTTTAAATAATAATTTTTAAATAATACAATAAGTAGAAATGTAAACTTTTATGTTTCAAGTTCATACGCATCTCTGATCAGATAATTATGTAATTCTCATCAATTCAGAAGATTACACAATTACCTGATAAAATTACACAATGAGTTAGAATCGTGAAAAAAATTGTTTTTTATATCTACACTATATGCGTTTTACAGATTAAAAATACTCGTTTTTATGGTGTAATATTTGAAAAAATAATGTTATATGTAAAAATATAAATGTTTAAAAAAACATGGAAATTGAGAAGCTGGAACATTACCAATTTTTCCTTTAACTTAATTTTGATCAAAATGACATTCGACAATATCTTAATTCTTCTTATACTTTTTAGTTTTAAATACTTTATATTTGAATCCTTCACTTATTATACATCTTTATTTTCCTCAACGTCAATGATAATCTAATTTATTAACTATCTTTTTTTAAACGACTAATTGGATCTGGCAGATCATTGTTTTATCCGATTTATCTGTATTACTCGAGTATGTTACATGAGATCCGACTCAACGGGAAACACACCATAGGTGAGAGAGAACCTTTTGGCTCAACCTGAAACCCTTTTCCTTGTCATAGATAGGACTTGGACCAAAAATTTCTATCTATTTTAATGAAGTCTTGAGATATGTCATCTGAATTATTTGGGTTAAGGATTCTTAGCTATGAGTTTCATCCTGAATTAGTTGGGGGTGTGGTTTTGTTTGAGAAACAATAAATAGATCCGATTAAAATAACATTTATCATTCGAAGCAGGATTGTACGAATTTGGTTAAAAAGATATGAATGGAAGTGATTAGTCATTATACTTATCGGATTACATAATCCGGGGATTTCATTATACTTATCGGATTATATAATCCGGGGATTTCATTATACTTATCGGATTACATAATCCGGGGATTTCATTTTAATATCCTTAGAATTCAAATTTGGTGATGGGTACAGAAAGTGAATAAATATGAAGGAAGGTTAAAGATGAATGAATATTTAATGGGGCGATTAATAATAATAATTTACAAATTTAATTTGATTTTGTGGGCCCATTTGAAAATATCTGTAGAAACTGAATCACCAGTAGCGAGGCGTTGACCAGCCGCAAGGGTAATTATATCTTGGATCAAGTGGAAGTTGCCTAGAATATCGACGTGGGCCCCGCTGTGGGTCCCCCGGCCCTGGAGAAGGTTGGAAGGGGGGTTGCGGTGGTACTCACGGAGACGGACGTACGTCTTCATTCCGGAGGGGTTGAATCTTGTCTTCCCCCGCCACCCTTTGGCGCACATGAACCCCGCACTCAGCGCTGGCACCGTCTCGTCACCATCCACCGTGTACACCCCGTCCTTCAGACACACGTGGGCCCCCCCTCCCCCTCCTGCTGCTGCGTTGTTGTCTATCTGGAACGGAATATTATTATTATTATTATTATTGTAGCATTCTGTAGCTGTCACCTCCTTATACACATACGCCCGTTCCGTTGGAATTCCAACGCCGTACATGGAGTATATATATCTCCATCTCAGGAGCATTAGGCAACCTATATATATATATATATATATATGTATATACATAAATATTCATCCATTACTCATCATTTCAAACTCCATCAGATCATCATGTTACTAGCTTAATTAATTACTTACTTTGTCTCCAATGCGTTGGACCAGTACTTGTAATGCGCGTATTTTGGGTCGTCAAGATCCTCAGCCAAGCCGTGTGAGAAGTGAGTGTTTCCCCGTTTCATCATCTTCGGAGCCACATACTCAAGCAGATCCACAAGGTCATCCGCCGTATACGCCTTGTAATCTGCTATCGCCTTGATACCACCAGCCCCCATCTCATGATACTCCGTCCACACTTCACCACACGTGCCATTCGCATAATTATTATTACCCTTCACACCATTCTAAAAACAAAACCCAACCCACACGCGCGTATGTACATATAATTAATATTAATCTACAGATCAACTTCTAGAAAAACAAACAAAACATGCAACATAAATAAATAAATAAATAAATAAATAATAATGATTATATACTTACCCTGAAGTCTACACGTTGGATCTGTGATGAATGTAACTCCGCCGCATCTCTCCCGAACGATATAAATTAATCTTCCATAATTAGGATTATTTGTGGCTTGGCCGTTTTGAGTGGAAAGTGAGGTTGTGTTTTGTTGGGTCTTATTATGCGGAAAGTATCCTTCCTCAGGTGACCAATCGAGTCCGCCCCAGATGGTTTCACCGCCTTTTGGAATCATGGACATCGTTGAGTCCCACGTGCGGCTCATTCTCATGATGTGTTGCAGTGTTTGAATGTGAAATACATCCGACTCCAGAACGCCTGGTGCAATGCCCCTGTAATTAATTAATTATATATATATATATATATATTAATTAATCAACTTAACATTAATTCTAGCTAATATTGATGATCACCTAGACTAAATGTAGATATTGTATAGTATACCTAGCGAATGCAACATCTTTGGCTTCAGCAGAAAAAAGGCCCGCTAAAGCTTTTGGGGCGCCTAAAAGCGGTCCACCGATGTTCATGATAGCCTTTATGTGTTTAGCACACCAATCAGAACCACCTCCACCACCCATTGGAGCAGGCGCTTCAACCCATTTCATGAAATGCAAAAAATAAAGAACACCCATCGAGTGTGGAATAATAACTGCCTTTTCACCACCGTTCACTTGAACCATTAATTCTATATTGCTCTTTATACGACTCAGAGTCTGGTCTCTTACCTATATATGTATATATATATATCAAAACATGCATTAAACTAAACATATATAGCTAGCTAGGTAATTATATATATATAAACATGTACGTACGTACCTCTGTGTTCTGAATGATAGTCTCCAGTCATATGCAGCCATGTACATATTCTTTTCTTCGTAGCCAACACGAGCCAAGTTAGCAATCAGAACAGCCCAAACAAAGTAGCCCGGAGCAAAATAGTCAGCAGCCACAAGACCGCTGACTGGCCTCACCCGTATCCCAGATGGGTCCAAACCCGTTTCATTGTCTAGAGACATATGTTGAAGCCAGCATGATGGCCTGCATCACATCACACATCACATGATCACATGCATGCATGCATGCATGGTATATATATATATATAGTTATCAACCACGTATAGTGGGTGCCCAATAGATCGACAAGATGAATTGAATATGCATGCATGTCCGCATGTGGTACCTCTTATAGACTTCACCAAATGTGCCACCCCAAGCCTCTTTCGGAACAAGCCGTCGGCGCATTCATGACCCTCCCAGAGCTCAAGGCCGCCGGTGACGATCCCCGGCACAAAGACTGATGTTGAATGACTCAAACTCTTGGATTATGCAGGAACTTTTAATCATGTGCATGCATCCATGCACACGTGCTTTATTTATGTTTGAATAATTCTTTGTTATTTTGAATAAGTAGCCTAATGTCTAACAGCTAGTTTGTTAGGTTAGGCTAGACTTTAGGGTGGTTCCACTTTTTCAGTTACTTTTGCTAGTATATATAGCTAGCTTTATTCATGTATTTCATGCACTGCATTCTTGTTTCTCAATAATATAAAAGTTCCTCAGCATTGTTTCATTTCTTAGCCCTTCATTCGAGTTCTATATACCAACAAATTGGTATCAGAGCTTGTATTCGACTCCATTATGGCTGATACCACTGCTGCTCCTCCAACAACGGTTCCGCTCATTCCGATCTTTAAAGGCGAGGGATATGAGCACTGGAGCCTGCGCATGAAGACGATCTTGCGGTCTCGTGATTTGTGGGAAGTTGTGTTCCTGGGGATAACTGCTGTGAATGAAGGGGCTCCTGATAATCGAGAAATAAAGAAGAAAGATGCCCTTGCTATGTCTCTGATCCAACAAGGTGTCCATGACAGCCTCTTTTCCCGAATTGCTGCTGCTAATTCGGCAAAGGAGACTTGGGACACCCTACGTATCGAATTTCAAGGCGATTCTCAAGTTCAAGCTGTTAAGCTACAAGGACTTCGTAGAGCCTTTGAGAATCTTAGTATGAAGGATGAAGAAACGGTGGGAGACTACTTCTCACGCGTTATGAACAATGTTGGACAACAGAGATCGTTTGGTGAAGAGCTTACAGATCAGAAGGTTGTTGAGAAAGTTCTACGTAGTCTCTCCTCTCGGTTTGACTATGTTATACCATCTATTGAGGTGGTATATGAAACTTCTGATATTACTCCTGTCAAGCTTATGGGACTCTTGCAGTCTCAAGAAGAAAGGATGAACAATAGGAACTCTTTTGAGAGTCCTACGAAAAAGAATGAAGTCCAAGAAGAAAGAGCTCTGCAGGTGGTTCAAGATCAAAGATCTCCACAAGGCAGAGGACGTGGTCGAGCGCCCTTCCGCGGTCGGGGGAATGGTCGAGGAAGAGGACTGGACAGAAGCAAGATCCCACAATGCTATTGTTGCAAGAAATATGGGCATGTCAAGAAAGATTGTTGTACAACAATGAAGACCAAGCCAATGTTGCTGATAATGATGATGATCAAGAACATGCCGAAGGAGATGAAGATCAACATCTCTTGATGACTATTGCTAATCCGGGTAACACTAATCATCTATGGTTTATTGATTCAGGCTGCTCTAACCATATGACAGGATCTAAAGACAGCTTTGTGACTCTTGATGAGTCATTCAAGTTGGGAGTTCGTCTCGGTGACAAGAAGAAACTTAATGTAGAAGGAAGAGGAACTGTGAAGATACGTACAGGAGAACAATCATTCAAACTTTTGGAACATGTGTATTATGCTCCAAAACTTGAATATAATCTCCTTAGCGTTGGTCAACTCATGAAGAAGGCTATGAGCTCCGGTTCTCTAATGGCAAATGTACCATCCTGAACAAAGACTCTCAGAAAATGCTATTGGAGGTGTCAAGAGCAAGCAACAATATGTTTGTTCTAGATGCTGCTAGTTTAGTTTCCATCCAAGACCTTTCTGCTAGAGATGCTCAAGCCCTTCGCTGGCACTGTAGATATGGACATCTACACTTTGATGGCCTTAAAAAATTGCATGACAAGGAGATGGTAATTGGTCTTCCAAAATTCACAATTCTGTATTTTGTGAAGCTTGTGTTGCAGGGAAACAAGCTAGAGGTTCTTTTCAAGCCACCTCATGGAGAGCTCAATACAAATTGGAGTTGGTACATACTGATGTATGTGGATCCATGCACATTTCAAGTCTAGGTAATAGTGTTTATTACCTACTATTCATAGATGATTTGACTAGAATGAGCTGGGTTTATTTTCTAACCAACAAAGTGATGTGTTTACAAAGTTTAAAGTGTTTAAAGCCTATGTAGAGAAAGAATGTGGAAGTGCAATTAAGACCTTGCGATCTGACCGAGGTGGGGAATTTTGCTCACAAGAGTTTAACAGCTTTTGTGAACAAAATGGTATCAAGCGAGAACTGACCATACCCTACACTCCTCAACATAACGGGGTGTGGAGCGGAAGAACCGAACCGTTATGAACTTGGCCAGAAGCATGTTGTATGAGAAGTCATTACCGGCCTATTTGTGGGCCGAAGCTGTTGCCACTGCCATATACACCATAAACCGATCACCATCGAAAGCTCTTGACAACCGAACCCCACTGGAAGCTTGGACCGGTAAAAAAACCCACTGTCTCTCGGTTGAAAACCTTTGGGTGTGTTGCTTATGGTCTTGTACCTACTCAGTTAAGAAAAAACTAGACAATAAATCTGAGAAGAATATTTTTATTGGATATTCTAATCAAAGCTGTGGCTACAGATTGTTCAACCCAGAGACTAAAAAATTCTCAGTCAAACGTGATGTGGTATTTCTTGAAGATACCAAATGGGCATGGACTAATGTTGAAAATTCATCCAAGCAAGTGTACTTCTCTGATCCATTCCCATGTGAAAGTGATTCCAACTTTACCAACACTAGTACTTCACCTACTCCTACACCTACCTCCCAAGAGTCAACCCCTAATGAATTGTCACCATCACAACCCATACAAACCACACAAACCTACACCAATTTGCAGCCTTCTACCTCCATACCTCTCGGCCCACAAAGCAATCCCATTTCACAGCCTATAAACAACATATCCGAAACTTCCAGGAGGGTTACTAGACCTCCTAGATGGCTACAAGACTACCACTCAGGTGAGGGCCTATCAGATGATGATAATAATATGTTAACTTGTCAATTTGCTCTTACTTTGACAGATCCTATTAATTATGAGGAGGCTATTAAACACAAAGAATGGAAGGAAGCAATGGTTACTGAACTTCAAGCCATCGAAAAGAACAACACTTGGCAGTTAGTTCCATTGCCTCCAGGTAAGAATGTTGTGGGAGTTAAAGGGCTATTCAAGACCAAACTCGGATCAGATGGTGAAATTTTAAGGCACAAGGCTCGGTTGGTTGCAAAGGGATACTCTCAAAAATATGGAGTTGACTTTCATGAGACGTTTGCACCGGTGGCTCGGTTCGAAACCATACGCATCATACTCGCGGTTGCTGCTCAAATGGGGTGGAGTATTCATCAGTTAGATGTGAAGACAGCCTTTCTCAATGGGGATCTATCTGAAGATATCTATGTTGCTCAACCAGAAGGATTCCTCATCCCTGATAAGGCTAATATGGTGTTCAAACTGAATAAGGCATTATATGGGTTAAAGCAGTCACCACGAGCATGGTATGCCAAGATTGACAACTATTTTGTCAAGCATGGTTACTTGAGAAGTCATAATGAACCCACCTTGTACGTGAAGAAAGGAAGTACAGGTAATGTTATCTATGTCTGCTTATATGTAGATGATATTATCTATACTTCCTCTTATAGTGCTATGATGAAGGATTTTAAACATACTATGATGAGTATGTTTGAAATGACAGATATGGGAGAACTCAAGTATTTTTGGGTCTTGAAGTAAAGCAAATGAGTGATGGAATTTTTCTATGTCAAGAGAGGTATGCAAATACCCTTCTTGATCGATTTGGGTTAAAGAACTGCAAAGAGGAAGTGACCCCTATGAACTGTAACGAGAAGCTGCAGTTGAATGATGAGGCTAACAAGGCAAATGAAGAGGTATATAGAAGTCTTGTTGGTGGACTTATATACTTAACTCATTCACGTCCTGATCTTACTTATTCAGTAAGCCTTGTATCTCGTTACATGCAACACCCGTCTAAAGTTCACTTGGGTGCAGCAAAAAGGATTCTGAAGTATGTGGCAAGTACTGCAAAATTTGGATATGGTACAGGCGAGCTCAAGGAATTACACTCCTTAGTTATAGTGATAGTGATTGGGCTAGCTGCGCCGATGATCGAAAAAGTGTTTCTGCTTATACTTTTTCTTTGGGTAGTGGGATAATTGCTTGGAAGTCAAAGAAGCAGCAAACTGTGGCACTATCCAGTACCGAGGCCGAGTACATCTCAGCTACCGAAGCTGCACGAGAAGCAATTTGGATCAGGAGAATTCTTGAAGATTTGGGGTTTGTTCAAAGTGATCCCACAGTGATTTTATGTGATAACAACTCAACTATCAACCTATCAAAAAATCCTGTGATGCACAGCCGATCCAAGCACATTGAACTCAAGTATCATTACATAAGGGAGATGGTTACTCAAGAGTTGATCAAGTTGGAATATTGCAGTACTCATTCTCAACTCGCTGATGTGTTAACTAAACCATTGCCTAAAGACAAGTTTGTCCAATTTCGTCATATGATGGGTGTCATGGAGTTTGATTCAAGGAAGGGTGATGTTGAATGACTCAAACTCTTGGATTATGCAGGAACTTTTAATCATGTGCATGCATCCATGCACACGTGCTTTATTTATGTTTGAATAATTCTTTGTTATTTTGAATAAGTAGCCTAATGTCTAACAGCTAGTTTGTTAGGTTAGGCTAGACTTTAGGGTGGTTCCACTTTTTCAGTTACTTTTGCTAGTATATATAGCTAGCTTTATTCATGTATTTCATGCACTGCATTCTTGTTTCTCAATAATATAAAAGTTCCTCAGCATTGTTTCATTTCTTAGCCCTTCATTCGAGTTCTATATACCAACAAAGACCACCGGATGCTTGGGCTCCAATCCCTCTTTCAAGCACTTGAGGTCGGGAGGGTCAGGCAAGGGTCCGGTGATCTTCTCCGTCACGTATTGAGGAAACGAGGACGGCATCGTGTTGTATAGAAACAACAGCAACCACCAGACCGTGCAGATGCATCCGATCAACCAGCAGCAGTTATCCAAACACGAATAATTCTTGATCCGACTACTTGTCCTTCTTCCTCCTCCTCCTCCTCTTTTTACTGGTTTGATTTGGGTTTGCTTATCTTGGTTGTCTTCGTCACCCGTGGCCTGTAGGTCGCCGTCGTCGGTTCGTTTTCTTCTCCGGATGAAGGCCATTCCCATTAATTAATTATTATACATATTCTTGTGTTGAATTGATGAATAGAAATTAAGAAAAAAACAACAAATTAAAGCAAGGGTAATTATTCAATGAATTATTAAGTGATTTGTGTTGTGGTGGGGCGACGGTTGCGTTTGTTGGTAGTGGCGGAGACATACATATATGGTTGGTGTTTTACTACTTTTAGTGGAAACGTACGTGTCTTGGTGATTGTTGACCTCTACAATTCAATCCAATTGAATGTTTGTTTGTTTATTTGGGGCGACATTCATGGGAAATGTGGTTGGTTGACTCTTAAAACACCGGCCACCCAATATTTCATTTCATTTGATTTCGGATATCCGAAAATTTAGGATAGTGAATTTTTGGATTCGGATTCTTTCGGATATCCGAATTCAAAGAAAATTTGTATTATTTAATAATTTTATAAAAATATAATAATTTTTATTAAAGTTTTTATCGGATATCCGAAGTTTTTTATTAAAATGTCCTAATATCTATAAATATCCGAAATATTTAACTAATATTTAATATCTATAAATTTTTATAAAAATATATCCGAAATATCCGAAAATTTTGAAAATCACTATCCGAATCCGAATCCAAAGTTTCGGATATCCGAAGTTCGGATATCCGAATTTTCGGATATCCAAAATTTCGGATATCCGAATTTCGGATTTTCGGATATTTCGGATTCGGTTTCGAATTCGGATATTTTTGAACACCGTTACTTTTAATTTAGAAATTAAAAAAAAGTTTTCAATACATTCTTTAGCGGATATATTTTAGGATATAATTGCTATAAGAGTGATCCATTTTAAACCTAACTAAATCGTTCTATTATTTGAGTATACCCAAACTGATTTGAGTAGACACGAGCTGAATCACTTTTACAATTTAAGTAGCTCGACATGAACCATTTATTGTTTTCTCTTTCAAACTCCCATTCATTCTTTGGAGAGCGAATCGTTATTATCACCTCGATATTTAGTGATCAAAATTAGCTCTAAATTAAGAATGTTTCAAGAGAGATCGTAGTTGTTTGGGCTACTCACACCCTAATCTAGTCTACTACTAATTTATGTTATAATTAATTTACACCAAAGCTCCATAGAGAGGCTTGACCCCTTTATCTAAATGGGGGCACGTACGTGTGTCTTTTGGCCATGTGATTGGAGGAGGACAACTCAACTATTGAGAAGGCCATAACAATGACACTATAGGCCACCCTCTAAATCTTTCAACTTTTAGAATGCTAAAAGGTATGTAGTTAAAGATTCTAACTATTCTACACGCTAGTGAATGAGATATTTTGCTTGACGGATATAAATAAAGAGGTTGACGGAACTTAAAGTATATACGCATGATTAGGCCTGGTAAAACAAGCACATAATTTTCATTTTGTGTCATTATGGGCACTTTGGAAAAGTAAATGGGTTAGGATGGGTCGGATGGGCTATAAAATTTGAATAATTATAACCCGCAGGTCAGGATGGGCCATAAAATTTGAATAATTATGAACCCGCAGGTCAGGATGGGTATATATAGATTACGGGTCACTGAGTCCAATACTCTAATCCTCACTTTTTAAACCACCAGAATACAAACTACAAAGACAGTGGCGAATTGTCGATCCCTTCTTAAACCACCAGAGTTTCCATTGAGTTCTTCAACATCCATTCTCAGTTGTCACGAAACCCTACGAAGGTGACTTTAAAAGCCCTACGAAAGAAGTGGCGAGTGGTGAATTTAGAAGCCCTTCAAAGGCAGTGGCGACAATTGAAACCCTAAGCAGATCATCCACCAAGAAAAAACATGTGATTTCCCAAATCAAGACAAACAATCGGTAATTCGGTACTTTTATTTCAAACTCTCTTTTGATTTTGATTCCTTTCCACTTCGTTAATCTCCCAGGTCGGCTATATGTTTTGACTTTTGAGGACGAAATTGAAAATGAGGGCTTGTATCGTGTTTGTAGATTGCTCTGTGTTTCATATAATAAATAATTGGTCATATTAATTGTGATATGTCGGCCTTTGCACATTTGATGAGTTGAATAATTAATAATAGAGTAAATTACACTTTGCGTCCTTTAGTTTTATAACAAATTTCAGATTTCATCGTTAAACTAAGTAAATTACATTAACATCCTTTATGTTTAAAAAAGCTTACACGTTTCTTCCTATCCTCTAACGGGCGTTAAATTTAGTCGTTAAGTCAGGTCATATGAGGCTAGTTAGATCTTTTTACCCTTCTTATTAAAACCCACCCTCACCCAACATACCCACTCCACATCTTTCTCTCTCTACCCTCTCTTTCTCTCTCTCTACCCTCTCTTTCTCTCTATCTACAAAGTGTGAGTAAATTACAGTCAGGCCACCGGTGGCATGTTTACTCCGGCAACCCTCACTCTGTTCTGTTGAAGAAACAGCTGATATTGCTGTTGTTGTTGTTGAAGAAGCTGTTGTTTCATCATCTGCTGTTGTTGTTTGATCAATTGGGGTTTAGGGTTTGTAATCCTTTGCATTGGTGGTGATGGAGATACGTGATTCTGACCATGTTCGTGATTATCTACCGTAACACAAATCCACAATAAATATTTTATTTTAATAATTTAATATAACTAATATAAAAACAAATTACACCCACAGTTTGCATTACCACATTGGAATTCGTGGCCACTGAGTATAGCATGGTTGATTAATACACACTGTGTTCTCGCTCTTATCAACTCTCAATACACATTCACCTTCTTGCTTTCTTTATCCCTCCAAAATCAAGAAATTTTCCGGATTGAATTTGAAAGAAACTTTCTTTGAGGTTGAGTATCTTATTGAATTGTAGTTGATGGTTAAGATCCTTATTATGGTCTTGTGGTTGTGGACTTGTGGGTTAGAGTCTCAGAGATTATGCATGTTAATACTTAATAGATTGCATGTTAACACTTAATAGATTGCATGTTAATAGGTTTATCATAAAATTAATTGTGGTGAGAGATTATACAATAGTTAGTGGGTGTTTGGGAGTGCTTTTTTTTACTGACTTTTTAACTTATTAACTTTTAAAAAGTTAAAAAGTCATTTTATGTTTGGGAATATTATGATTGTAACAGAAATAAGTTAATAAGTCACTCCATACTAACTTATTAACTTATTGAAAAAATCAATAAGTCAAAAGGTTATTTTCAAAAGCAATCCCAACCACCCCTTAATAGATTGTATGTTAATAAGTATATCATATAATCAACTTTTATTTGTAGTTTTATATGTTTTTTATAATTTGTGTTGGAAAATTAAGAATTTTGTAATTTTTGGATTTGACCCGTCTTGACCCGACCCAACCTGACCCGAATCCATTCTAACTCGAGCCCATCCTGACCTGTTTCTGACCTAAACCCATTCTGACCCGAACCCGTGTTGACCCGAACCCGTCCTGACCCGACACCTAACCCGACCCGACCTGCTCATTTTGCTAGGCCTACGCATGATCATATGCTAACATTTCTAAATCACTTAGTTATGTTAAGTGCAACGTAAATCCCGTATCCCTTGCTACGTGAACATTGGGACGCTAAAATTAATGGCGGATCTAGCCTTAAAATTGTAGGGTATCCACACACTTTTTTTTTATAGTACATCTTCATCTGTTACTTTATCAAATGTTTCTCTTTTAAGCGTACAAACTAGAGTAGTGTTTAGATATTACTCACCCATTGGAATGCATAAATCCGTCTTGATAAGCTTCAATTTAGAAAGACATCTTCCCACAGTATCGGTTGCAACCGGTAAAACTATACTAACTTTAATATTCGATAAATCAAAGGAAAAGAAAGAGTTTTCCCGATTTCCACAAGTAGGCGAGCAAGATCACATATTCCATCCGATTTTGCAAATTTATCATTTTCCTTTATGGAGTGATAAAAGACCTTGAGATCACCTAAAATACACCATTTTTCACACGTACTAAAATCATTCTAATACATCTCCGAAAATGCCAATACCTTAGATGTGTTAAACTTAGAAAACCAATCACAAGTACATAAACCGATATATATATATATATATATATATATATATATATATATATATATATATATATATATATACTATATATATATTCATTTGAGGATGGTAAAAAAGTCTTTTCACCCAAATCTCTTAATTTTAAGAGATGTACATCTCTTAAAGCATAAGTTACAACTCTTAAAGCATAAGATGAGCCATTCAACTCTTAAAGCATAAGAGGGCAAAAGAGTCTACAGATCTCTCCCCCACCACCAAACCCATCGCCTCCGCCATTCGAATCACTCTCCCTCAAACTCCCCCACCACCAAACCCATCGGCTCCGCTACCGGCATCCACTCCTCCGCCACCCCCTGCTACTGCAAGCTCCGCCTCAAACACTCCCCCCACAAACCACCATCATCCCCCTCTCCTTCGCCACTTCTCCACCCGACGCCACCACCTTCTCCTCCGCCGTCGTCTTCCACCTCGACCCACAGGCCCTCCGCCGCCTCCAAGCTTGTGGTTGTTTTAGGTTATTTGTGGTAAATCCCACTTCATTTTGCTCAATTTTTGGTTAATTTGTTGAATTGTTTGACATTTTAAGGCTGAAAATTGAGTTTTTTGCCACTGATTTTAGGGTTTGAAGAACATGTCGCAATTGGAAGCAGAAAATGGCGATGGAAAGTCAAAGATGGAAGATTATGAAGTTATTGAGCAGATTAGTAGAGGAGCTTTTGGTGTTGCTTTTCTTGTTCTTCATAAAATTGAAAAAAGAAGTATGTGATTTCTATTTCCCCCCAAATTTCATTGCACTGCAAAAATTATCATCTTTGTGTCTGTTCTTATGTTATTTCATGAATCTTGCAATTTTTAGGCTTTAGGGTTTCAATTGCAAGTTCAATTTTGGCAATAGTATCCACACAATCACACATACGCAGTTCTTGAAATCATAATTTCATTTTTGTTTTGTTTTTCTTTTTTTTTAAATGTGAATCCCATGTTTTAGGTTTAATTCAAAATAAGAAAAAGGGTGTTCAAGTGATTAGATGGATGATTATGATTTAAGTTAAGCTAGAGTGATTATTTAATTTTGTAAATTGCATAACATGTGTGGTTTATAATAGGTATGTCATGAAGAAGATTAGTCAAAAGAGATGTAATTAGTCATGAAGAAAATTGCAAAAGAAAGATACCTGTAAGATACCTTTTACTACAGAACATAGTAACAACATAGAGCTGGTTTTGCAGATTGCTTGTTTTGTGTGTATTTTTCTGCACACAATGAAAAGATATTTCATTCTATTGCTTCTTTAAATAACTTTTAAATATTCAAAATTTGAAACCTGTAAGATACCTTTTACTACATACTATATTTGGGTTTTAACTTTTCTATACCCAAAACTGTAAGATACCTTTTAAACTGGAAACACACTACTAGACCTTCTATTTGATCCATTTTGTTATCTAATTTGATTATTTGTTGTGATAGAAAAGGGATATAAGCAAAAGAAGGAAAGAAGATTACATCTTGTAAAGGAAAAACAAAGATAGAAAAGTAAGCCTTCTATTTGATAATCCTTCTCTTGAGATAGTTTTTTTATTAATATTTTCATGTATAGATATGGTTTTATTTCTATATGTTTTAGAAATGCTGGAGTGTAATGGAAAATTAAAATGACTTTTCTCTTATCCAGGAAAAAATAAATGAACATTTGGCAAGCACATCTCATTTAGCGACTCAAACTCGAGTATCTTCGTATTTTAATGCGGTGGTTGCCAATGGAAAATCAAATGCTATACTGTACAGTGGTTAGTTCTTACCTTAGCTTCATATAGGGTTTGGATAATAGTCATAAAGAGTTTCTATTACCTGATTACTACAAAATTAATGTAAAATTCCAGGTTCAATACGTATTCCTTCTTCTCTTTGTGGTGTCGTAGGACTGAAAACAACATATGGACGTACTGACATTAAAGGGTAATTCCATTTGATTGACTTTTTTGTGGTTAATGGTCAATGGTCATGTGATCCTTTTAACAAGCTGTTTATCATTGTTCATATTCTGCAGCTCTTTATGTGATGGAGGGACCGTAGAAATTGTAGGTCCAATTGCATCCAGTGTTGAAGATATCATACTGGTGTAAGCAACATTTATTTTCAACTTTTAAAGTTGCATATACATTTGATTTTTATTCTTTAACATTGAATATTGTTTATTGTTATTACAGCTATGCAGCAATCTTAGGATCCTCTCCTTCTGACAAAATCAGTCTGCATCCAGTAATCTATATGTTTTTCTTGACCAAATCAGAGTTTTCATTTTGTAACCACTAAACTAATGAAATTTATCTGTACTAACAGTTTATGTTTTTTCTACCTGCAGTCTGTCCCTTGTTTGCCTGATCTGTCATCACATGAAAATTCCAGCATTTTGGGATCATTGCGATTAGGAAAGTACACTGAGGTAGCCCCTTTAAAAACGTGTGTACGAGCACCTGTCGGAGACACGGACTTTCCCGGTGGAAGTAGGACTCCACCAAGGATCGGCATTGACCCATTCCTCTTCACAGTAGTGTTGGACGAGATGACCAAGTCTATACAAGAGCCTGTCCCATGGTGTATGTTTGTTTGCGGATGATATTGTCTTAATATCAGAATCTAAGACGGTGCTTAACGAGAGATTAGAACAGTGGAGAGCAGTACTAGAACGCAGGGGCTTAAGGATAAGTCGCTCTAAGACAGAATACATGCATTGTAACTTTAGTGGTGAGGCCGAAGAGGACAACCAAATCAGTATCCAGGGCATGGCGGTCACCCGGATGTCAAGGTTCAAATACCTTGGCTCGTACGTACAGGAAGATGGAGAGATACACAGCGATGTAGCACACCGGGTACAATCAGGATAGTGCAAGTGGAGAGCAGCATCAGGGATTTTATGTGATAAGAGGTTCCCAACAAAACTAAAGGGAAAACTATGCCGAGTGGCAGTACGTCCAGCTATGTTATACGGCACAGACTGTTGGGCCATAAAGAAATCGCACGAGAGACATACAGGTCGCAGAAATGCGAATGCTGAGGTGGATGTGTGGACACACAAGATTGGATCGGATAAGAAACGACGTCTTTCGCCAGAGGCTAGAGGTGGCTTGTATCACAGAAAAAATAAGAGAGGGAAGATTAAGATGGTTTGGGCACGTGAAGAGGAGAACGATGGCAGCACCTGTCCGAGCAGTAGAGAAAATCAGCTTAGAGGGTAGGAGGACTAGAGGTAGACCTAGGTTGACTTGGGACGAGGTTATTAGGAGGGATATGATAGACTTGCATCTTTCTGAGCACATGATCGAGGATAGGAGTGAGTGGAGGCGTAGAATTAAAATTAAGGACTTTTAGTGGCTTTTGTGGGAGGGAATGGTATACGATGACATATGGCCGGACCCCACACGTTAGGTGTAATTTTCATCATCTACCCTTTTTGGGTGTTACATGCCGTTTTTTTAATGTGCGCATTATCTAATTCTTCATATCATATCTACCTTTGTCTTGTATGCTTTGTATTATGATTGTTATTGTTATTGCCTTTGTTATCGAGTCGGGGTCTCTTCGGAAGCGGTCTCTCTATCTTTCAAGATAGAGGAAAGACTTGCCACCATATACCCCTCCCAGACCCTGCTCTTCAGCGGGATACACTGGGTATGTTTGTTTGTTTGTTTGTTTTATGAATGTTTAGTTGACATATGCACTCACTTTGTAAACTGTTCTGCAGTGGTTTAATGATGTTTTCTCACCTGATATCTCGAATCAATATGAAGACGCTCTTAGTATGTTTTCAGAAACTTATGGTTGCAAAGTAAGTATGTAAAATATAGGTTGTATTGTCTTTGTATCTATGACCATGTAATTCTATTTTAGTTGTTTACTTACACATATTCTTTTAATTCAATTATTTCTGTGTTTGTGGTTGAAACACGGTGATGTAGAACATCACGCGGCGGCTCTCCGACGAAGATTATCGTCGGTGAAGGACGAATTGAAGAAGAATGACATCCACAAGGGTGTTATTGTGGCCTCTTTTAACACCTTCGTCTTCTACTGCTGATGTTGCTTCTATCGCTGCTGCTTCACGTCTATCTTCTTCTTCATATTCATATTCATCTTCTTCTTTCTGTTTCAAGGTACCTATGCACCATTTGTGTTACACCTTGATTGTTTTAATGTTTTAATTACAGCAAGCTGCATTGACTTCTTTTCCTATGACATCAGTACTAACATCTATGTTGGTCATTGTATTAGGGTCTGTTTTTGGACTGCTATCTTATTGTGTGTTCTTGCTATACTCAATGCTTGCACACTCATCACAAGATTTACAAGGATTGTCGGGGAACTTTTTGGAATGTTAATCTCTGTGCTTTTTATGTAATAGGCTGTTATGGTATGCGGATGTATTTTCTTTTGTTATTTTGCCTTTAAGGTGGTTGCAGTGTGAATGTTAATTCTTTCATTTAACATGTTTGATTATGGGGTGCAGGGAGTTATCAGCGAATTTAGACGTCCAAAGGGAGAAAGCAATACGAGGGAAGAGTACCAGTTCCAGTGGCTTTATACAAATGGTCTCCTGGCAGTCATTTTCTCTTTTGGTGTCCTCATTACTTCTATGAAGAGTAGAGATGCTAGGTCTTGTCGTTATGGTACAGGTAAATGATACTAGAGCAGATATCTTAATAGAACAATTCAGTGCCATTTATTATTGTTTCGGGATCTGATATCGTGGTGTTGCAGGGTGGCTTAGAAGTTTTATAGCAGACTATGTTGGATTTGATATATGTTTGATTTGGGTTAACCTAAAACTTTTTGTTAGTTTTGTGGAGTGCAACTATATTTCTTTTTGTTAATAAAATCAATCTTTATTGTGCAATGTCATGATTTAAAGTTGTCGCGTGTTTGTTGTTGACATTATGAACCTGATTGTGTAGAATTCAAAACCAATGGTAGCACTATTTATGTTTGAATCTAATTGCAGGCAATTGATAAAAAAGTTTCAAAGTTTGAATCTTTATATGAATTATGGCTGTAAAATAACCAATTTCTTTCATGGGTGCTTATAAAAACTGAAAATTTTGTGGATTTCATCTTTGTTTGGTGTTTCTAACTTTCTTGTACATTGCGTTCGGTGAACAGCTAAATAGGGATACAGGTACAAACTTTATTAATGTGTGTTGGAGTTTAGTTTTCTATCATGGAACGTTTGAATCTCACCATAGGGTTTTCTTTTTTCTTGGCAGATGGTACTTTAAGCTCTGTAGAAACTCTCAGTTCTACTGCTATCTGTGGAATTATCCATGCCATATTTGGTGGGCAGCCTCTTTTGATATTAGGAGTTGCTGAACCTACTGTGATAATGTACAATTACTTGTATGGTTTTGCCAAAGGCAGGCCAGAGTTGGGGAAAGAACTGTTTCTAGCATGGGTTGGCTGGTACCTATGCACCATTTGTGTTACACCTTGATTGTTTTAATGTTTTAATTACAGCAAGCTGCATTGACTTCTTTTCCTATGACATCAGTACTAACATCTATGTTGGTCATTGTATTAGGGTCAGTTTTTGGACTGCTATCTTATTGTGTGTTCTTGCTATACTCAATGCTTGCACACTCATCACAAGATTTACAGGGATTGCCGGGGAGCTTTTTGGAATGTTAATCTCTGTGCTTTATATGCAAGAGGCTGTTATGGTATGCGGATGCATTTTCTTTTGTTATTTTGCCTTTAAGGTGGTTGCCAGTGTGAATGTTAATTCTTTCATTTAACATGTTTGATTATGGGGTGCAGGGAGTTATCAGCGAATTTAGACGTCCAAAGGGAGAAAGCAATACGAGGGAAGAGTACCAGTTCTAGTGGCTTTATACAAATGGTCTCCTGGCAGTCATTTTCTCTTTTGGTGTCCTCATTACTTCTATGAAGAGTAGAGATGCTAGGTCTTGTTTTGACATAGATAAACTAACATAAAAAAGATACCTTGTTTGTAAATCGTCACACCCGCGCGTTCCCTGCTATATATATATATATATATATATATATATATATATATATATATATATATATATATATATATAATATATATATATATATATATATCTATATATATATATATATATATATATATATATAAATATATATATATATATATATATATATCTAGATATATTATATATATATATCTATATATATAATATATATATAATAATATATTATATATATATATAATGGTAGAGATCATGTGCTAACCCTCTTCAAGTGTGAGAATCTTTAACTCTCCTTGTAACCATGATTTAATATAATTAATCTAGATGCCATATGAAAATTAAGATGAGATAAGGGTAAATAAGTAATTTTATTATGTATTTTATTTGTCAGACCTAATCTCTCATATCTATAAAGTCTAATTTTTCCATTGAATAATAAAATCATCTTATCCTTTTCTCTGCTTGATTCAAACCATCAAAATTATGCAACAACAAAGTGAAGATCCAAATCAAGTGCTCAACATTGTCCAGATCGGACCACCCTCTTGCTGCCTCCACCATTCTCCAGGTACGAATTTGTTGTTTCAGATGACACTAAAGGCCGCTTGCAATGTTAGTGTTATTGATCTATATATGCAAATAACACCAGATCGCAGGACGATCTCAACTCACCAGATCACATCACCAGCTGTGAAAGTCTTATAGAACTCTCATTTGATTTCAGTAAACTGGTTTTCTTACAAATCTTGAGAAGTTGAGATTGCACGCATGCCCAAATCTAAAAATGCTTCCAGTTGGCATAAAGAATCTTGTATGGCTGGAACACATTGATATCTCTCAGTGTGTTAATCTTCACTGTCTAAATGAAGAAATTGATGGTTACTTGAGTTTAAAAGAATCCATATGCACGAATGTCCACAAATAAAAAGATTGCCTAAATCCGCAGCACGTTTGAGATCTATAAATGCAAATAACACCAGATCGCAGGACGATCTCAACCCACCAGATCTAAATCCGCAGCACATTTAAGATCATTGAGACGCGTATATGCGATGAAGAGGTTTCATGGCAGTGGACAGAAATGCAGGAAGATTTGCCTGGTTTGTTTGTTCAAGTTGCAAAACAATGCTTTGATATAGATTGGCTTACAAAATAAGTAAATTTTATTAATTATTTTATTTTAACTTTTTTAAATATTGGATAGATAAATACGTGAAATTAATTGGAAATAAAGTTGGTTATTGGCACACATGGGTTTTAAGTAGGAATAAAACTAGTTGTGCCATTAATTTTTTTTAACAAAATCTTTAATTAATTTACTACTTTATTAGCACTTAGCAGCATATTTTGAAAGAATATTTGGTCGTATACTTTAATGTGAAACCGAAGAGAAACGTGTTACTTGGATTGACCCAAAAGTGTGATAGCATCTTACATTGAAGTACATCTTTTACACTAGTTTTGTTTACAGACGTTTGCTTTATATTTTTTATATATTAGTTTACAGATTGGTTTACATTAGTTTACATTGATTTACAATAGTTCAAGTCGGTTTACAGTCTGATTTCGTGACAGTTTTGCTATAAGTTACAGTAGTATAATAGTGTAACTTGATGTAAGTATGTACGATTAATACTCTTTTTTTTTTATTTACATTGGTTAATATTTGGGTGGTTTTGTTCCAGATGTAGTGCTAAGTTATTAGGACATGGTGTAATGTCATCTTGTTTACATTTAAAAAAGTTTGATTTACATTGGTTAATGATTCTTTGTGTTTACAGATCGTTTTACATTTGTTAATATTGGTAGTGCTAAGTTATTAGGACATGGTGTAATGTCTTGTTTACATTTAAAAAATGTTTGATTACATTGGTTAATGATTCGTTTGTGTTTACAGATCGTTTTACATTTGTTAATATTGGTTTGCATTAGTTTACACTGGTTTATATTAATATAATGTCGTTTGGTTGTTGTAATGATTATGTTACTTTTAGTTCGAGTGGTGTAATATCATGTATTAAAAGCGTAACTAGATATTTTTGTTACAACTTTGTAAAGATTATATTAGTATAAACATAATATAATGTCGTTTGTTATATCTTTGTACATGGTATAACAATTTAACATTGTAATATGATGTAACTATGTATGAATAAACGTTGTTTTTTGCAATACTATAGTAGAATTAAAGAGAAAAATATGATGAGTTTAATGGTGCAATTTTATAAAAAAAATTACAATTTAAAAAAAGTTAGAGTATTTAAATAAAAAGGGTGTAAAGTTTTTAAATATAAATAAGAAAGAAATAAGGGGATATAAAGTATGACACGTGTTAAATCTTGTTAGATCTGAATTTGTTGGTTGAGTTAGATAACATTTATGCCCTTTTGTAATAAAAAAAAATATTTGATTAATCTTATCCATTCATTTCTTGATCTATGGTTAGGATTTTGGTTAAATGGTTCTCGCAAAAACTAAGGGTTCTCATTGAACCTTACCATATTGTAAAACCTTGAAATCTCCCAGGAAAAGCAATAAACACACGATCTCAATCTTGTGAATGCGGAATGTAAACAAGATTGGAGTTAAAGAAGATTGAATTGATCACAAAATCATTCGTTGATTGAATAAACAAACTATGAAAGGTCTTGTGCGATTTCGCACAGTACAGATCTGGAAAATGAACAAAAGCTACATTACAAAATGAAAACGAAACTATTATACTAAAACAGCAGTTCTCACCGACAGGCATTTCGCGCGGATCAATCTGTCGCGCGGCTTCAATCTCTCGCGTGGGGAGTCTTTCTCGCGTGAGATCTGCTTTCGCGTGGAACTGGCTTTCGCATAGTCTGTTATCAGATCTTGACTTCGTTCAATCTCAGATGTTTTGCCGAGCCTTGATTAGTCTTCTACAATCTCCCCCTAGGCTCGGTGAAACATAATCAGTCAAAGTCAACATTTGCCTTCTTGTAAGAGCCTGCATATGCATACCAATTTATTCCTAAGGATCCGGTCATCATCCACACAGACTGGCAAGATAGAAAATAAACGGACTCATCAGCTGAATGGGGCAATGTAGAAGCTTGATTAAGTCGTCTTTGCCAAACTTCATCAATCTGCTGGATCATGATTCGAATGACCTGTCAGTACATCTGATCACAGCGTGACCGGAATCCTTCTCACATCTCCATGAGAGTAATTCTTTAAAGTGTTGGGAGGAACTGGAGCATGCACGGGACTTTCCTGATAAATTTATGTTGATTAGAATCGTATTTTCATTGGAGCTTTAGTCTTTCATCTATTCTTGTTGAGTCATCAATCACCTTTGATTTGGCAGTCTTAAAATCCTTGAAGTTTGTGCGCATCTCCTTCGTATCATAGATCTTATCAGTTCAGCTTCACTGTAATTGCTTTCATTAAAGAATGGAGCTTGCCCTGGAGTAGAGATCAGCAGCACGTAGAGTATGGAAGTCTTGTGTGCTTTTCAGATAATCAATTTCTCCCATTCTTCCTTTTTATTACATACAGCCTTTTCTCGCCATCCCCATAACCCCCTAATGACATGAGACATTTCACACCATACTCTGCTAGGCTTAGAAATGAATAGAAAATGAGCTTCAGTAGGTGGTGGTGGTGCTTTGAACATTAATCCTCTCTAGTGAATAACGTAATCTGACCAGTAGAATCTTTCTTTGTAGAAACAGCAGGAGTTTCACCACGCAGTCTCATAGGGATTTCTCCTTCTTCAAGATTAATGTCTTTGAATAACTCTTGAAGGTTGTTCCCAAATATGTCAGTATATTATTCTGATCCTCCAAATCATCAAACATATCAAATTCTTCTTCGACAGCTCCTGGGAAGATTGTTGAAAAGAATACTTCTTTTTTCATACACACTCTCAGTGGCAGGGTCAAGTGGATCAATCCTTTCGGATCACCAACACTTGTCGATCGACATTATCAGTGTTAGTATCTCCAGTTGGACTCGAAGAGAAACCCGTAGTATCACCTCCATCTTATTACCACCATCATCATTTTACCATCATTTCCACCATCATCTCCACCATCATCATCATCATTTCATCATCATCTCATCGTCATCCTTATCATCATCATCCTCATTATCATCTGAATCAGCATAATCAATCAACTCTTCATCCTCCTCTTCATGAACAATAGGCTAGTTATCATATGCTCGGCTCAACGAAAGCTGTAGATGTAAAAGCTTCGGTGATAGGTACTTCAGATGAAATTGGAATCTTCAGTCGCACTAACACTTGGCTGTTCAGTAGAAGTTTGAGCTTCGTTGACCACTTTCTTTTTCTGGAACATTCTCAGTAGGAGAGGGCTTGGAGATCGCCTACTAATTCACCAATCATAGTAGTAAACCGTATGACTGTGGTTTGATGAAAGTAAGTCTGTGAAAAATTCTCTAAGCTCATTAAGTTGTCTCTCCAACCCTGAAGTATAATCAAACATGTTCTTCATCTGTGTTCAAGAGAAGCTATCCTTGTATCTTTAATTGCAGAATCCAGATGAATCATGGTAATCTGACTCGACTTTTCTTCATTTCCTTTTTTCAGTTCAGCAATCATCTTTACATTTTCAAAACTTTCTTTCTCTAAGTTTTAACTCTTTCTTCTAGAGTTATGAATAAGGAGTGCTAGATGATTCCTCTCTCCTTTGAAACTCTGGAGGAGTATTCAAAAATGATCAACATCAAACTCTAAGTTATCTTGCCGCGGTGAGGATAGAAAACCAGACTCAGAAATATTAGCTCTCGCTCCAAAACAGGAACTGTTTCTGTCTCAGTAGCAGAAGAAGTCACATTAGCTGTCTGATCTGCTCAGTCTCAGTGACAACCAATGAGTTCGTGGTCCTCCTGGGTACAATACCTCGACCTCTTTTTCTTGTTGGAAATCTCTCCTTATTGCCATACGTTTTCTCCTTGAACGTACTAGGAGACTCCTCCAGAACATATTCAGTATCCCTGTCTTCATTATTAGGTCTTGAATGTTGGAGTAGATGGTTTCGATCAGTTTGGAGTACATATGGGACATTTCCTATTTGGTCCTATCCGTCCGTCCGGAACTGAAAGCTGAAGAACATTCCTTCCGTTCTTCCTTCATTCACAGCTCATCTTCAAAACTATACAACATATTTTGGAGATCTCTGAGTGGCAAGCTCAGGATAAGCATCATTTATTACCAACTGGATAAATCTGGATACCTGATGAACTTTCTTCCAGGATTGGCTGTGGCATTCTTTACCATCTCCTGAAAGATAACTCCAGATATACTGAAAGGAATATCATCAACCAAAGAAACCAATAGGGAGTCAAAAACTGCACTCAAGCTATCCATCCCAGCTTTGAGGTTGCTCAGACAATGAATCACCACATGAAATAAGTACTTCTACGTGGGTAGCCATTCTTCTCTAAACTTGGATATCTGTACTCGTATCCCATACGAGCCAGACAATCAATCACTATATCATCATCAAGACGAGTTGGTGCTCCTTCTTGATCATCAAATAAAAGAACTGATTCAGGATGGACTGAGAAACTGTCACTCGTTTGTCTTTGACAGTAGCAGTAATAATCTGGTTTCCTGCTTGGGTCCTTTTCCAGAGCAGCAGTGCTCCAGAATGAATAAAAAGCTCAGAATAAAGGCAGATCAGCAGATATAGCATAGACAATACGGGAATTCTTCAATCCTTCGATCATAGATGAAAATAATTCCTTCCCTTCCTGGAACCTCGTCTAAATAAGCAACACAATTATGATTTTATTAAAAATCATTTGTGCCATCTGCATTGTCAAACAACTCAAGATTAGAACACTTTTAATAAACTTAATATGCATATAGAATTTAACACTTAGAACATTTTAACTTTTGAGGTCTCACCTTAGAAAATTTTATCACTTTGAAACATTTTATCATTTCAAAGCTTAGTCACATGTGAATACATGTACTACATTAAGATTTTATCAACAAGAATGTTTATTAAGTGAAAACAAGTTGCAAGTGATAAGTCCATTTGAGACAAAACAACAACACTTAGAAACATTTCAAAAACTTTCTGTCATGCGAAATCTCCAGTCAGCGAAAGTGAACTTCGTGCGACAAACTAGTCTCATGCGAAAATGAGTTTCATGCGAACACACTTTTTAAGCGAAATCAAAGCTCACGCGAGAACTGTGTTCACGCGAAAACCCTATGTCGCGTCTGTTTAATTTCGTGTGCGATTCGCACAACTCAAAGTTCAAATTAACACTTCAAAACTCGATTTAATCCAAGAAACTCAGTCCATCACTGTCGCCAAAGTCTATTTTGTAGATTTCATCTTTCAATTTTAACATTTAAGTTTATTTCTTTGATTTTATTTCAAATTTGTTAAGTTCTCCTTAGCATTTCTTCGCTACAGTGACCATATCAAACATATTTTACCTTTAAATCACTAAACGAATGTAATGAACTCGTAAAAGAATCAGAATCACAAGCAAGAACGAACTGATTTGAGTTTCGATGTAAGCGAAATAAGGTTTCGGATGGTATGCGAAAGGGTTTTTTCGGTGAGGTTTGAGAAAAGTGCATTCTTCTAGAACACTGTGACTTTATTACCCCAGACAAATCACGCGACAAGCCTTTTCGCAAGACTTACTCTTTCGCGTACCTTCCCTTTCGCGCGAGTTGAGGAATTTTTCAAATTTTCAAAATTTTCAACTTTTAAACTTTTTCCTATTTTTACAAAATTTCAATCCGTTTTATTCTCATTAATTATGTCAACATAAAATGTATTTACCAAGTGACCAAGTCTTTAATGAATCTTCAATTTTCAAAATTTTTTTTGTTATTTATTAGTCTTAAAAATATATAACAAAAAGTGAGATGAAAAACACTTACATACAAAATAACAAAAGAATGAAAACAATTAAAGAATCAAGATCGGATTTGTTTGTTTTTGTAAGATTTTCATAATGAGATCATATAGTTCCTTTTCAAGTTAAGACTCTATCCGGCTTTATTTAAAATAACTGGTTAAGTTGATTGTCAATATATTTGTCCTTTTAAACTTATACTTCAGGTTTTACTCAGAAACATATGAGTGATATATATCATGTTTTGTATTGATTTAATAAGTCAGTGGATCCCACAATCAGAACTTCTGTAGAATAATTATTATCCTTCAAGACACTATTGAGATTTCAAGTCACCCTAATTTGACTTAAACCATGCATTGTTGATCAGTGATATCATTTATTATATTCCTAAATATAACTATTTGAGCATAACTAGCCTGAGAAATATTCTTAACCCGGAATATTAATAAGTTTAAGGACTTATTGACAGCCATCCGGACTTACGTCTGCCCTCTCAAGATGTTTAGGACTTACAAGCCATCCGGACTTACATGCCCCATCTTTCGATTTTGCCTTCCAAGGTTAAAGAAATACTCTCAAAATAGAAAATATATACCATATAGTATGTATGTCTTTTAGATATATCTTTTGATTTGTTGTGCTTCTTGGCATCTTATATCCTATATGGCCTTTGTTGGTATCTTTTGCTCAATTACTTTCTTTTTGTGTTTTTCTCTTTTATCTCTTTTTGTATTTTTGTTTTATATAGATATATGTATAGTTATGATAATCACTGAATCAAACATATACAGTCTTGAGTATGACAAGATTATATCTCTCAGTCTGTGTTAGAACATTTTTGGCACATAATCCTGATATGTTCCCCACTAAATCATATTTCTTTAATTCAAGTGTAATCACTCAATTATGATCTTTTCAGTTCTGAAAGCAAAGCCTATCGACATATCAAATATAATCCAAGTCTATTCGTATTTAAGCCTTTGAAAGTACTTAGACTCTGTAGAACTTTGTAATATCATTTCTCATTTAAGTATGAAAATTTCTTCTTTGTCTTTATTTGGCAATTCTTTGATCTTAACTCCCCCTAAGACCAAAAATATTTTTCAGAACTTGTTTTCTAATTTTCTCCCCCTAAAATTGTGATTGTTCTTTTAAGAAAAAGAAGCAATTGCAATTTTATTCTTTATTAAAAATGAAAAAATCTTTTTGTGAAGATTCATTAAACTAATTTATCCAAAGTTAATCATTCCCAATGATTGCACAAGGAAATCAAATCGAGAATGGTCAAATGCCTTGGTAAACAAATCAGCGATATTTCAGTTGACGGCACTTGTTTTAAATGAATAAGTTTTCGATCAAAACAGTCGCGGATAAAATGGATGCGGATGTCAATGTGTTTAGTTTTGGAGTGTTGAATGGGATTTTTCACGATGTTCAGAACTGCCGTGTTATCACACCAAATGGGTGTGTCATAAATGTTTAGGCCATAATCAAGAAGTTGTTGTTGAATCCAGACAAGCTGGGAACAACAGCTCGAGGCAGCCATATATTCAGCTTCGGCAGTGGATGTGGATACAGTGTTCTGCTTCTTACACTGCCAAGAAATGAGTCGGTTACCCAAGAATTGACATCCTCCTGTGGTCGATTTCCTGTCTAAGTTACAACCACCATAATCACTGTCAGTATAAGCAAATAAATTGAAATCGGAATTTCGAGGATACCAAAGACCAAGTTTAGGTTGACCCTTGAGATACTTGAAAATCCGCTTGACAGCTTTCATGTGTGATTCCTTTGGATCACTTTGATAGCGGGCACACTGACAAACAGGGAACATGACATCCGGCCTGCTTGCAGTGAGATACATGAGGGAACCAATCATCGATCTGTAAAGATGTTGATCAACTGATTCTCCTAAAGGATCTGGAGTAAGAGTAGGACGAGAAGCCATTGGAGTTGGAGCTACTTTGGAATCTTGAAACTTGTATTTCTCAAGAATATTCTGAACATACTTTTCTTGATGGATGAGAATACCAGTCTCAGATTGAGTAACTTGAAGACCTAGGAAAAATGAAATTTCTCCAAGGGAACTCATCTCAAATTTCTTCTTCATCACCTCTTCGAACTCCGTGCACATACTATCATTTGTAGATCCAAAATGATATCATCGACATAGATTTGAACCAAAATGATATCATCGCCTGATTTTCGTATGAATAAGGTTTGATCGATTGCGCCTCGTGAATAACCATTTGCAAGCAAATGTTCAGTCAGAGTTGCATACCAAGCACGAGGTGCTTGATGTAAACCATATAATGCCTTATCCAACTTGTAAACATAATCAGGATGATCGGGATCTTCAAATCCTGGAGGCTGACAAACATATGTTTCTTCCTTCATTTCTCCATATAAAAATGCAGTTTTAACATCCATCTGATACACCTTGAAGTTCATGTATAAAGCAAAGGCTAAGAATATGCGTATTGCTTCTAGTCTTGCAACTGGAGCGTACACTTCTTCATAATCCAATCCTTCAACTTGATAGAATCCCTGCACAACAAGACGTGCTTTATCCGAACTATAACACCTTTTCATCTGTCTTGTTTCGAAATATCCACTTTGTTCCAATCGGAAGCTTATCCTTGGAAGTTCAACAAGATGCCAAACATTGAGCTTCTTGAATTGCATCAACTCATCTTGCATTGCTTCTATCCAGCTGTTTTCTTTGAGTGTCATTTCCACATTCTTGGGCACTATTTGTGATAGAAAGCAAGCATAAAGACATGTGTGATTGCTCCTGATCGACTTATGGTAATTACACCTCATGTAATGGACCAATGATTGCTTCAGTTGGATGAGTTTTATGTATTCTTAATTGAGGAATATCATCTGCAACCATTCCATCTTCCAAATTTGTAATGTGTTCAACATTATCAAGAACTTCTTCAGATTGTCGAGATTGATACACGTATTCTCTTCAGGTGTGTCATTTGAAATAGGATTTTCAGAATCAGTAGACACATTTGGAGATTCTTCAAATGGAACTTGAATGACTTCGATCGGTGTATCCATAGTTTCTGAAGAAGATGCAGATAAAGGTGAACTTGATGATTCTTCCAGCTCCTGGTTAGAAATTTGTTCTGAAGGAACATCTAAGGACTCAGAACATTCAGATACTTGTACAGAGGCTGTAGGAATATTTTTGGATGATGAAGCAACATCAGAATCATCAGATGTCAAAGATGGAAGTTCCTCAATGATTTTGTTTCCAAAGAGAGTGCTTGAGAATTAGAATCTGCAGATGAAGGTTTAGAAATTTTAAAATTTGTGAACAAGATTCATAATAAACCCATGAAGGAGCTAAACCTGCATCAGTTGTGTTAAGTTCATGCCAATCAATGTTAAATGACTCAATTATTTGTTTAGTCTTTTATTATAAACTCGATATGCAACCTTATAAGCAGCATATCCCACAAAGTAACATTCATCAGCCTTTTCAGAAAATTTTGAAGATGATTCAGTTGTATGCAACAAAGTGCAACAACAACCAAAGGCTTTAAAATATTTAACTTTGGGTTTGTGTTTATAAAATATTTCATATGAAGTCTTATTTAATCTTTTGTTGATTAAAACACGATTCTGAACATAACATGCAGTATTTACTGCTTCAGCCCAAAAGAACAAAGGTAATTTGGCAGCAGATATCATTGTTCTAGCAACTTCAATCAATGTTCTATTCCTTCTTTCTGCAACCCCATTCTGTTGTGGTGTGCCAGCAGCACTAAATTGTCTAGCAATTCTCTTTGATTCACAAAACTCATTCAGAGTTAGATTGCAAAACTCTGTTTCATTGTCACTTCGGATGCATTTTACCTTTTCTCTGTCTGATTCTCCACCAGAGTAATAAACTTGATCAAAAGGTGTGGAGTTTCATCCTTAGATGCTAAGAAAAATACCCAAGTAAATCTAGAAAAGTCATCAGTAAAACCAGACAGTAAGATCTTCGACCCAAACTTAAAACACTCACTGGACCAAAAAGATCCATGTGCAAGAGTTGTAAGATTGATTCGACTGAGTTGTGTGCAATTGGTTTGTGAGGAAGTTTATGTTGTTTACCTTTTGAACATGACAAACAATGTTCATTTAATTGAAATTCTTTTTCAGGTAAACCAATGACATGATTTCCACGTACAAGTTTATTCATGTTTTTAAGATTGACATGTCCTAACCGACGATGCCATAACATGGAATCATTCTCCGAGGCTTTGGATAATAAGCATGAAGTTGTTACCAAAGAATTAGAACAATGCATATCAAGAAGATATGTGTCATTGTCTCTCGGAGTCCTCATCAAAATCCATTCATCTGGAACAATAAAACCCGGTTTTAAGATTAAGCATTCTTTGTTAATAAAGTGTGTAGAATAATGTTTGTCACAGATTTGAGACACACTTAACAGGTTATGTTTTAATTCCTCAACAAAGTTAACATTCTCAAAACTAAGGACACCATTAGTAACTGTACCACGCTTGGTTATACGTCCTCCTTTGTCACCTGTAAAAATCACTCTTCCTCCATTGTATGATTGAACATCTTGTAGTAATGATAAATTCCCAGTCATGTGTCTTGAACAACCGCTATCTACATGCCAAAGACTTTCAATAGTCTTTTGCGGTTGTCCCTGCATACGTAACAAAATTACTTAGCTTTTGGTACCCAAGTCAAGCATGACTTGAGCACATTATGTGTTGCAGCAAGACAAAATGATTTAAGATTATTATATTTGTTTAGCATATCAGTCTTTTCATTTACATTTTTCACATTGATATTTTCGTTTAAATCATTATTCAAACTCTTATTCCTTTTGACATTAAAATTATTAGTAACTTTTGATTTCATATGATTTGAAAATTTTCCACGAATGAAAAACAATTTTCTATTATGAGCTATAGAATTATGAAATCTTTGTTTGCTTAACGATTTTTGTCGAAAAGGACAATTGTTTGCCAAATGATTTATGTTTCCACACTGATAGCATTTTCTTTGTTGTGTGTGGATAACAAACTGTGGATGACAATTATGAAAATTGTCATAAAAACCAAAGTCAGATTGACTAGGTTTAATAGTCTGCACAGTCTCTCGAATCTTTGCCTCATTTGATAATTGTATGTTCATCTTTTGCAGATTCGAGGAAATGGTTGATGCATGACCAATTTTGAATTGAGAATTGTCAGTTGTGACTTTTGGAATTGATGGTGCTGGAATAGGACCAGTCTTAGATACTGCTGGAGTAAGACCAGATTTTGAATTTGCGGGAGGTGGACCAGGCTTAGATATACGAATTGGTGCTGGAGAAGGACCAGGCTTTTGAATTTTCAGATTAAATGCGGAAGAATCATTCACTTGCAAATCTGGGCTGCAAATATCTTGATTCACAAGGTTAGCATTATAATGAAGTTTATTTTTAAAGAATCGAGAATTCGTTTCTTTAAAAATAGGTTCTTCATTGTCAATTAAACCTTTAGAAACAAATCTACTTTTGAAATCCTTTTCAATTCTTTCTTTCTGATTTGCCCTTTGATATGCATTCAAATTATATTTACAATTTGATTCAATCTCATTCAAATCAACAACTTTTTCATTTCCAGACAAAGTTTGTTTACAAGCAGATTGCAAAACATTTACATTCTTATTTTTCAAACTGTCACTCTCATTTTCTCCCTCACTTTCACTCTCCCAATCTTCAACCAACCCATCCACCTTCAATTTATCTGCACAAAAATTTTCAGTTGATTGTTTAGGTTTGGTTATTATAATAGGATCAACAGATAGATTTACTTTGACTGTAAGTTTTAAGTCTTGAGATGGAGATAAACCAATCCTATAAACCATATCAGAATCAGAAATGACATCAGATGAAGGTAAACATGAATAATCATGATTAATTGGAGGAGCAATGTTTGAAAATCCAACACCGCATTTTCCTCCTTTAATCTTCTGTGTCATTTGTGACTTGATTATTCCCTCAACCATTGTTGATGAAAGTTCAAATTTCTCAACAGTCAATTTAGCCGTGGCTAGTTCACTGTTGAGTCTATTAATTTCTAAAGCGATTTCATTGTTTCTATTTGTCAAATCATTTTTTGTACATTCTTTATCATGAAGATTTAATTGTAAATTATATACTGTATTATTTAAACCTTCAAGTTTTTCTTTAAAAATCTTTTCATTTGATTTGTGTTTTCGAGCTTGATACTGAAGTTTTTCAACTTCCATTATCAAGTTCTCATTATGAACTCTATATCTTTGAACTTTCTCAACACATAAATTTGTGCATAAACTATGATATACCTTGGGTTCAGAACTTTCTCCTTCCGTTTCATCAACCTTCTTGACCATGAATGCTTTCATAGCAGCAGCTTTTTCTTCCACTGGAGCAACGTCAACAGTCTTTGGATCAATACATTGGCATTTGACTGGAGGCTCGACAGTATACTCTTCAATCATGATTCTCTCCTCGGCAACCTTTTCAACTTGATGTTTCTTCACAACTTTCTCTTTCTCTTCTTCAACATTCTCCTTCACTTTTTTAACTTTCTGATTTTCTTCCTCAACTTCCACCTTTACTTCTTCTCTTTTAGCAAACAGACCTTCCATCAAGTCATCAGAAATGAACTTAGCAAACAAATTTTCTTCTTCTTCTGGTTCAGGAACAATCTTTGCAATGAGTGCAGTAGACAATGTTACATCAAGGGCTTCCATTTGGTCTGACCAGTCATATTCAGCATTAGTTTAAGATACCAATGCTTTAGTACCAGCCGAAGTGCTAGCTTTTTCTTTCTTTGTCTCAATCTCCACAGTCACCATCTTCTTGGGGCCATCAGTTTGACCAGTCTTTGGTTCAGTACATTCTCTGGTGAAATGACCAGGTTTGTCACAGTTGTAACACCTCAGGTTAGACTTGTCAAAACCGATTTTGCTAGAATTGTTAACACCAAACATTTTTCTCCCAGTTCGTCTAGCAAAATTCTTCGCCCGGTAAACTACCATGGCCATTTGATACTTGATGTCATTTTCTTCAACATCATCAGGATTGACTTGTTGAAGATCATCAACCAAGACATTTGGAGCAGTGAGTCTTCCAGCCAAAAAAGCTTCATAACTTGACATGAAAGTGGTGAAAAGGGCAAGATGCTCCTCAGCAATCTGGACAGTCTGCTTTGATGGATTAGTGGTAGCAACATAAGCATGTTGACCACTATGAGAATCTTGAGATTGAGGGACTTGTTGATGGATGATGGGAGAATAGTGTTGAGCAGCTGGAACATGAACTTGATGTTTTACTGCTGGTTGCATATAAGAAGATGCTGCACCTCCAGATTGTTGTTTCTGACACATTTGGGTATAACTGACATAGTAATTCAGATTACCAGCCATCTTTGCATAAAGAGCAGTTCCTTCAGCACCCAGAGAACTGAGATGATTAGCAGCTCGCTGCTTATCGTCCATCTCATAAGACTTGATAGTTGAAATGAGATCAGTCAACTGAAGAGTATACAAACTTTGGTTCTCTTGATCAATGTACAGTTGTTATTCCAACTGTATGGAAGTGAATTTAGCAGCTTCTTGTTCACAGTGATGGGTTCCAGAGTAATACCTGCACTCTTCATTTTTGTTACCAGTCTAACAAACCTGGCAATCTGAGCTTCCAACTCTTCACCAACAATATGATTGAACATGTTGAATTCTTGATTCAACATATCCTTTTTGCTTTCCTTCATATCTTTGTTTCCTATAATCTGAGTTTCCAGAGCATCCCATAACACCTTAGCACCTCTGAACTCTTTGAACTTTTGAGAAATCTCAGTAGTCAATGCCATAGTGATGGCAGCATAAGCTTTATCATCCAGTTCCAACCTCTTTATGTCATCTTCATCCCATAGATGTTCTGGTTTCTTGACCAGATCCCCTTGGTCATTCTTATACATGGGAATGTACGGACCATACTGAATAGACCTCCACATCTTAGGTTCCGTGTAGATAACATGATTCTCAAATCGGTAAGCCCAGTCTGCATAATCGTCTTCACAGAGAAGTCTCGGTGGCTTCTTACCAGTACCAATTTCCGTGTCTAGATGAAGTGAAGCAGTAAGGTACTTTAGATTCGGAGTTGTTGAAGCCATATTGATCAGAAAGTCAAAAATCAGAAATTTCATGCGAGAGAGATTTTGTGCGAAAACTGTTTTCGCGCGACACACTTTTTCGCGCGAGAATTGAGTTTCGGGCGAAAATCCAACTTACTTTTCACGCGAAATCGCGTAAAAGTGAAATAACGTTTTGTGCAGAAATCGCGCAAAAGTGAAATAACTTTTTGTGCGAAATCTGTTACTTTTGCACGCGAAAACTCACAGTTCAAGCGAAAATCTTCCAATTTCGTGCAGAAACAGATCTCCAACAGTTTAATTTAGCAAAAATCACCTCCAAATCACTGAATATGTCAGATTGTACTCATTATAATCCAATTTTAATGTTAGTTCAATTTTTAAGCTTAATTATGTTTAAAATCAATTAAAGTTCACTAATTCAGTCCAAATCAGTTCAAATTCCCAAGATTCAAGCAGCATAACATCACCAAATCTGAATCTCAAGTGATCAAAGATGAATGTCTTAAAAATGAGTACAAAATAATCCAAATCTTCTCCAAATCGTGGTTCTAGAGCCTAATGCTCTGATACCAATTGTAAAACCTTGAAATCTCCCAGAAAAGCAATAAACACACGATCTCAATCTTGTGAATGCGGAATGTAAACAAGATTGGAGTTAAAGAAGATTGAATTGATCACAAAATCATTCGTTGATTGAATAACACAACCTATGAAAGGTCTTGTGCGATTTCGCACAGTACAGATCTGAAAAATGAACAAAAGCTACATTACAAAACGAAAACGAAACTATTTATACTAAAACAGCAGTTCTCGCGCGACAGGCATTCGCGCGGATCAATCTGTCGCGCGGCTTCAATCTCTCGCGTGGAGTCTTTCTCGCGTGAGATCTGATTTTCGCGTGGAACTGGCTTTCGCATAGTCTGTTATCAGATCTTGACTTCGTTCAATCTTCAGATGTTTTGCCGAGCCTTGATTAGTCTTCTACACACACATATATATATATGTATATATATATATATATCTATATGTATATATATATCTATATGTATATATATCTATATGTGTATATATATCTATATGTATATATATATCTATATATATATATATATATATATATATATATATTGATTGTTTTGATCAAGGGTTATGATTAAACATGTTCACTAAATGTAAATTATTGATTTATTTAATTGGTTAATTTTATATTAGTAATCTGTTATATTATTTTTTCTCTCCAATTAATTAGTAATTAATTAATTTTATTCTCTCTTCTTATAAAATACAGATCCTTGTGATATTTAGAAAGAAAGTTAGTATGATTTGTTTCTAATTGTGACTTGGGTGTTGGTGGGTGTCACAATGCTGCACATGTACCATGACTTGAATGGAATCAATCAATCAATCAATCGATCCCGTAGCAGTGGTTCTATCATGAAAAAAGAGGCATGATACTTCAATTGTCTCTGTCCACCAGCTGTGGAAATTGTACCTAATCAGTTTCTTCTTCCACTTTCAAATTTCCATTATGATTCAACATAGGAATTCCATTTTCATTTGGAATAAACAACCTAAGGTACTCAATTTAAGGATTCCAATCTTTTCAATCCACAGTCTTAATTTATTTTTACATAAAGTAAAATCATATTTATATGACTTTTAATTAGAAACTTGACAAAATATAGATGATAAAAGCGACTCACAGAGTATAAGTGATATGTTTTATTAGAATATAAGTAAAATAAACTTGTTTAGCGGGTATGTATCTACAATAATTATCATGCCTTTTGTTTTTCTTAATACGAATGGGCAATTAAAGTATTAGTAGTGTTGGTGCGATAGTGATAGAAATATTCACAATGGATTATTTATTTTTATCCATATAATTACACTAAAAATCACTATTTTTTCTCTCATTTTTAATTAAATAATATTTTTTATACCCTTATTATTACTTTTTTCTCTCTCATCCTCTCACAACCATTTTCAAAAATATTAAAAAATTTATAAAAATTAAACAAATTTTTAAATATACCAATCAACAATAACGTTTTTTCTCTCATTTACTCACAACTACTTAAAATCATTTCATATAATATAGAAAACATATTTACATATTTTTAAAGATTCCACTGTGAATACTCTAATGTGCGTAATGTCCATGTAAGAGTGATGAAATCTGTAAATTTCAAGAGTTTGATAAGATGTATTTTTAACACACACAAAACTCACACCTATGAGTCATTGCCCCACTACGGATACTCTTACACTTGAATAGATAGATTATTTTTGTTTGTCCCCAGTGGGTTATCCTTATTGTAAAGTGATGTTGTACTCATATATAATAAATTTTGAGTTTTATGTACGACTATAATTATTTATAGAGTGAAGTAGCTAGAATAGAGGGTGTGTGTTCGTTAGTTAAAAAAAATATGATTTTTTTAAAACTAATGTTATTCAATTTATTAGGTCATATTTTGTTAAACAATTCTGAAAAGTAAACAAAAAAAGACATTTAAGATTCATAAACACTATTTTAATCGATTTAAATCTACTATATTTTATTATGTGCTAACGTTAAAAAAAGAAGAAGAAAAGAACAAAAAAACAAAGTAAATTGGGAGGAAATCTTTAAATTTAATTTTAGAGGAGAAGTCCATATATCCTCTTATGAATCCATCTAAAAATTGCATATTTCTTTGAATTTAAATATAGTTTTTAATTATTATTTAATAAAGAATGTTAAGCTGTTAGCTCCGTGCTTATAAAGGAAGGAAGCAAGCGTAACTTGAATGTGACTCATCGAAATTAAACTCCACTCAATTATTCCATTGCATGCTTCAAAAACTAAAGGAAGCGGTCGATCGAGCAGTTCTTTCTTATTGTTATTATTATTTTTCAGTTGTACATGAGATTCATACATACATACATACATACATACATGCATACATATATAGCATATTAGCATGGGCATGGTTGGAGGTAGTGCCAAGTATTGGAGAGACTATCATCATCCGTCCTTCTCCTCCGCTTTACTGGACGAGATCTACCGATCAACAGACTTTGATCAACAATCAACATCGACTGCTTGCGACAGCCGTTCAATGCGATATGAAGCTGGTCACTTGTTTTCCCTCAATTCCACTTCCAGTTGCATGACCGCCCACGACCGCATTATTCTCCTTAAACCTACTAAGCCTATCCGCGTCTATCAAGCACAAGGAGAAGAAGAGGAGTACCCGCACCAGCAGCAGCAGCACCAGCAGCAGCAGCAAACAAAATCTAAATCTAAATCTAAATCCAAGGCGCTCAACTTGTACAGGGATTTCAAGAAGCAACCCATTTCTCCCGGACGTCGCTTTGCCACTTTCCTAAATTCACTCTTCTCTACACGAAACACCAACAAACCAAATTATACCACATCCACCACAAACTCAAACCCTGCCAATTCTTCATTATTTTCACCTTCATCTTTAACGACCAATAATCCATCCCCATCCCCATCCCTTAGAGCGAAATCCACCAAAAGGTCCTCCGTAAGATTTGTTGATCAGCCATGCGGACACAAATCACTACATGACCAACAACAAACCACCGCTATCAACAGAAACCACCATATTTCGGAGGCTGCAAGAAACTTGTTGAAGACCTACCAAAAGAAGGTTGAACGTTTCAGCAAAAAGAGAAATAGTGAATATGAGCATGAATCTGATGATTGCGGAAGCGATACAAGCTCAGATCTTTTTGAGCTTCATAATCTCTCCCCTATTACTACTGCTACTGCTACTGCTATTGGAATACACAAAGACTTAATTACCCCTCTACGAGACAACTCAACTTAATTCAATTAAATCCTGCCATTGCTAATGCATACCCTACCCTCTTCAACTAATTAGTTCAATCATTAATCCTACTTTTTTTTCTTTTCTTTTCTTTAACATAGTTTAATTAATCAGTTGTTTGTTGTGGGCGGTCTGTATAAAGTAAGATCTTCGGTCAGTTTGATATATATAGGCGGACATGTTTGAAATTCCTTAGTACAATGTTATATTGTGTTATATTATATTGTAAAGACTTCACTGTGTTGTGATACATTAATTCATAGCTTTACAAGTGCACGAGATGGCTTTTGAAAAAGCTAAACATTCATGTACGTACCGTTTTTATCATATACTGTACGAAAGATGGTATATAAAGCAGTATATATTGTTTGATTACTTGCATATATTTACGTGAATAGAATTAAAGAAAAATGTGAAGCCGTTGTTAAAGTTGAAATTATATGGCATCGATAAATGAGCAAAAGTGGGTGGAGACGGATTTGTTGAACATCTTACCATCTCGTTCACACCCCAAACTCTAAATAGAAACCTAATGTTGTGTAGGATTAGATTAAAAGATATTTTAATTTCTAATTACTTTTAATTTATTTTACATACAATTTTAAATATATCTTTACGGCTATATAAACAAAAGCAATGGACTGCAAAATAAGTATTTCATATGTTTTTGTAAGACGCGTCGTTTGGAGTACTCATTTGCCTGTCTTCCGTAGTCTCCTCTTTTGATTCCGGAGACACTTAGGGGGTGTTTGATTGGTCTTACCAAGTTCTGACCACTGACTGGCTGACCCGGTCAGCCAGTCAGTGTGTTTGCTGCGTCTGACCGGGTGGTCTGACCCGATAAGTAAGATCTGACCGAGTCCCTTATTTTTTCATGTCTGACCCGGTAAGCTTCTCCACTTTCTCCTCCCTTGGTCGACCTCCACCTTCCTCCCCCCCCCCCCCCCGCTGCAACCCACCGCGACCAGCCACGGCGACCACCTGCGCGACCGCAGGTGGTTCGATTTGGTGCTTCGATTTGGTGCTTCGATTTGGTGCTTCGATTTGGTGCTTCGATTCACACCTTCGCGACACACACACACCTGCGCGACACACACACCTGCGCGACACACACCTTCGATTCACACCTTCGTCGGTGGCGTTTGGCGACACACACCTTCGATTCACACCTTCGATTCACACCTTCGATTCACACCTTCGTCGGTGGCGTTTGGCGACACACACACCTGCGCGACACACACACCTTCGATTGTGTGTGTGTGTGGGGAAGAAGAGAGGGGGGGGTGGGTGTTAAATGGTGGTGAGAAGGGGTTTTAAATAATAATAATAATAATAATAATAATAATAATAATAATAATAATAATAATAATAATAATAATAATAATAATAATAATATTAATTTTTATTATTATTATTATTATTATTATTAATTTTTTTTTTTCATTCAGCGGAGTCAGTCAGATACATAATCAAACAGCCAAGTTTCAGTCAGATGCAGACTCAGTCAGAACTTCTTACTGGGTCAGCTTCTTACTCAGTCAGATCTTACTCAGTCAGCGCAATCAAACAGCCCCTTATTGTGTCTGGCTGACTCCCTGCAATCACCAATTCAAAGCCTTCAATCAGTTGATATCCTTCAGTGTCCTTAACCACTTCTTATTTAATGAAACCTAATGGTCCTTTACACCTTCCATTCAAGGAAATCTGAGATTGGCATCACGTATTATACAAAGTAGCGTATAATATTTAGTTCACGTGATAAATCCAGAGTTCATGTCAATATTATCAAGGGCATATTTCAATAGACACTTTTGGTGTTTATTACGGTTAACATATAGTATATTTAAAATGCAGACACACTATATTAGTGACCTTAAATAACAATTAAAAAGGATATTCGTGCTATTCAAGGAGGAGGGGCACTACCCTTGGGTACCTTGAAATCCACCAATCACACACTAACACATCATAAGTACCCTGAACTACACTGAAACACACAAAAAGTTGAAAACGCAACCCTAAACTACTCTGTAACTTTTATTTTCACATTTAAATAATTCAAAAAGAAATTTAACTTTTACTAAAAATCAAAAATTACATAATCAAAAATAAAACATTACATAATTAAAAATAAAAGATTACATAATTAAAAATAAAATATTACATAATATATTAAAATTAACCTATTCCTCGTTCGAAGTAAGGTACGCTAGATCTAAACTTGAAAGATGTTCGATAAAATCATATTGAAGTCGGAAATGTGTATCTTGATAATGTATTTTCGAAAGAGCGTTATCATCAAAAACTGGTTGGACCGGAGGGTCTATTATGTATACAGGTGATATCGCTCTTCCTTCATCCTTCAGGATCATGTTGTGCAATATCATGCATGCGTAAATCACGCTCCGAATCTTGTCAACCATCATAGCCCGCATCGGTCGCCTAAGTATGCCCAATTTCCTTTTAGTGCACCGAAAGCTCTTTCAACATCTTTTCTAGCCGACTCTTGCACTTTCTTGAATATCTTTTGATTCGGGTCGGTCGGATATGGAAACGATTTCACAAACGTTGACCAAGTAGGATAGATCCTATCGGTAAGATAGTATCCCCGTTTGTATAGATGTCCATTTACATAAAATGGACACTTGGGTGTGGTACCATTCCTTTCAAGTACAAATATTGGGGATTGATTGAGAACATTGATATCATTGTTCGACCCGGACAAGCCATAAAAACCATGCCAAAACCACATATCATTTGAAGCCACCACTTCGAGCATGACCGTCGGATATTGGTGATCACCTCTCATATATTGGCCACGCAACTCGGTCGGACACATTCTCCAAACAAAATGTGTACAATCTATACTGCCAAGCATACCGGGAAGGTGATGCTTATCCTCGTTTGCTTGATACAAAAGTGCAACATCATGGCTTGTAGGTCTATGAAGAAACTCCCTACCATATAACTTAATAATGGCATACCAAAAAAATTGTAGACACTCACACGAAGTGCGAGCAGACATACATAAATACTCATCATACTCGTCTAAAATGTTACGTCTTGCAAGTTGTCTGACCACCGATATGCATTTTTGTAACGGGGTGAAACTCTTTTTCATTCTCCCGTCAAGGCCGTCTTAGAACCATTCTTCTTTTGATTTGACATCGCCGGCTATTTCTAAGAATAAATGTTTCGACATACGATACCTTCCTTGAAACTTTTGTTCATCATATTTCGAATCGTCAATGAAATAGTCATTCATAAGTAGCTCGTGACCCGTTACGCGATCTCGTGGAACATATCTTTTTTAGAAGAACTACTTGCCGTATCCTCCAGGGCTTTGTCAACGAAATTTTTCATAAAATATAAACTGCTGTAATTCGAATTCAACAAATCCAAATCGTTTTCGAAAATGTACAAATTTGGAAACTCATCAGACGTTATTATGTTTGTGTAATTGTTGTGTTTGTATGATATTATTTGAGTTTGTGTAAACAATAGTTTATATACGTGTGAGTATTTATAGGATCAATTTTTTTTGAGCCCAATGGTCACTTAACGACTATAAAGCCATTTTCTTCTCGGGCATCCCTCGGCAATTACCACCCGAAACACACTACCTGTCGGGTACCCGCAAGGGGTGGGTGCGGTGTACCCGAGCGGGTACCTGCCTACCCGAATGGGTACCCGTGGGTGCCCCCTCCTCCCTCACCTTATTTAATCGATTAAACGAATATTGAATTTTCATGCTATTTAGTGGCCTTAAACAACAATTAAGAAGGATATTATGAACTCTAAAAACACATAAGAGTTTGTATGTATAATACTGATGTGCTCCAAATTATATATCTAAAACACATTAATTACACATCAATTATTCTAGAAACTCTTACTGAAAATGATGATTTGATACTTAAATTGTTCATATTGTGTTTTCAGGCTTGAGAAATACCAAGATGAACAAAAAGAGATTAAAGAAAAAGAAATTGAAGAAAGCCAAGCTTCGGAATTCAAGCATGGGACCGTGCCTCATGAGGCACGCCCTCATGCCCACCCTGAAACACACCCTGTGCTAAAATCAACACACCCTCGTGATTGTTAGTACGACATGACAAAAAGAACGGTTCCTCGATCCGAGGTACGAGGGTGTGCCCCAGGAGGCACGGGGTTGTGCCCCATCACAAACACGAGGTCGTGCCCCATTGAACACGGGGCCGTGCCCGATAATTCCTGAGCGTACGAGCCGACTAGATTTTACATACATTGTACTAGCATGGGGCCGTGCCTTTTAGGCACGAGGTCTAAAAGGAATCCATGGCTAAAATAAACTAGAAATGATTATTAGAAATCATACCATCTTAACTTTCTGATCATTCTTGGGTTCCCTTTTATTAGTTTGAGAAATCTACAATAATTATTATGGTTTTCTAAAACTAATGGTATGTTAGAACGAAAATTAATCAACTCTTTTTTTTAACATTAAGTTATGTTTTCAGAAATTGTATGTTGAAAGGCTAGATGAGATCAACCTACATTACTAGTGACTTTGATTAATCAGTTTTGTAAGTTACTCATGCTAGTGTCCTTGTCATTACGAGGCTGACAAACGAGAAATCTGTATTGGCTCACGTTTATAAACATTAACATAACTACATTAATCAATATGTTTAACCACACCACTAATTCATCACAGTTACATAAGTGTACTCTAAATTAGGATAATAGCCTTACTTCATTGAAAAAATCACTAAAAGTCTCAATCTATCTTTATCTATATTTGTTTATCGTTATTTTATTAACTTATCATTTCCTAAATCAAAACTGATAGTCAATTATGAGGGTTGTTGAGTACGCTTAGTGTGTTCATGGATTGATACTCGATTCTTACAATATATTACCTCACGACAGGTACACTTGCCTTTTGTGTGTGTAGTTAAGTGTTAGTAATAACCATTTAAAACTGAATCTGTGTGAAAATCTTTATCAAAATATATATACTATTTGCGCACACCAATTACCCATTTTCTTTTATTGACTTAGAATAATTTCAAAAAAAGCCCATTTTGACTCATACCAATATTTGTCAAAACTTGTCCAATAAGAAGGAAATGCCAATTTTTTAAAATTACCAAACGTGTGAAAAAACAACAGAAATGATGAAATGAGACTATCAAATAATCCAAACTCAGATGATATTATGAATTTCTATATTTCTTATTAAATACCTGCTAGATCATACTGCAACTATGGTACATCATATGTTTAAAAGGAAAACTATTTTATTCCGCATCCCTGTTTTTATATTTGAACTCTAACCAATATTTAATACTTTGGAGACATACGTTTGTGATTTAGAATTACTTTACAGGGGGATAAAGTTTGTTTCCTAACAAATGGAGACTGGAGGAAATATGAGGATGAAGAGATTAGTTTGAATTTTAAGTTTCTCAATCTCGGAGTACTATTGTTATTTTCAAATGTAACTCTAATATGATCCTTGAATGTTGTATTTAGAATTTGCTTGGTCAAATAGCAAGATACGCATAAGCCATCAAATTTTGCAACTTATATGATTTCTCTTAAAATCATTTAGGTACTATACAAATATTTGATAAATGATACTCTAATCGTGAAATCTATTGGATAAGAATGAATTGAACCCATGTGGAATGGGTAGAAAACGTATCTAACCTATATGCATTTGGTTCAAAAATTACGCTGCAAAATGGTTATGTATTAATTCACCACCTTTGTAAATGCATGTTTAATTATTGTTTGTCTTTTCATCTGGCTTGTATTTATAACTCCCTTTTTATATATTTTATCTCCACTCGTTTAGTGGAGTATTGAGTGGCATTTAGTTGATCCATATGGTATCATAGCCTATCGATCCCTTACCCTCCTCTCCCTACCCTTTATTTTCCTTAATTTCCCTCTTTCGTTCTTTCTTCTCCCGTCTATCTTTATCCCTCCTTCTTCTTGGCTACAATTGCCTAGCTCTTCTTCCTCCTCCCATGATGCTCTTACTCACTCCCTCACCCATCTTAATAACTTCAAACTTTGCTCCACAAATTACATTATTATGTGGGTAACCAAATGATTCCCATTCTCACTCACCGGAAACTTATTTCCCATGTTGATGGAAACAGTGTTGCACCCTCTCCTACCATCACTAACAATGATAAGGTGCCGGGTTGCTGATGATCAACGAGCCATAATCATTCTAAATGCATGCTTCTTTATCCATCGAAGTGGTCACCATTGTCATTGGTTTACCAACCGCTTGTCAAATTTGGCTGGCTTGCGCTCGAAACAGCTTATGGTAACTCCTCGATTGCAAGGGTTCATAATCTCCGTGACCAACTTCACCTCATCCAAAAAGGAACCAAATCTGTTGCTGAATTTGCCTGCGAGTTCAAAAATATATGTATGATTAACTCGTCGCTATTGGTCATCCGGTTAATCTCGATGATCAACTTCATTAGTTTTTATGTGGCCTCGGACCTGCCTTTGAAGTTTTTTCAACAACTGTTCGCTCCATATGACCTACTTGGTCTTTCCCGGATCTTCTTGCTAGAGCCGAAAGCCATGAGTTGTTCACCCATGCACTTCACGGTAACTCTACTCCTCCAGTTGCCCTCATCACTCAAAACAATCGCTCACCGCCTGCCACTTGGGGTCGGGGTACCCGCAATCACCGTGGTAGTAGTTACTTGGGTACTCGTGGTGGTCGTGGTCGGGGAAGGCGACCACCACATTGCCAACTTTGTAGGCAAGATGGGCACTACACAAATACATGTCCCATTCTTGCCTCTTTTGCAAGCCATGCACCACCCACTGATGAAACTTTAGCAAATGCCTTTCTCTCTCAATGCCATATTTCATCCTCTGTTCCGGACTGGACTGTTGACTCAGGAGCAACGGATCACATGACATCCTCCACTCAAAATGTTTCTAATTCTTCCATTGCCACAGGTAAACCCACGGTTACGTTTAGTAATTGACAACTCTCCCTGTCACTCATACAGGTCACTCCACTATTTCTAATTCTATTAAATTGCATAATATATATCTTGGTAGTGCCTAGTCTCACCAACAACCTCTTATCTATTAGTAAATTAACAAATGATAATAATGTTGATGTCTTACTATCTTATCCTACTTTTTACATTCAGGATCACCAAACCAAACTGGTTCTAGCCCAAGGACGATGTGAAAATGGACTCTATGTTCTACAACCCGGTCATCATGCGTTAGTTACCACATCCACTACACCTACGACATCTTTTGAAGTTTGGCATTCCCATTTGGGTCATGCTCATTTTGATACTATTATTAAGTTAAAAAAACTGGGTTGTTATCTATTTCTTCTCTTTTACCTAAACCAATTATGTGTGAGCCTTGTCAACTTTCCAAAAGTCAACGATTACCCTTTGAGAAAAATAATAAACGGGCTTTGCATCCTCTTGATCTTATACATTGTGACTTATGGGGTCCCTCTCCGGTTGTGTCCACGGAAAACCATCGTTATTATGTATCATTTATTGATGATTACTCTAGGTTTTGTTGGATGTACCCATTAAAGTTAAAATCGGATGTCTATATTGTCTTGGTGGTTTTTATAAAATTTGTTGAGAAATAATTCTCTCGAAAAATAAAAACCTTTCGAAGTGATGGTGGTACCAAATTTGTAAACCACAAAGTTCGATCATTACTTGAAGCAAATGGTATCTCCATCGCATATCATGCTCATACAATCCGCAACAAAATGGGCGTGTTGAAAAGAAACATCGACATATTGCCAAAACCGGCTTAGCAATGCTTTTCAATGCCAAACTTCCCCTTTCATATTGGGTGGATGCGTTCTCTTCTGCTATCTTTATTATAAATCGGCTTCCAACACCAACCCTTAATGGCAAGTCACCATTTGAACCTTTATACAATCACTTACCAAATTATAATCTATTTCGAGCTTTTGGTTGTCGTGTTTTTCTGTATCTAAGGGATTACTCAGAACATAAACTTGCTCCACGAAGCATTCCGTGCATATTTATTGGTTATTGTCCTACACATAAAGGGCACCGGTGTCTTGACCCAGTTTCATCACGTGTATATATCACCAGACATGCCAAATTTAATGAAGAACATTTTCCCTTATTGGAAATAATGACAATATTCCCATTACTCAGTTGCAATTATATATGTACCTTTAATGAGTCACTACCCACCACCTTACCAAAAGCTTCCTCACCAGAATTCTCACATATGCCCCGCACACCCACAGACTACCCATGCAGCTCTTGCATGGATTTCATCCTACAACCGTACGTCCACACAAAACCTCCCTTCCCTAGCTCCAGCAAACGACCCGACCCCACCTAACACTCCTACCGACCCGACCCCGCATTGCCCTCCCCAAGCGACACCTCCACTTGAACCACCTTTACCAAAACTCTCCCATATCTCCATGTGACTCCACTTCACATACCCCTTCCTCATCATCCGCTGCACAACCTCCTCCTAACTCCACCAACCCTCGTTCACCAACTCCTTCCTTACCATCTCAACCCGATCGAAACACTCCTGCCATTCCTCTACCGCCCCCACTTCCATCACTCCTAATGGTAACTCGAGTAAAAGCCGGGATATTTAAACCTCGTCATCAAGTAAACCTCACTCAACTTACACACAACCCTCTTCATCAATCTCTCCTTGCCTAAACAGAAACGAAAGGTTATAAAGCTGCCATGAAAGATCCAACCTGGTTGGAAGCTATGAACAAAGAACTTAATGCCCTTTATAATAACAACACTTGGTCACTTGTTCCTTATCCTACAAATCACCATGTTGTAGGATCTAAGTGACTATTTCGAACAAAGTGTCATTCTGATGGGTCGATCGAGCGGCACAAGGCTCGGTTGGTTGCACAAGGCTTTAGTTAGTTTCCTGGAATTGATTATTCACAAACGTTTAGTCCGGTTGTCAAAGCTACGACCGTTAGAATTATCCTCACCTTGGTGGTATTAAATAATTGGACCTTACATCAACTCTACGTCAAAAATGCATTCTTACATGGCCATCTTCACGAGTGTGTTTATATGGAACAACCACCCGGGTTTGTGCATCCTAACTTTCCCAATCATGTGTGCAAACTTAACAAAGCTTTATATGGGCTTAAACAAGCGCCTCGTGCTTGGTTCTACCACTTAAGCACTTTTTTGACCATATACGGATTCAAATGCAGCCAAGCCGACTCATCTCTTTTTGTGTTCAAGAAAGGCTCATGCATCATGTATTTGTTAGTATATGTTGATGATCTAATTCTCACTGGTAATGAGGAACACACTCTTCGTTCCTTCATCACTAGCCTGCATAACGAATTTGCAATTAAAGTCTTGGGGAAGCTGAATTACTTTCTAGGTCTTGAAGTCACCTATACAAGTAATGGCATATTCTTGAATCAATCTAAGTATGCTCGGGATGTATTGGCTCATGCAAAAATGCTTGATGCCAAACCGGTATTCATACCACTCACTTCTAATATATCCTTTACCAATACCGGTGACTTGTATCTCAATCCCACTCATTATCGGTCGCTTGTCGGTGCCTTACAATACTTAACTATCACCTGACCTGATATCTCGTATGTTGTAAACCAAGTAAGCCAATTCCTTCATGCTTCTACAAAGTTACATTTTCAAGAAGTGGAACGTATTCTTCATTACATCAAAGGCACTTTAGCGTTTGGCCTACACTTTACTAAACCATATCATACCTCTATTGTTAGGTTTTCTGATGCTGACTGGGCTCGCCGTCTTGAGACAAGACGATCCACCTATGGATATTCCATTTTTTGGGAGGTAATATTGTTTCTGTAACTCCCGAAAATTTATTAAGAAAAGAAAAGCGTAAAGAAAGAAAGGTGAAATAGCACAAGTGGAGGGGCTAAAGTTGTGCAAAAGGCAAACTTTATTATTATTAAGTTTAAAAAGGGGGCATGGATGCCCACTACCTTTCTTCACGTATTGATTTGACATTTTAAGAGAGAAACAAAGCTTCCATTAGTTTTAGAGAGAAAAAGAAGAAGATCTGCTTGTAAGTAAGTTTTTTCATGCGTTTTTGTTCGGTTTCAGCTGAGTTTTTAGCCTCGGGACCGACTCTTATGTGTTTGTGTGTGTTTGGTTGTGTGTTGTGGGGTGTTTAGGTGTTAAAATTCTTTGTGCTCTTGGGTTTGAAGGAGTTTTGCTCGAAGGCTACACTAGGTGAGTTCTAGATCCCCAGTTGTTACGTTTTAAACTTGTTTTCGGGCTGAAAATGCATATTACTAACTTGTTATAATTCACAGCATGTAATCAGTATGTTTGTACCCCTGTTTATATGGGTAGATGTATGTTTGGGTATGCTTTATTTGTATATCAAAGTATAGGCATGTTTTAGGTGCTTGGTATGTTAGAAATGGGTTAAGAACATGTTAGAATGATGATTGGGGTCTGAAAATTGTGTAAGTTGAGTAGAACTGCCCATGCGCCCAAAATAGTCCCCATGCTCCTAAATGCTCATGTGCCCCAATTGTCCATACGCCTAAGTGCCCATGCGCCTAAGTCTTTGACCATGCGCCCAAGTATCCCATACGCCCACTACTCATGCGCTTAAGTGCGGCCCATGCACCCAAGCAGTACTTATGCACCTAAGCAGTACTCATGCGCCCAAGCAGTACCCATGCTCCTAAATCTTTCCCATGCGCCTAAGTTTTCCCATGCATCCAACTGTCCATGCGCCTGCATAGTACTCGTGCGCCTATATAGTGCTCATGCGCCTAATGCCTTAGAAATTTTTTTGAAATTTTGGGAAATAGAAATTTAGAGTCTAAGACCTAGGATGTTTTGGTGGTTATGTTGTTGGTGTTATGCATGTTTGAAGCCTGTTATGTATGTTCCATATTTTGATTTATTACATGACTATACGTGGTGCGTTATGATCGTGTACGTAAAGTATAATCATAAACGAAGTGAAAGATTAAAATAATGAAAAGTGGAACATAACGAATGAGTGAGAGTCTTGCAAGCAAATGTATGGAGGTTCACAACTTATTGAGAAGTTGTTAGCTCAACTATGTGCAGTTTAGCTAACCCATGAGGATGCACATAGGGGTTAATCTTAGTAATTGACCAATATGTACGAAACGGGACCCTTGTCGCTTGCCCCGATGCTCGAGTCAGCTTCGTGCACAATGTTGGGGGTTTATTTATAGACTTCAGCCTAGTACCAACTTCTTACATAATGTTTGGGGTATTGCATATGACATTGTCTAGATGAAAGTGAAAGATAATGAAAAAAAGTTTGAAATGTGAAAATGAACGAAACGAACGATGAGAAATGAGTATGATTACCGAACGAATATGTACGCTAATGGAAGATAATAATGACATTACCTTGATGTATGTACGATGAATGACGATGTATGAAAGTAAAGAAAATGTTTTAAACGAATGAAAAATATTTTAATTTATAAAACTAGAACTCACTCAGCAACGCTGACTTTTATGCATTTTCAGTTGACAGGTAACTTTTTGCTGGGGGTGGCACGTGGGTGATAAGAGACTGGCATCCCTCTTATGCATAAATCTTTTTTTTTTCTTATAATGCAACTAAACATTATTTTTTTATAACTTTAAAAATGATGTATTACTTGGCAAAAGTAATTATTAATGCATGAAGTGGTTTTGTTAAATTATTCCGCTGAAATGTTCTTATGATATTCTATGAATCTTCATATGTTTTAAATATTATGTGCGATTAATGTCCAACTGTAAGCGTCCCGAGAACGAGGCCTTACAGTTTCTTGGAGTGCCAAGAAACAACCAACTGTATCACGTTCCAGTTGTGAATCTGAGTACCGTGCAATGGCTAATACTGCTGTAGAAATTATGTGGATAACACATCTGTTGAAAGAACTCTATGCTTTGCCTGCAACTCGCCCTATAATTCTGTGTGATAATCAAAGTGCTCTCTTCATCGCTCAAAATCTAATTTCTCTCAAGCGAATGAAGCATCTAGAACAGGATTATCATTTTGTTCGAGAGCTAGTCTCATCCGGAAAGCTTATTACGAAGTTCATTCCATCCAAGTTCTAGGTGGCTGACATTTTCACCAAGAGTCTCCCTCGACCATAATTTGAAGCCTTTCGAAAATGTCTATGCATTGGTCCCCCACCTTCTCGCTTGTTGGGGGGTATTAATTCACCACCTTTGTAAATGCATGTTTAATTATTGTTTGTCTCTTCAACTGGCTTGTATTTATAACTCCCTTTTTATATATTTTATCTCCACTCATTTAGTGGAGCATTGAGTGGCATTTAGTTGATCACATTATGGGACTAACCTTTTTCCTTAAATTTTGCTACCAACATTTTTGCTTTGAAATAAATAACAGAAAGGCATTTGCGCTATATTTGATTATTTTCATGGAAAAATCATGAATTATTTTACAAATTTTAGTAGTTTTGGTGAAGGATCATAATCCTCCATCATAATACCTTACTAACATTTTCTTTTTAGAAGTTAAACGAAAGGGTTCAACACGTACATGAACGACCAACTGTTAAATATACACAAAAGCGAATGCAAGAAACAAAATAACAGGAATAATGGTGTTTGAAAATGGGCCATTTGTTAAATATGCATTCCAATATTCCATTGCTTCAACTCAAAAGACACTTCATATTGGACAAGAATAAGAGGAACTTATCATCTCAATGTAAGACTTTACTAACATAGTTACTATCTATATTTATGCAATTGCAAATATTTGTCTGTGGGATTTTGTATGTGTTAAGCTTTATTATAGATGTCATAATATAAAAAAGATAAACGTTTGGCTTGAAGTATGCATATTTGACATCAGATGTAAAGTTATAAAGTTTTATTTTCTGAAATTCAATTTGGATTGAGGTATGCATGTTTGACATCAGAATTATTCATTGTTTATTTAGGTTGCACAAGATGGTGGTGACGAATGGAATGCTATGAATGTTTCTCAATTTTCTATTTTTATATATGTATGTGATTTCTTATGAACTTACAACCACATGACTAAATTGGAGAGTGCGCTTGATTTTCAGGAAAATTATTTAATTGATGTTGACATTTATAAAGGTATGTCTTTTGTTAACTTTAAGTTGGTGATTCTTGATGCATGATTTTAGTAGAAATCAACACACATGGAGGTCATCTAACTTTTTTCATTTGGTTATGGTCATGTCATCGGATGGTAGGATCAAATTAGTTCAATTTATTAAATGTTAACTATATGCTTAATATTATTTTTGCATTACATGGCTCAATGTAATGTTGGAGGCTGGATAATGGTTTAGGTGTTAGAGCTATGTTTGTTTAATAGAATGCATGAACAGAGTAAGCTTCATGTATATTTTTAGATATTATTTATATACATAATTACTATTGTTCTTAATAAGATGGTTTATACTCTTGCAGTGTGTTCATTCTCAAGTCCAATTCATTTTTAGCCTTTCTTTACACAATGAATTTTATTTGTATATAAACATGATTGGTTAAAAGTACTGAAGATGACTGTTTTCTAGGTTGCATCAGCTCATAGCAAATGTAATTCTAGGGATGCTTTGTTAAGTTCCCCTTATTATCCATGGTAGGTTGCCTTTATTTTATGGTTATGAGTCTATTGTACATTATTATCAATCTAAAACTTGATAATTATGCAATATTTATTAACCTTTTACCTATAATTATTTCATATTTTATAGAGATTTGAGGTGGAGAACTGGCATATATTGTTCTAGCCCACTTTGAAAGTTCAAGTAATATTCAGATTGCTTTAAAGCTCTAGAAGCAGCATATGACCATGCAAGATAAATGAACATAAAAGTGAGGAGCGCTCTTCACGAACCCTCGAACCCATTAGCGCAACTTATTAACGAAAGTTTCTTGAGGAGATCCTCTAATCCGTGACCTAAACAAAAAATTATATTGCAAGATTATTAATACACTAGAGCATTTTAAGCTCCATGTTCTTGATGGTTCTTTTCATGCAAATTCAGTGTCAAATGAAGAAAGCGAAACTCAATGCTAATAAGTTGATTTCAAAGAACAAGGTTAGGTGGGTATCTAGAACATAAGCTGCCATTACATGAAGGGCGTCCAACCTGTAGCAACGCATGGGCATTCCCACTAGTACTTATATAATAAGTAAATTGTTTAAGTTAAAAGGGTTCTAAATAAAAAAAATATAATATGAAATCTTAACCATCAATTTTTATAATTAATAGCTGACATTAAATTATAGGGTAGAAGTTTTAAATTGTATTTTAGGCATAGACACATTTTCTTGACTTTTTTTAAGTTTTCTTATTTTTGAAATATTTATAGCTTTTATATAATATATTAATTTTTTTTATTAAAATTACATTATAAAAACGAGCGTTTTTTATCTTTAAAAGAGTATGGTTTCATTATTTAAATATATTTTTTATAATTTTCAGCTTATTGCTCGCTGTAGTGTCTTTTAGTGTGTTTTTAATTGTGTTTTTCTAAAATAACGAACTATAAAAAAACATAATGGTGAATAACACTGTTGCGTAATTCTAGTATGTGAAACATGATAATAAAGAAACAAGTAATTAATCTTATACATTAAACACAATTATAAAATAATAAAAAATGATATATAACGAAAAATACAATGATAAAATGTCGCATTATGTTTTTTTGCTTGTTATTGTGTTATACAGAATACTATGAATTTCGAAAAACACATTAGTGAAATAATATTATTGTGTATTTTTAAGTGTAAAAAACACAATGATAATATAACAAGTTTATAATAATATATAAAAAACAACGACAAAAGAAAATAAAATGATCTAAAACATAAAACACAACGATAAATACATATAACAAATGAAAAAAATATTTGACTTCATGAGCTAGTATTAATACAATAAACTAGCGTATTAGACACAATGACATGATGTATTTAACATAACGACTAAAAAGTCATCACTTTTAAAATAATAAAAAGAGAAATGTCAAACTAAGAATCATTCTTAGCATGTAGTCAATGTATTTTGTTTGTCACTATAAGGGGACACGGTGTGGGACCAAGGGAGTGCAAGAATATCTTAGCCCGAGGTTGGAATGCCATCCAGTGAACCCAGTGTAAATTTTTAAGCCCTTACCCAGTGAAAATTCATCGAAAACCACCGATTGAAAAGCCTATATTATCGACCGTACTATTTAAAAAAAAATTAAACACTACAAATATCACTCTAACCCATTGTTTTAAACATTACTTCTAATTTTCTCTACCCTCTAAATTATCAACTATTTAAAATACTATAAGTTTGTTTGATTTTAAAATTTACGACTCATCATGCTCAAAGGATGAAGAACAAATATGCGTAAGCGTGGTTCTAAGTTTTTAACTACGGTGGTTTCTTTATCATTAGCCAAAGTGCAAGACACCATCTTCTCATCAAGAAGATATCTTTTTTATTTTGTTAAAGTATTACTATTTTTATTTATGTTTAATTTTAAAATATTATATTATTATTTATTTTCATTTTTTAAAATATTATTTTTATTATTTAAATTTAATTTTTAGAATATTAGTAAAGTATGTGCATATACAAGACCGTGAAGGAGCTTACAAGGTTCCGAAGTGATAAAAACATATATTTTGATCATTGATCAAATGGGATGAATTTGGAGTTCTTTTGAACCAGTTTAGATGCATGAGGGTCGTCAGAGTTTTACTTCGCTATAAAAATGCACTTCTTCAATACTACAACTAACATACAAGAATGATCTAACTTCGCTTGATGAGTATTTAAATATGTATTATAGAATATCACGCGACTGCTTGCAACACTTTTGTGATGATGTTCTTACTTTATATTCAAAAAAATATCTTCGTAGACCAACTTACAATGGCATACAACTATTATACACCGCACGTGAGCATCAACAAGATTTTTTGGAGATGTTGGGAAGCTTAAGTTGTATGTATTAGGTTTGAAAGAATCGTTCAATTTAATGGAGATGACTATTCAAGCAGGGTGATCACGAGCATCCGACAATGCTTAAAGTGGGCGCATCGGTGAATTTCACATACATTTTTTAGGACTCTTAGAGCTAGCAATGGCATCAATATCCTTAAACGATTCCATTTTTTCAATGATGTTATTAGTGGAAGTGTCCCGAAATGTCGGCTTTTATGATAAATAGTGTTGAATATAAATTTGGCTATTAGTTGGCAAGGGATATATCCTGTCACACCCCCGCTGAGAGCGGAAACACGGGGAATGTAACGAGACGGGATCGTCATAACACATTGTTAACAATAGAGATGCAATATATGTAATTGATGATAAAAGCGTGTCATGACGACACCCGACATAAAGGAGACTTGTGTCGTGTTTAGTCAATATTCACGACAGCATAGCCATAAACATAAACTTGTAAATGATTCACATAACCAAAAATTGTATCCTTGTAATGTAATTCCCACAACCCGGGAACAAGTATCCAAAAGAATGAAGATTATTTAATAGACTACAACAATGTTTCAAAATGATTGTTTGTCAAGTATGTTTAGTCTCAAAAATGCATCCTAGGGTCTCCACTAAGGCAGCACTCCTAGATCTTCAATTATCATTGTCACCTGAAAAGATATGCTCAAAACGGTCAAAAAAATTGTTGGTGAGCGCGCAGGTTTAAATTGTAAATATGTAATTGATGCTGTATAGAAATTGTTGTGGAATACCGTGCATATAGTTATACGTAAGCAAAATCACAAAACCATGAGCTTTACAACCAAACCTAATGACGTACACATAGCAACTTATCGGAATATATTCACCCAAGGCCCGTTCCTGGCAAATGATGGTACCAACTAGTAAACCATCTGACGAGGGTGGGGGTGTCAACCCAGTAGTACTACCAATACCTATCCGTCGGTTCCAACACCGGAATTAAATGGTTGTAAGAAAGAACCACACAGCAACTCATGTATGTATCAGATAAGTACTCACAAAACAGTATCACGTTGATTCCAAGTATTAAAATTGTATACAAATTGTACAACATAAGAAAATGGGTGAGCATACTTTTTCCCCATGTTTGTAAATGATTGAAATATTGTATAAGCATAAAAAGGGGTCACGAAACTCACTTGTTAAGTGGTAAGTATGTATGATAAAGCTTCCCAAACGTTATATGCAATGAACGGTCAACACCTATTGACATTTATGTTAAGCATTAATGATGTGCCTAATGTTAATAGTAATGTTCAGTCGGGTCGGGTCGTATCGGTTCGGTCGCGGGTAACACACACACATACACACGCAATAGATTTTATGTAGATCCAAGTACTAGAAACGTTGCCATTATCGATGATATTTGTGTAAAAGTGTCAGTGTTGTTAGAGAATTACTTAGTAAGCATTAGTGTTACAAATCGATTGTTGTTAATTGCAAAATGTTAAGTTGATTCGATTTGGTTTAACATCAGTGAATTTGATAGTGTTAATTTAAAGATTGTCATTAGCAATGGCAACCATGTCGATGTCACCTTAACATCACACGACAATGACAACGCACACAAGAGGAAATCATACACATCAACTCCAGTCGCACGACAGGGCCAGACGCATGACTCAACATTCAATTCGCACGAATCAACCCTTATTCGTACGAATCAGCTTCATTCGTACGATTGAACCTTCATTCGTGCGACTCAGCATTCAGTCGTTCCACACCGCACCCAATCGCACGACTCAACTTCCATACGCACGAATCAACCTTCATTCGTACGAATTAGCTTCATTCGTACGTCTGAACCTCCATTCGTGCGACTTGGCATTCAGTCGTGCGATACACGCATCATCGCACACATTCATCCGCATGGACTCAATCGCACGACACACACAATCGCATGGACTCAATCGCACGACACACCCTGTCGCACGGTTCAGTCACATGACAGACTCAGTCGCACGGCTCAGTCGCACGACAGACTCAGTCACGAAAATAGCAGATTCGTGACTGCAGAAAGTGCAGAGCAGCATCCGGCTGCTCTGTGGACGAGTTTCACGCCACAAGGACTTCCAGAAACACTTATCTAACATATCTAAACAAGATTGTCACACCCTCAAATTCCGGGTCTGGAATATATCACGGAGGGGTGAGCAAACAGGATCGAACACAGTAGTTACACATGAGATGCAGTTATCTATATGACAAGTTTTAGATAATCAATCCATTATTATTCAGAGCATTAGATATTATACGCAGCGGAAATAAATATATATATTGTTTCTTAACAATAGGTCTAATCATGTCTTATCGATAACCGATGTGTATCTGGAGCTCTTATATGATCCTACGTGCATGCCCATAAGCTCCTAATAGATACCTGAGAATACATGTAAATCAAGTGTCAACACAGGGTTGGTGAGTTCATAGGTAAGTAAAACATAGTGATAAATCATCAATTATCATCAAATAGGATTTACTGAAAAAGTGTGAGTTTAATTTTACTCACCGGTATATGAATAGCCTGTCGGAACCCTTTTTAATAAGGTGAACCCGCTATCCCACATACCTACTAAGTACAAGCCCAACAAATCCTTCACATTGAATTTGTCCATGTCACTTAGTTTATTATTTCTATGTACAAGTCCAACAAATCCTTCACATAGGATTTGTCCATGTATCATAGTTTAATTTTTTTTTCTTTTTCCTTTTTATGTGTGTATTATGCCAGTTTTAATAATTCAAATCAGAGGGCGCGAATCCTCTCTTTACATTTATCCTCATATGGGTGGTAAGTGGAACTATAATGGCAAAACTTATATAGCGCAACAATCTGCCTTCCCACAGAATAGTCATCCCTAATGACAGCGAGATCTTTGTGCATCTGATAAGGACCACATGTCCAAACCTTTGTGGGGGTTAGTCACTCCCCGATAGTACTATCCAAAAGACCCCTGCCTTGTTTATAGCCCAGTTTACACAGAAGGATTTTCATAATAACCATATGTAATCATAAATGTGATCCAATTATTATTTAACATAATACACAAAAATAATTTGTAATTTCAATTACAACATGTATTCCAGCCCCAAAATATTTAAATGATTAAAAAGGGGAATAGTTATGAACTCACCTCAGTCCTTGTGTGGTGTTGACAACCTAGTAAATTCCTGCTAAGGAATTATAATTCACCTAAGCAAACAATTACAAATCCATAACCTAATAAGTTAGATCTTGAACCTGACATTCAACCGATCTAAGGTTTGGTTCTCGAGGATTTGTTATAAACATATAAGTAAATCATTTTATTATTTTTATTAATTCATTAATAACTAAAAATATATATATATTTTATAAAATTTAATTAATTTAATAATGATTTTAACATATCATTATATTCTAAGTAAATTATAGATATTATTTAAACGTGTAAGTTTATATTTAATTTTGTAAGATTTTATAATTTAATTTATAAAATCTAATTTATGTTTATCATGTTTAAAACACAAATAGAATACTTTAATATTTCATAATTTAATTTATAAAATCTAATAGCAAGATTTATAAATATACACAAATCATCTAAACATTATATTTATATGGTAATGTTATTATAATTAAACATAGATTATGTATAAATAATAAATAATAACATATTATTAAATTATAACATATTTACACGATAAAACATAATATAAATTATTTAATTATTAATTATGTTCAATAATTAATAATCATAACATAATAGATTTATATTCAATAAATAATATAAATTATCTAATTATTAATTATGTTATCCATATGTATAAACATTATTTATGATTATGTGTAATAATCTAGTCCATTTTTATAAAAATGATTATTTATAACATTTATAAACAATATTTTATAACATTTATAATAATTAAATAAATAAATAAATAAGGTTTTTAAAGAAATAATTTTCCAGAATATAATTAAATAACTTATAAAATTAACAAAGTTTATAAAAACTGTTTTTATAATTTTTAGTTATTTTTCTGTATTTTTAAATAGTGTAAAAGGCTTTTAAAAAAATATATGTTGGTGGCCGGGTTCGAACCCGCGACCACAAACACCCACAACCACACACCAACCAGTGAACCAAAGGCTTATAGCCGCATTAGGACTCGGCTTTTAATCCTTTTAAACACAACCCAAATCCATCCTCAAATCAAGAACCTTAGCGTCGCAGATCGACCAAATTGAACACCAATTTGATGTTTTTAATCGAATTGATGTTGGGGTTTTTGTTCCCCAACCAAAATCGAGTGTGTGTGTATGATTAATTACCTGTTTTCGTTTGAATTGAAGGTATGGACTGTGATGAACAGGTCGCGATGAAGTCAGAATCAATTCGATTAGCAATCGTTGATGAAACTCAAATTAGTTGCACATAGAGTTTCCTACGGTATTGGGTATTGAAAACCTTCTGTCAATTTGTGTTTATAATGTGTCTCGGTCGGATTTCAAATAGTGGCAGGTCGCGGAAGACGATGATGATCAAAGAGGTGTGATTTGTTGTGTTTCATTGAAATTGTACTCACGGTTAGTTTATAAACAATCAAAAGATTGTGAGTGCGCAATCAATTCGATTATTAATATTGTTCAGTGCCCGGTTTGTTGGTTTGGTCGGCCGAACTTTCGGTCGAAGTGGAAAATCCACTAAACCAAATCGATTATTCAAATTGTAGTGACCCACTAGTTCGAAACATCCACGCGAAAATGTCGGTAGCATTTGATTTAATTAAAACCGGCCTAATTTTGGCCGTTGGGAGACGCCGGAATAGTCACCGGAGCGGTGACCGGAGAAAACGCGAGAGACAGTTGGGATTTTCAAAATTTACAGAATGGTCCCTCGACTTTCCAACTCCTATTATTTCATGTAAAAAGTTTTTAATAACAGGTTTCAAATATTACAAAATTACCCCCTGAACTTATAAATCAAATTATTATTTCAAAATTTAATAATCTTTTTATAAATTATTATTATAAAAAAATATTATTATTATTATTTACATTTTTATTATTATCATTATCATTATTATTATTATTAATGTTATCATTATTTTTATTATTAATATTATTATAATAAAACTATAAAACAAATTTGTAAAATCACATATTATATTAAAAAAAAATTCCGGGTTGTCACATATCCCCCTGTTAGAGGAATTTTCGTCCCGAAAATTAAGATGTACGGGCAACATCTTTGAACAGGTTAGGATACCTGCGTATCATTTCGTACTCTCGTTCCTAAGTGAACTCAGGACAACGTCGGGAGTTCCACCGAACTCTGACAACTGTAATCTCGCTATGCTTTAATTGTTTAACTTCCTTATCCATGATTTTAACTGGTGCCTTAACAAGTCTAAGTTTCTCACATACTTGCAGTTCCTTGAAAGGCACAACCAGTAATTCATTAGATAAACACTTCCTTAGATTTGATACGTGAAAAACATTATGCACACCACCAAGTTCAGCAGGTAGATTTAATTCATAGGCTACTGGGTCAATCCTTCTGACAATTTCAAAAGGTCCCACGTAGCGAGGGTTCAATTTCCCTCATTTCCCAAAGCGTATAACTCCCTTCCAGGGAGATACCTTTAGCGAAACTTTATCTCCTTTCTGAAATTCAAGTGGCTTGCGGTGTTTATTAACGTAGCTTTTCTTATCTGGACAATTTTCTCATGAGTTTCAAAGATCAATTCTAACTTGTCTTGGGATCCTAATCAACCTAGGGCACACTTATGGTATTGGTCAGAACTCCAACCTTCTTAATGTCCCCGTTTAACACATGTTAGCTTAATCATATCAACCAACATAGCTAGGTTCACAACATTGACATTAAAGCAAATCATTTAAACCATCAGAGAGGCTTATTCTACTACTCACTAGATTTTTCCCAGTGTCCTTCTTATTTCTATTTGGTCTAAGGTATGATATCAGTTTTATCAATTCATAGGGTTTGTTAATATAAAGAGCACGACTTAACCCTACCATTGCATGTTTTTAGAATTACAATTCTAGCTTTTGCATTTCATTCCTTAGGTATAGTAACCCTTTTATAAGCATTACCGGTATACTAAGAATATGCTTAAACCGGTTACACAACATCCTAATTTATTATCATCCCAAAGAATAACTTAATGTATGTAGGTATCATCACCCTTCTATATCTCCTGTAGTCCACTTTCATTCTAAGCATTCAATCAGTCCCTCAATTACTGAAATGCTAAGTGGAGGAATGCCTCTTAAAGGATAAAATTAATATTATGATTGGAAATACCATGAAGGCTCTAAGTAGGACAGGACTTAAGTAACAGCAGGTAAACTACAAGCACATAAGTACAATATGTCTAATGATAGCTGCCTATCCTTCATACCTTCAGGATTTCAGGTATAACCATGTCAGGGCAAGTACTAGGGAAACAAGTCTCACTTTAGGTTAGGACAAGTGTAGCACAGATTACCAAATGGAATACGTCAAGGTAATTTTGATTCATATGTCTTAAAGGCTTGTATATTGACCACAGTAACTTCACGTGCTACAATAGCAGCAATCTTACGACTAGAGTTTCTAGACCGTGAACGGATTTGTCGAGAAGCCATTCTGAGATATCATTAAGAATTTTCATGGAAATATGTTCTATGAGAACCGAGACTTTCTTGCTCAACGTGTAGGAATGATGACTTATACGGTCTACAATGTTACCACCCGACCAGATTCACCGGACTTAGCATGCACGACAAATTACAATTACGTGTGCACCCGTAATGGTAAGTTGCTTTGCATGATCACCCCGGTTCCTCCTATTAGGTTAACATATCTTGTCAAGTATAGTGGTCATTAATGATAAAAGTACCAAATATGTATGTATTATATCGGGAAAACGAAATCAAGGGCAAGAATTATTCAACACGACAATGAGATGTTCCGAGTGTATTCGTTTGATTTGTGAATCAAAGCGAGTACGTTGACTAATCAAAGTATTGGGTCAATCACAACTTTGTTGAAGACATGCGTACCTATAAGCAGATACTCATCCCAAGGGTTCCCAGGTAAGGTACACAGGTCCATCGGTTGATTTGGATATATGCGAATACCTTGCCTAGACAGAACACCCCGAGATACAGGCATCACGCTCTTCCAGCATTACATGTTTCAAGTTGTAAGACACAGACTTTGACGATTTTGAAAACCATGAATAACAATCGAGTTTTGGAGTTTGAAATCACTTGAATTAGGCACACAATGCCTTAGAATATGTTTTAAGATTCGTGTGTGTATTGATAGGAATCAAGGCATAAGAGGAATCACATAAGGCATATAACTTCTTAATCTTAGTCAATCTCTAACTAAGGCAATTTACTTTGTGCAACTATTGTGTGTGGCTATAGGCTAGATGCAATTCCTAACTAACTATAACCAATGGCTCTGATACCAATCTGTCACACCCTCAAATTCAGAGTCTGGAATCTATCACGGAGGGGTGAGCAAACAGGATCGAACACAGTAGTTACATATGAGATGCAGTTATCTATATGACAAGTTTTAGATAATCAATCCATTATTATTCAGAGCATTAGATATTATACGCAGCGGAAATAAATATATATATTGTTTCTTAACAATACGTCTAATCATGTCTTATCGATAACCGATGTGTATCTGGAGCTCTTATATGATCCTACGTGCATGTCCATAAGCTCCTAATAGATACCTGAGAATACATGTAAATCAAGTGTCAACACAGGGTTGGTGAGTTCATAGGTAAGTAAAACATAGTGATAAATCATCAATTATCATCAAATAGGATTTACTGAAAAAGTGTGAGTTTAATTTTACTCACCGGTATATGAATAGCCTGTCGGAACCCTTTTTAATAAGGTGAACCCGCTATCCCACATACCTACTAAGTACAAGCCTAACAAATCCTTCACATTGAATTTGTCCATGTCACTTAGTTTATTATTTCTATGTACAAGTCCAACAAATCCTTCACATAGGATTTGTCCATGTATCATAGTTTAATTTTTTTTTCTTTTTCCTTTTTATGTGTGTATTATGCCAGTTTTAATAATTCAAATCAGAGGACGCGAATCCTCTCTTTACATTTATCCTCATATGGGTGGTAAGTGGAACTATAATGGCAAAACTTATATAGCGCAACAATCTGCCTTCCCACAGAATAGTCATCCCGAATGACAGCGAGATCTTTGTGCATCTGATAAGGACCACATGTCCAAACCTTTGTGGGGGTTAGTCACTCCCCGATAGTACTATCCAAAAGACCCCTGCCTTGTTTATAGCCCAGTTTACACAGAAGGATTTTCATAATAACCATATGTAATCATAAATGTGATCCAATTATTATTTAACATAATACACAAAAATAATTTGTAATTTCAATTACAACATGTATTTCAGCCCCAAAATATTTAAATGATTAAAAAGGGGAATAGTTATGAACTCACCTCAGTCCTTGTGTGGTGTTGACAACCTAGTAAATTCCTGCTAAGGAATTATAATTCACCTAAGCAAACACTTACAAATCCATAACCTAATAAGTTAGATCTTGAACCTGACATTCAACCGATCTAAGGTTTGGTTCTCGAGGATTTGTTATAAACATATAAGTAAATCATTTTATTATTTTTATTAATTCATTAATAACTAAAGATATATATATATTTTATAAAATTTAATTAATTTAATAATGATTTTAACATATCATTATATTCTAAGTAAATTATAGATATTATTTAAACGTGTAAGTTTATATTTAATTTTGTAAGATTTTATAATTTAATTTATAAAATCTAATTTATGTTTATCATGTTTAAAACACAAATAGAATACTTTAATATTTCATAATTTAATTTATAAAATCTAATAGCAAGATTTATAAATATACACAAATCATCTAAACATTATATTTATATGGTAATGTTATTATAATTAAACATAGATTATGTATAAATAATAAATAATAACATATTATTAAATTATAACATATTTACACGATAAAACATAATATAAATTATTTAATTATTAATTATGTTCAATAATTAATAATCATAACATAATAGATTTATATTCAATAAATAATATAAATTATCTAATTATTAATTATGTTATCCATATGTATAAACATTATTTATGATTATGTGTAATAATCTAGTCCATTTTTATAAAAATGATTATTTATAACATTTATAAATAATATTTTATAACATTTATAATAATTAAATAAATAAATAAATAAGGTTTTTAAAGAAATAATTTTCCAGAATATAATTAAATAACTTATAAAATTAACAAAGTTTATAAAAACTGTTTTTATAATTTTTAGTTATTTTTCTGTATTTTTAAATAGTGTAAAAGGCTTTTAAAAAATATATGTTGGTGGCCGGGTTCGAACCCGCGACCACAAACACACACAACCACACACCAACCAGTGAACCAAAGGCTTATAGCCGCATTAGGACTCGGCTTTTAATCCTTTTAAACACAACCCAAATCCATCCTCAAATCAAGAACCTTAGCGTCGCAGATCGACCAAATTGAACACCAATTTGATGTTTTTAATCGAATTGATGTTGGGGTTTTTGTTCCCCAACCAAAATCGAGTGTGTGTGTATGATTAATTACCTGTTTTCGTTTGAATTGAAGGTATGGACTGTGATGAACAGGTCGCGATGAAGTCAGAATCAATTCGAGTAGCAATCGTTGATATAACTCAAATTAGTTGCACATAGAGTTTCCTACGGTATTGGGTATTGAAAACCTTCTGTCAATTTGTGTTTATAATGTGTCTCGGTCGGATTTCAAATAGTGGCAGGTCGCGGAAGACGATGATGATCAAAGAGGTGTGATTTGTTGTGTTTCATTGAAATTGTACTCACGGTTAGTTTATAAACAATCAAAAGATTGTGAGTGCGCAATCAATTCGATTATTAATATTGTTCAGTGCCCGGTTTGTTGGTTTGGTCGGCCGAATTTTCGGTCGAAGTGGAAAATCCACTGAACCGAATCGATTATTCAAATTGTAGTGACCCACTAGTTCGAAACATCCACGCGAAAATGTCGGTAGCATTTGATTTAATTAAAACCGGCCTAATTTTGGCCGTTGGGAGACGCCGGAATAGTCACCGGAGCGGTGACCGGAGAAAACGCGAGAGACAGTTGGGATTTTCAAAATTTACAGAATGGTCCCTCGACTTTCCAACTCCTATTATTTCATGTAAAAAGTTTTTAATAACAGGTTTCAAATATTACAAAATTACCCCCTGAACTTATAAATCAAATTATTATTTCAAAATTTAATAATCTTTTTATAAATTATTATTATAAAAAAATATTATTATTATTATTTACATTTTTATTATTATCATTATCATTATTATTATTATTAATGTTATCATTATTTTTATTATTAATATTATTATAATAAAACTATAAAAACAAATTTGTAAAATCACGTATTATATTAAAAAAAAAATTTCCGGGTTGTCACAAAGATGCACATGCAGAAAGGCAACACACGTACCCACACGACCTCATGTGCTCAGGTTGGACCCGAGCACCCGAAACCCTAAATCACACCAGTAAAACGAGCAAGAAAGGGACAACCAAGGTCGTCTACCTGCTAGAAATGAGTAGTCTCAGCTGTAGCCGAGGTTTAATCGGTGAGAACGCGAAGAAACGGGGCGGTTTTGGTGCAAGGAATTGGAGAAAATGGAAGAAGAAGATGATGAAGAAGAAGGTGAATATGGTGGCTAGGGCTGGTATATGGGTATTTATACCCAGCCCTAGTTTGGCTAAATGTCACATTTGGTCCCTACACTTAGCCCCCGAGTTCCCAAATTTGTTTCGGTTGAAAATGACGTAAATAGGCTAGTTATATTGATGATAGGTAAGTATTTAATGATATTTGTATCTTAAACATGATGTTATTAATGACATTAATATTATATAACGTAATATATTTAATGATGACGGTGGCGATATTTGTAAACGTTTTAGGTGATAACGATGCAAACAATGATAACACAAGTGTAAAAGATAACCAAGCAAGTATGATATCCGCACGTATGGTTTATAAAGATGAGGAATGACCAATTAAAGAAAAGATAACAGAAACTCGTCAATTAACGGACCTTTGGTGACAGATGTCACAGTATCCCCCAGTTGTGAGAATTTTGTCCCGAAATTCAACTGGTGTTAGGTCCAAGAGTGTCATCCTAGAATAGATATGGATATTTGCGTTTCATCTGATCTTCCCGTTCCCACGTGAATTCTGGTCCTTGTTTGGAGTTCCATCTCATGCGGACAATCGGTATCTTGCTGCGTCTTAATCGTTTGACCTTTCGATCCATGATCTCTATAGGTTCTTTGATAAAATGAAGATTTTCGTCAATCTTAATTTCCTCAATTGTTACGTGTAGGGACTCGTCGGCCAAAAACTTTTAGAGGTTTGACATGTGAAAGGTATCATGTACACCGCTAAGTTCTTGTGGCAACCTTAATCGGTAAGCCACCAGACTGATTCTTTCGGTAATCTCGAATGGTCCTACGTATCTTGGGGCTAACTTTCCTTTCTTTCCAAATCGAACGATCCCTTTCCAAGGAGAGACCTTAAGTAAGACGTGAACTCCTACATTGAATTCCAGAGGTTTCCGAAGGTTGTCGGCGTAGCTCTTTTGGCGATCTCTAGCAGCTTTTAGTCTGTCTTTGATCTGGAAAATCTTGTCTGTTGTTTCTTGAATGATCTCTGGGCCTGTTAGATGGTTTTCACCAATCTCTGCCTAACAAACTGGAGATCTACATTTCCTCCCATACAATGCTTTAAAAGGAGCGCATCCAATGCTTGTATAGTAGCTGTTGTTGTAAGAGAACTCAATCAATGGTAGATGAGTGTCCCAGCTACCACCAAAATTGATTACACAAGCCCTGAGCATGTCTTCTAATGTCTGTATTGTTCGTTTCCTTTGACCATCTGTTTATGGATGATAGGCGGTGCTCATATCTAATCGTGTGCCCATCGCTTTCTGTAGTGTCTGCCAAAATCGTGAAGTAAATCGGCTGTCACGGTCGGATATGATCGACAAAGACACTCCGTGCCTTGTCACGACCTCTTTTATGTACAATCTCGCCAACTTATCCATCTTTTAATCCTCTCGGATTGGTAAGAAATGAGCTGACTTCGTCATACGGCCCACTATAACCCATATCGAGTCATGCTCGCTACTTGTTCTAGGGAATTTGGTAATGAAATCCATGGCTATGTTCTCCCATTTCCAATAGGGAATTTAAGGTTGTTGTAATTATCCCGATGGTTTTTGGTGTTCAGCCTTAACTTTCGAGCACGTCAAGCATCGGCTTACATACATAGCAATGTCTTTCTTCATGCCTGGCCACCAGTACAGATCTTTAAGATCATAGTACATCTTGTCTGCACCAAGATGAACAGAATATCGTGTCTTGTGTGCTTCATGATGAGGGTACGGACGTCTCCCCATTTGGGTACCCATATACGATCCATGAAGTACTGTATACCATTATCCTTGCAAATCATCTGTTTATCCAACCCTCGGAATTCCTCTCCCGCAAGGTTTTCTTCTTTCAATGCCTCACCTTGGGCAATTTGGATCTGAGCTTTCAGATTCATTTGAATAGTCAATCCCAACGCTCGAGCACACAGTGGTTTCACGCGCTCTTTACGGCTTAAGGCATCAGCCACCACGTTTGCTTTCCCCTGATGATACCGGATCTCACAATCATAGTCACTAAGTAACTCTACCCAACGTCACTGACACATATTAAGTTCTTTCTGATTCAAGATATGTTGAAGGCTCTTATGATCTGTGTAGATGATGCATTTGGTTCCATACAGATAATGCCTCCATATCTTAAGTGCAAATACTACAGCGCCCAACTCCAAATCATGAGTTGTATAGTTCTTTTTATGCACCTTAAGTTGTCGTGAGGCGTAGGCGATCACCTTATCCTTCTGCATTAGCACACATCCCAACCTTTGATGTGAAGCATCACAGTATACCACAAAATCATAAGTTCCGTCTGGGAGGGACAATATCGGTGCATTATACAACTTTTCTTTCAGTGTTTGGAACGCTTGCTCTTGTGCACGACCCCAATCAAACTTCTTGTCTTTCTGAGTCAACAGAGTTAATGGTTGAGCAATCTTTGAAAAATTCGCGATGAAGCGACGATAGTATCCGGCCAATCCTAAGAATTGCCGTATTTCTGAAGGTGTCTGGGGTGTATCCCATTTCTTCACAGCTTCAATCTTTCCGGGATCTACATGAATCCCATTTTCGTTAACCACATGCCCCAAAAACTTCATTTCTCGAAGCCAAAACTCGCACTTCGGGAATTTAGCGAAAAGTTTCTCTTCTTGTAATAGACTCAGTATTGCCCGAAGGTGTTCCTCATGGTCCTCTTTCGATCGGGAGTAGATAAGTATATCGTCTATGAATATGATCACGAACTTATCCAAGTAAGGTTTGCACACTCGATTCATCAGATCCATGAACACAGCTGGTGTATTAGTCAGTCCGAACGGCACGACTAAGAACTCATAGTGCCCATAACGAGTCCTAAATGCTGTTTTCGGTATGTCATCCTCGAAAACCCTTAGTTGATGGTATCCCGAATGAAGGCCAATCTTGGAAAAATACGAAGCTCCTTGCAGCTGATCGAATAAGTCGTCAATTCTGGGAAGAGGATATCGGTTCTTCACGATCAATTTGTTCAGCTCGCGATAATCGATGCACATACGGAACGACCCATCTTTCTTTTTGACAAATAAGACCGGTGCTCCCCATGGTGAGTGACTCGGTCGAATGAAACACTTCTCCAGTAGTTCATGTAATTGACTAGATAACTCTTGCATTTCTGATGGTGCTAACCGATACGGTGCTTTTGCTACCGGCGTAGCTCCAGGAACCAACTCTATACGAAATTCCACTTGGCGTGGAGGAGGCAAACAAGACAAGTCATCAGGGAATACATCTGGATAGTCTCGTACTACAGAAATATCTACCAACTTGCTGTCCTCTTCTTTCTTTTCCACTACATGAGCCAGAAACGCGTAACACTGCTTTCGTAAACATCGACGTGTATTCATGCAAGAAATAAGCTTTAGGGTTCTCCCTGTTCGTTCTCCTTGAATACTGAGTACTTCCCCGTCTGGCATGGGGATTCGTACCACTTTTTCCCGACAAACAATCTCAGCTCCGTGTTTCGACAACCAATCCATTCCCACAATCACATCGAAACTTCCCAGCTCAAAAGGTATTAAATCTATATCGAATACATGGTTTTCCAATATCATTGAGCACTTTGTAATAGTCTCACCAGCCTGTACAACTCTACCATTGGCCATTTCTACAGAGAAGCTAGTTTCTAGTCTACTAGCGTTCAAGGCAAGCATGTGAGCAAACTCAGAAGGTATAAAACTATTATCTGCTCCAGTATCAAACAATATAGATGCGAAGTGGTGATTGAGCAAGTATGTACCCGTAACAACATTCGGGTCCTGACGGGCGTCATTTGCTCCAATAACGAACGCATGTCCTCTGGCAGCATTTCCTTGATTCCCCTGGCCTTGATTACCAGCTATGGCCATCACTTGTGGTTGGTTGTTTCCTTGCTGACCCTGCGCCCGATTCAGTCTGGGGCACATGTTCCGGTAGTGGCCCGGGTTTCCACACTCTTAACAGACCCTGGCATTCCTGGCGGGGTTAACCGCGTTGACCGGTGCCACCAGATTCGGTGCTACTCTACAGTCTTTCGCCAGATGCCCCGGGCATCTACAGTTCACACACACCCGGTATGGCATTGCTGGGGGATGATGATAGTTGCACCTGTCACATTTGGGGTGCGGCCCGAAATACTCTCTCTTGCCCTGCGTCACGACCACAAAATTTCTGGTTGTCTTGGCCCTCTTATCAAATTTCCCGGTACTCGACCTGCTCGTTTCCCCAACATCTTTTCTTTTCTCTGCCCCTCTCCCTAAGACCTCTGTTCTCACCATCTCATTAGTTAGAGCGTCAGCCTTCAGAATTGCGCTTTGAATCGTAGGAGGAGCAGCTGTTGTTACCATTGCTCGGATTTGAGGCGCAAGTCCCCAAATATACCTTTCAATCCTCTTTGATTCTGGAGTCACAAGATGTGGAACCAGTCTTGCCAACTCATGAAAACGATCAGTGTAAGTTGCGTGCCCAGCTTCAACCATAGCATGATTCTAGAACTCCTGCTCCAACTTCTTCATCTCATTAAGCGGACAATATTCTTCGGTGATTAACGCTTTAAACTCATCCCAAGTCGTCTGCATTGCTGATTCTCTTCCCCTTGCTTGAATCTGTGTGTTCCACCATGTTAGTGCTTTGCCCTGTAGTGAACACATGGCATACTTAATCTTTTAACTGTCTAGGCACTTGCTGATATCGATCACTGCCTCTATCTTCTCCAGCCACCTTGTTAGAGCTATCGCTCCACCTTTCCCATCAAATTCCTTCGGTTTGCAGGCCACAAACTCCTTGTATGAGCATCCCATCTCGTATTAACAACCCTAGTTTCATTACCCGCCGTTCCATCATTCTCAGTATCTTCCCCTGTTCCTTGGTTATGCTCGTTGTTAGTATCATTATCCCCGTGGAGATTATGATTCAGAAGAGTGTCGCTCACTTGGGTCACTATCGTTGGAATCAGTGCGGTTAGCTGCTGAGCGATCATGGCAGCTATATCGGGGTTTTTTGTTCCCTGATTGTTGCCGGCGGGACCACCACCTGTTCTTGGTGGTCTACCTCTACCTCTGCCCCGTGGGGTCTCACCCTCGCGATTTGTACTGCGGGTGACTCTTCGAGGCGGCATTTACTAATCATAAAAGGAGCAAACATGTAAACTTTAGTCACTTTAAGATACACGTATAACTCCACTCATCAAGTTTCAACATTTCATGCTCCAGTCAATCGAGATCATCACGTAGCCCAGTTCAAGCTCATTCTCGGTATACCAATGATGCTTATGTATAGGGTTCCCCGCAGCGTTCCCACCACATCCACGATATACCGAGAATGATGATTAAACTGGTTACATGACATCTGATTTTCCTTAACATCATCCCAATGAATAACGTAATGTATGTGTAGGGAGTATCATCACTCTTCTACATTTCTTTGAAGTCCACTTTCATTCTGAGCATTTAATTAGTTCCATAGTTACTGAAATGCTAAGTGGAGAGATGTTTCATGGAGAATAATATCAATATCATAATTGAAATCCCATGAAGGCTCTAAGTAGGATGGGACTTAAGTAATAGTATAGGTTATGAATGTTTTATAACCATTTACAAGGTATTACTAGAATTATAATTCTAGTGTTCTAAGGTATAGAATGAAAGACTTGTACTAACTATGATCGTTACCTCATGGTATGATTCGCCAGGCTTCACATGCACTGCAAATTGCAACTACGTGTGCACCCGTAATGGTAATTTGCCCTGCATGGTCACCCTTAGCTTCACCTACCCAAGCTAACATCACAATATTGACAACATTCATCATGCACGGTTCATGTAATGTCCTCATATCCATGAGCCAATAGTATTCCAATAGTAGTCCGCGATAGCAAATAGAATCCAAGCACATAGGCACAATTAATCTAATGAAAGTTGCCTATCCCTACTTCTTTCGGGACCTCAGGCATAACTATCTCAGGGTCGGACTTGTTATCCAGGATTAACGCTTCGCGCGATCTGTGAAGATCCCTTCAGGTTGGGTATCTCAACCTAATAGTATAATACGGCGCGCATAGGGATGAAATATTCCAGTAGAAGGCATCCCGTAAGGAAAGAGTAAGAGTAATAGTACCTTCCTCAGGATGGTCAGATAACAAGACATAGAGTCAAAGAACAAGTATAGAGACATAGAACAAGTATAGAGGAACATACATGTAATATCAGATGCAAGCCAATCCTAGCATGCATTCTACATGAAGGTTCCTAGGTTATAGTCTAGGTCAAGTGATTTGCCTAATTCTCTATAACCAATGGCTCTGATACCAGTCTGTCACACCCCCGCTGAGAGCGGAAACACAGGGAATGTAACGAGACGGGATCGTCATAACACATTATTAACAATAGAGATGCAATATATGTAATTGATGATAAAAGCGTGTCATGATGACACCCGACACAAAGGAGACTTGTGTCGTGTTTAGTCAATATTCACGACAGCATAGCCATAAGCATAAACTTGTAAATGATTCACATAACCAAAAATTATATCCTTGTAATGTAATTCCCACAACCCGGGAACAAGTATCCAAAAGAATGAAGATTGTTTAATATACTACAACAATGTTTTAAAATGATTGTTTGTCAAGTATGTTTAGTCTCAAAAATGCATCCTAGGGTCTCCACTAAGGCAGCACTCCTAGATCTTCAATTATCATTGTCACCTGAAAAGATATGCTCAAAACGGTCAACAAAATTGTTGGTAAGTGCGCAGGTTTAAATTGTAAATATGTAATTGATGTTGTATAGAAATTGTTGTGGAATACCGTGCATACAGTTATAAGTAAGAAAAATTACATAACCATGAGCTTTACAACCAAACCTAATGATGTACACACAGCAACTTGTCGGAATATATTCACCCAAGGCCCGTTCCTGGCAAATGATGGTACCAACTGGTAAACCATCTGACGAGGGTGGGGGTGTCAACCCAGTAGTACTACCAATACATATCCGTCAGTTCCAACACCAGAATTAAATGGTTGTAAGAAAGAACCACACAACAACTCATGTATGTATCAGATAAGTACTCATAAAACAGTATCACGTTGATTCCAAGTATGAAAATAGTATGTAAATTGTACAGCATAAGAAAGTGGGTGAGCATACCTTTCCCCCATGTTTGTAAATGATTGAAATATTGTATAAGCATAAAAAGGGGTCACGAAACTCACTTGTTAAGTGGTAAGTATGTATGATAAAGCTTCCTAAAAGTTGTATGCAATGAACGGTCAACACCTATTGACAGTTATGTTACGCATTAATGATGTGCCTAATGTTAATAGAAATGTTCAGTCGGGTCGGGTCATATCGGTTCGGTCGTGAGTAACATACACACACACGCACAATAGATCTTATGTAGATCCAAGTACTAGAAACGTTGCCATTGTCGATGATATTTGTGTCAAAGTGTCAGTGTTGTTAGAGAATCACTTAGTGAGCATTAGTGTTACAAATCGATTGTTGTTAATTGCAAAATGTTAAGTTGATTCGATTTGGTTTAACATCAGTGAATTTGATAGTGTTAATTTAAAGATTGTCATTAGCAATGGCAACCGTGTCGATGTCACCTTAACATCACACGACAATTACACCGCACACAAGAGGAAATCATACACATTAACTCCAGTCGCACGACAGGGCCAGACGCACGCTTCAACATTCTATTTGCACGAATCAACCCTTATTCGTACGAATCAGCTTCATTCGTACGAGTCAGCTTCATTCGTACGATTGAACCTTCATTCATGCGACTCAGCATTCAGTCATACCACACAGCACCCAATCTCACGACTCAACTCCCATACGCACGAATCAACCTTCATTTGTACGAATTAGCTTCATTCGTACGTCTGAACCTCCATTCGTGTGACTAGGCATTCAGTCGTGCGATACACGCACCATCGCACACATTCATCCGCATGGACTCAATCGCACGACACACACAATCGTATGGATTCAATCGCACGACACACCCTGTCGCACGGTTCATTCGCACGACAGACTCAGTCGCATGGCTCAGTCGCACGATAGACTCAGTCGTGAAAATAGCAGATTCGCGACTGCAGAAAGTGCAGAGCAGCATCCGGCTGCTCCGTGGACGAGTTTCACGCCATAATGACTTCCAGAAACACTTATCTAACATATCTAAACAAGATGCACACGCAGAAAGGCAACACACGCAGAAAGGAAACACACGCACCCACACGACCTCATGTGCTCGGGTTGGACCCGAGCACCCGAAACCCTAAATCACAGTAGTAATGAGCAAGAAAGGGACAACCAAGGTCGTCTACCTACTAGAAATGAGTAGTCTCAGCTGTATCCGAGGTTTAACCAGTGAGAACGCGAAGAAACAGTGCGGTTTTGGTGCAAGGAAGTGGAGAAATTAGAAGAAGAAGAAGATGAAGAAGAAGGTGAATGTGGTGGCTAGGGCTGGTATATGGGTATTTATACCCAGCCCTAGTTTGACTAAGTGTCACATTTGGTCTCTGCACTTAGCCCCCGAGTTCCCAAATTTGTTTCGGTTGAAAACGACATAAATAGGCTAGTTATATTGAGGATAGGGAAGTATTTAATGATATTTGTATCTTAAAAATGATGTTATTAATGACGTTAATATTATATAACATAATATATTTAATGATGACGGTGGCGATATTTGTAAACGTTTTAGGTGATAACGATGTAAACAATGATAATACAAGTGTAAAAGATAACCAAGCAAGTATGATATCCGCACGTATGATTTATAAAGATGAGGAATGACCAATTAAAGAAAAGATAACAGAAACTCGTCAATTGACGGACCTTTGGTGACAGATGTCACATATCCAAACTGAATGAAAATATTTAAAATGTTATCATACCCACTAGAGAATTATCTTAGATGACAATGATTCAAAAGAGCTTAAGAGGTGACAAAGTATTAAACGAGCTTTTGGGATCCTAAAATATGAATGGCGTATACTTTGAAAACATGTAAAACAACTACATCCACGAAGAATTAAAAATATCATATACGCGTTTATAATATTATGCAATTTGATTTTGAAGAGTAATTGTGCGACAATGTCTTCAGATACATAGCATATACTTCAAATAGTGAATCGGTAGAACATGATATACTTATGCGATTATGAATATACATAATCCACGATAACCTTCTAGCGGATCTTATAGAGCATCTCTATCAATTGAATCAAAAGAACCTCTAAGTATTTTATTTAATAAAATGTTGTCTTATTTTTTTTAAATTAATTTTGTTTATTATTATTATTATTATTATTATTAATATTATTATTAATAATATTATTATTAGAGTGAATTGTCGTTTTTCTCCTAGTGGTTTGGTCATATTTGTTATTTTCATCAAAAAAAGATATTTTACATCTAGCTCCCCAAGGTTTAAGAAATTTACCAATTTCATAGAAAATTAACTCTTTAATTTCAAATATTAAACCATCTATCATTAAAAGAAGTAATTGTATAATTTTTCATATAAAGAACTATCCTAGTTTATGTTAACGTATTGGTGTTGAAATTTCATTCACGTTTAATAGTTATATTTATGAAACTTACATTAGACATTTCATATTTTTATCTTCGAATCTTTCATTATGACTGAATCACGAGATCATCGGCTTTATCGGTGGGGGAGTCTTACCGGCAATCAGGAACCATCGTGAATGAGTTGTATATTCAAGGTCATCGCCTCTAGTCGTCATCTCTCTTATATCGTGACTTAGTTCCACTCGATAATGGTTATGTAATTAAATGGTTTTGTTTTGTAGTTTAAAGGATAAATTTATCAATTTATATGTTTAACAATTTAAATAAATAGAGTTCAACTTTTTTTGGATGAAAATGGTAACCTTCTGAAATCTTAGGGAGCCATATGCAAAAAAAAATCATTTTTTGGATGAAAATAACAGATGTGATCAAATCAAGGGGAGTAAAACGATAATTTGCTCCTATTATTATTATTATTATTATTATTATTATTATTATTATTATTATTATTACTATTATTATTATTCTATAAAAGGGCGTACCTGGTGCTGCAAAGAGCTCCCGCGTTCGCAGGGTCCAGGGAGGGTCCGTCCCATTTAAGGGAAGATGTACGCGGTCTTTCCCCCACATTTTGTGGGGAGGCCGTTTCCACGATCGAACCTGAGACGATAACCTGCAAAATGGGGAAAACTGGAGAAATTAAGAAAATCTAAACATGACGTTGATATATCACTAGGAGAAAAATAGAAAAAAACAGGACGACAACGAGTGGCTTAATGTTTTCCATTATATATACTCTACTCCTGTTTACTTTTTATTTATTTGTGAAGATTTAGGGTTCTATAATTTTTAGACATATCCTCTTATATGTTAATTTGTAAGGAAATGAATAGTGGCATGCTTTAGCATGGCACGCTATTGTTGGTTTGTTTATTGTAGTATTATTTTCAAGCCACGTTTCTCGCCCTAAATCATTGTAGGCTGCTTCTGTATGCGAGTGAAGATCATCTGAATTATGTTCCCCTAATTTATTATTTGTTTCATTATGATACCATGATCTTCATTTTCTGCCAACTCTACAAGCAATTTACTTTATGATCTACTTTTCGTATATTTATTTGTCACTTATCTAAAATGACCAAATACAATCACCAATATTGTGTAACAAGGAAGGAAAGACTACATTACGTATCTATACTTATTTATGTTGTTTATTTAAGATGTATGTAATGTTTATTTTCTAATAATTTGGATCATAAAGATGATATGTAACATTACTTAAGGACGTTGTTTATTACAACTATTAAAGCACTTAATAAAATTTCTTTTGCGTGAAGGCACAAGTTGCGGATAAGTGCATCATCTTAAAACCATGTGGGGTGTTTGTTGTGTTTCAATGTGTTCACATAATTTCATTTTCAATACATGTGTTCATTTTCAGATGCCCGTTGGAGTTGGATTCTGTTTTTTGGCTTCACATCATCAATTACAGAAGAAGAAAGTAGACAAAGATGTCTTTTTTCTAGGTACCACTTGAAGTGGCTTAGTTTTCACCGAAGATTGGAGGTGTGTAATGTGTTTTGGCTTCCTTCTTCTAAGTGCCATTAGTTACAGTGAGTTACTTTTCTCTGATTTACATTGCTTCTATTTTGTGAGAATTAGGGTTTGGAGCACGATCGATGATGCAATCTACTAGGTTCTTATATGGTCACTTCTCTTCTACTCGCTAGCAACTCGAACTTTAGACGACTCGAAGAAATCCCACAAGAAATCATGTAGATTTATTGATTTTTAGTATGTGCAGTAATGCATGGTGGTCATGTACTTGGGTTAATTTGTTAAATGAATTTATTTGATTTAAGGAGATTGTTAAGGCCTTGAACATACAGACGGCATGCTTGTATTTGGCTTTCATTTTTGATTATGTATATTTCTTTTCGGTCACTAGGGTTTATCTAAGGACGGAGAAACCCCCTTGAAACATAAGTGACCTTGCCACATTCAACATATGCCTATGTTTTCTTTCTACAATCTCGTACAATTGTGGAAAGTATGCACAAGAAGTTTCGCTACAAAAAAACCGAGCAATAGGGGCGACGTTTTTAGCGGCGACTTCTAGCATTAGCGGCGACAATCAATAGCGGCGACTTACTAGCGGCGACAAGTCGCCGCTATTGCTTTCAATCTGTTTCAGTTGTACTGAACTTGATCTGGCCGTTCATTAAAAAGAAGATCCAACGGCGAGGGTTTGGTCGTACAATAAGCAATAGCGACGACACTATTAGCGGCGACATGTCGCCGCTATTGCTTCTGATCTGAGATGACCCATCGATTTCCCTCCACATCTTCATTCTTCCCTCCAACTCCACACCACCGATTTTCAGGCGATTTTCAGGCGATTTCCGGCTACACCCCATCGTCACCATTGTCACCATTGTCACCATTGTCACCGGAGGTTGCTCCCCAACACCCCACCCTCACCACCTCGCGGATCGGCGACTCAACACCCCACCTTCACCACCTAGCCGTCGGCCTCCCTCACCACTCCACCGGAGCCGCCTCCCGTCTGCCGGAGCCACCGTCACCGCCACCTCTAAGTGTCGTTTGAGTTTCTTGAGGTAATTTTTCTTTATTTTATTTTGTGTTAAGTGAATCACTAAATTAGTTTCTTGATGTTATTCTAGTTTCTTGCTTCAAGGCTCGCGTCTGCTGGAAGTCACCGCCACCACCATCTCTAGTTGCTAGTTAGTTGATTAAAAAGTTTAAGGTAACTTTTTTTAATGTTTTTTGTTTGTTGTGCAAACACTAACTTGGTATTTTGTAGGTTAGAAATAAATATATTTTGCTATTTGGTTGATTAAAAATTAATTGGGCATTTGATGTTTGGTAAACTAGTTGTTGAAATGGTTGAAAATTGTTTAGATGGTGTTATTAGTTACTTGAAAATTGATTAAAAATTGTTTAGATATTTTTTAAGGTAATTGAGATATTTAGAGTTTATGCTTTGTTGATGAATGTATTTATGTATTTTGTAGGTTAGAAATAAATGGATTTGGATATTTTGCTAGTTAGTTGATTAAAAATTAATTGGGTATTTAATATTTGGAAGTTAGTTGATATTTTGTAGGTTAGAGATAGTTGAACCAATTATTGTATGTTATAAGCTTTTAGGTTTCGTTACTTCATTCTAATAACCATGAGCTTAGAAATACCCGCCCGAAATTGATTTAGTAATTAATTTCTGGTTGTCCCCGTTTTGGGACTGCTTTTTGAATATTTTATCTCATTTAGGATATGAATGTGTATTACATATTGTTTGTTTAAGAAAAAATTCGTCATTTTCTCTTTGTTCCTCGGGTATATATTTCTATATACTTGGGAGCTAAGAGGAAATGCTGCCGAATTTTTCTTAAACAAACAATTATGTAATACATGTTCATATATGAGATAAAGTATTCAAAAATTGGGTATAGCAGCCTACCCTTTTGAATTCTCAATCTATTGTCCTACTTTTTGTTTGATAAATAATGTATCGATGGAAAATGGTTTATTAGTTGTGTTATTTGATAAATAATGTTGGATATAATGATATAAACTTAACTTAGTTTATTTAGCCTTTTATGTGACTTATGGCTTATGTATTAGTTTAATAAATAACACTAGATATCGAGCATATTTGATTAGTAACTGTTCATGGTTTTCTGATGATTTTTCCCCGATCTATGTATATGATGTTTAACTAGCTCAACCGTCAATCGTCGATAAAAGTTTTGTGGATAATTTTTCATCCACTTAATCATGCCCGTCGATAAATCCTAATGTTCATGTTCATGTTTGTGGATAATTTTTCATCCACTTAAATCCTAATATATTTTGCAGTTCAATAATCATGCCCGTCGATAAAAGTTAGCTTCTTAATCCAAACCGTAGATCACTTGAGAATCAACAAGGACTCCACTCTTTTATAGATATGTGCGAAAATCTTACCGACAGTTATGGACAGATTCGATGTCCATGTATGAAATGTCAGAATACCGTATTATTAGGATGGGTTAAAATGAAATATCATTTAGAAATATGGGGCATATGCCGGTCATACAAAGATTGGATATATCACGGTGAAAGTTTAATTTCTGAAGTTGTAGTTGTAGATAACTTTGCGCCAACAAACGAAATGGCTGACGTCATCGAAGATGTTATGGAGGAGAGTAGCGGTATCCATGATGATTTTGAGAACTTGATAGAGGAAGTTCAATCAGAATTATATCCGGGTTGTACTAAGTTTTCTTCCCTTGATTTTTTAGCAAAGCTTATGCATATCAAGGTGAAGAATAAATGGACTAATAGTTCATTTGATGAGCTTCTTGAGTTATTACAATCTTCACATCCTCAGGGTAACAAAATCCCCAATTCTCATTATGTAGTAAAAAGGACATTAAAAGATTGGTTTAGGATATGAGTCGATACATGTGTGCAAATATGATTGTGCTCTTTTCTGGGGAGAAAACCTTTTGTTAGAAAAATGTCCCGTTTGTAATGAGAGTAGGTGGGTTGATACAAATACAAAGGGCAAAAGTTACCTCACAAGGTGTTACGATGGTTTCCTTTAACCCCGAGACTACGGCGATTGTATTCTTCAAGGCACACGGCAAAAGATATGATTTGGCATAGTACCGGACGATCAGAAGAGGGTACGATACGTCATCCTGTTGATGGTACCTCATGGAAAGATTTTGACATAAGGTACCCGACCTTCTCGAGGGAACCGTGAAACGTTCGCCTAGGGCTTGCAGCAGACGGTTTTAATCCATTTGGTAACATGAGTTCGGCTCATAGCACGTGGCCGGTTGTACTCACCATATACAATCTGCCTCCGTGGTTATGCATGAAAGAGTCCTCCTTTATGTTGTCATTGTTGATTCCTGGCCCTAAATCACCGGGGAAAGACATGGATGTGTTTCTTAGGTCGTTGGTGGATGAGCTTAAGCAGTTGTGGGTGTCAGGCGTACGTATTAAAGACGCGGCGACAAACACGTTCTTTACAATGAAAGCGGTGTTGTTATGGATTATAAACGACTTTCCAGCTCGGAGTAGTTTATCTGGTTGGAGCGAGCAGGGTTACAAAGCATGCCCAACTTATAACGAAGACACCCCTTCAATGCGTGTTACTAATAAAGTTGTATATGTTAGTCATCGGCGATTCTTAGATGCTAACCATGAGTGGAGAAGAAGTTTAGAATTTAACGGAGAACCCGAGATCAGAGCACCTCCGAAACAATTTAATGATACTGACATAGAAACTCAACTTAGTCGTCTACGCCATCGATTACCGGGTAAACATCCCGATTTTGGAGGTGTAAAATCAAAGCGGGAGGAGTTTGAGTTGAACTGGTCCAAACGAAGCATATTTTTTGAACTTGAGTATTAGTCTTCTCTGCAGCTAAACATCCAAGTGAAGTTAATCCGCCAACTGTCACCGCTGAGGAGGTGTTTGAAGACGAGGCTGATTATGATGAGGACGATTCTGATTATGACACTGAAGAGTCTGACGAAGATACTGAAGTATATGAGGGTGACTCTGATTGAAAAATTTGTTAGGATTTTTTAGGATTTGTATATGTATTTATTTATCTAAACCTTTGTTTGTATTTCATGTTGTACTACAAAACTTTCTTCTTATTTTAACGTTATGTTCTAAATCTTATATTTCAAGACATGATTTCATTGTGGATTGTTTGCGCATACCTTATGGCTGATGTTATGAGCCATGGAGGTGATGGCTTGGGGGATCCACCACTTCCTCCATTTGGTGGTCCTGGAAGTCACGCGTTAGATGGTAATAGTTATTATAATTAATTTATTTACTATGTTTATTCAATTATTATTAATATACGATGCAATTAATGATTTTTTAATCTAATTACAAGCACGCCTTCTCGTAAGACAAGAGGCAAAGCGAAAAATAAGAAATTGCAGTAAGAGCTAGCTAAAAAGGGAGGACCTTTATCTCTCCCCTTTGATAGAGCTGCCACGTATACCCCCGTTGGCGAACTTAATGATATGTTTGTTCGCGAAGTGGGGATATACATGGAAGCTAATTTTCCTTTTAATGTTTATTCGTATGAAAATCTTTCCGATGCTCAGAAGAATGCTTTGGAGGAGCATATGGCGGTAAAATTTTATAAGTTATATGTTTGTTATTCATTTTTATATAACTAACTTTTATTTTGTTGAACTTAAATGTAGCGACGCTTTGACTTTGATGAGATATTGCGAGATCGTGAGCGCGCACAGATAGAGGGTGGAATCCGTTCGGTGTTTCTCAAACGATTTAGAGATCGAAAAAATGTGGCAAAAAACATTTTGATCGGGTTGGAGGCTACGAAAATGTAGAACAAGCAAGGGTCAATCCTCCAACAGGAATGAATCGTGAAAATTAGAGCAAAACCGTTGACTATTTTATGAGTGACGCGTATAGAAATGTGTCAAGTTCAAACAAAGCAAATCGTCAACAATAAATATATACAAACAGTGGGGGGACTACTTCATATAGTAGTTATTGTTATAAGCAGGTAATGATTTAAATTTATATATTTGTGTATTATATATTAGTATTTTTTATATATAATATACTTTTTAAAAACAGAATAAAAGCAGACTTGAGACGTTTTATGATGCTCATACTGGTAAAGATGGGACATTTGACAGCGAGGTAGCACAACAACAATATGTAAGTATTTCTTAAAAATATAATTTTTAAATATATATTTATGTATGTATATGTTAATATATTTTTGTTAATTAATACAGAACCAATTAAAGGAAATGTTTGATTACCTAAGTCAAACCCAAAATCAAGAAAGTGGATCATCAACGATGAATGAAGTCGATATTTTTGAGTCGGTGTTGGGACAACGGCGTGGACATATTAGGGGGATTGGGCGTAAGCCATTATCATCTGCAAGGACGAGTTCTTTTGTTCGTGATCACGAACAAACTCCTCAGTCATTTACGCAGGTAAGTGCATCATAGTTGGATGTGTTGTGTTAAGTTCATCATAGTTGTTTTAGGTTCAAAATGACTTTTTACTGCTAAAATAGACTTTAATTATCTAAGTTTAGCTTAAACAGGTCAAAATGGGTGAAAACGACATGATTTGAGTTTAAACGGGTCAAAATGAGTTAAACTTGGATGTGTTAAGTTCATCATAGTTCATTTAGATTTATTATGACTTTTTATTGCTAAAATAGACTTGAATTATCTAAGTTGAGCTTAAACGGGTCAACATGGGTGAAAACGACATGATTTGAGTTTAAACGGGTCAAAATGAGTTAAACTTGAATGTGTTAAGTTCATCATAGTTCATTTAGGTTTATTATGACTTTTTATTGCTAAAATAGACTTTAATTATCTAAGTTGAGCTTAAACGGGTCAACATGGGTGAAAACGACATGATTTGAGTTTACACGAGTCAAAATGAGTTAAACTTGGATGTGTTAAGTTCATCATAGTTCATTTAGGTTTATTATGACTTTTTATTGCTAAAATAGACTTGAATTATCTAAGTTGAGCTTAAACGGGTCAACATGGGTGAAAACGACATGATTTGAGTTTAAACGGGTCAAAATGAATTAAACTTGGATGTGTTAAGTTCATCATAGTTCATTTAGGTTTATTATGACTTTTTATTGCTAAAATAGATTTTAATTATCTAAGTTGAGCTTAAACGGGTCAACATGGGTGAAAACGACATGATTTGAGTTTAAACGGGTCAAAATGAGTTAAACTTGGATGTGTTAAGTTCATCATAGTTCATTTAGGTTTATTATGACTTTTTATTGCTAAAATAGACTTGAATTATCTAAGTTGAGCTTAAACGGGTCAACATGGGTGAAAACGACATGATTTGAGTTCAAACGGGTCAAAATGAGTTAAACTTGGACGTGTTAAGTTCATCATAGTTCATTTAGGTTTATTATGACTTTTTATTGCTAAAATAGACTTGAATTATCTAAGTTGAGCTTAAACGGGTCAACATGGGTGAAAACGACATGATTTGAGTTTAAACGGGTCAAAATGAGTTAAACTTGGATGTGTTAAGTTCATCATAGTTCATTTAGGTTTATTATGACTTTTTATTGCTAAAATAGACTTTAATTATCTAAGTTGAGCTTAAACGGGTCAACATGGGTGAAAACGACATGATTTGAGTTTAAACGGGTCAAAATGAGTTAAACTTGGATGTGTTAAGTTCATCATAGTTTATTTAGGTTTATTATGACTTTTTATTGCTAAAATAGACTTGAATTATCTAAGTTGAGCTTAAACGGGTCAACATGGGTGATAACGACATGATTTGAGTTTAAACGGGTCAAAATGAGTTAAACTTGGATGTGTTAAGTTCATCATAAGTGTTTTTGTTTCAACATGACTAATTGACACTTCATATACTTTGCCAAGATATAAATGTATATTTTGTTTTTGCAGGAGCAAATTTCAAGTATGTTTCAAAACGCGCAATTTATGTCACAAATGACGCAATTAATTGCTTCGCAAAAGGCTCCAAATCAAGCCGAAGAAGACGATTCACACGAGGGGGATGAATAGCATATATTATGATTGTATGATATTGCGTAATCAAGATTTTAAGCTTTTAATTATGACTAAATTACCTATGTATGACTGGATGATATTCGTAATCTAGGTTGTCGTTTATGTATAATTTTAAAATAATGTGTAGTGTAATCTAGCTTTGAAGGGAACCACCTAGGTTTATTTTGGTTGAAAAACTGGATTTTGTAAAAAAAAAATATTAAAAAAAATATACACCATTAGCGGCGACACTAGTCGCCGCTAATAGTAATAAAAAACCATAACTTGACGAAACTATTAGCGGCGGTTTTGTGTGTATTGGCGGCGACACTTTTAGCGGCGACCTTTTAGCGGCGATTTTTTGTTAAATAGCGACAAACTATTAGTGGCGACTTATTAGCAGCGACTAGTCGCCGCTAATAGTAATAGCGGCGACAAGTGGGGGTAATAGCGGCGACAGGTGTCGCCGCTAATGGTCTTCTTCCTTGTAGTGTTTGATGAACAACACCATTTTGACTGTAAACTTGATGCATTTCGTGATTAATAAATTCTTTATTATTGTCGCTTCTTATAATTTTTATTACAGTTTCAACCTAAGCTTTGAATATTGATTCAATTTTTTTCAAATGTTATCAAACACATCATCTCTATGTTTCATTAGATACACCCACATTGCTTTGAAAAAATCATCCACAATAGTCAATAAATATTTATGACCTTCTCTACTCTGAATTCTATATGGAACCTAAACATCTAGCTGAAAATTTTGCCCTAATTTAATTGTTTTATGATCACTTAAGGGGGAGTGTTCATGATATTGTTTAAATGATCTTTTAGAACATGAAGAACTTGACTAGATGTACGGCCTGATCTAGCATGACACATACTAGAATGATCATAACATGAAAACAAACCTTGGATAACTTAGTGAAGTCACCCTAGAAATAAAGACCATTAAGCTGTTTACCAGTCCCCAAATGAGCTATTTATGAGCGAATCTTGGATATAAAAGTTGTGCTCATCAAATAAAAATTGAAGTTTACTATCCTTAGCAAGTTTGAAGACAGAAATCAAATTAATACAATAATCAGGGACGACAAACACATCATATAAATGTGACCTTATCGCTAATTCTAACATTTCTAACTTTTGTAACAGTGGCACTAGGACCATTTGGGTGCTTGATGGTCATGTTATATTCATAAACATTTATAGGGTTTGTCACCTATTTTTCACTATAAGTTATAGGCTGATTTGTACCTGAAAAAATTATCCAACCAGATTCACTCAAAGAACACTTTCAGCTTTCAGAACACAATGAGTTATTACTAGAGATATTAAGATAATAAGATATAACACTTTTACCTATCTCATTTGAACTTTAAGGATCATCACTTGTCTTATCATTGATAAATTCTAACAATTTAGAAAGGGATTGGTTATTTGGACACCGCATGATTTTAAATCAACACGCGGGCACCCTATACGCGGCGTAACACCCTATATGCTGCGTATGGATCCATACGCCGCGTATGGATCCATACGCCGCATATAGGGTACAATGTCAGGGAATGTTTTGATTCCCTATACGCAGTGTATGGGACCATACGCTGCGTATAGGGAATCAAAACATTCCCTGACATTCTACCCTATGCGCGACGTATGGACCCATACGCAGCGTATGGGTACCCGGGTGTTGATTCTACCTTATTCCCTGACATTCCCTGACTTTAAGGTGTCATTCAGATGCCGGGGGAGGCCATACGCTGCGTATGGGCTCATACGCGTCGTAGAGCTTCAAAAAAAACTTTCTTAACAAACTTGGGTAGCATGAAACACCTATACGCCACATATGGACCTATACGCATCGTATAGGTTATGGGCATATATTTTTTATTTTTACATATATTTTTTATAAATAATTTTGTGTCGACTATATTTATGTTATGTTTTGTAACTTAAATTGAAATTTTTTAATTAGCTGATAAAACAACATCTAAGACAAATATTCATATTAACTAAACAATCGAGATAACAATACAAAAATTAATATAAACTGATAATATAAATAATAAAGTTTTTAAATACATAACAAAATAAAAATACAATGATAGTAATAATATAAAAACTACGGCGAGTCTGGGTAATGTCGAGGCGGTGGCAACTCCGGAGGATCAATACCAGCAGCACGTGTTCGCGCAATCTCGAGCTGAACGTGCCAATCCGTAAAATCCTCAACTCGATCGAGCCGACGACCCTGCTCCCGTAAACTTATAGAAATCTCCTATAAAAAAGTCTCCATACGTGCAGGCAGCCTCACATCTTTATAAATATGTCGAGGGAACTGTGGCTGAGGTGGCGGCTGATGTGCTGGCGGCTGGTCATGCGGCTGCTCGTCGGGTGGTGGCTGATCATGCGGAATATGCTCCTGTTGCTGTTGTGGATCGTCAACGCCGAGCTGTTGGATAGGTGTCTGCTGCCAGATCTCCCCGGGTCGAATAAAGAATCGTATGCTACCCGGAAACTGGCGTATAATACGTATTTCGAATAACGTACGACGATCTAATCTGACCGGCTCGATTGGAGGAGACACGTCAGCAAGATACCGAGGAAGATAACCAAAAGCTCGGGCAATCACCGTGATGTACGCGTCGCCATACACCGCTCCTCGCTCCTGGCGATGATATTACAAAGCAAAATACTCTGCCAAACATCTCGTCAGGTTGCACCTGGTCCCCGTAAGCAAACAATTTAAGTAAAATAAGCCGGGAATGGTACACCACTCCCGACTCTTGCCACGTCCCGTGATGGATGTGGCGATTATGCGATGCAACTAACGAATAAGATGATCTCTAATGCCAGTGACGCTGTCCTTAGTCCTCTGAAACGGACCTCTGGTAATCTGAGGCCACCAATCTCTTAATCGAGTCTCCTCAATCTCAGTAATACCCTCGGTGAATAGAGGGGTAACAATCTCCAGCTTAAAATAAAGTCCCGAGATAACGGCAAACTAGTCAATGGACATCTGATGTGAATGTCCATATAGCATAAACGAAATCTCAGAACGTTGATCGTCCTCCTCCATCTCATCAGGACGAATATAAGTAAAGGTGGATAAAAACTCCACTGTCAGCTTACGGTGAGAAGATAAGAACGCGATCTCATATAAACGACTCCATGGCGTATCGTCTCCGATAATACCAGCAAGTCTATCACGCTCTATGAGCACGGCCATCATATCCCAATTGACGGCTTTTCGAAGACCGATCTTCATACGTACGAATTTTGAGCACTTAGCGTGCTCAATGGAACCAGGCTCAAACTGTAGCCAAGGATGATCGGTAATAACGTCAACAACATCAGCCTCAATCTCTGAATCAGAAGACATATCTGCATTAGAAAACGAATATAAATATAACAATTTTAAAATGAACACAACGAGTATCGTCACTTTGCACTAGTCAACGACTCACCCCTCCTATACGCCACGTATAGGCCTATATGCCGCGTATAGGGTACCCACGTATGGTCCATACCCATGTATAGATACCCACCCCCACTATACACCGCGTATAGGGCTATACGCTGCGTATAGCCCTATACCCACGTATGGTGCCATAACCACGTACCCCCTATACGCCGAGTATAGCCCTATACGCTACTCATGCCCCGTGTATAGGGCTCAACCTCTTCACCTCCTTCCTCTTTAGCCATACGCCACCCACTCCCCAAGTATAGTTCCTCAACATATGAGCTATAGTCCGTGTATGGACCTATACGCGGGTCTGTAGCGGCGTATAATTCATATGACTAGTTTTTAAATCAACTATTATAACACATAAAAGGCTACTTTAACGTTTAAATTAGTCAACGATTAGCATAATAAAGTTGTAGGAACAATAATACATACCTGAATGTAGAAAAATCGATGAACAATACGTGTAGTATCAGCATATACGAGATAGTTTTTTGTTTTAAAAGTGTGTGGTAGGGTTAAAATGAGAAAAGTCCAAAAATATACTAGTGCGAAGAGCTATACGCCACGCATGGACCCATACGCAGCGTATAGCTGCATTTTATTTTATTGTTTTAATTTTTGAATTTTAATATATATATATATATATCTATGTATATATATATATATATTGAATTTTGAATTTTTGAATTTTATGAATTTTAATTTTTGAATTTAAACTATTTTTACATTTTAATATTAAAAAGATACGAATACAATAATAAAATTAATACAAACGTGTTAAATATATATTTCGTATATTACAAGTTATGAATTAAAATAAATTTATATAAGCTGTGGTTTCTCGGTTATTATGTAAGGCCCCCGTTCCCGGGCAACTCACAGTTGGTCATTCATCGCATTACAACGTATAATTACATATACTAAGTAAAATAACGCAGTGGAATTGATAAGAAATACATTCTCATTTCATCATAAAAACTTTTACAATGAATTACATCGTTGGCTTGGATACAAAATACAAGCTTTCTTTACATTGCCTAACTTTACTATGATTGCTGCGGAAGCATATGAAACCGAGGATTTCATAAGTAATCCTGTTTATTCGAATCCTCAACAATCATAGGGTCATAAACAGTGACCTTTAGTATAAAAATATAAAATTTTTTTCATGATAAAGAAGAATCCTTAGGTAATCTCGTTTATCGAGATTACTCAAGGAATCTTGCACTTGCATGCCACATAATGTGTGGCAGCATTATCAAAAGGAGAATGTCATCCCAAAAAGAACTGAGTAGCCGCCTCGTGCCATCCTCAGCAACACTACCTGTCAACTGGAAACACATAAAAGTCAGCGTTGCTGAGTGAGTTCTAGTTTTATAATAAAACATTCTTTCATTCATTAAAACCGTTCTTACATACACGCGATCACACAATATACGTACACGTAGATAATATTATTATTATCTTCATCATTCTTTCTTTAACTTTCATTCGTCAAGCATGCAAATCTCTAAGGGTCACCTCTCTTCTCTTCCCCCATGGTTCCAACCCATGAGCCGACAAAGCATACTGTAACATACTGGTGCCCCTATGGCTCTTAGTCCATAGACCGACACCTGGTGCCCCTATGGCTCTCAGTCCATAGACCGACACCTGGTTGCCCCTATGTGTCACACCCTCATTTTCCACGAACAGGGTTTTACCGTCAGGCGTGTGACATAACCAGGATCTCAGATAAGCATCAGTTACACCAAACGACTCGATAATTACAAATCATATAAGTTGTTTATATTTTAATGAAACAAACCAAATATATTTAAGTATTGCGGAAGCAAGAACAGATAATCATTTGACAACAGTTTTGGGACACGTAAACATGCGAATTCAATTTAAGTAGAGTACATGAATTTAATTCTTGAAAACAGTTTGTGATGAACGCGGAATGATATGCAGTGGATGCCGTGCTCCTAAACGTGCCATATCAATGTCCTGAGAGAAAACATGTAAAAGTCAGTTCAAGACTGGTGAGTTCACAGGTTTATCAGAAAACAGTAAATATCAATAATGAAATTCCCGGATGTGTAATCAAAGCATATCATGGGTAGCTAGTCCATAATGATCACTATATATACGAAGTCGCGACCGAGCTGACATGCAATAAAGTAATAAAGTAGGCCCGGCTGTGGATCACACACCACATTAAAACAGGATAACCGTTCACCCGTTTGACCAGCTAGCGCGACTAGCCCGAGTGGGGTATGTCAATCCCAGTAGTACTACTAACAATCACCTCGCTACTTCGTATTAACGGTCCGAAGGGCAAAGTATACAAACATAGTATCATGTATATGCAGTATCACAATAATCCAATGTAATGTAACGTTTATGAAAACCACATGTTTCTCTCCCCCAAAAATAGTATGAAGTAAAAGTGGGGCTGTAAACTCACATGGTGTGTAAGTACGTATGTAAGATGATTAATTAAGATGACAGTCGTTGTTCCAACAAACGCCTTCACGAGGTACCTAAACATGTATATATATAATTTAAGATTTTAGGTTATTGATAAGGTTTAACGATTTTTCGCGAACTAGGGTTTTGATAAGAATTGAGGTTTTTTTAATATATAAGTAAAATTTTTAATAGTATAATCTCTTTCATTTTAGTCCCATGAGAAGAACATTATTTCCTTTATGTAATTTCACGTAATTGAAGTGTTTACAAGAATGGGTAAACTTAAAGCGTAAATAATTTCTATAATTATTTTAAATAACGAGATTAAATCATAATTAAGAATAACATTCGGCCAATAATAATTTATCAATTTAAACCATAAATTAAAGTCCATTTTTCAAGAAATATTCAAAATAACATTTGTTATAATATTTTAGAAATATTAAAATTTAAAGAAAAATTATAGAATATTAAGTTTGGTGATTAAAAATAATTAGAGTTCATAAAAATGATTTTTATAATTTTTAGAAATTTTTTTGTAATTTTTAGAGGCTTAAAAAGCCATTAAAAAATAAATGAGGTGGCCCGGGGTCGAACCCAGGACCTCAAGGTTTGAAAGTGGACAGGGAACCAGTGAACCAAGGCCGCAGCCGCATTAAGACTCGGCCCTTTTTAATTTTAAACACAATCAACACAAAACCCCCAAAATTCGAAGAACCCTAGAATCGAAATCGATTCAATTGAAGTTCAATTCGTTTATAATAACACGAATTAGGTTAGGGCTTTTAATCCCCACTTAAAACCGAGCGTAAGGGTGTGTTTAATTACCAGAATCGGGTTCGAATTGATGATGAACCCTGGGTAGAACAGTCGCGATTATCGTGGCACTGGTTTGGTACTCAAACGATGATGTTAATCGAATTAATTGCACAGGTAGTTTCTTGTGATGTCCTAGATGCAAACCCCTATGCTAATTTCGTGAAATAGAAGTCAGAGAGTGGGATTCGACTATGTTGCAGGTCGCGACGAAGATGATGATCAATGGTTGTGTTTGTACTTGTTTTATACCGAATTGAATTTAGTGGAAGTTCACAATCGATTAAAAATTAGTTAGTGCGGAATTAATTTGATTATTATGTAGTGTAGTGCTCGATAATGGCATGGAATCCGGCCGAAGGTGGGGTGGTCGAGTTTAGTGGTACTCGCACTACCATTTTTCAAATTGAAAGGGGGTCCAGGTTCGATTCTTGCACGCGGTTGTGTCGGGAGTGATTAATTGTGTTGGATTCGCATTATTTGGTGGTTTTGGTTTGGCCGGAGGCTTCGCCGGAGATGTGGCCGGAGGGGAAAGAAGGGGCGACGGGCGGTGGGTTGGGTTTTTTTAAAGAATTTACACCTTTGGTCCCTGTGGTTTTAAAGTGTTTCTATTTTATGTTTTAAACTTTTAAAATAAGTTTTAAAAATAGCACAATGACCCCCTGGATTATTATTATTATTGTTATTATTATTATTATTATTATTGACTTTATTATTATTATTATTGTTATTATTATCATTATTATTATTATTATTATTTTTATTATTATTATTTCAAAATAGTGAAACGGACTAATTCGCGATAAAGGAGAAAATTAATTTAAATAGTGTAAAAAAAATTTGGGTTGTCACACTATGGCTCTTTGTCCATAGACTGACAACCTTGTTGCCCCTATGGCTCTCTGTCCATAGACCGACAACCTTGTTGCCCCTATGGCTCTCTGTCCATAGACCGACAACACCTCTTCCGGGGTCACGTTAACCCCGCGAGTGATCGTCACCACTCCTGCTGTAACAACTATCCCGTGACAGGTCACAAAGACACTGCCCCGTTGTTCTTAAGACAACTATGGCTCACTGTCCATAATCTACCATAAGGCTCGTAATAGGCCTAGTTACTAGAACCAAGCACCATTTCCAAGACTTCTTAACCATCAAATCCATCTCGTGCCCCTTAGACCATGCAAGACTTTCTTACATTCATTCATTCATTCATTAATGCATGCATTCATTCATTCATCATGTTCCTCTTTCATTCGTTCATTCATTAATGCATGCATTCATTCATCATGTTCCTCTATCATTATCTTTCACTTTACGTTCTTATTACATTTGTTTCGTTCATTCATTCATTCACGTAAAGTCACTAAAAGATAAACACGCATCAACACAAGGAACATAGACATTTGCAATTCATCAGTCATTACCATCATATAAGGCCACATCATACTTATCATGCATACGTCCGACATACGCATCTCCCCTCATTCACTTCAGCCCTATTTGGGCGATTGAACATACTCCAGTCGCATGGCCTTCATGCGACTGAACCGTGCGATTGGACAACCATGCGAATGGGCATACAGTCGTGCGAATGGTCTTCCTATCGTACGAATAAACATTATGCGAATGGGCTTCTATGCGACTAACCCTCAGTCGTGCGACTGTATAGCTATGCGAATGGACCTATGCGACCGAACCCTCAATCACATGGCCTGTCGTGCGACTGAGCCCCAGTCGTGCGACTGAGCCCCAGTCGTGCGACTGAGCCCCAGTCGTGCGACTGAGCCTCAATCATACGATTGAACATCAGTTGTTCCTCATTCGTGCGACTAGCCCTTCAGTCGCCTGGCCCTAGCTGGGCAGCGACTGGAGTTATCACGAACAGCAGCCGCAACCTACGGCCTTCAAACTCCTTTAAACTCATTTCAAGCCTAAATTAGCCCTCCCAAACCTCAAGGATTCATACTAGGACATCATACAAGCATATACAGGTCCTCTATCATACCTTAAACACATTACTCAAGATTTCACCCAAATGGGTCAAACATGCACTTTTTCAAAACGGGTTTAAATGTGTTCCAGCCCCAAAATCGTATGAAAACAAGTAAATGAGGGGTCCTAGAATTCACCTTAGTAGCCTCCTCGGTTAGGGCTTCGATTTGACCCGCTATACATCGATTTTGGCTCACGAACCCGCTTGAACCGAACTTTCTTCTCCTCTCTTTCCCGTTTCTCCTCTGTCTCTCTGGTTTCGCAAGTGTGGGGAGAGGGTAAGGGCTGCCCTCTCCCTTAAATACCACAATCCAGTCGCCCGAATCCCCTACCATGCGACTCTACCTTCAGTCGCATGAGCTCCATGTGATTGGACAACTCAGTCGTGCGACTTCCATGCGTATGGAGCTCCAGTCGTGCGATTGAGGTGCAATCGCATGACTCCCATGCGGTTGGACGCTCCAGTCGCATGACATTACAAATCGAAATTTCCGGGCGTTACAAGTCCACCCCCTTAAACGGGTTTCGTCCCCGAAACCTGTTGTTCCTAACACCTTCGCGGGTAATACTGTCCCATCTCCCTTCCAGTCTATCACCTGGAATCCTATCGCTGCTCATCATTTATCAACATTCGACTTCTACTCTATCTTGGACTATCGCCATCGGCAACCCATGCATACTGATCAATGTTCATTTGACCAGCACCTGCGACTTCAAACATGCCATGTAGGATACGGTTACTACATCACAATATTCGAGCAAATGCTTGGCGTCATAATCATTGAGCTTCAGAGCATCACTGAGAACCTTCAGCTTTAGTGCTTAAAGAACAAGGCTTTCAACTTGCGTAAAGTTATTGCTTACCCCAGGCCTTGGTTTGATGTTCTTTATGTATGAATAATGTCCCTCTTGCAAACCAAACGACTGATAAAAAGCTTTCATTAGTCGTGCTATGTGTTGTTTCTAATATAACTGCACCGAGATCGGTTTTACTCAGGTTCCTTGCAGGTACACTATGATGGATAGACAAATCGGCTTCTTTGGTAGCCTGAACCAGTTTTTATCTTTTTCTTTTGCTTCTGACCTCCCATTCTACCTGTTTGCTACAACATCAAAACTATGCATACGTTGTCGCTCGATGAGCCAATCACAGGCTGGAACTGTTCCTCGGACAACGGGTGACACAGCTTTCTCAATTGCATCACGCAAACCCCTACACCGAATGGCTCGTCAATGTTCCTTCTCTTAACATGTAACATACAACCGAGAGTAGTGGAAACGAACTACTACTAGCATCGCATTCGAGACGTAAGTGCACAAAATTATACCTGTCGTCCAGTCGGAGTCCGCTCTACCCTCCTCTTGGCCATGGCAAAAGCTGTTGTCTTTACTCTATGTTCCCCTTCCTCTTACCAGAGCTTCCCGCCTTTGACCCCTTACACTCCCCGCTCAGATGTCCAGTCTCACCGCAATCGTAGCACTTAGCCACGCGGTAATCCGTTACCCTATGACCTTCCTTCCCACACTGAAAACAGACGTCCAGTCCCCATTTGCACTCCCATTCGTGACCTCTACCACGCTTCTTGTATTCCTCACCCCTTTCTTGTTATCCTCTCGTGATCATCGATCCTCATCACCTTACCTTCTGCCACCATTCCACCATCACTATCTCGCCTTCCTTTCCCTTCTTAACATAAGCTCGCTACTCCGCTTCGCCCGTTATCGCCATCGCCTCCTGCTCGTTATGCAACCTTCCCGCTAGATCTACTGCCGACCTAACCATGCTTGGTCGGGCAGCGATCATGTGCCTACGGATATCCGCTGGCAAGCCCTGAATATACCTCTTGATTTTCCGCGAAAGAGGCGTCGCCTATTCCGGCACCAGCTGTGCCATCTCGTTGAATTTGGTGGTGTACTGCTGATGTGTCATTGTTCCCGCTTCCAACTGCAGGAACTCTCTTTCAACTTTATCCTTTTCATGATGAGGACAGGACTCCTCAATCTCCAGCCTTTTCAACTCTGACCATCTCATCCATCCGATAGCCCGGCTACCCTCAACTTGGACTATGTTGTCCCACCAGCACAAAGCTGAGTCCACAAAAGAGTGAGCGGCAAACTTCACTTTCTGATTCTCCCGGCACCCGTTGATATTTAGCATGGCTTCTATTTCCCTCACCCATCGGTGAGCAGCAACAGTAGTGCCATTACTCTCAAAAGTTAGGGGCTTGCATCGTTGAAGTGCCCCGTAGTTATAGCCTCGTACCGCCTCCGGCTGCAGGCTCCTCCTCCTCTTCTACCTCTTCGTCCTCGAAGAAAACAGTTTCAGTCTCAATCTGTCTCCTTCCGCCTGTCACACCCTCAAATTCCGGGTCTGGAATCTATCACGGAGGGGTGTGAACAAACCAGGATCACAGTCAATAGTTACTCGGAACGACTCTATATGCAACGTTTAACATAACAAACCAAAGTTTAAACTTTATAATTCATGCGGAAGCGTTTAAACAAATAAAACAAACCCAAAATATAAAGATAAACAAATGTATCATTGTTAAGCGTTAGAATGCATGCTTGACCCGTGTAGTGCTCATACTAACAGTTCAAGAGTTTCCAAAATGTTGATAAGTCAAGACACATCAAGAGATTACGTTTAAAGTTTAACATAACAGTTTATCAATAGTGTGTATCAACCCAGTGGTTGATCAGTTCAAGCGTTTGCAGTTAAACATCCCAGTTTAACAATAGCGTGTATCAACCCAACGGTTGATCAGTTTAAGAGTTTGCAGTTAAACATCCCAGTTTAATAATAGCGTATATTTAAGCATGTGCATTGTAATGGCTAGCTAGCCCATTCACAAACGATATTAAATAGTGATTTCGACATTGAAGCTGACTGTGTTATGTTTGCCTCCAGCCACGATGTCAGATCGTGACTAATGTTCATAGGACAAATTGCACCCGACTGATCTCGAGTCACATAGGTGGGGCTCGTCACACCCAGTAGTACTACCCAATTTTCCCCGCTATCCAATATTAACAATTCGAAAGTGTGAGGACTTTTATAATGATAAACAACACTATATTAATATCATACACATCTTAAATATATAATGAAAACGTTTGTAACATTACCAGTATGCTATCTCCCCCAAAAGAGTTTTAATAAAATGAACTTACCCAAAAGAGATTTAGTAAAATAGTGGGGCCTGAACTCACCTCGGTTCTTGTGTGATGTTGATAAGCTAGTAAATTCCTCCTAAGGAATTATAATTCACATAAGTAATTAAATACAAATCCATAATCTAAATAAGTTAGATCTTGAACCTGGTGTTCAATTAATCTAGGGTTTGGTTTTTCGAGGATTTGTTATAAACGTTAAATCATTTAATTATTGTTGTTAGTTCTTTAATAATTAAAGATTTATAATGATTTTAACATATCATTATATTCTAAATAAATTGTAAACGTTATTTAAACATGTACGTTTATATTTAATTTTGTAAGATTTTATAAATATTTAAATTTATAAAATCTAATTTGTATTTATATTATTAGGATTAATCCATATATAATATATTGTTCATTAATAATGTGATGGTTTAAATTATTAAAAAATCCATTTTATATGGTTAATAATTTATAACACATGTAATATTTATTCAGATAAATAAATAAGGTTTTTAAACAATTATTATGATTTATCATAATTAAAAATAATATGGTGTCCATTAATGATTCAATGATCTATTTTTATAAAATTACAATTTATTACATATGTTTTTATTTATTTAAATAAATAAATAAATAAGGTTTTAAAGAAATAAATTTCCAGAAAATAATTATTTATTTTCTAAAATAATTAAAGCTTATAAAAATTATTTTTATAATTTTTAGAAATTTTTCTGTATTTTAAAAAGGCTTAAAAAGCTTATTTTAAAAAAATGTTTGGGGTCGGGTTCGAACCCGCGACCCCCGGTTCACACACCCACGTACCAAACCACTGAGCCAAGGGCTCACCCGCGTCTAAAGCCAGTTTCATTTTCTTTTAATATTTGTTTTCCAGAAACCCCCAAATCCACCCGAAGAACCCTAGTTCATCAATCGATCAAATTGATCCTCAATTCGATACTGTAATCGATTGAAACCATAGGGCTTTCATTCCCTACAAGAAATCGAGCATATAGGTAGTTTTAATTGCCTGTTTTGAAGTTCGAAGGAGGGTATTTCGATTGGTTGCAGGTTCGCGACAGGAAGGTAATCAAATTCGATTTATGGGTGTGTTTTAGGTGCGATTTCGAATGGCATTCAACTGGGGACTTATATGGGATCGTTCGTGTCAATTTAATTTGATTATCAATATAGTTAGTGGGTGTTTGTGACCCGGTTTTTGGTCGATAATGGGGTGGTCGGGTTGGGTGGGTTTTGCACTACCATTTTTAAATTAAAAAGGGGTGCAAGTTCGAGTCACACACTAGAAGCTGTCGGGGTGGTTGGATTGAGCTAAAACCGTGTCGTTTGTGTGTTTGTGGGTTGGCCGAACTTTCGGTCGAGTGGGAATCACACTCATTCAACACCATTATTCAAATTTCAAGGACTCACGAGTTCGAATCATGCACGAGATGTTGTCGGGATGTATAATTTTGTTGAAATCCGACTAAATTTCGCGTTTGAGGGCCGCCGGAATCATCACCGGAGTGTGGCCGGAATCGGGGTCGACGGGCGGGTGGTTTGGGTTTTCAAAAAAATTACAGAATGGTCCCTGTGGTTTGCTTAATTGTTTATTTATGTTTAAAGTTTTTAAATTAAGTTTCAAAAATTGCAGAATCCCCCTGGACTTATAAATTAAATTTAATAATTTTTATAAATTATTTTTATTAATAACATTATTATTATTATTATTGTTATGATTATTATCATTATTATATTATTATTTTTAATAATATCATTATTATTATTATTATTATGTTTTTATTATTATTAAAACATAAAAACAAATTGTAAATTTTCATGATCATTATATTAAAAAAAAATTTCGGGTTGTCACATCATCCCCCTGTTAGAGGAATTTTCGTCCCGAAAATTAAGATGTACTGGCAACATCCTTGAATAGGTTAGGATACTTGCGCATCATTTCGTCCTCTCGCTCTCAAGTGAACTCAGGACCACGCCGGGAGTTCCACCGAACTCTTACGATCGGAATCTTACTATGTTTTAGTTGTTTAACTTTCCGATCCATAATTTCCAGAATATAATTTCGTGGTAAGGTGATGTCTAGAAATCAAGATAAGACCAACAATGATAAGAAAGGTTATCCGTCGGAATTTAAGAATCCCAAACGTTACCATATGAAACGATCTTAACGCATATCTTGTGAATATGTATTTGTCCTTTGACCAACCATCGGTCTAAAGAAATAATAAACTATGCGAAGATCTTGAAATGAGTTCACGAAAATGGTTAAGAATATTATTAAAACAGAAAATGAATCAATCATTCAGAATAACGATTGATGTTTTAACGTCATACCACGGTGTACGAATATTTGAAACGGATGCAGGTTAATTTCTCGACGTTCTGAGATAATGGTTTTGCTTTTACATAAAGATTACTCTGAACCTTTCCTTGGTGGGTAAACTCGATAGCATTGCTGATCAAGTGGGTGGGAATTTGTCTAATCCGTAAAACATCACCATTAACCTCCACTGGGACATCACCTCTTCTTGGCCTAAATTTTGTGGCCTCCAACCTCAGAACTCCTGACTCAACTTAGGAAAAGTCGAGGATGTCACTAATAAGTTGAAGGACTAGATCATCAGAAGACAACATGACACAAAAAAATTGTTTCTGATCTTTATCAAGTTTTGTTGTTGATAGAATTTCTGCTATGCTAACGACCCCTGATAATGGAGATCTCATCTCGTGTGACATGGTTGCTAGCATTTGTTTTGCTCTCTTCGTTACCTCTGTAACATGAACAGTTTTATTAAGTTCTGTCTCCTTGCCTTCTGTACAGCTATTTCTTCTCTTAGTTTTGCCATCTTTTCTCTCTTTTTCACCTGATCAGTGATTTCCATGCCCATGTAACCAACTTCCTCTCCATCTTTGCTGAACACGGGTTCAACATATATTAAGAATGTTTTGGCTCCAAATAACTTAGTCTCAAAAGTAATTCCTCTCTTTACTGGTAACTCTCTCCAGAACTTCTCCTTTAAAGTCTTGTTGTTCAAATAGAAATTTAATGATTTTCAAGCTTAAGGATTCAAAAGCGATTCAAGAAGTGATTTGAACAATAGGAAAGGTATTTGTAAACATGTTTTGCAAGGTAGCAATATCTAAGTAAGTTTACATACGTAGTTCAACAAACCATAAGCATAGTTTGAGAACATTTGTATGACTAGAAAGTCATGAACATAAGTTGACAATATCTTCAGACACCAGAGAGTGTTTAGGAAGGCTACCATCGCACAATCACGTTTTGATGATAGCTCAAAATGAAAGTCGATAGATAAGGAATAAAGGGTTCCATATAGCTAGGTCAAATAAGGATAAAGGGAGATAAATCAATTTACGAAGTTAAGTGCTCCAAGCTTAGAATAAAAATCAACCTAAAACGATTGGGTCTCCTTTCAGGTTCAGGGATCATGCTTTGGTTTGATAGGTTGAACCACCTTCTCTTGACGGACTATCTTGGTTTCCTTCTTTGATAACCAATTCCTACAGTATTAAGTCTATGTCAAAGACATGACCTTCTTGTACTAATTTCTACCATTGGTTATTTCTACTAAGTAAAATGATTTCTAAGCAACTAGGGTTAATGCTGAGTTAAAGAATAATTCCAGACGAATCCAAGCTTATTATCAATCCTGGTATTAAATAGATGTGTAACTATTGATGATAAGGTATGTACATGTAACAACATTTAGTCTTGTCGAATGTGGTTTGCTTCAGTCGTAAATGTATGACCGTGTGATGTATTACCTTGACTGATATGACCTTTATTTCTATAATTGAACTGTTCTTACTTTCTAGCTATAGCCATTTCCTAATTCTGATTGTTTCTAACTTGTCCTTGGGTCCTAATCGACCTAGGGCACACTTATGGTAATGGTCAACCTCCTTAATTTCCCTGTTTAACACACGTTAGGTTAATCATATTAACCAACATAGCTAGGTTCACAACATTGGCATTCTTGTCTACCTTACCGCTAGATTGCTTGTTTAACCCTCCAACTTCTTTCTACTACTCATTAGATTTTCCCAGTGTCCTTCTTAATTCTATTTGGTCTAATGTCATAAGGTATGACATCAGCTTTGTCAGTTCCTAGAGTTTGTCAGTATAAAGAGCACAACCTAACCCTACCATTGCATGATTTTTGAATTACAATTCTAACTTTTGCATTTCATTCCTTAAGTAATAGTATTCAATCACCAAGGCTTTGAACTCACCTCAATAAACCTATATATAGCATCACCGGTATACCAAGAATGTGCTTAAACCGGTTACACGACATCCTAATTTTCCTTAGCATCATCCCAAAGAATATGTACAATGAGTTTCATCACTCTTCTATATTTCCTGTAGTCCACTTCCATTCTAAGTATTTTAATCAGTTCCTCAGTTACCGAAATACTAAGTGGAGGAATGTCTCTTAAAACGATTGGAAATACCATGAAGGCTCTAAGTAGGACAGGACTTAGGTAATAGCAAGTGTTAGTAATGTTTTGTTACCCTTAACAAGGACTTACTAGAATTATGATCCTAGCACCCTAGGGTATAGAATAGAAACTTGTAATACTCATGATCGTTACTTCTCCCTACGTCCACGTCCTCTTCCAGACATTCTTTAAATTACCAGATATCAAAAGCTATCAGCCGTATGAAAATAGACCTTTTGTCTTGAAATGAAAAGGAAAAGAAATTCAAGGATGTAAAGAAACAGACAAGCTAGAGAATCAGTCCGAATCCGTGGGATTAACACAAATGTCATGGTTTGAATGTCGTCCAAATTCAAGGTAAGGGTGAGCATTCCTACAAGTAGAACTGATAGATAGTTTCCACATCAGTGGCTATGTTCTATGAGACTTTCTTGCTCAGGGTGTAGGAATGATGACTTATACTGACTGCAATGTTACCTCCCGACCAGATTCACCGGACTTAGCATGCACGACAAGTTACAATTACGTGTGCACCCGTAATGGTAATTTGCTTTGCATGGTCACCCCGGTTCCTCCTATCAGGCTAACATATCTTGTCAAGTATAGTGGTCATCAATGGTTGAAGTACCAAATATGTATGTATTGTATCGGGGTCGATCAATCAAGGTATACGAAAGGATCAGTAAAGTTTGGGAATCATTGACACGCCAAGGTAATTTGACCCATTTGCCTTAGAGACCTGTGTATTGACCATAGTTTATCACTCATCCCAGAAATCCCCAGGTAAGCATACCAGGTCTCGCAATGAGATATATGCGATATGCTAGCCTTAGCCCGAGGGCCTTTTGCCAGGAAATCCAGAATACAGGTGTCTATGTGTCACACAAGTTCATTTGGTTCATGGAATTCAAAACCTCGATAAGATTTTCATAGGTTAGACATAAAGTCTAAGGATTTGAACCTACGATGATAAGTTAGGAAGACTAGGAACAAGTAACTAACTAACTGTGTGCGGTTATAGTCTAGTGTGTATGCAACCTAGTTCTCTATAACCAATGGCTCTGATACCAATCTGTCACACCCTCAAATTCCGGGTCTGGAATCTATCACGGAGGGGTGTGAACAAACCAGGATCACAGTCAATAGTCACTCGGAACGACTCTATATGCACCGTTTAACATAACAAACCAAAGTTTAAACTTTATAATTCATGCGGAAGCGTTTAAACAAATAAAACAAACCCAAAATATAAAGATAAACAAATGTATCATTGTTTAAGCGTTAGAATGCATGCTTGACCCGTGTAGTGCTCCTAACAGCAGTCCAGATTAATGACCTGAGAATAGCATACTAAAAGTCAACACACGGTTGGTGAGTTCAAGAGATTACGTTTAAACAAAACAGTTTAACAAAAGTGTGTATCAACCCAATGGTTGATAAGTTTCAAGAGTTTGCGTTTAATCATAACAGTTTAACAAAAGTGTAATCAACCCAATGGTTGATGTGTTTCAAGAGTTTGCGTATAAACATAACAGTTTATCAATAGTGTGTATCAACCCACTGGTTGATCAGTTCAAGCGTTTGCAGTTAAACATCCCAGTTTAACAATAGCGTGTATCAACCCAACGGTTGATCAGTTTAAGAGTTTGCAGTTAAACATCCCAGTTTAACAATAGCGTATATTTAAGCATGTGCATTGTAATGGCTAGCTAGCCCATTCACAAACGATATTAAATAGTGATTTCGACATTGAAGCTGACTGTGTTATGTTTGCCTCCAGCCATGATGTCAGATCGTGACTAATGTTCATAGGACAAATTGCACCCGACTGACCTCGAGTCACACAGGTGGGGCTCGTCACACCCAGTAGTACTACCCAATTTTCCCCGCTATCCAATATTAACAATTCGAAAGTGTGAGGACTTTTATAATGATAAACAGCACTATATTAACATCATACACATCTTAAATATATAATGAAAACGTTTGTAACATTACCATTATGCTATCTCCCCCAAAAGAGTTTTAATAAAATGAACTTACCCAAAGAGATTTAGTAAAATAGTGGGGCCTGAACTCACCTCGGTTCTTGTGTGATGTTGATAAGCTAGTAAATTCCTCCTAAGGAATTATAATTCACATAAGTAATTAAATACAAATCCATAATCTAAATAAGTTAGATCTTGAACCTGGTGTTCAATTAATCTAGGGTTTAGTTTTTCGAGGATTTGTTATAAACGTTAAATCATTTAATTATTGTTGTTAGTTCTTTAATAATTAAAGATTTATAATGATTTTAACATATCATTATATTCTAAATAAATTGTAAACGTTATTTAAACATGTACGTTTATATTTAATTTTGTAAGATTTTATAAATATTTAAATTTATAAAATCTAATTTGTATTTATATTATTAGGATTAATCCATATATAATATATTGTTCACTAATAATGTGATGGTTTAAATTATTAAAAAATCCATTTTATATGGTTAATAATTTATAACACATGTAATATTTATTCAGATAAATAAATAAGGTTTTTAAACAATTATTATGATTTATCATAATTAAAAATAATATGGTGTCCATTAATGATTCAATGATCTATTTTTATAAAATTACAATTTATTACATATGTTTTTATTTATTTAAATAAATAAATAAATAAGGTTTTAAAGAAATAAATTTCCAGAAAATAATTATTTATTTTCTAAAATAATTAAAGCTTATAAAAATTATTTTTATAATTTTTAGAAATTTTTCTGTATTTTAAAAAGGCTTAAAAAGCTTATTTTAAAAAAAATGTAGGGGGTCGGGTTCGAACCCGCGACCCCCGGTTCACACACCCATGCACCAAACCACTGAGCCAAGGGCTCACCCGCGTCTAAAGCCGGTTTCATTTTCTTTTAATATTTGTTTTCCAGAAACCCCCAAATCCACCCGAAGAACCCTAGTTCATCAATCGATCAAATTGATCCTCAATTCGATACTGTAATCGATTGAAACCATAGGGCTTTCATTCCCTACAAGAAATCGAGCATATAGGTAGTTTTAATTACCTATTTTGAAGTTCGAAGGAGGGTATTTCGATTGGTTGCAGGCTCGCGACAGGAAGGTAATCAAATTCGATTTATGGGTGTGTTTTAGGTGCGATTTCGAATGGCATTCAACTGGGGACTTATATAGGATCGTTCGTGTCAATTTAATTTGATTATCAATATAGTTAGTGGGTGTTTGTGACCCGGTTTTTGGTCGATAATGGGGTGGTCGGGTTGGGTGGGTTTTGCACTACCATTTTTAAATTAAAAAGGGGTGCAAGTTCGAGTCACACACTAGAAGCTGTCGGGGTGGTTGGATTGAGCTAAAACCGTGTCGTTTGTGTGTTTGTGGGTTGGCCGAACTTTCGGTCGAGTGGGAATCACACTCATTCGACACCATTATTCAAATTTCAAGGACCCACGAGTTCGAATCATGCACGAGATGTTGTCGGGATGTAAAATTTTGTTGAAATCCGACTAAATTTCGCGTTTGAGGGCCGCCGGAATCATCACCGGAGTGTGGCCGGAATCGGGGTCGACGGGCGGGTGGTTTGGGTTTTCAAAAAAATTACAGAATGGTCCCTGTGGTTTGCTTAATTGTTTATTTAAGTTTCAAAAATTGCAGAATCCCCCTGGTTTTATAAATTAATTAATAACATATTATTATTATTATTGTTATGATTATTATCATTATTAATATTATTATTTTTAATAATATCATTATTATTATTATTATTATTGTTTTTATTATTATTAAAACATAAAAACAAATTGTAAATTTTCATGATCATTATATTAAAAAAAAAATTTCGGGTTGTCACACCGCCCGAAGGTCTACCCCTTTCCTATCTCTCCTCGTCCCTAACGACCTTTATTACTTCAGTCACCACAGATGGTAAGATCGTCTGCATGACCTGGTGTACTTCTTCCATAACCGCCTCTGAGTTTACTCTCGGAATCGTCATGACCCGATTCCCATAAACAGTTACCGAACTCACGTCAGGCGCCATCCACGAATCATCTTCTCGCGACACGCTATATTACCTCGAAGTCCACCAACCCATCCATTCCAAAAACCAATTCGAAATCACCTAAGGTTATCACGAGTAGTCTAACCAGGTATCCATGACCCTCTAACCCCACCTTGCAGTCTCCTACCATCTCAGAAGTCTTGATAGACTTACCTTGACAGTTTCTATCTCGAAGGGCTTATCAATACTTCCATTCCTAATGGGCAACTTAGCACAGAAAAACAACAGAAACAAAACTCTTTCTAGCTCCAGAATCAAACAATATAGAAGACAGAGTTTTGGTTAATAGATACATACCTGTCACGCTATCGGGGCCCATCCTAGCCTGCTCCGGCATTATCATGAAGGCCCTACGCCCTCCGCCCTTGGTCTCTTGCAATCCCTGCTTATGTGACCCTTTCCTCCGCAGTTATAACACCGCACCACCCCACACTCTCTGGCTACGTGACCTTGCCTCCCATACCGGAAACAGATATTGGTCCCCAATCTACATTCCCCGGGGTGTTGGCGTCCACATATGGAGCAGAGGTTTGGTCTCCACATGCCTTCTCCAATGTGCTCTTTGGCGCACTTACCACACTTCCTCGTCCCCGTACCGGATGAAGCTGCACGCCGGTCCTCTATCCTGGCAATCTTTTTGTTGGGAGTGGTCCTGCCACGTCCAAACCGCTTCCCATTCCAGTTCATGTCATTGCTACCCTTCGTGCTTCCATCCATAGCCATCGTCCCCTTCACCGCCCTAATTACCTCAGTCACCATAGACGACAGAATCGCCTGTAGGGCCTGTTGGACTCCCTCAACAACAGCCTCTTTCGTTGCGACCCTCAAACTAGCACTATCATCGCCGCCTTCCAGGTGAGGGGCTTCAGGCTCTTCAAGTGCCATTTCAGCCACCCTAGCCATGCTCCTCGTGACACGCGGTTCAGCACCACGTCCACCACAGCCCCTATCTGGCAAAACCTTAGGAGTTCTATCGCTAGCCATCCTCTATCACACACTGAAAGATTCAAACACCAACACGGTCATTCAAGGGAATAGCTCAGTTTATGTCAAGTATAGTAAGTCCCTAATTACAGTGGCCAGTTGTGATTAGCCGCTTACTTTACTCTTCGTACCCCAAGCTTTAACTGTCCTGACTACATTAGTATCTAAATCTAACAGTAACACATAAACACATAACATGTGCATATAAATTCTAGTTAACATTACGAAAATACCTGATGGCACGCAGCTACTCAGATTGGCATTCTTCCCCTCTTTCCGTCCCATTCTCAGTTTAGGTTTATTTTGAAAATTTACCCATTTCACTTAAACTTTGGCTCTGATACCAACTTGTAAGGCCCCCGTTCCCGGGCACCTCACAGTTGGTCATTCATCGCATTACAACATATAATTACATATACTAAGTAAAATAACGTAGCGGAATTGATAAGAAATACATTCTCATTTCATCATAAAAGCTTTTACAATGCATTACATCGTTGGCTTGGATACAAAATACAAGCTTTCTTTACATTGTCTAACTTTACTATGATTGCTGCGGAAGCATATGAAACCGAGGATTTCATAAGTAATCCTGTTTATTCGAATCCTCAACAATCATAGGGTCATAAACAGTAACCTCTAGTATAAAAATATAAAATTTTTTTCATCATAAAGAAGATTCCTTAGGTAATCTCGTTTATCGAGATTACTCAAGGAATCTTGCACTTGCATGCCACATAATGTATGGCAACATTATCAAAAGGAGAATACCATCCCAAAAGAACTGAGTAGCCGCCTCGTGCCATCCTCAGCAACACTACCTGTCAACTGGAAACACATAAAAGTCAGCGTTGCTGAGTGAGTTCTAGTTTTATAATAAAACATTCTTTCATTCATTAAAACCGTTCTTACATACACGCGATCACACAATATACGTACACGTAGATAATATTATTATTATCTTCATCATTCTTTCTTTAACTTTCATTCGTCAAGCATGCAAATCTCTAAGGGTCACCTCTCTTCTCTGCCCCCATGGTTCCAACCCATAAGCCAACAAAGCATACTATAACATACTGGTACCCCTATGGCTCTCAGTCCATAGACCGACACCTGGTGCCCTTATGGCTCTCAATCCATAGACCGACACCTGGTTGCCCCTATGGCTCTCTGTCCATAGACCGACAACCTTGTTGCCCCTATGGCTCTCTGTCCATAGGCCGATAACCTTGTTGCCCCTATGGCTCTCTGTCCATAGACCGACAACACCTCTTCCAGGGTCACGTTAACCCCGCGAGTGATCGTCACCACTCCTGCTGTAACAACTATCCCGTGACAGGTCACAAAGACACTTCCCCGTTGTTCTTAAGGCAACTATGGCTCACTGTCCATAATCTACCATAAGGCTCGTAATAGGCCTAGTTACTAGAACCAAGCACCATTTCCAAGACTTCTTGACCGTCAAATCCATCTCGTGCCCCTTAGACCATGCAATACTTTCTTACATTCATTCATTCATTCATTAATGCATGCATTCATTCATTCATCATGTTCCTCTTTCATTCGTTCATTCATTAATGCATGCATTCATTCATCATGTTCTTCTATCATTACCTTTCACTTTATGTTCTTATTATATTTGTTTCATTCATTCATTCATTCACGTAAAGTCACTAAAAGATAAACACGCATCAACACAAGGAACATAGACATTTGCAATTCATCAGTCATTACCATCATATAAGGCCACATCATACTTATCATGCATACGTCCTACATACGCATCTCCCCTCATTCACTTCGGCCCTATTTGGGCGATTGAACATACTCCAGTCGCATGGCCTTCATGCGACTGAACCGTGCGATTGGACAACCATGCGAATGGGCATACAGTCGTGCGAATGGGCATACAGTTGTGCGAATGGGCATACAGTCATGCGAATGGTCTTCCTATCATACAAATAAACACTATGCGAATGGGCTTCTATGCGACTAACCCTCAGTCGTCCGACTGTATAGCTATGCGAATGGACCTATGCGACTGAACCCTCAATCACATGGCCTGTCGTGCGACTGAGCCCTAGTCGTGCGACTGAGCCTCAATCGTACGATTGAACATCAGTCGTTCCTCATTCGTGCGACTGGCCCTTCAGTCGCCTAGCCCTAGCTGGGCAGCGACTAGAGTTCATCACGAACAGCAGTCGCGACCTACAGCCTTCAAACTACTCTAAACTCATTTCAAGCCTAAATTAGCCCTCCCAAACCTCAAGGATTCATACTAGGACATCATACAAGCATATACAGGTCCTCTATCATACCTTAAATACATTACTCAAGATTTCACCCAAATGGGTCAAACATGCACTTTTTCAAAAACGGGTTTAAATGTGTTCCAGCCCCAAAATCGTATGAAAAAAAGTAAATGAGGGGTCCTAGAACTCACCTTAGTAGCCTCCTCGGTTAGGGATTCGATTTGACCCGCTATACGTCGATTTTGGCTCACGAACCCGCTTGAACCGAACTTTCTTCTCCTCTCTTTCCCGTTTCTCCTCTGTCTCTCTGGTTTTGCAAGTGTGGGGAGAGGGTAAGGGCTGCCCTCTCCCTTAAATACCACAATCCAGTCGCCCGAATCCCCCCCATGCGACTCAACCTTCAGTCACATGAGCTCCATGCGATTGGACAACTCAGTCGTGCGACTTCCATGCGTATGGAGCTCCAGTCATGCGATTAAGGTTCAATCGCATGACTCCCATGCGGTTGGACGCTCCTGCCGCATGACATTACAAATCGAAATTTCCGGGCGTTACATATTATCTATTATTGCATTATATTCCGTGATACGAAGCCTATACATAATCTCCCATTCCGCAGCACGTATATTTCGGTTAGGAATCCAAAGATTACTTAATGTGGGTATCGGATAATCTCTTTCTAACTTAACATGGACGAAATGATTGTTGTTGACATGAACAATCAACACGACATGATTAAGCATCAAAGTTTTCGGATCAACCCATAATGGGAAAAATGTTTGACAACCATTATTGCTTAATAAATTAAGAATAACACTAAAATTTTGAGCAACCACTATTCCCGTATACGTCATTATCATCCAAAGTTCTTTTGGTGCAGGTTCCACACGTTGCCAATCTATGGTGTGATGTAAGTCGTTATACTGTCCGGGGCACAAAGTATCAAAAACTTCTCTGTATCCCAATTCATGTTTGTCCAACTCTTCTAAAAGTTGTTACCGCACATACATCCACTTATTTTCGGTTAACCCTAAGCCTAAAGCTATAGATCAAAAACCACAATTCCCATTGGGTCAGACATCTCGTATATGTGAAATATGCTGATGAAAGATGGACAGAATCAAATTTTTTAACCTGTTTATATTGTTTAATTGGTGATCTCCGACAATCGATGAAAACTCATTAGTACTTTGAGATACTTTAGAAGATGTTGAATGACTACGTTGTATGGCGGGCTTCTGAGGCTTTACAGCTGAAGTTGTTCTTCCGGTAATGTGAGACGCAATAAGCGAGCTATGTCTCGGCATGTCACACGTACTTTGTTGAGTGTCATACTTTTGTTGTTGAACCTTTAACATTGGACGACCGCGAATATCTGTTTGAACAACTTACACGTTTTTGTTATTTTTCTATGGATACACAATTTTTTTATTTTTTCCACTAAACTAAATTCTACAGCGGTGGGTTGTGTCATTATTTATTGTTTCATGCGTTCCATCTCTTCTTCAATATTGACTTTTTCATCCACCATATATGATGGTTTAATTTTATCAAGCTTCGTTCAAAATACTTCAATTGCATCTAATGGAATTTTAGTGCATGCATTATAAAGTATAAATTAATATATAATTTGTTACTGTAACAGAAAAATGATAATGATGGAGCGGCTACTACCAGAATATTCATATTTTTCCAGCCGACAAGCACAAGGAAAGCCACAACTAGTGAAAAGATGACAACCACACGTCGTATGTCCTAAGCGCATCACATGCAATTTAGTGTTTTCGGCAACTAATAAATCAAGAGCTTTGTGTGAAACCTTGCCTCGTAAGTAATCAAATAACGGAAGATTACGATGATTCATGATTTTATTCTTGCTTGTCTCAAAGCTTTCTTTTAAATTTACCTCTTGAGTGTTCACCAATTGATCTACAAACTCCACAAGTCTACACAGTGAGATATTTGTTGATTTAAGATATCTTTTTAAATTTGAATGCTGACTCTCGATCCTATTTGTTGTGTGTTGGTCAACATTGTGGTTTGAGTTAGTCCAGACTGATACAAACATTTCTTTGTAACTTTCTAACCAGTTTTTGTATATATGAAAATACTTTTGAAAATATAATAAAACATAATTAAATTATCTTTCTATATTTAACAGTATTGTATGTATGTATGTAATAAAAAACTTACCTTCTCGCTTCGCTTCAACTAGTCGTTTGTAAAGAAGGTTATAGTTATACTCGTAAATCTCCGGCGTGGGAAACTCACACAAATGTGCCCATGTATATTTAATCTTTCTCCAGTCACCTTTCGTAAAACTTGCTTTACAGTGTTTCACGATATTTTCATCAATATGCCACCTGCATAAATACTTCGAAGCATTCGGAAATACTTTAACATATGTGTTCATTAAAGCAAGATCTCTGTCTGTTATTATGACGCGCGGCTCCATACACCTGTTTAACGTATCTTTCAATCTATTAAGCACCCATTCAAAATTATCTTCCCGTTCTTTGCTAATAAACGCATGAGCCACACAAATGTCTTGTGTGTGGAGGTTACACTAACAATCTGAACAAATGGAAGTTTGTATATGTTTGTTTTATATGTAGCGTCTATCATCAGCACATGCGGGAATGCATGACAAGTGTTCTATGATTTAGGATGACAAAAAAATATATCTTCAACGACATTTGTATGGGATCTTCTCGGGTGTAATAAACATACTTTTTAGAAGATAAAAGGTTTTCTAAAACTTGCATTGGTGTTTCACTAACTTTCTCACTTATTATATTATATTGAGCGTTGTATACATATCTGGTTATTGATGCGTTATTAGGATTTTGCTTTTCTAAAGTTGATAAGGTGCTACGAGGCTCCATGTTCTGATCAGTAAGTTGCTCCATCAAATTGTATTCGTTTTGAGAAAACCTTCTTACAAATGGGTGCCCCTCCATATGTTGAGCGGGTTAATGGTTATGTTCATCACTTCTCACCTCTAATTTCCATGAACGATGTTTGTTGTCGTATATCCCTACTAATTTAAAAGGACATCCATTTCAAACGCTACTTTCGTGGTCTGATTTTAATCACTCGAGAGAAAGTTTATATTATTTTGTTGCGGGTCGTAACTTGACTCTCGACAGAACTCGAATTCATCATCGGGAACATACAATTGGTTTAAATCTGGCAATCGTGTCTCGTAAGAAGATTGAACATACAAATCATCTTGATTACTATCCGCCACGTACGAAACGCTTGAATATTTATTTGAATATTCACCAAACAAATAGTTACCATGCCAAAATGACATAACGAACGAATGAAAAAGTATGATATTTTGAGAGAAACATACGTTTGAGATTTTCACGTTTGAGATTTACAGAGATTGAAAGCGTTCTTATATAGTTGAAAATGAATCTTGTGTCTCGTCATATTTGAAATTACTTCTACGTGGCGTATAGACCCATACGCCATGTTAGGATGTTAGTTGGCACCTATAAGCCGCGTATGGATCTATGCTCCACGTATGGGCTTGCCACGTATTCCACGTATGGCACCATACGCTGCGTATTTTCGTACCTGGTACTAAAACGCTTTAAAAGGATGTCTGACACCTGGCGTATGGATCCATACGCCACGTATAGGTTGTTAGTTGGCACCTATACGCAACGTATTGATCTATATGTCACGTAGGGGCTTGCAAAGTTTTCCCTGTATGGCGCCATACGCTGCGTATATTCGTACCTAGTACAAAACACTATAAAAGTACATCTGACAACTATACATGGCGTATGGGGCCATACACCACGTATAGTTAGGACACCCGAGACTTAGGCGCATGAGCACTATTCAGGCGCATGAGAGGATCTCTAATGAGAGGACCCTGCCCTTAGTCCTCTGAAACGGACCTACGACAATCTGAGGCCACCAATATCTCAGTCGAGTCTCCTCAATCTCAGTAATACCCTCGGCTCAAAGGAAAGTCCTGTTGATACATGTGTCCCTAGATTCTGAGTTGAATGTAAAATGTCTTGACTATGTGTAATTGAATGATGCTTAATGAAATACATGTGGTTGTTTATATTATAATATTTATATATTTCATTAATGGGTTAAGTAATGACTAATTATATGGGTTTGGTTTTGTTTGAATAGGTATGCTTAATGTTGTAATGATTAACACATTCAAACTTAACATGATGTAGTTATCATGCGAATGGGCCATGCGAATGGACCATACGCATGAATAACTTCATGCGAATGACTAAGTCGCACGATTTATCCAGGAGACTGGATCAGTCGTAAGACTGAAGCATGAGATTGATCAAATTGTACGACTGAAAGTTCAGTCGTAAGTATGGATCATACGCATATCTCAATCGCACGACTGAACCATCCGAATGGTTCAGTCGCCCGAATGAGAAAACCTAACCTATAAATACCACTTAATTCGTGGAAAAATTAGACACTTTGGATACTAGAAACCCTAATCGCCCCAGAACGTGCTGTTCGACCATTCCAACTTCATAGAGCGTTTCAGGTCATTCCGAGTCAATTCATAACGTTTTCTAATCGTTAGGATTGATCCTGATTTCGTTCTCACTGATTGGATCGCCAATCAAATAGGATTCCGCACTATTTGATCTGGTACAACGAAGAATCGGTTAGTACTCCGTACGTACACGGTCCTAACAATTGGTATCAGAGCCGGTTACTGCAAGATTGATCTAACAATCACTCTAGCAACCCGAGCTCTTGATCTCTGGATCTATTTCAGGTTCTTTGACGTTAAACCGCCTTCGTGTTCTTCGTGTTCTTCGTGTTTTGCTCAAATCTCATTGTGTGTGATGTTTATTTGTTAAAACCGGACTCGGAATCTTCTTCAGATCATAAAAACGAATCCAATGATACAAATTTTGTGTTGTATCTCGTCCAAATCATCGGATTAGGGTTTTTCAGCCTTGTGGCGGCTGCAGATCTGGTTTTCTGCGTTCAGACCCGTTCATGCGATTGGGCCATGCGACTGGGCCTCAATCGCACGACTGAACCACTCGTATGTCCATTCGTACGAATGACCTTCAGTCGCACGACTGACCCTTTCGTGTACTTCAATCGCCCGACTGACCCTTTCGTGTTATCCATTTGTACTACTGAACCATTCGGAGCGTCCATTCGCACGGATCACCCATTCGCACGTATGTCTTCATTCGTCTGTTTCAGTCGCACGAATGAGCTGTGTACCAGACCAAAAAAAAAAAAAAAAAAAAAAAAAAAAAAAAGAAAAAAAGAGTCTGGAATAGCTTCTTGCACGAATTTTTCCCTAAACCATTTTTATCAGTCGGGAAGCCTTCTGAAAAATTTTGGTAAAATAAAATTTTTTTTGGGAAAATTATCGGGTCATTTTCGGATCATTTTCGGGTCAATAGTGAAGATTCTTCTGGAGAGTCTATGCAAGAGTTGAGGATGAGCAAAGCACATTTACCCTGAGTTTCTTATGTCAAATAAGTTCGAGGGATACCCTATTATTCATTGGACTTCCAGAATAGGTGAATGTTGTTAGAACACGAAAGAGAGAAGAGAAGATATCAGCTGTCGGTGCTGATTTTGTGGGGTAGTCAGGAGCATCTGACTATTTATGGGCCAATCAAGTTATATTTATATCCGCACAGAGAGGATTCTCATTCTTAGGGGGAATCCATGGATAGAGAAATTACAGACGCAATCAGAAAGTGATGATCTGAGCAGGTTTCTGATGATGAATCTTCGTGCATGCTGATTTGTTTGATATTATCGGCTATGGATTGGAACCTTCAACCTTTTGCCCAATACACCGTATGAAGACGTTAGGAGAGCACAACGTTTATATATTGGGATATGCTGAATGTGAGGGGGAATTTCTACAGTTGTTAATGTTAAACAGGTTAGACTGTGTGAAGATTGAAGCAATGGAAAACAGGTCATGTCATTATCTGGAAAAATCAGTCATTTGGGGAATCTTACTGCTATGATGGTGTTCTGCAAAGTAAACGAAAGCTATTGTGCCAAATTCATTTTCAGGGATATTGTGGTAACCTGACGGATCGACAATGTTGGCTAATATGGTTGTTCGTTTGATTCTATTGGAAACCAGAGCAAAGATTGACTGAAGATTGTAAGAGGTGTTTATCTACTATTCGCAAGCAACGTCCAAGGGGGAATTTGTTGGAGCATATATAGTCATATATAGTGTGTCCGTCGCTTGACGAATAGTCTAGGCTTAATGTTATACACCTTGTAAACACATGAAACTGGGTCATTCGCAGGAGCATATGCGAATGAGACTCAGTCGTACGTCTGAGCCATGCTAATGGACAAGTCGTGCGACTGAGAGATGCGATTGGGGCATTCGTAAGACTGAGCCATAAGAATGGTCCAATCGTACGATTGAACCATACGCATGGTCCAATCGCACGAATGGGCCCAGTCGCATCTAATATAGGCCGAGGCCTATATATACCAGTTTCAATGTGTAGAAACCTAAGGGTTTTCATAGTGTTCCCGGCGCCCAGGTGCTGCCGGATGAGAGGGGAGATCATGCTCGATCTCCCCTTGCCAAAAGTCTTGATTCTTAAGTTGTAACGAGCTTAAAATCGTTATGTTTTATCAATGAAATCATTCGATTCTTGTTCGTACTATTGTTTGTCTTTTGGTTGTTTATCCTTCCGTCAAGAATGTGCTCGGATGTTCATCGATCCAGTGACTTAACAATTGATACCACTTGTTAGGACCGTGTACGTACGGAGTACTAACCGATTCTTCGTTGTACCAGATCAAATAGTGCGGAATCCTATTTGATTGGCGATCCAATCAGTGAGAACGAAATCAGGATCAATCCTAACGATTAGAAAACGTTATGAATTGACTCGGAATGACCTGAAACACTCTATGAAGTTGGAATGGTCGAACAGCACGTTCTGGGGCGATTAGGGTTTCTAGTATCCGAAGTGTCTAATTTTTCACGAATTAAGTGGTATTTATAGGTTAGGTTTTCTCATTCGGGCAACTGAACCATTCAGATGGTTCAGTCGTGCGATTGAGATATGCGTATGATCCATACTTACGACTGAACTTTCAGTCGTACAATTTGATCAATCTCATGCTTCAGTCTTACGACTGATCCAGTCTCCTGGATAAATCGTGCGACTTAGTCATTCGCATGAAGTTATTCATGCGTATGGTCCATTCGCATGGCCCATTCGCATGATAACTACATCATGTTAAGTTTGAATGTGTTAATCATTACAACATTAAGCATACCTATTCAAACAAAACCAAACCCATATAATTAGTCATTACTTAACCCATTAATGAAATATATAAATATTATAATATAAACAACCACATGTATTTCATTAAGCATCATTCAATTACACATAGTCAAGACATTTTACATTCAACTCAGAATCTAGGGACACATGTATCAACAAACTCCCCCTTGGACCTAGATTCATCTAATGTCTTACTTGACCCATAACCTCTTCAAATTTCTTGTACTTCTCCTCTCTAGTAACTCCTGCATGTATTTCAAATGCAAAGCAGAGTCTGATCACGTTTTGAAATTGGAGGGCTTGTACAATATCTTGAGCATCATAGAACAGTGGCCACTTGTAGAGTGTGTAAACATCATCAGCCGACAAGTTGGTGAGCCACATTGGGTCAAAAACCCGGATGACATCCATCTGTCCATCTCTGTTCAATACTATGACTGCTTCAGCTGTTCGCCAATCGTAGTACCACCATTTGAAGTGTGGAGTGATGTCCTGAGGCATTTCCCTAAGAGGGATCTTCGACATGGTGCGCGGTGGACGCCACTTCAACACTATCTTTGGTCTCCCGGTTCGTGAATCCACCTCAGACTTCCTAACATACCTTGTAGGTTGCTGAGGCTTGAAGTTAACCCACCGGGTGTGGTACTCCCTTTTCAGTGCAGCTTGAAACCATCCTGACATCTTTCTAGGATCAGCGTAAAGCAACTTCAGCTTTGCCAGTTGGTTTAGCTCACAACCAGGTAGAGTTTTTAGATCGTGTGGAAATCTAAAATACTCAATACCTTTCTCTCTCTTAACCGCATAAGCATTAAGATCGTCAAAATAAGCCCACGATATGATCTTGCCCGACACCTTTTGGTGTTTCTTCACTCGATACAGCTTTGTGTAGACATTTGACTTTGAAGCATTTCGTTGAGCTCGCAGATCTTCAAAACATGCAGCCCATTCAGCCCTTTTAACTTTAACTTCCTCCTCTGTGGCTCGGGCTATCCCCTCTTGTTTATCAGATTCTGCTTCTAATTTATCCAGAGTTTCGAAGGTCTCACTGACCAAATTGTCATCCAAGTTTGGAATGACATAACCTTCGGTGTCTGTGTACTCCGGATAATGTTGATCTGTCACATCTTCGATTTCGATCTCATCAACATCATGCAATTCATTATCACTATCTTCTTGGACTTCCGGAGCATCGTTCACTATTTCATCGGCATTTAACTGGAACATTTCGGCCAACTGCTCTTTAGTGAAACTGTGGATTATCTCTCCCTCTTCAGGAGTGTATTCAACTGATCTCCTTACCACTCCCTGCAGATCAAGAATCATTGTTAACTGAGTCTTGACCTGCTGAAGGGGTTCAACATCGTATTGGTCTCTTTGAAAATTTGGATCTGCTTGATTTAAACATGCAACACGATACTTGTTAATAAAAATCAACCACTGTCATTAACATAAGATATAAACATTCATTAAATAAATGTAATATAATTTGAAATACAAAAGTCTGTTAAATACATAAACATGTCTAACTAAACAGTACTTTTATCTTGAATTTCAGGAGTTTCTTCCGTTGGAGCAGACGAAGAGGGTCCTTGATCATGTCGGCTTTTAGAACGCCTTTCGCCTGCTACATTTTCGCTTCGATCTCTGGTAGTTTCTCCTCCTTCACCTTCATCATCTTTCTTCTTCTCATCATCATCATTACTTTCATCACTACCATCATCATCATCGTCATCATCCTCATCATCATCATCATCGTCTTCCTCATCCTCATCATCATCATCGTCATTAGCACCTTCTCCAATCTTGAGGGGCTCACTTTGAGTCCCTTTGATCTTAAGCAAGATCGACTTGTTTGCGGCTTCTAACTCCTCAAACTTCTTCTCCGACTCAGCTTTGTGCTCGAGGAGACCTGCGATCTGAGCTGTCTGTTGAGAGATCAGCTGGGCCTGAGAAGAAGTCAGCTCCCTTAACTGGTGTATTTCAGCAGTTTGAGATGTACTCAACTCTCTCAGCTGCTGTAGTTGAGCCGACTTTTCTGCATCTGACGCCATCAGCTTAACTACCATGCTGTTTAGTGCAGCTAGCTGATCTACTACAGAAATTGGTGGGATGAACGAGCTGGATGGGAACGGTGAGGGACCTGTTTGTTGAGTAGTGGTGGTGGAGGTGGCTGTGGTGAATATAGGGGAGGGAATGAATGATGTGGTAGGCTGTACAGTGGTGGTAGTGGTGAATAGGGGAGAGGGAGTGAATGAGGTGGTAGTCGGTACGGTGGTGGTGGTGGTGGATGTGACAGTGTGAGGTGAAGAGATAGTAGTGGTGGTTGGAGATGTTTGGAATGATGTAGAGGTGGTAGCTGTGGTGAACCTTAGTCTCTTTCCTTTCTTACCATGCGGACGCGCCATGGTCTTCTTCCTTTTACCCGTTGACAAAGGTGCTCCTCCTCTGTTGCTGGAATCATCAGGGGCATACGAGGGATCAGACTCAATGCGTGTGACCCCTGATGTACCAGACTGTCCACCAACCTCTCTCAGTCCTTTCTCGGTGGCAACCACTTTGCTGCCAACTGTTCTGGTCAAACCTTCTTCATCACTTTCTTCCTCATCATCGGGTGGGCAAAAGTCAGGAACAAACCCAGCAGTTGTCGTATATGTGTGTGGTGATAACGGCTGAGCTGTAGAAGTAGATGGTCCCTCAGAGAAAATTGGTACACTGTCTCCATCGTGGCTATCATCATCATCTAAGTCAACAGATGATATAGCAATCACTTCAGTGTCAGAATCACTGTCGTCATGACGCCATTTACGCCTCCTTGGCGCCACATAATCTTCCCGGGCCAGATGCCCTATCAATCTCTTGAATACGGGCTTCACCTGCTTGCCCCTATAAACTTTCATTCTGCCCAGAGTAGTGTCATCCATAATCTCCAACACCACTGCATCGCTCTTCTCTTTGGGCAACTCAGGCAACTTCTCATTGAAAATGAGCTGAAGAAATCGTGGGTACATGCAGAAACTTTCTTTTCCCTTTGCCTCCAAGTTCTCAATCAGATAATTAAAGATCATGTTGGAGAAGCTGAAAGGGTGGTTGAGGACTAATGCAACATATGCATTCTGAATTTGGTCCGATAAGTCATCGAACCCACCCCTCCTAGCAGCAATGCACTTTAGGATGACATGAGCTAGGTATTTGTATTGGGGACTTAGGTTGCTCTTGTTCAGCACACCCGTGTTGATGTCCCCGCTGTACCCAATCCTAATAAAGCACCCACGAACAGTCAGAGGATGCAGCCTAACTGGATGATCCTCATCATCTCCAAATCCCAAAACTCTTCTGATATATCCCGCTGTGATCTCGATTGCCCTACCAAGGATGGTACCTAGGATGCGGTAGGGTTCCACAGATCGGTCTACCGAAGCTCCTGCCCAAAATGCCTGATGGATAGACTGATATGGCGTACATGGTGTGGAGATAGCTTGGTAAATCCTGGATCTCCTCAAAAATTCTATGATCCCTGAAAATTCTCCTCCATTTCTAGAAGTGGAATCCAAATTAGCACAAATGTTGTGCTTTGGATTTATGGTCCATCTGCTAGCCATGTTCCTGTAACAAAGATAGCAAACACACGTTATAAACTTGAACAGCGGAGTTGGACTAAATCAGAAACCATTGTAGTTCAATCGTGAGAATGAACTATGCGACTGGGTTTAGTCGAATGATGTATTTCTGCGATTGAGTTGTCCGACCGAATGAGCTCATTCGAATGACTTATTCGGCCGATTGAATGTATCACTTCCTTCAATCAGGCGATTGAAGTTCATTCGGGGCAACCAATCGAATGACAGATTCAACCCATTCGCATAATCCATTCGGCCGAATGAATGAGTCTCCTCTTTCAATCGGTCGATTGAAGTTCATCAGAGAGCCCAGTCGCATCGAAGGAACCTGTTCCATTTCAAACTCAGATTTAACATTTTTGCGAATTAGACATTAAGTTCAGGCTTGTTAGACTCGCAATCATGTACCTAGACTACTTAAATATTTATTTACACATTTCATATGATTCAAGCAGTCAATTTTGCAGATTTGTTACAAGTTGACAGTTAGGGCAAATGTGAACAGATTAAACATCATATTTCACGTTCTGATGCATCATTGTGTTGCGTATTACCTGTGTCACAAATCCAAACGGTCAGAATGAGTATATCACACGTATTAGAGATCAAACGAAAATTTGACAGAGTATCGGTGCGAATCGGGAATATTAGGGCGAATGATGTCTGCGATCGACTGAGGGGTCTATTTATAGACAGACTCAGTTCAGTCGGCCGACTGACTCATTCGCACCTTTAATTCGGCTGATTCAGAATCATCACATACGATCAAGGCTAATCGCATGGTTCATTCGATCGATTTAAACTAGGTCGTGTGATTCACTCAATCGACCCGTTTCATTCGATCAACTGATCTCCATTCGCACGTTTGACCTAATCGATCCTTTTCAGTCGGTCGATTGGGCCCATTCGCATGGACCAATCGTGTGCCTGTCCTCAATCGTGTAGCCCATTCGCATGACTGATCATACCCATGATGAAGTTGTGCGATTGGGCTATACTTGTGCCAATTTTGTCAAGTTATGGACCAGCCCTTAGTTTTCTCAACATTTGATAAAACATTACGCATTAATTGATCATCTCAGACATGATCCATTTAACCACCCGATTACCTCAGACGTGATCTATTTATCCACCCGATCACCTCAGACGTGATCCTTTTACCCTTTCAGAAACAATAAGTTTAGATAAACATTAAGCACCTTCAGTGACATTTAGCAGATAACAGTATACACAGTCCGACATGACACATTATACTAAGACTAAACAAATCTTAACCTATGAATAGAAAGACCTATTTTTGTGATTTTTGTTGGGGCAGGCTTGTATAGCTTATTAGCATTAACATTTTATCCGGAATGGACTCTCGTGGAATCAGACAGGCATATACACCATCACTTGGAACATTTAGTGCTTATTACACTTTGCATGATGCAATTGCACAGTTTTTCACTTATGGATGACTTCTAAGAACTAACTGGGAATCATGTTTGAACTAATATGTAACTTTTATTGATTTTGAACATCAGGCGATGCAGCCACGACGATTGTCAGTATGTTTGTCCACTTAAATCCATACACAGACGTTTGACACACATCAGCGATTAATTAGATGAATTAGGTCAAACCGTATTTGTATATTCCACAGGTATATGGTAATCAATCGTCCTTAGGAGATTTTTGAGCGGTCTTGGACTTAGAAGATTTTGTTCTAAAAATTTCAAAGAGATGCCAAGCCTCAGGTCAGTGCCATCGCACAGCAGAGAGGCGCAAACAACAATGAATTCTTAGAACGAATAGGTTATGCTTATCCTCAGGTCAGTGCCATCGCACGGCAGAGAGGTGCAATACCTATTTATCTTCTTAGAGCAGCATATTTGCATATACATTTTTTAATGACATTTGTCATCTTTTGCTCTGTTTTGCTGGTCTTTGCTCACATTTGTGGCATTAGCTTGCTCCTCACCCCTTATTGGACATTGATTGATTGTGCAGACCAGGGATACCATGAGAACACACAACTGGTTGAATAAATTTAGTTTAAGCCAGTTCACTGATGATGTCTAATGGTCTATTGTGTTGAATCTACTGACACATCGTATTGTGTACTTACACAACCCTAGATCTACTTTCTCCAAGAGATTACAATACCAGTCAAACCTTCTATCATATTCCTATTTTGTTAGACTTAGACTTCTCTGATTTATGATTTTTATTATTGAAACTGAGAACCAATTTGATGTTCCAAGTAACTCGATGCCTGTGTGCTATCACTTTCCAGTTTTATCGAGTCGCATTTCCAGTTTATTTGTCTGTGCCTTTTCAGCTTAACTTACCTCCCCCCCTTTTTTTTTTTTTTTTTTTTTATGCAAATGCATACTGAAATAAATCTCCCCCTAAAATTCTAAAACATAAAATCTTTTTGTGTTTTTGGATTTTTATACGACAAGGGAATTTAAAAATAAAATAGAAATAAAAATGAAGGAAAAAGAAAATAAACTTCTAGACACTAGTCGGACTATGTATCTGCTTCTTCAGCAATGACATCACTTTTCTTTTTAACGCCGTTGACCTCTAGCAGATATAAAAATCTTGGTTTATCAAACGGTTTAGTGTAAAGGTCAGCGCGCTGAAAATCCGTGTTAATTTTAATCACATCAATTAATTGTTTTTCATAGCAATCGCGTATGAAATGATATTTAATCCCGATGTGTTTTGTTTTTGGGTGTTGAACAGGATTTTTAGTGACAGCTATGGCAGCAGAATTATCAACATAAATAGGAGTGTTAGAAAATTTCAAACCGTAGTCTCGCATTTGCTGTTGAATCCAGATAATCTGAGAGCAGCAACTTGCAGCAGCAACATATTCAGCTTCACAGGTTGATAGAGCAACCGAGGTCTGCTTCTTGCATTGCCACGTGACTAACCGTCTTCCAAAGAACTGACACCCTGCTGATGTAGACTTAAAATTCATCTTGCAGCCACCATAGTCTGAATCGCTGTATGCGGTAAGCTCGAAGTCATCATCATGAGGATACCACAATCCCAGTGTTGGAGTACCCTTCAGATAACGAAAAATTCTTTTCACCCCAATCAAGTGATTCACCTTTGGCTTTGCTTGATATCTAGAACATAAACATGTTGCATACATGATATCTGGACGCGAGGCAGTAAGATACATGAGAGATCCGATCATCCCACGATACATAGTGGCATCCACCAAATCCCCATTCTCATCAGGGACCACATCATGATTTGTGGCAAGAGGGGTACCGGCAGCAGACGCATTTTCCATGTCAAAGCGATTTAGAATATCGCCGACATACTTGGACTGATGTAAGAAAATGCCGGTGGGTGTTTGATCCACCTGTAATCCTAGGAAGAACTTCATTTCTCCCATCGCACTCATTTCAAACTCTGCCTTCATCACAGATTCGAACTCTTTGCACAAGGCTTCATTTCTAGATCCAAAGATAATGTCATCCACATAGATCTGCACCATAAGCAAGTCACCATCCTTTTCTTTGATGAATAATGTACAGTCAATCACACCCCTGCGAAAACCATGCTTCAGCAGATGGGTGGAGAGCTTTTCATACCAAGCTCGAGGAGCCTGATGTAGCCCATACAGAGCCTTGTCTAACTTGTAGACTCTGTCCCGATGATAAGGATCTTCGAATCCTTCGGGTTGACTGACATATACTTCTTCACGGATTTCCCCATGCAAGAATGCACTCTTAACATCTAGTTGATATACTTTGATCTTCATGTAAGAGGCGTAGGCTAGAAAGATACGAATAGCTTCCATTCTAGCTACGGGAGCAAAGACTTCATTGTAGTCGATTCCTTCGACTTGCCTGAAGCCTTGAACAACAACCGTGCCTTGTTTCTGATAACAACACCTTGGTCATCCTTCTTGCACTTTAGTACCCATTTGGTACCAATAACCTTGACTCCTTTTGGCCTGTCAACTAGAGTCCAGACTCCAAGTTTCTTGAACTGGAGTAGCTCTTCTTACATGGCATTGACCCAGGCCTCATTTTTCAGGGCGTCACAGACATATTTAGGCTGATTTGTGAAACAAAACATGAGAAAGCCCCGTCATTGACATAACCCTTTTCCATGACTGCCGCATAATCAGCAGAGTACAGCTGATTTCGTGTTTGCACACCGGATTGAATGTCCCCTATGATAGACGAGGGGGGATGATTCACACTGATCCTGGTCACAGGTGTGGTAGGAACCACAACCTCAGAACCCAGATTGGTGACTGCTGGTCAGTGTCCGGATTTCCTGCAGCTGGTTCAGCAGTTGTTGACTCACTGTGTTGATTGGCTGTATGCTCAAAGTTAGAAGCAGGTGCTTCTTTATCACCTGATGAATCATCACTCTCATCAAGAGCAGGAGTCGAAGAGCTTGAGGCACCATCAGTAGGTGTGATGTTGCTTGAATACAGATTCGGTGAGATAAGAACGTCATACATCATCTGGGTAGTAACATCATCCTCTGAATCAAACTGTGGAAGATTAAAGGATTTGAAAAAGCCATCATAATCGAAGAATGATGATGGACCTTTTCCAGCAGGAGGTGTGATGTATCTCTGAACATCCACGTTGCACCACACCTCAACCTGACCCGTCGAGTTATTGTAAACTCGCTTGTCTGGGATGCTGTATCCTAAGAATATTCCTTGATCAGCTTTCTCGCAGAACTTGCCTTCCTGAGTCTTCTTCAGCAATGTACATGGAGCTCCAAATGATTCCAGATACTCCAAATTTGGCTTTCTCTTCTGAAGTAGCTCGTAACAAGTCTTGCCATGCCTTTTGACTACTAACACACGATTAAGTGTGTAGCAGGCATTTGCAACCGCCTCATTCCAGAACTGAACTGGGAGCTTTGAATCAGCTAACATGGTTCGCGCAGTCTCAATTAAGCTCCGATTCTTTCGTTCTGCAACTCCATTCATCTGTGGTGTGTATGCGGAAGTGAACTGATGAACAATTCCCTTTTCCTTGCAGAAAGCATCCATCCACTGATTTTTGAACTCCGTGCCATTGTCAGAACGTATTTTTCTCACCTTCAGCTTGTAGAGTGACTCCAAAGTTGTGACGAGCACCTTGAATGATTCAAACGTTTCTGATTTAGCTTTTAGAAACATCACCCAGGTGAATCTTGAGTAGTCATCAGTGACTACAAAGCAGTACCAGTCTCTTGCTATACTCTTTGTGTTGACTGGACCAAAGAGATCCATGTGTAGCAACTCCAAAGGCATCTCAATTGTGTTGACGTGCTTGGTCTTATGAGATTTCCTGGTCTGCTTTCCCTGCTTGCAAGAGACATAAAAATCAGGAAGTTGGAAGTTCTTGACAGTAACTCCCTCAACAAGGTTATTGTGAATCAGATGATTCATCTTCCTTTGATTTATGTGTCCCATCCTTCTATGCCATGAGATGGAATCCTTCTCTGTCGCTTTTGAGAGAAAATATTGAGCTGTAGATTCAGAGGTAGAAGCATTAGACATATCCAAGACATATAGATCATTGTACCTGGATGCAGACATCAAAACCTGCTTCTCTGGAATTTCCATCTCCTTTTTCAATATGTAACAATTGCGGTTGTCAAACATAACTTTGAAGCCCTTGTCACATATCTGAGACACTGAAAGTAAATTGTTTTCCAGTTGTTGAACAAAATTTACTTTATCAAACTTTACCTTCTCATTACCTACTTCGCCCTGAGCGGTAATGTATCCTCCTTTATTACCCGCAAAGGAAACATGTCCCCCTTTAATTTGTTTGACATTAAAAAGAAGAGACTTGTTTCCTGTCATGTGCCTGGAAGCTCCGCTATCCACAATCCATGTATTTGTTGAAGCACTGTAGCGGACAACCTGCACATAATTGAAAACAATCAGTTAAGGAGGGGGACCCAAGCCTTGACTGGCTTGGGTTTCCCAGAGGAATCAACCATCATGAATTCGACCCACTGTCCTTTATCAGTGGGTGGAATCTCAACTTTCAGATTGTCCTGGCTTTCAGACTCACCAGATGTCTTGGCTTTCCATAAACCATCCCTGTGAAAGGATTGTTTATGATAAACTTTAGACTGATTAACAGTTTGAGCATGTAGTTTAGATTCAGAAACAGTTTTTTTCACTGGAGTTACAGACCTGTCAGGGACTGGTCTGTTGTGCCTTTGACGTGGTGGGGACGAAAACGACTTAGAAGGTGTTTTATGCCTAATGGGTGTTTTCGATCTAACCGGGGTCTTAGAACGCTGTTTTGAATCTACTTTGACTTTGTCGTTTAGCTCAACTTTAATTCTTGGTGTCTGATAGCGTGGACAATTAGTTGAAATATGACCTCGCTGACCACAAGTATAGCAGGATCTCCATTCATCAGGACTAGGAGATCTCTTGTGGGGCGGTGAATAAACCTCAGGAATGGGTCTTTTGGTCTCAGTCTTTGAATATTTACCCTCTTTAACAAATTTAACTTGTTTAATATTTGGATTAATTTGTCTTTGAGGCTGAATATTATCCCTTTTAACTGGTTTAACTTGAGTGGATTTAGATATCTTGGTTTGTGTAATATTTGACTTTGATTCCGAACCAAGAGTGGTTTGAACATTTGGTTCCACCCGTATCTCAACATTGACCTTGCTTGATGTTGAAGTTTTCTGATCATCATTTGGAGAAGCAGACTTAATTGCTGTGTCAGGATCACTAACCAAAGGAGTTGTCACCACATGATCCTTAATTTGATTGTTATTAATTGGACGTTGTTTTGTGTTCAAAAGGATTTCATGTGGTGGTGGAACTACCTTGTAACCCAATCCTTCCCCATTGTTGCGTTCTTTAACCAAGTTTTTCAAAATGTGCGAAGAACTCGCTAGACTATGTAGTTTTTGTTGTAATGACTCATTTTCTACCTGTAAGACCGCTTTGTCCTTTTTAGTCTCTTCAATGGTCTTTAAGTAGTATTTAATGTCATTTTCTTGGTTAAAGACAACAACTTCAGTTTCCTTTAGTTGCTTTTGCAATGCAACTAACTTCTCTTTGTAACTGCTCTCATTTTGTTTTAATATGCGATTAGCTTCTGAGCACAGTTTTAAGTCATTTACTAAGTTATCATTGTGTTCTAACAACCTAGCAAATTTTAGATCAATGCTTTCTCTAAATTTATCACATTCGACACAAACATGTTCATCAAATAGTTCATCTTTAGATTTTACCTGTGTGGATGTCGAAGTGCCAGCCATGAAAGCATTCTGAGACGTAGATTGAGCTTCAGATTCTGAATTCAACTCATTCTGGACAATTTCATCAACAGCATCAAACGTCTCTTCCACATCAGCAGTATCAACTTCAGCTGAGCTTTCCCCTTCACTTGCAGAATCTTCGTTCAAGTCTTCCACGGATGCAATGTTAGCTTCATCAGACACGAATCGAAAGGACCAGTCTTGTCCTTCATCTCCTTGTGCTACCATAGCTTTAGAATCACTTCCCGTGGACGCTGGTTTCTTGTCTCTATCTTGCCTGTTGAACGAGGAAAATGGATTCCCGTTCCCAGTCTTCTTAGGCTTTGAACACTCCCTTTTAAAGTGGCCCTTCTCTCCACAATTGAAGCACGTGACTTTAGACTTGTCAAAACCAAAGGTTGTATCTTTAGTAGCCACGAGATTCTGCCCTGTTTTCTTCACAAATTTCTTGGCTCTTCGGACAGCGCTTGCAAGAGCCCACATGATGTCCATTCTTTCCAACTCATTCTCATCTACTTGCTCATAATCTTCATCAGCAAGGTGGCAATTACCAATCTTGCCCGCCACCAAACCATCATAAGAATGCACAACAGCAGCCAGAAGATCCATGTGCTCTTTAGCAACCTCCACTGTTACCTTTCCCAGATTTTCTGTTGTCAACTTTGCAGACTGAGTAACAATAGGGCTTTGACTAGCTCCAGATGTACCAAGAGACTCATTTGCAGATGATGAACCTTGTTCAGCAGTTGAAGATGCATTGGACATGAAGGCTGTTTGCAGAGGTGCACCAGAAGACTTTGCAGCAGGGGTGGAAGTAGAAGGAACATTGTAGAGAGTGGGGTCTTGAGCATAGGAACCCTTCTTAGCCTTGTATTTTTGTCGCACTTCCTCCTCTCTCAGTTTTAGAATAAAGTCATTGATATCCAAGGTTTCTAAAACTGAGTTGTATCGCAGAGTAGAAATGAACGAATCCCACTTTGCAGGTAGACCATCTGCCAAGCTTAAAACTTTATCTTCCATTGAAGTCTTAACACCATGAGTGTGAAGTTCACTCATCAGATGGTAAAACCGATCGATGATTTCATCCAAGCTTTCATTCCCTATTGCCGAGAAATTATCAAACTCCTTCTTCAACGCTTTACCTTTCAGTGCCTTTAAGTTTGAATTTCCATCATACCTCTTTTCTAGAACTTCCATCAGTTTTTTACTTTGTTTGTGTTCTGAGTATTGATGAAAAATAGGTTTGGGAATGGATTGAGTCAAAATAGCATAGGCCTTCTTCTCTGCATTGTAAGCAACCTTCTGTGTATCGGTGAGTCCACTCAAAGTCAAAGGAACACCATCAGCCCCCACGGGTATTTTATAGCCAACCTCAATAGAGTTCCATAAGTTAGTATCTACTCCATTAAGATAGATCTCAAAACGTTGTCTCCATTGTGGAAAATCCTCTATTGTCAATAGTTTAGGTGGCTTGTTATGGTTCCCTATCTCATTCTCCAGTAACAACAAGTTCTGAATTCTCGAATCCTTGCCAGCTGACATGGCATAATTTTCTGAGTCCATCGTTGAATTAATTTAACTTGAGAAGTAAACTGCTGATGCGAATGGGCTGTATCCGATTGGACTCAGACGTACTATTGAATCGGTCGACTGAGTGACTTAGACGACTGAGCAGACCGATCGACGCAGATGTGCGACTGAAGTGATCGATTGACTCAGTCGAGCGATTGACACAGCGACTGACTCAACCGGGCGACTGGAGTGGCGACTGACTCAAACGTGCGAAAGACCTGTGCGAAAGAGTTCAGTCGTACGATTGAGATAATCGTGCGACTGGGTCGGCTGTAAACGCGATTTTGAACACTTTTAACCTAGAACGCAGATATTTGCACCCTAGACGGCTGAAAATCGAAAAACACTGAATTTTTCAGAACATGCACACGTAAAGACTCAATTTTTTTTAGCCAAAAGAATGGATCCTTTTGCGTAAAAACGTAGACTTTTTCACAAAAACGATTGAATCAACGAAGAATCAAGAGCCAAAGCTCTGATACCAATTGTTAAGTCACTGGATCGATGAACATCCGAGCACATTCTTGACGGAAGGATAAACAACCAAAAGACAAACAATAGTACGAACAAGAATCGAATGATTTCATTGATAAACATAACGATTTTAAGCTCGTTACAACTTAAGAATCAAGACTTTTGGCAAGGGGAGATCGAGCATGATCTCCCCTCTCATCCGGCAGCACCTGGGCGCCGGGAACACTATGAAAACCCTTAGGTTTCTACACATTGAAACTGGTATATATAGGCCTCGGCCCATATTAGATGCGACTGGGCCCATTCGTGCGATTGGACCATGCGTATGGTTCAATCGTACGATTGGACCATTCTTATGGCTCAGTCTTACGAATGCCCCAATCGCATCTCTCAGTCGCACGACTTGTCCATTAGCATGGCTCAGACGTACGACTGAGTCTCATTCGCATATGCTCCTGCGAATGACCCAGTTTCATGTGTTTACAAGGTGTATAACATTAAGCCTAGACTATTCGTCAAGCGACGGACACACTATATATGACTATATATGCTCCAACAAGTCCCAAGATAACGGCAAACTGCTCAATGAACATCTGATATAAATGTCCACACGAGACGCGTGATTTTTTTTTAAAGAAAATAGGGTTTTGTGGTTTAACTATTTCTTCAAAGTAATTTTTCAGGTAAACCATAACTCTTACTTCATTTATATACACCACTTACGTATACATATATGTCTTGAGTACTTAATAATCCTTTCAACTAACTCAGGTTCCACGGTACTAGTCGGTTATGATAAAAATCTTCAAAATTAAAGTTAACCGTAACCGACTAGCACCGATCAAACCCGAGTAAGTTGTAACGATTTTAAGTATCCAATTCAGATATATGTATATATCGTAAGGTCTCGTTCCTAGAACGCTTACAGCTGGACAATAATAGCACTAAACATACATATAGTATACATCTCATAAAACATTGCAGCGGAATTACATTAACAAAAGTCATTCATTTTATTAATAGTTACTGTTGTTAAGCAATACATCGTTGTTCATTAGTTACAAAAATATTGTTTAAATGCATTACAAAACAACAATATCATCAAAACATGAATGGATGTCAGTCTTGCCCCGCCGAGTAGCTTCACCCTCGTGCCATTCTCAACAATATTTACCTGCCAACTGAAAATGTATAAAGTTCAGCGTTGCTGAGTGAGTTCTAGTTTTTAAAAGTATTAAAATACCTTGCATAGATATATGAAAATAATCCCTTTTTATAAGATACCTTTTTTGTTTTGATATGTGACCACACATCATACATACATCAAGGTCATACTTTCTTTCATTCATTACTGTACGCATTCATTCACTTAGTACCTTTATCATTAACTTTCACTTTCTTACGAACCAATGTGCAATACCCCAAACATTGTGTACGAAGCGGATGTTGGGCGTGTGGTCTATAAATAGACCACGAACATTATGCACTAAGTTGACCTAGTCATCTAGGGTATGCTACAAGGGTCCCTGTCAGTCTTAATGACTGACCCTGTGTGCATCCTTCGGGTTAGCTAAACCGCACACAGTTGAGCTAACGACAACATGGTTGTGCACCTCCATTCATTTGCTTGCAAGACTTTCTTTCATTCTTTTATGTTCTACTTTGCTTTATCATTAATCTTTCACTTTTTAGTAATGATAATACTTTATGTTTATGATCATAAACACACCACGTATAGTCATCCAATAATAAGTAATACGGCACATAAGAACAGACTATAAACATGCATAATATAAACAATTATAATCCTCAAGTCAAACTAGGGTCAAACCCTAATAATTTTGTAAATCCTAAAATTTCAAAAAATAAACTGTGTTTTGGGCGTTTTAGCACTATGCAGGCACATGAAGCCTGTTTAGGCGTTTTTCAACTATGCGGGCGCATGGGCTTACTTAGGCGTGTCAACACTTAGGCGCATGAGCCACTCGGGCACATGTGCACTATTTGGGCGCATGGGGTATACTTAGGCGCCTAAGCCTAGAACTTAGGCGTATGAGCTACTGTTCAGGCGCATGAGCTACTGTTCAGGCACATGGACTTATACTTAGAAATTCTAAGGCAATATTTAGGCGTATGGGAGTACTGTTTGGGCGCATGAGCCCATACTTAGTGTTTTTAGGCCATATATTGGGCGCATGACCCCACTTAGAGCTTTTCTAAGATAAATTTAAGGCGGATGAGCCTTATATAGACGCATGAACCGTCTGTTTAACATGTTTCTTGAATGTTTTCAGTCCTAAACATCATATCATCCTATTCTCAGCTTATTAATACCTCTATAAGCATGCACATCACATAAACAACCATAAAACATCATTACACATGCATAAATACATACGGTTATATACATAATAATTATAAATTATTTTTAATACATTTTCAGCCCTAAAGACGTTTTAAAACATGTAAAAAGACGTGGTCTAGAACTCACCTACTGCAGCAAACAAGCACAACTCTTCCAAACTTGTTTGTTCACTAGTTCAAGTACCTAAAACAACCCAAGCAACACCAAAACACACAAACCCGAACACATAAGAACACATACTTTCGGTTTCATGGTCGAACCCAATAAAAACCGAGCAAATTAAACATCAAAATTCTTACCTCATCAAGAACAACCTCTTTCTCTCTCTAAAACCTAAGAACTCAGCTTTCTTCTCTTCTTCTTCTCTTTTTGTCGGAAAAAATCAGATGGAGTTGACATATATGGGCGGCCATGCCCATATTATATAAAAATATTAAACTTTGTACCTTTTTGCACTTTAACCCTCTCCACTTTGGCTTCTTCCTTTTCTTTTCAAGATACTTTTGTTTTCTTTTTCTTATTTCTTTTCTTTTATTCTAGATAAAATTTCCGGGTGTTACAAGTCCACCCCTGTCACACCCCAACCTTGACGGCGGAAACTTCGAGGTGTGAGGGTTAAGATCGTTCACAGCCACATAACGCTATTAATAACCCATATATATATTAATCATAAATGCCAATTGTACCATTACAAACATAAGTCTCAAAGAAAATAAATAACATAACGTAAGATGTAACAATCCAATTTATTTCGTTTATTTAACTAGGTCCATTCCTAGATGTGAAAGCACTTCAAGATGTCAATCAAACTTGAGCATTTCTTGAAACATGTTAAAAAATAAAAGGTCAACAATAATGTTGGTGAGATTTCCATAGTTTTCAATACATAAGTATATAAAAGATGGCAATTCATGTTGTAAGCTAGAGAACAAAGTAACTAGGGATGTAAGACAGAATACACAATCAAACCTTGACAAAGTTTTACAAGTCTCAAACATTTACAAGTATATACGATTAGCTAAGTGTACTTGGATCAACCAAGCAGCCTTGTCAAGCCCATAGATCTATGACGTCGCCAGGCTAGCAATAGTTAATGATTGTACATATATTCGACATTACATAATAGCTACAAAGGTCAACTAATCACAACATACAGGTGAAATGCCATAAGTTTACAAGAATCAAACGTTTACAAGTGCAATGATTATAACGTAACATGTTTCACCCCAAAGTGTGAGAATATGAAAAAAGGGTATAGAAATACTCACCTGGTCAATAAATATAAAGTTGACGATTATTAAGAATATAACAAGCAACGTTCCAATGTAATGCTTCACAATACACCTAAGAATATAACTATATTTACAAGGTTTAAGTTTAATAATAAAATTTACGTTTTAACGTGAACTAGGGTTTCGGTAGGAATTTGGGGGTTATTTTTGATAAATAAAATTAATGAACTATTATTCATATTTTGTTTGTTAAAAGAGAGTACCGTTTATAAAAATTTTAATGGAATTAAATCCTTTGTTAATAACTTTCGTATTATAACATATATTTGAATACTATAATTATCATGATAAATCTTTAATTAAAGAAAACATAAGATTCAATAATAATGTAAAGAATAATTTAACAACTGAAATTATTATATAAATCTATTTTTATAATAATTCTTAATTATAATTTTTAAACTAAAATGGTAAAATATTTTATAAGAATATATTTACAGAAAATATTTTGTTGATTTTAAAAGATTAGAAGTTTATAAAAATCATTTTTATATACAATAAGAATTTTCTAAAATATAATTAAGGCTAAAAAGCCATTTTAAAAATAATAAGAGGGTGCCCGGGTTCGAACCCAGGACCTCAAGGTGGGAGGTGCGAGTGCCGAACCAGTGAACCAGGGTTGTGGCCATGGTATCACTTGGTTTTTAAACTTTATAAGCACAAACATCAACCAATCCCCAATTCATATAAACCCTAGAACACATCTTGATCCAATTGCACACGAAGTCAACAACGATTACAGAAATAAATATGGGGCTTTGATTCCCCATGTAATTTCGATTAGGTTTATGTGTTTAATTTACCACAAAGAAGACGGAATGATGATGAACAAATGAAGAACAAGCCGCGGCTATGTCGTGGATTGTTTGGGTTGCCAATGAATTTGATACTTGAATTCTTTCTTACAAAAAGCTTCCACTTGTTTCAATGATGAAAAGCCCTCTGTTGATTTCAAGTTAGAAGACTCGGAACAGGGTCTTGGAATGGGATGTGGGTCGCGACAGAGGTGATAATCGAATTGCTTTGTTTGTGTGGTTTCAGGTGCAATTGGAAGTTGTAATGATTTAGGAATAGATAGACGATTGATTAGGTGGAGTTAATTAGATTTTTATGAAGTTTTAATGGCCCAACGGTTTTGTGATTACAGAGTCTCGGTTACTCACTCGAATGATTGGTAACCGGTGCTTTAACTTCGATTAATTGATGTCATTATGCTCGAATTGTGTCCTAGAATGATTTGGAGACGTTTTTAGATCATGAAACGACAAAATTTGGAGGTTTTGAAGTGGCCGGAGGGCCGCCGGAGACTTCACCCGTGCTGGCTGCCGGAACACGTTTCGAAAGGGGGTTTGGGTTGGGTTTAGTTAATTTACACAAATGGTCCCTGTTGTTTCAAAAGTTATCATTTTATGTACAAAGCTTTCATTTAAAGTTTTTTTTAAATGAAAAACTAACCCCCTATTTATTTTAAGTTTTTTTTAAAACATTTTTTTTATGATTAGTAATTCTTCATAAATTAATATTATTATTAGTATTATTGCTATTTTCTTAGTTATTATTATTAGTATTATTATTACTATGACTTATTATTATTATTATTATTATTATTATTATTATTATTAATATTATTATTATTAGTATTATTTAATATTTTACTTATTAACTTTCTTATATTAAAGATTAATGGCAACTACGTAATAAGCATAATTACCCATAAGTTTCATATTTGGCAACAATGATCCTTACAAGAATTTAATGAAACTAACTTTTAGTTAACCAAAAATACATGATGTTACAGTCTCCCCAACTTAAAACAATTTCGTCCCGAAATTAAGAATAAACTAAGCGAACAAATGCGGGTATTTTGCTTTCATGTGGTCCTCACGCTCCCAAGTGAACTCAGCTCCATACTTATTCTCCCAACGAACCTTGACAATTGGAGTAATTGTGGTTCTAGTTTTCTTCATAATACGATCCATAACTTCAACCGGTTTTTCAACAAAGTGTAACGACTCATCGATCTGGATGTCTTCCAGTGGAACATGCAGACTCTCGTCAGCCAATCACTTTCTCAAATTTGAGACATGGAACACAGGATGAATTCCACTAAGGTTGGAACATAGTTCCAGTCTATAAGCCACTTTCCCAATCCTTTTCAGGATTTTGAAAGGTCCTACAAATCTTGGAGCCAGTTTACCTTTCTTTCCAAAGCAAACAACACCTTTCCACGGTGAAACCTTAAGAAGAACCATGTCGCCAACTTGAAACTCCATTGGCTTACGACGCTTATCGGCATAACTCTTTTGTCGACTTCTTGCCACTTCAAGGTTCTTGCTGATTGTAGAGACTTTATCGGTCGTTTCTTGTATAAGTTCAGGACCAGTGATGAAGTTTTCACCAATGTCGGTCCAGCAGATCGATGATCGACATTTACGACCATAAAGTGCTTCGAACGGTGCCATCTTGATACTCGAGTGATAACTATTGTTATACGAAAATTCCGTGAGCGGTAAATGCGTATCCCAATCACCACCAAAGTCAAGGACACATAGTCGTAGCAAATCCTCGAGGGTTTGGATTGTTCGTTCGGTTTGACCATCAGTTTGAGGATGGTAAGCCGTACTTAAATCCAATTGAGTACCCAAGAGTTCTTGCATAGACTACCAAAAGTGCAAAGTGAAACGAGCGTCTCGGTCGGATATGATGTGCCACGACACGCCATGACGACTCATAATTTCGTCAATGTAGATGCGGCCCAGTCTTTAAACTTTGTAAATGTCTCGTATTGGTATGAAATGTGTTGTCTTGGTCAAACGGTCAACAATCACCCATATACTATCATGACCACAAGGAGTACGAGGTAACTTGGTTATGAAATCCATGGATATATGTTCCCATTTCCACATAGGGATTTCGGGTTGTTCCAGTAAACCACTTGGTCGTTGATGCTCGGCTTTGACTCTTGCACACGTGAGACACTTGGAAACATAAGGCGCGATATCTTTCTTCATTCCAGGCCACCAATATTGACTACGCAAGTCCATGCACATCTTATCGGAGCCAGGATGAATGGAATATCGGGTTTGATGAGATTCGTTCATGATGAAGTGATGAAGATTATCATGATTAGGGATCCAAAGTCGATTCAAGAAGTACCACAAGCCGTTCGGTTTTGTCTCCAGTTGTGACCGAACGTTAGACACCAAATCTTCATCTTTTCCTTCGTCGGTTAATGCCGCTTGTTGAGCCTCGCGAACGCATAACTCGAGATCAATATCAATCCTTATATTTTGAAGTATGATAGTAGCCTCGTTAATGTCCATATGGATCTCGGTATCAAATTGTGACACACCGTAATCTCAGGTTAACACTATTCAGACTATTGTCGTTATCATGCCACGTTATCGTTATTAACCGAAACGTTTACAAGCATCGCCACCGACATCGTTAAATAACTTATGATATATAATACTAACATTGGGTTTGTGTAGGATTCAAATAAACAGGATTACTTAAGGAATCCTCTTAATTAACATAGCTCGCCCATTTACGTCATTATCAACCGAAACAAAATCCGGGAACTCGGGGACAAAGTGCGAGGACCAAACGTGACAAATTGCTAAACTAGGGCTGGGTATATAAACCCCTTACCAGCCCTAATTTTCATTCCAACACCCTTTTCTTCATCACTTCTTCACTTTCTTCCTCTACACCATTCTACCACCTCCTAGCACCAAAAGTCGCCTCGTTTGAGCTCGTTTTCGTCGGCTAGACCACGCCACAGCTGGGATAACACGTTCCCAACAGGTAGGCGACCTTGGCCGTCCGTTTTATTGCTTGTTTCACTGCTGCAAATATAGGGTTCGGGTGTTTGGGTTCAACCCGAATGCATGTGGTCGTGGGGGTGCGTGTGAGGTCAATCAGCATGTGCATTTTACTTAGACATGTTTAGAAAGTGTTTCTGGAAGTCCTTGATGTGTGAAAACCACGCACGGAACAGTTGAAGGCTGTTCAGCCCGACCGGCAGTCGCGATCTGCTGCAGTTCGCGACTGTGCCAGTCGTTCGACTGAGCCGTACGACTGGGCGTGTCATGCGACTGGGTGGTGCGACTGACGTGAGTCGTGCGACTGAGTCCAGGCGCATGGGCGTGTCATGCGATTGAATGCATACGATTGAGAGTACGTGCGATTGAGTCAATCGGATGAATGTGTGCGACTGTGCATCACAAGACTGAGGGTCCAGTCGCACGAATGAAGGTTCAGTCGTGCGAATGGCTGTTGATTCATGCGAATGGGTGATGTGTGGTATGACTGAATACTAAGTCGCACGAATGAGGGCTCAATCATACGAGTGAAGTTGATTTGTACGATTAAAGGCCCATTCGTGCGAATGAAGTGTCCAATCGTGCGTCTAGTCTCGTTATGCGACTGGAGTCATTATGAGTGAACTCTCCTTGTTTGCAGTGTGCCTATCGTGTGATGATAAAGTAACATCAATAAAGTGTCATTTATTGATCACAAAGATTAAATTCAACGCTATCAACAACACATACTTTCCAATCTAAGATAACCTAACCGTTTACAATTATCGACAACCCATTTAGGAGCTACATAAAATGTGATATGTGTATGCCTGCTTGTGTGTGTCACCCATGACCGAACCAATGCGACCCGACTCGACTGAACATTTCTATTAACGCTAAACATAACATTAACGCTGAACATAACTGTCAATAGGTGTTTGACAGCTCATCATAAACAACACTTGGGAGACTTTCATCCTACATACTTGCTACAACAACAGTGAGTCTTCACCGCCCCTATTTTACTTTCTTTCCTTTTGGGGGAGAAAACATGCAAACGGATTTACATAAATGGTTGTAGTATTATCGATATCGCTTGTTACATTAGTGCAAACACACATAACAGTCCTGACACTCTCAAACCGTTAGTAATGTTTAGCGAGGTAATTCTGAGTAGTACTACTAGGTCTGACAAACCCCGCCCGGGCTAGTCGTGCTAGCTTGATTGGAGGTGAAACGGGTGCAAAATTGACCTAACATTTGTCACTGTCTGGTGAGATGTGACGGGGATACAACAAACATATAGGACGCAAACAGTCAGCTTCGGTTTGAAACGCTAAGTAACATGATCACCGGCTAGCTACCTAACGATATGCTTTATATACTAAACCATTGAAACGCTTTCTGACACATTATCTTGTTGATTAAACCTGTGAACTCACCAACTTTATGTTGACCCATTTTAGCATGTTTTCTGAGGTCACAGGAACGCATAAGCTCATGATGCACGCTACAGGAAACGCACTCAGGACATGCATTCATCTATTTTATTTTCTGCATTGAACATTTTGTCTAGATTTGGCACTTGTAATTTTCATGTAATGGATTTACATATCATGTATACGCTTCCGCACTGTTGTGAATTTTGTTTATGTTCCGTTGAATGAAGTCAAACATTTATTTTAAATACATATAGTGTCGTTCGATATGACTGTGTCTGAGATTCTGATATGTCACACGACTAACGGTAAAACCCCGTTGGTGGAAATTGAGGGTGTGACAGATTGGTATCAGAGCCACAGGTTATAGAGAACTAGGATTGCATTGCATCTAGACTATAGCCTTAGACACAACACTAGTATCGCACAAACACTTTTACACGATTGCAACTGTTGTACGAACATTTTCCTGGTATACTAACATTTCGTTGCTGAACGAACACAACCATATCGGTATGATATGTGTATCATTACCGACTGACAGAGGGGCGGAGAATCCCGCTCGCTCACTCCCAACATTTACATTTGATTCTTCACTCTCGGAGCTGAAGCAACGACGCATTGAACCTAACATTACCACATTGGGAGCACAGAAACCTTTCCAACCCGCACGACTAGCTAAACGATGACAAACAAAGAGAACAACACCTCACTCTTCCAACTCTTTCATACTTGTTACCATTCCCAACATATCTTATCTTCTACACTAGTCTGAACAGTAAATGAGGGATAACTAAGATATTCAAAGTCGATCAGAGAATCGGACTTAGACATTCAAACTCGTAGAACTTCAAAGGGAAAAGGACTAAATTGTCTTGATTCCCCGTTGTTATCTTAACCTGAATCCCTTGTACAACCTTAATACAACCTTAGTTGGTTGACCCCTGTTATAACAAAGATATCCTTGATACCTCTATCATTGATAACACTCGGTACTCGACAAGGTAGGTTATCGCAAAAAGGAGGAACCTTGGGTGACCATGCAAAGCAAACTAGAATCAAAGGTGCACACGTAATTGTGATTTGTCGTGCATGAGAATTCTGGCAACTCTATTGGGTGATAACGGTCCTAATCAGTACAAATTTTCATACTTGGAGACATGAGGTCTCAATTCTCATAAGCCTCACTATCGATATGCGAACAAATCTTTCATTCCTACTAATATGATACAATTTATTATTATCAATAATATCATCCGATTAGTGACTAATATGTAATGTGAATTGAAGAACCATGTCTGGAAGAAGACCTGGACGCCCGAGTGGACGAGGAAACATCACCCTGACTCAAGCTGAGTTGAATGCTATCATCAATGAGCGCGTTGCTGATGCGCTTGCAGCCTATGAACAGGCCCACAATCAGGACCAGAACAACCAGAATCTGAATCAAGGAGGTCCAACAGTCTGTACTTTCAAGATGTTTATGGATTGTAAGCCTCACTCCTTCAGTGGTTCTGATGGTGCTGTCTCATTACTTCGCTGGCTGGAGAAACTCGAGTCGGTGTTTGCCATATGCAACTGTCCTACTGGAGATCGTGTCAAGTACGCCTCTAGCATACTGGAAGGACCAGCTCTAACATGGTGGAACTCACAAGTCCAGACCTTAGGGCTTGGTGCTGCTAATGGTTTACCATGAGATGATTTCAAGATACTGATGAAGGAAGAATACTGCTCGAGGAATGAAGTCCAGAAGCTGGAAAGTGAATTCTGGAATCTTAAAATGATTGGCTCTGAAATTGAGGAATACACGACTCGTTCACATGAGTTGGCTGCTTTATGTCCACAGATGGTGACCCCGGCCTACAAACGGATTGAGAAGTACATTGATGGTTTAGCTCCTCAAATCTAAGCTAGTGTTATGGCTGCTGATCCTGTCACTATTCAGCAGGCTATCCGACTAGCTCATAAACTCACTGATCAGGCAGTGGCACAGGGTACCTTGCCTAAACGTGGCGCTGCTTCTGGTTCATCAGATCATAAAAGGAAATAGGACAGTAACTACAGCAAGTCTTCAAGCTCCAATAACACCCAGCAACAACAGACCAGAAAGTTTGACTCAATAAGAAGCATCACCAACAACAACCAGAACAACAACAACAACAACAATGGTCAGGGATCGAGCAACTATGCGGGCAAGTATCCAAAGTGTAACCGGTGCAACTTTCATCATCATGGCCCGTGTGATCGACTCCGTTGTCAAAGGTGTGAAAAGATGGGTCATGCAGCTAAAGACATCAGGGGTGAACTAATGACTCAGCAACAACCCCAACAACAACACCAGGGCGGAGTGACTAGAGGCTGTTACGAGTGTGGTAAAAAGGGCCACTAAAGGAAGGATTGCCCACAACTGAAGAGTGGAAACAAAGGCAACAACGGAGGCAATGCTAAAGGTCGTGCCTTTGTGATTGGTTCTGGCGAGGCAAGGGATGATCAGAATGTGGTTACAGGTACGTTTCCCATGAATGATTGTTTTGCTTCTATACTGTTTGATACCGGCGCTGACAAGAGTTTTGTTTCCAACAAGTTCGTTAAGTTCTTAGATGTAACCTTAGCTGATGTGGAGCCTAGTTACACTGTAGAATTAGCTGATGGGAAACTAATTGAGGCAACCCACATCATTAAGGGATGCAAGTTAGGATTATGTGGTCATGAGTTAGATATAGATCTGATGCTTGTCATACTTGGTAGTTTCGATGTAGTTGTGGGAATGGACTGGTTGTGCAGGAATCAAGCTGATATCATCTGTGGTGAGAAAATCGTTCGTGTACCACTTCCTAGTGGTGAAATTTTATCAGTTCAGGGCGAAAGAAGTGGTACGGTCTCGGGAATCATCTCCTACGTGAAAGCCCAGAAGTGTTTGCGTAAGGGTCATACCGCTTTCCTTGCTATGGTCACGGAAAAAGAAACCGAGGAAAAGAAGATTGACGATATTCCTGTTGTACGGGATTATCCTGAGGTTTTCCCTGAAGACCTACCCGGTCTCCCACCGCATCGCCAAGTCAAGTTCCAGATTGATTTGGTACCGGGAGCCGCACCTATCGCGAGGGCACCGTACAGATTAGCTCCAAAGGAACTACAAGAGCTGTCTACGCAACTGCAGGAACTATTGGATAAAGGGTTTATCAGGCCTAGCTCATCACCGTGGGGAGCCCCAGTCCTGTTTGTCAAGAAGAAGGACGGAACCTTTCGTATGTGTATCGATTATAGAGAATTGAACAAAGCAACGGTTAAGAATCGTTATCCCCTCCCGCGCATCGATGACCTGTTCGATCAACTACAGGGGTCGAGTTTCTATTCCAAGATAGATCTGAGGTCAGGTTATCATCAACTAAGGATTCGAGAAGAAGACATTTCAAAGACTGCTTTCAGAACTAGGTACGGCCACTACGAGTTTTTGGTTATGCCATTCGTGTTTACCTATGCACCAGCGGTTTTCATGGACCACATGAACTGAGTGTGCAAACCCTATTTGGACAAGTTCATCATTGTCTTCATCGATGACATCCTAATCTATTCAAGGGATAAGGAAGAACATGAGGAACACCTTAGGCTGATTCTGGAGCTGCTGAAAGAAGAACAATTGTACGCTAAATTTTCAAAGTGTGACTTCTGGATACGAGAGGTCCATTTCTTGGGTCATGTGGTCAATGAGAATTGAATACACGTTGACCTGGCAAAGATAGAAGCCATCAAGAACTGGGCTACGCCTAAGACTCCGACCGAGGTATGACAGTTTCTCGGGTTGGCTGGCTATTATCGACGGTTCATCGAAGGGTTTTCAAAGATTGCTCAACCTCTCACCGTATTAACTCATAAAGGCACTACGTACAATTGGGGTAACAAACAAGAATCCGCATTTCAGGTTCTAAAGCAGAAACTCTGTACGGCACCGATTCTATCCCTGCCTGAGGGAACAGACGATTTCGTAGTTTACTGTGATGCTTCTATTCAAGGCCTCGGTTGCGTGCTAATGCAACGCAATAAGGTGATTGCTTATGCTTCCCGACAATTGAAGGTACACGAGAAGAACTACACGACACATGACCTAGAGTTGGGAGCAGTCGTGATTGCACTCAAGATATGGAGACACTACTTGTACGGTACCAAGTGCACCATTTACACCGATCACAAGAGTCTCCAGCACATCTTTGAACAGAAGGACCTGAACATGAGACAACGTCGTTGGGTCGAGTTGTTGAACGACTACGACTGTGCGATCAAGTATCATCCGGGCAAGGCTAATGTAGTAGCAGATTCCTTAAGCCGAAAGGAGACACCTAAGCCAAGATGAGTTCGAGCATTACAACTCACCATTCACACCGGATTACCCGATCAAATACATAATGCTCAACTTGAGGCATTAAAAGACGAGAACCTGAAAGCCGAATCGCTACGAGGCATGGAGAAGCAACTGGAAACCAAATCTGACGGAATCCGCTACTTCATGGACCGAATATGGGTTCCTTTCTATGGAGACCTATGAGAGCTGGTAATGGATGAAGCTCACAAGTCACGATATTCTATTCATCCAGGTTCAGACAAGATGTATCACGATCTAAAAGTCATTTACTGGTGGCCGAACATGAAAGCTGACATTGTCACATACGTAAGCAGATGCTTAACCTGTTCTAAGGTTAAGGTGGAGTATCAACGACCATCTGGTTTACTCCAACAGCCAGAAATACCAGTATGGAAGTGGGAGCAGATATCTATGGACTTTATCACGAAACTGCCTCGGACTCCCAGCAGATGCGATACCATTTGGATAATTGTAGATCGTTTGATGAAATCCGCACACTTCTTACCAATCAGAGAGACCGACAGAAAGAAGAAGTTAACACGTATTTACCTAAGGGAAATAGTCTCTCGGCACGGTGTGCCAATTTCCATTATCTCTGATCGCGACGCTCGATTCACTTCACATTTCTGGCAATCATTACAACGAGCATTGGGTACACGGTTAGACATGAGTATGACATATCATCCTCAAACTGATGGCCAGAGTGAGCGTACGATCAAGACTTTAGAAGACATGTTACGCGCCTGTGTGATAGATTTTGGCAGCAGTTGGGAAACTCACTTACCGTTAGTGGAGTTTTCATACAACAATAGCTATCACACGTCGATCAAAGCTGCTCCATTTAAGGCACTGTATGGGCGTAAGTGCCGATCACCTATTTGTTGGGCGGAAGTTGGAGAAAGTCAACTTACCGGCCCTTAACTTGTGCACGACACGACTGAGAAGATCATGCAGATCCGTAACCGTATGGCAGCAGCACGTGACCGACAGGAGAGTTAGGCTGATAAGCGTCGTCGACCGTTGAAATTTCAAATTGGCGACAAGGTATTTTTGAAAGTGTCACCTTGGAAGGGCGTGATTCGTTTCGGAAAACGTGCGAAACTAAGCCCTAGATACGTGGGACCGTTTGAGATTGTCAAACGGGTTGGCCCCGTGGCCTGTCAGCTGAACCTACCTGAAGAACTTAGTGGAGTACACGATGTGTTCCATGTTTCGAATCTAAGAAAATGCTTTGCAGACGAGACTCTTATCGTTCCGTTAGACGAGATACATGTGGACGAACAACTACGTTTCATTGAGGAACCGGTGGAAATCATGGACCGAGAGGTCAAAACGCTCAAACATAGTCGTATCCCTATCGTCAAAGTCCGTTGGAACTCCAAGCGTGGACCAGAATTTACCTGGGAACGCGAGGATTAGATGAAGAAGAAGTATCCGCAACTGTTCCAAAATCAGGCATCTACCTCTCAAGATACGCAGAAACTCTATTCTACATACGTTTCAAACCGTTGAGCCTTGTATTCCCCGTTGAATCTCATAACATGATGTTCTAATTTTCGGGACAAAAATTCCTGCAACAAGGGGATAATGTGACACACCGTAATCTCAGGTTAACACTATTCAGACTATTGTCGTTATCATTGCCACGTTATCGTTATTAACCGAAACGTACATAAGCATCGCCACCGACATTGTTAAATAACTTATGATATATAGTACTAACATTGGGTTTGTGGAGGATTCAAATAAACGGGATTACTTAAGGAATCCTCTTAATTAACATAGCTCGCCCATTTACGTCGTTATCAACCGAAACAAAATTCGGGAACTCGGGGACAAAGTGAGAGGACCAAACGTGACAAATTGCTAAACTAGGGCTGGGTATATAAACCCCTTACCAGCCCTAATTTTCATTCCAACACCCTTTTCTTCATCACTTCTTCACTTTCTTCCTCTACACCATTCTACCACCTCCTAGCACCAAAAGTCGCCTCGTTTGAGCTCGTTTTCATCGGCTAGACCACGCCACAACTGGGATAACACGTTACCAACAGGTAGGCGACCTTGGCCGTCTGTTTTATTGCTAGTTTCACTGTTGCAAATATAGGGTTCGGGTGTTCGGGTTTAACCCGAATGCATGTGGTCGTGGGGGTGCGTGTGAGGTCAATCAGCATGTGCATTTTACTTATACATGTTAGGAAAGTGTTTCTGGAAGTCCTTGATGTGTGAAAACCACACACGGAACAGCCGAAGGCTGTTCAGCCCAACCAGCAGTCGCGATCTGCTGCAGTTCGCGACTGTGCCAGTCGTGCGACTGAGCCGTACGACTGGGCGTGTCGTGCGACTGGGTGGTGCGACTGAGGTGAGTCGTGCGACTGAGTCCAGTCGCATGGGCGTGTCGTGCGATTGAATGCATACGATTGAGAGTACGTGCGATTGAGTCAATCGGATGAATGTGTGCGACTGGGCATCGCACGACTGAGGGTCCAGTCGCACGAATGAAGGTTCAGTCGTGTGAATGGCCGTTGAGTCGTGAGAATGGGTGATGTGTGGTATGACTGAATACTGAGTCACACGAATGAGGGCTCAATCGTACGAGTGAAGTTTATTCGTACGATTGAAGGCCCATTCGTGCGAATGAAGTGTCCAGTCGTGCGTCTAGTCTCGTTATGCGACTGGAGTCATTGTGAGTGAATTCTCCTTGTTTGCGGTGTGCCTATCGTGTGATGATAAAGTAACATCAATAAACTGTCATTTATTAATCACAAAGATTAAAGTCAACGCTATCAACAAACACATACTTTTCAATCTAAGATAACCTAACCGTTTACAATTATCGACAACCCATTTGGGAGCTACATAAAATGTGATATGTGTATGCCTGCTTGTGTGTGTCACCCACGACCGAACCAATGCGACCCGACTCGACTAAACATTTCTATTAACGCTAAACATAACATTAACGTTGAACATAACTGTCAATAGGTGTTTGACAGCTCATTGTAAACAACACTTAGGAGACTTTCATCCTACATACTTGCTACATCAACAATGAGTCTTCACGGCCCCTATTTTACTTTCTTTCCTTTTGGGGGAGAAAACATGCAAACAGATTAACATAAATGGTTGTAGTATTATCGATATCGCTTGTTATGTTAGTGCAAACACACATAACAGTCCTGACACTCTCGAACCGTTAGTAATGTGTAGCGAGGTAATTCTGAGTAGTACTACTGGGTCTGACAAACCCCGCCCGGGCTAGTCGCGCTAGCTTGATTGGAGGTCAAACGGGTGCAAAATTGACCTAACATTTGTCACTGTCTGGTGAGACGTGACGGGGATACAACAAACATATAGGATGCAAACAGTCAGCTTTGGTTCGAAACGCTAAGTAACATGATCAAAGGCTAGCTACCTAACGATATGCTTATATACTAAACCATTAAAACGCTTTCTGACACATTATCTTGTTAATTAAACCCGTGAACTCACCAACTTTATGTTGACCCATTTTAGCATGTTTTCTCAGGTCAAAGGAACGCATAAGCTCATGATGCACGCTACAGGAAACGTACTCAGGACATGCATTCATCTATTTTATTTTCTGCATTGAACATTTTGTCTAGATTTGGCACTTGTAACTTTCATGTAATGGATTTACATATCATGTATACGCTTCCGCACTGATGTAAATTTTGTTTATGTTCCGTTGAATGAAGTCAAACGTTTATTTTAAATACATATAGTGTCGTTCGATATGATTATGTCTGAGATCCTGGTATGTCACACGCCTAACGGTAAAACCCCATTGGTGGAAATTGAGGGTGTGACACAAATTCCCCTAACATGTCAAACCATTGCCTTCGATCTTGGATTTCTTGAAGCGAGACAGTTTTGTTATGGACCTTGCGACTCAGCGCGTCGGCTAAAACATTCGCCTTTCCAGGATGATAACGAATGTCACAGTTGTAGTCGCTAATCAACTCGATCCAACGTCTTTGCCTCATGTTGAGATCCTTTTGGTTGAACACGTGTTGGAGACTCTTATAATCGGTGTAGACTATGCATTGCGTCCCATAAAGATAGTGTCGCCAAATCTTCAAAGAGAAGCCCACAGCACCAAGTTCAAGATCATGAGTTGTGTAGTTCACTTCATGAACCTTCAATTGCCTCGACGCGTATGCTATGACTTTGCCACGTTGCATGAGAACACAACCAAGACCTTGATTAGAAGCATCGCAATACACGGTAAAGTCATCGTTTCCATCGGGAAGCATGAGAATAGGAGCGTTACACAACTTGCGTTTCAATGTCTCGAAAGCCTCCTGTTGTTCAGATCCCCATTCAAAAAGCCGATTCTTTTGGGTTAGCACCATTAATGGTTTGGCAATCTTCGAGAAATTTGCTATGAACCTACGGTAATATCCCGCTAAGCCCAGAAAAGAACGAACTTCGGTTGGGGTTGTGGGAACACACCAATTCTTCACGGCTTCAATCTTAGCAGGATCGATGTGAATTCCTTGGCTATTCACCACATGTCCTAAGAATTGAACCTCTTCTAACTAGAATTCGCACTTGGAAAACTTGGTGTATAATTGCTCCTTCTTCAAAAGTTCAAGAACTTGTCACAAGTGCGTCTCGTGATCGATTTTCATCTTGGAATATATAAGAATGTCATCAATGAACACGATCACAAACTTATCCAAATACGGTTTACATACTCGATTCATGAGATCCATGAACACGACAGGTGCATTTGTCAAGCCAAAAGGCATAACCATGAATTCGTAATGCCCATATCGAGTATGAAAAGCGGTCTTTAGAATGTCGTCATCGTGGACACGTAATTGATAATATCTAGAACGTAGATCAATCTTCGAGAATTGGGTTGCTCCTTGAAGTTGATCGAAGAGATCATCAATTCGAGGAAGTGGATATCGGTTCTTGATGGTAAGCTTGTTGAGTTCTCGGTAATCAATGCACATACGAAATGAACCATCCTTCTTCTTCATAAACAGTACAGGTGCACCCCACGGTGACGAACTAGGGCGAATAAAACCCTTATCGGTCAACTCTTGTAGTTGACTAGCTAGTTCTTGCTTCTCAGACGGTGCAAGATGATAAGGTGACTTAGCCACAGGGTTTGCACCAGGGATTAAGTCAATCTTGAACTCAACTTCCTGTACAGGAGGTAGCCCCTTAAGATCCTCGGGAAAAACCTCGGGAAAGTCCCGCACGACAGGAATGTCTTTCAATTCCTTACCCTTGGCTTTCGTATTAACTACATATGCCATGAAAGCCATGTAGTTTTTACTTAAGCACTTGCGGGCCTTGATGCAAGACATAAGTTTGAGTCCTTGGGACGATTTCTCCCCAAAGACCTTCAAAGTATCACCAGTCGGTAAAGGAATTCGGATGCACTTCTCGAAGCATAGAATTTCCGCATGATGTTTGGCTAACCAATCCATGCCGATTATAACATCAAAGCTTTCCAGTTGCATAGGAATGAGATCGATGGAGAATTCGTGTTCGTTAAGGCTTAAGGTGCAATCACGTATTACGACGTCAACTACGATAGAATTCCCATCGACGACTTCGACCATGAAGGATCTTTCCAGATTAACACGCGGTTTAGGAAGTATAGGCTCGAATTCCAAGGACACGAAACTCCTATCCGCACCCGAATCAAACAATACAGATGCATAATAACTATTTACAAGATACATACCTGTTTGGTAATAACCCATTATTGGTATGACGAAGATAGATAGGAATTTTTATAAGACAAGAAACAATTTAAAAGGAGTTCAATGACGTACCATTCACCCCGTTGTTATTGGCTTGTGCTTAGTTGGCGTTGATGTTGAAAGCCCTTCCACGAGCCGGTGGCACAGTTCCCGTATTGCGAGGATATTGCGGATGAATATGACCAGGCTCGCCACAGTTATAGCATGTTCGGTTGGTAAGCATTGAAGTGTTGTTTGCGCACGAAGACAAGTAGCCACCAAGTGCCCATACTTTCCACACAACAAGCAGACTAGGCATGGAGTGTTGCTCGCATGATGGTACTTGCACGTGTTACACATAGGATATGGACCAACATAAGCTCTAGCCATAGGAGCTTGATTTGCAACCACCATTTGTTTTTGAGGTACATTTGGGGCGGTCACAGCATAATTGCGTGTCGGGGTGAACTTACGCTTCTTGTTTTGGGAAGATGACTCGGCCCTTACCTCACTTGTTGCCTCGGGTGTCACCTTCGTAGTAGACTTGGAACCCTTTGCCGACATAGTGCCAGCTCTAATATGATTCTCGGTGAGCTGCGCGGTGATAGTAATTGCCTCCTCCAAAGTTGTGGGCCTACTACCCACCACGGCATCTTGAATTTGAGGTGGCACCCCCTTGATGAATTTCTCAATGTTACGGGGCACGGTGTCCACCATGTGTGGTAGAAGCATACTCAATTCATGATGTCAGGTGGAATAAGCCAAGTGATTCCCACCATCTTGTTTGAGGTTCCAGAACTCCTCCTCTAACTTTTGCAACTCGCTTCTCGGGAAAAACTTTTGGATCATGATATCCTTAAATTCTTCCCAGGGCAACGCCAATGCAACCTCAGTCCCATGGTTTCTCTTTTCACTATTCCACCATGTTAGCGCCCGTTGTTGAAGGACACTTGCAGCATAGCGAACTTTGAACTCATCGGGGCACTCGATAACGATAAAGGTGTTCTCCATACTTTCAAACCACTCGAGAAGTCCAGTGGCTCCTTCTTTTCCATTAAAACTAGTGGGTTTGCACAAGTTGAAGTGTTTGAAAGTGCAGGTACGAGTGTTCCCTTGTTGATTGTTACTATTCTCTCCATGAGCACCACTATTGTTCCCATTAGTGTTGTTGTTGCTATTAGCCATTAGGGTGCTATTAAGTTCAGTAACCATGGTTGGGAGCACAACAGCCATTTGTCGGGCGATCATTGCTGCAAGTTTGCGGTCGGAAATTCCACGCTTTCCATGATGACGAGACATGCTGGATATACAAAAATGAGTTAGCTACAGGAATGAGGATAACAAAGGATAGTAGTTTAGAAAAAGACAAGCTAAGGGTTGTAAGGTACACAGAATGATTCCATTTGGTAACGCATTACCATTTGGAAACGTTAACACGTCAAGGTGAATTGACCCAATTGCCTTAGAAACTTGTGTATATCGACCATAGTTTATCACTCATCCCAGAAATCCCCAGGTAAGCATAACTAGTCCTGTAGGATTTATGCGAAATGCTTACCTTAGCCCGGAGGCCTTTTGCCCGGAGGCCTTTTGTCAGGAAATCCAGAATACAGGTGTCTATGTGTCACACAATATTTCTTAGGTTCATGAACTCAAAACCTTGATGAGATTTATATAGATTAGACATAACGTCTAAAGATCCAAGTCATAAGCATAAGTATACGATTCCACGTGTCGTCGAGAATAAGATTAAGAGGATTCATGTTCGGGGAAACAAGTAACAATGTTTACGTAATCCTATGCTAAGTCATCAAATTGCACATAAGAAGGCATAGCATTATGTAGCATGCAAACCATCTAATTTACAAAATTTAAATATAATTCTATAAGGTTCATGCATATGCTATAGTCTAGGTCACCATTTCTAATAACCTAAATCCCTATAGTTATGGGCTCTGATACCAATTTGTCACACCCCAACCTTAACGGCGGAAACGTCGAGGTGTGAGGGTTAAGATCGTTCACAGCCACATAACGCTATTAATAACCCAAATATATATTAATCATAAGTGCTAATTGTACCATTACAAACATAAGTCTCAAAGAAAATAAATAACATAACGTAAGATGTAACAATCCAATTTATTTCGTTTATTTAACTAGGTCCATTCCTAGATGTGAAAGCACTTCAAGATGTCAATCAAACTTGAGCATTTCTTGAAACATGTTAAAAAATAATAGGTCAACAATAATGTTGGTGAGATTTTCATAGTTTTCAATACATAAGTATATAAAAGATGACAATTCATGTTGTAAGCTAGAGAATAAAGTAACTAGGGATATAAGACAGAATGCACAATCAAACCTTGACAAAGTTTTACAAGTCTCAAACGTTTACAAGTATATACGATTAGCTAAGTGTACTTGGATCAACCAAGCAGGCTTGTCAGACCCATAGATCTATGACGTCGCCAGGCTAGCAATAGTTAATGATTGTACATATATTCGACATTACATGGTAGCTACAAAGGTCAACTAACCATAAATACAGGTGAAATGCCATAAGTTTACAAGAATCAAACGTTTACAAGTGCAATGATTATAACGTAACATGTTTCACCTCAAAGTGTGAGAATATGAAAAAGGGGTATAGAAATACTCACCTGGTCAATAAATATAAAGTTGACGATTATTAAGAATATAACAAGCAACGTTCCAATGTAATGCTTCACAATACGCCTAAGAATATAAATATATTTACAAGGTTTAAGTTTAATAATAAAATTTACGTTTTAATGCGAACTAGGGTTTTGGTAGGAATTTGGGGGTTATTTTCGATTAATAAAATTAATGAACTATTATTTATATTTTGTTTGATAAAAGAGAGTACCGTTTATAAAAATTTTAAAGGAATTAAATCCTTTGTTAATAACTTGCGTATTACAACATATATTTGAATAATATAATTATCATGATAAATCTTTAATCAAAGAAAACATAAGATTCAATAATAATTTAAAGAATAATTTAACAACTTAATTATTATATAAATCCATTTTTGTAATAATACTTAATTATAATTTTTAAAATAAAATGTTAAAATATTTTATAAGAATATATTTATAGAAAATATTTTGTTGATTTTAAAAGATTAGAAGTTTATAAAAATCATTTTTATATGTAATAAGAATTTTCTAAAATATAATTAAGGCTAAAAAGCCATTTTAAAAATAATAAGAGGGTGCCCGGGTTCGAACCTGTTAGGACCGTGTACGGACGGAATACTAACTGATTCTACGTTATTCCAGATCAAATAGCGCAGAATCCTATTTGATTGGTGATCCAATCAGGAAGAACGTAATCAAGATCAAACCTAACGATTAGAAAACGTTAAGAATGAACTAGGAATGATCTGAAACGTTCTATGAAATTGGAATGGACGAACAGGGCGTTCTGGGTCGACTAGGGTTGCAAGTATTCAAAGTATTACGTTTTTCCACGAATTAAGTGGTATTTATAGGTTACAGATCTCATTCGTGCGACTGAGCCTTGCGACTGGCTCAGTCGTGCGACTGAGTCATACGATTAGCTCATTCGTACGCCTGAGTCAGTCTTATGACTCAGCCGTGCGATTGACCCAATCATCTGGTTCAGTCGTGCGATTGGCCAATTCGCATGGTCCAGTCGTGCGACTGAATCAGGATACTTAGTTAAACACGTTCTTAAACCTTTAATGATTCAGAACTATATCTAACAACTGTAATCCTATATAACATGGTCGTATATGCATGTAACAATGACTAATATAAATGGATATGACATTAAGTAATCAAGCAAACATTCACTAAAGAGTTTTCCTTACAATGATTAAACCTTACATACGTGTTACAAGATAGAAGTCAATTACATTTGAAATCACTAGACTAGAACTGGGGACATGTGTACCAACAAACTCCCCCTTGGACCTAGTTCTATCTAAGATTTAACTTCTTTCTTGAACTCTTCATATCTTTTCACCCTTTCTTCTCTCGAGACCCCAGAATGAATATTCAGTGCAAAGCAGATACGTATAACATGTTGGAACTGCAGTGCTTGCACAATATCCTGTGTGTCAAAGAACAGTGGCCACTTGAATAAGATATAGACATCAGACTCAGACAAGTTGGTTAGCCACATCAGATCAAACACCTTTATTGTCTCGACCTTTCCTTCTTTCTCCAAAACTATGACGGCTTCACCAGTTCGCCAGTCATAATACCACCATTTGAAATGAGGTGCAAAATCCTGAGGCATCTCCCTCAATGGAATACGCGACATCGTGCGCGGAGGATGCCATCTCAAGACCACCTTTGGTCTTCCTGAGGTGGGGTCAACATCAGTCCTATGAAATAACCTTCTGGGCTGTTGAGGTTTAAAGTTGACCCACCTTGTATGGTACTCTTTCTTCAGTGCCTGCTCAAACCATCCTGATATCTTTCCTGGAACAGCATATAGGAGGTTCAAGTTGGCTAGACGATTTAGCTCAAAACTTGGGAGAGTTTTCAGATCATGTGGGAACCTGAAATACTCTATTCCCTTCTCTCTCTTCACAGCATATACTTTGAGATCATCAAAGTATGCCCAGCTGATAATCTTTCCTGACACCTTCTGATGCTTCTTAATCTTGTAAAGCTTGGTGTAGCCATTTGACTTTGTAGGCGCACGCTGTTTCTTCATTTCCTCAAGGCATGCAATCCATTCCTCCTTTTTGGTTGCTTAGTCAGCTTCGTATGCCTGAGGAGTACCTTCTGCAGCTGCCTTTGCCGCTGTCATCTCTTCCACCTTGTCAAAGATATTGCTATCAAATGTTTCCCCCACATCTGGAAGTACTTCTCCTTCGGCGTTAGTGTACTGGGGATAATGATCAGCCGTCACGTCCTCAATCTCCACCTCGTCGACATCTTGTAGTTCTTCATCGCTGACTACATCGACTTCGGGCGCATCTTTTATCAGTTCATCAGGATTTAGACTGAACAATTCTGCAATCTGTTCATCTGTCAAGTCATGAATAATTTCCCCTTCTTCAGCTGAGTAGTTTACAGACCGTTGCACTATCCCTTGAAGATCTAGAATCATAGTCAACTTGGATTCAATCTGACGAAGGGGCATGACATCATGCTCATCGACTTGTTTGGCTGATCCTGTTACACAATCAAATATATGGCAAGTAAGTATACATTGATCACATAACCAAAGTTGATTTACATCCACAAAATTTTATATATAACAAACTAGGATACATAATTTCAAGTACAAAGTTTCAAATAATAAATAAACGTCTAGTCTTGAACTTTGCCTTGTATCTCTGGTGGATCTTCAGCAGATTAGGAGGCTGATGGATCAGATGAAGGTGCCCTCTGATCTTGTTTTCGCTTCGTCCTTTGTTCGTGTGCACGATCAGAGGGTGAAGTTGCAGCATCTCCTTCATCATCATCACCTTCTTTGTCTTGATGTCCATCACCTTCTGCGTCATCATCCTCTTCATCATCATCCTCATCCTCGTCATCATTATCATCATCACTATCATCACCATCATCACCATCACCTTCCCCGATCTTGAGGGGCTCACTCTGAGTGCCTTTTAGCTTAAGCAACAGAGTTTTGTGAGCCGCCTCCAGCTTTCCTGACTTCGCATCAGTCTCTGCCTCATGCTGAAGCAACCCGGTGATCTGATCGGTCTGTGCAGTGGTCAGCTCTCTCAATCTCTCAATCTCAGCTGTTTGTGTAGAACTTTGAGCTTGCAGCTGTAAGATCTGAGCAGACTTAGCCTCGTCGGAGGCTAGTAACTTGAGCACCATGCTATTCAGTGCAGCAAGTTGCTCAACCATGGAAACGGGTGGTATAACTGAGCTCGTGGGAGCAGATGAGGGTTGGGATTGGTGAGTGGTGGTGGTTGTGGTAGCAGTGGTGTACATGGGAGTGGATGTAAAGGCTGTAGAGGGTGGTATAGTGGTGGTGGTAGTGGATGGGTAAGTGTGAGGTGGAGGTGCAGTAGTGGTGGTGGTTTGAGGTGTGGTGGATGTAGTGACTGGGGTAGCTGTGGTAGAGGTGGTGGTGGTGAATCTCAGACGCTTTCCCCGCTTCCCAAGCGGTCTTGCCATCCTTTTTCTTCTCTTTCCCGTAGACACCGGGGCACCAGTCTGTGTACTGGGTGCATCAGGGGAGTATGCGGGATCTGACTCTGTTTGTGTAGCCCCCGATGTCCCAGTCTGTCCTCTAACGACTCTAATCCCCTTCTCAGTGGCAACCACCTTGCTGCCATGCCTACGAGTCAACCCCTCTTCCTCACTCTCGTCCTCGTCGTCATCAGGTGGACTGAAGTAAGGTACAAACCCAGCAGTAGTAGTGTCAGTGTGAGGAGATGGCTGGGCTGTATGTGTGGAGGGGCCCCCAGATGTAACGGGCATATCATTGACATCCTGGCTGTCATCATCATCAGAGTCATCTGATGGTATAGCAATAATCTCAGAATCAGAACCGCTATCCTCATGACGCCACCTGCGTCTGCCTGGGGCTACATAATCAGCCCGGGCCAGATGCCCAATCAGTCTCTTCATAGTAGGCTTCACTTGCTTGCCTCTATACACCTTCATCCTTCCCAAGGTGGTGTCATCCATGATCTCAAGAGGCACAGCATCGCTCTTGTCTTTTGGGAGGTCAGGCAGCTTCTCATCGAAGATGAGCTGTAAGAATCTGGGGTACATACAAAACCCCTCCTTCCTCTTAGCTTCGAGGTTCTCAATCAGGTATGTAAATATCATGTTGGAGAAGCTGAAAGGGTGGTTGAGGACCAATGCAACATATGCATTCTGAATTTGGTCCGATAAGTCATCGAAACCACCCCTCCTGTAAGCAATGCACTTCAGGATGACGTGCACCAAGTACTTGTACTGGGGGCTCAGGTTGCTCTTGTTTAGCACACCTGATTTGATATCCCCACAGTACCCTATCCTCAAGAAGCATCCACGTACAGTAAGCGGGTGGAGCTTGAGTGGGTGAGTCTCATCATCATCAAACCCTAAGACTCTCCTGATGTCAGCAGCTCGTATCTCAATCTCCCTACCGAAGATAGAACTTCGTATGCAGTAGGGCTCAGCTGATCTGTCCACTGTAGCACCTTCCCAGAATGCCTGATGTAATGACTGATATGGTGTACAGGGTGTGGAAATAGCTCGGTAAATCCTAGATCTCCTCAAAAAGTCTATAATCCCCTAAAAGTCTCCTCCATTCCTCGAGGTGGAATCCAAGTGAGCACAGATGTTGTGCTTTGGATTTATAGTCCACCTGTTAGCCATATTCCTGTAATCAATAGCAAACACACGTTATAAACCTAAAAAACAGAGTTTGACTAATTTAGAAAACAGACTGATTCAATCGTGCGATTGAACTAACCGACTGGGTTCAGTCGGTTGGACATATGTGCGACTGAACTTCAATCGGTTGATCATGTATGCGACTGACTTTCAGTCGGATGATGTGTCATGCGATTGAGTTGACTTGGGAGACTGGACCTGCGATTGACTCAGTCGACCGAATGAATCCATTCGCATGTTTCATTCAGCCGATTGGATGAATCGTCCCTTTCAATCGTACGATTGAGGTTCATTCTGGAGTCCAGTCGTATGACACAATCAACCCATTCGTATTCTTCATTCGTACGATTGAGTGAGTCGCCCCGTTCAATCGTGCGATTGAAGTTCATCAGGGGTGTCCAGTCGCATCCAATACTGCTCGGCACCATTTTAACTCAGATTTCTCATTTTTACGAATTAGACATTAAGATCAGGTTTGTTAGACTCGCAATCATGTATTTAGACTACTTAAATCATTTGTTTTAACATGTTAAGTGTTTAAGGCAGTCTATTGGTTGATTTTTGTTTCGGTTCAAAGTTAGGGCACCGATGATCTGATTTTGGGTCAAATTTCACACTTAATGGTGTCATTTTGCCGCAAAGTACCTGTGAAACAACTCCAAATCGTCAGAAATCGAATATATCAAGATTTTAGGGGTCAATAGAAAATCGGGCAGCGTAACGGCACACTTTTGAGAATTAGGGTGAATGAGTTTTTGCGATCGACTGAGGGGGCTATTTATAGCCAGACTCACTTCAGTCGGCCGACTGGACCATTCGCTCCTTTCATTCGGCCGACTCAACCTCCGGTCGTTCGATTGAGACTAGTCGCATGACTTAGTCGTACGACTGAAGTTGAGTCGTACGATTCACTCAATCGACCCATTCCAATCGCATGGTTGGCCTAGTCGGTCGCACCCAATCGGCCAATTGAGCTCATTTGCATGCCTCAATCTTATGATTGGGTTCAATTGTATACCCCATTCGTACGACTGGGTCAGATCAGATTCAGTCATGCGATTAGGCTATACTTGTGCCATTTTAGTCAACTTTATTTACCGACCCTTAGATTTCTTAACCAATTGATACCAATTGTGAAGTCACTGGATCGATAAACATCCGAGCGTGTTCTTGACGGAAGGATAAAAACCAAAAGATAAACAATAGTACGAACAATAATCGAATGATTTCATTGATAAAACATTTTACTCTTTTGATCATCTCAGACATGATCCATTTATCCACCCGATCACCTCAGACGTGATCCATTTATCCACCCGATCACCTCAGACGTGATCCTTTTAACCTTTCAGAAACAATCTGTTTAGATAAACATTAAGCACATTCAGTGACGTTTAGCAGATAACAATATACACAGTCCGACATTGACACACTTATACTAATAAATAAAACATTTTAAACTACGAATAGAAAGAACATATTTTTGTGATTTTTGTTCGGGCAGGTTTGTGTAGCTTATTAGCATTTACATTTTATCCAGAACAGACTCTTGTGGAATCAGACAGGCATATACACCATCACTTGGAACATTTAGTGCTTATTACACTTTGCATGATAAGATTGCACAGTTTTTCACTTATCTAAGACTTCTAAGATCTAACTGGGAATCATGTTTGAACTAATATGTAATACTTATTGATTTTGAACATCAGGCGATGCAGCCACGACGATTGTCAGTATATTTGTCCACTTAAATCCATACACAGACGTTTGACACACATCAGTGATTAATTAAATGAATTAGGTCATCAAGTATTTGTGTGTTCCACAGGTATATGGTAATCAATCGTCCTCAGGAGATTTTTGAGCGGTCTGGGAATTAGAAGATTTGGTTCTAAGAATTGTCAAAGAGATGCTAATCCTCAGGTCAGTGTCATCGCACAGCAGAGAGGCGCAAACAACAATGAATTCTTAGAACGGATAGGTTATGTCAAGCCTCAGGTCAGTGCCATCGCACAGCAGAGAGGCGCAATACCTATCTTCTTCTTAGAGCAATATATAATAATGTACATTTTTTCTTTTGCTCTGTTTATCATGTCTTTGCTCACATTTGTGGCATTTGATTGCTCCTCACCCATTATTGGACATTGATTGATTGTGCAGACCAGGGATACCATGATAACCCATAACTCGTTGAATAAATTTAGTTTAAGCCAGTTCACTGATGATGTCTAATGATCTATTGTGTTGAATCTACTGACACATCGTATGGTGTACTTGCAAAACCCTAGATCTACTTTCTCCGAGTGATTACAATACCAGTCAAACGTACTATCATTTTCCCATTTTGTTAAACTTAGACTTCTCTGATTTAGGATTTTTCTGTGATTTAATTAACATTGTTTGAACTGCAAAACCATTTTGATGTTCCGAATAACTCGATGCCTGTGTACTATCACTTTCCAGTTTTATCGAGTCACACTTCCAGTTTATTTGTCTGTGCCTTTTCAGCTTTACTTACCTCCCCCTTTTTTTAAGTAAATGAATACTGAAATAAATCTCCCCCTAAAATTATAAAACAGAAAATCTTTTTGTGTTTTTGGATTTTTATATGACATGGGAATTAAAAAATAAAATAAAATGAAAGGAAAAGAAAATAAACAAATAAACACGAATCGGACTATGTATCTGCTTCTTCAGCAATCACATCACTTTTCTTTTTAACGTCGTTGACCTCTAGCAGATATAAAAATCTTGGTTTATCAAACGGTTTGGTGTAGAGGTCAGCGCGCTGAAAATCCGTGTTAATTTTAATCACATCAATTAATTGTTTTTCATAGCAATCGCGTATGAAATGATATTTAATCCCGATGTGTTTTGTTTTTGGGTGTTGAACAGGGTTTTTAGTGACAGCTATGGCAGCAGAATCATCAACATAAATAGGAGTGTTAGAAAATTTCAAACCGTAGTCGCACATTTGCTGTTGAATCCAGTTGATCTGAGAGCAGCAACTTGCAGCAACAACATATTCAGCTTCACAGGTTGATAGAGCAACCGAGGTCTGCTTTTTGCATTGCCACGTGACTAATCGTCTTCCAAAGAACTGACACCCTGCTGATGTAGACTTGAAATTCATCTTGCAGCCACCATAATTTGAATGCTGTACGCAGTAAGCTCGAAGTCATCATCATGAGGATACTATAATCCCAGTGTTGGAGTACCCTTCAGATAACGAATATCCTTTTCACCCCAATCAAGTGATTCACTTTTGGCTTTGCTTGATATCTAGAACATAAACATGTGGCATACATGATATCTGGACGCGAGGCAGTGAGATACATGAGAGATCCGATCATCCCACGATACGTGGCATCCACCAAATCCCCATTCTCATCAGGAGCCACATCATGATTTGTGGCGAGAGAGGTACCGGCAGCAGACACATTTTCCATGTCAAAGCGACCTAGAATATCGCCGACATACTTGGTCTGATGTAAGAAAATGCCGGTTGATGTTTGATCCACCTGTAATCCTAGGAAGAACTTCATTTCTCCCATTGCACTCATTTCAAACTCTGCCTTCATCATAGATTCGAACTCTTTGCACAATGCTTCATTTCTAGATCCAAAGATGATGTCATCCACATAGATCTGCACCATAAGCAAGTCACCATCCTTTTCTTTGATGAACAATGTACAGTCAATCACACCCCTGCGAAAACCATGTTTCAGCAGATGGGTGGAGAGTTTCTCATACCAAGCTCGAGGAGCCTGAGGTAGCCCATACAGAGCCTTATCCAGCTTGTAGACTCTGTCCCGATGATAAGGATCCTCGAATCCTTCGGGTTGACTGACATAGACCTCTTCACGGATTTTCCCATGAAGGGATGCACTCTTCACATCCAACTGATAGACCTTGATCTTCATAAACGATGCATAGGCAAGAAAGATCTGAATAGCTTCCATTCTTGCCACGGGGGCTAACACTTCATTGTAGTCGATCCCCTCGACTTTTCTAAATCCCTGAACAACCAAGCGTGCCTTGTTTCTGATAACAACACCTTGGTCATCCTTCTTGCACTTTAGTACCCATTTGGTACCAATCACTTTAACTCCTTTCGGCCTGTCAACTAGTGTCCAGACTCCAAGTTTCTTGAACTGGAGTAGCTCTTCTTGCATTGCATTGACCCAGACCTCATCTTTCAGGGTGTCACAGACATATTTAGGCTCGATTTGTGAAACAAAACATGAGAAAGCCTCGTCATTGACATAACCCTTCTCCATGACTGCAGCATAATCAGCAGAGTACAGCTGATTTCTTGTCTGCACACCGGATTGAATGTCCTCAATGATAGACGTGGGGGGATGATTCACACTGATCCTAGTCACTGGTGTGGTAGGAACCACAACCTCAGAGTCCAGATTGGTGACTACTGGTTCAGTATCCGGATTTCCCACAACTGGTTCAGCAGCTGATGACTCACTTTGTTGATTAACTGTATGCACAGGGTCAGGATCAGCTGCTTCTTCATCACCTGATGAATCATCACTCTCGTCGTGAGCAGGAGTCGAAGAACTTGAGGCACTATCAGTAGGTGTGATGTTGCTTGAATCCAGATTCGGTGAGTTAAGAACATCATACATCATCTGGGTAGCAACCTCATCATCTAAATCAAACTGTGGAAGATTGAAGGATTTGAAAAAGCCATCATAATCGAAGAATGATGATGGACCTTTTCTAGCAGGAGGGGTGATGTATCTCTGAACATCCACGTTGCACCACACCTCTACCTGACCTGTCGAGTTATTGTAAACTCGCTTGTCTGGGATGCTGTATCCTAAGAATATTCCTTGATCGGCTTTCTCACTGAACTTGCCATCCTGAGTCTTCTTCAGCAGTGTACATGGAGCTCCAAATGGTTCCAGATACTCCAAATTTGGCTTTCTCTTCTGAAGTAGCTCATAACAAGTCTTGCCATACCTTTTGACTACTAACACACGATTAAGCGTGTAGCAGGCATTGGCAACCGCCTCATTCTAGAACTGAACTAGGAGCTTTGAATCAGCTAACATGGTTCACGCAGTCTCAATTAAGCTCCGATTCTTTCGTTCTGCAACTCCATTCATCTGTGGCGTGTATGCGGAAGTGAACTGATGAACAATCCCCTTTTCCTTGCAGAATGCATCCATCCACTGATTTTTGAACTCTGTGCCATTGTCAGAACAAATCTTCCTCACCTTCAGGTTGTAGAGTGACTCCAGTGTCGTGACGAGCACCTTGAATGATTCAAACGTTTCTGATTTAGCTTTCAGAAACATCACCCATGTGAATCTTGAGTAGTCATTTGTGACTACAAAGCAGTACCAGTCTCCTGCTATACTCTTTATGTTAACTGGACCAAAGAGATCCATGTATAGCAACTCCAGGGGCATCTCAATTGAGTTGACGTGCTTGGTCTTGTGAGATTTCCTGGTCTGCTTTCCCTTCTTGCATGAGACACAAAAATCAGGAAGTTGGAAGTTCTTGATTGTAACTCCTTCAACTAGGTTGTTGTGAATCAGATGATTCATCTTCCTGTGATTGATGTGTCCCATCCTTCTGTGCCATGAGATGGATTCCTTCTCTGTCGCTTTTGATAGAAAACATTGAACTGTAGACTCAGAGGTAGAAGCATTAGACATATCCAAGACATATAAATCATTGTACCTGGATGCAGACATCAAAACCTGCTTCTCTGGAATCTCCATCTCCTTTTTCAGTATGTAACATTTTCGGTTGTCAAACATAACTTTGAAGCCCTTGTCATATATCTGAGACACTGAAAGTAAATTGTTTTCTAGTTATTGAACAAAATTTACTTTATCAAACTTTACCTTCTCATTACCTACTTCGCCTTGAGCAGTAATGTATCCTCCTTTATTCCCAGCAAAGGAAACATGTCCCCCTTTAATTTGTTTGACACTGAAAAGGAGAGACTTGTTTCCTGTCATGTGCCTGGAAGCTCCGCTATCCACAATCCATGTAATCGTTGAAGCACTGTAGCGGACAACCTGCACATAATTGAAAACATTCAGATAAGGAGGGGGACCCAAGCCTTGACTGGCTTGGGTTTCCCAGAGGCATCACACATGATGAACTCGACCCACTGTCCTTTGTCAGTTGGTGGGACATCAACCTTCAACTTGTCCTTGCTATCAGACACATCAGATGATTTAGGCTTCCACATACCATCTTTATGGAAAGTTTGTTTATGGTAGACATTTGATTGATTTACAGTTTGTATCTTTGGTTTAGGTTCCAAAACTGGTTTCACCTCAGGCATCACAGACTTGTCAGTGACTTGTCTATTTTGTCTGTGGTGAGGAGGAGAGGTATAAGACCTAGCAAGTGTGTTAGACCTAACTGGAGTCTTAGATCTCTGTTTTGGAACCGGATTGACATCGTGATCTAATTCAATCTTAGCCCTAGGTGTCTGATAACGAGGACAGTTTGAAGAGATGTGACCTCGTTTCCCACAAGAGTAGCAGGATCTCCTTTCAAATGGACTAGGAGTTCTCTTGTGGGGTGGGGAGTAAACCTCAGGAATGGGCCTTTTGGTCTCAGTCTTTGAACATTCACCCTCTTTAACAAACTTTACTTGTTTAATATTTTGATTAATTTGTCTTTGAGGCTGAATATTATCCCTTTTAACTGATTTAACTTGAGTGGTTTTAGATATCTTGGTTTGTGTAATATTTGATTTTGATTCCAAACCAAGAAATGTTTGGACATTTTCTTCCACCCGTTTCTCAGCATTGACCTTGCTTGATGCTGAGGTTTTCTGATCATCATTTGGAGAAGCAGGCTTAACTGTTGTGTCCGGATCACGAACCAGAGGAGTTGTCACCACATGATCCTTAATTGGGTTGTTATTAATTGGACGTTGTTTTGTGTTCAAAAGGATCTCATGTGGTGGTGGAACTACCTTGTAACCCAATCCCTCCCCATTGTTGCGTTCTTTAACCAAGTTTTTCAAAATGTGCGAAGAACTCGCTAAACTATGTAGTTTTTGTTTCAAAGACTCATTTTCTACTTGTAAAACCGCTTTGTCTTTTTTAGTCTCTTCAATGGTCTTTAAGTAGGATTTAATGTCATTTTCTTGGTTAAAGGCAACAACTTCAGTTTCCTTTAGTTGCTTCTTCAAAGCATCTAACTTCTCCTTATAACTACTCTCATTTTGTTTTAAGACACGATTAGCTTCTGAGCACAGTTTTAAGTCATTTACTAAGTTATCGTTGTGTTCTAATAACCTAGCAAATTTTAGATCAATGCTTTCCCTAAATTTATCACATTTAACACAAGCATGTTTATCAAATAATTCATCTTTAGATTGTACCTGTGTAGATGTCGACGTGCCAGTCATGAAAGCATTCTGAGACGTAGGTTGAGTATCAGATTCTGAATTCAACTCATTCTGGACAATTTCATCAACAGCATCAAACGTCTCTTCCAGATCAGCAGTATCAACCTCAGCTGAGCTTTCCCCTTCACTCGCTGAGTCTTCGTTCAAGTCCTCCACAGACGCTATGTTAGCTTAATCAGACAGGAACCGAAAGGACCAGTCTTGTCCTTCATCTCCTTGTGCTACCATAGCTTTAGAATCACTACCCGTGGATGCTGGCTTCTTGTCTTTATCTTGCCTGTTGAACGAGGAAAATGGATTCCCGTTCCCAGTCTTCTTAGGCTTCGAACACTCTCTTTTAAAGTGACCCTTTTCTCCACAATTGAAGCACGTGACTTTAGACTTGTCAAAACCAAAGGTTGTATCTTTAGTAGCCACGAGATTCTGCCCTGTTTTCTTCACAAATTTCTTGGCTCTTCGGACAGCACTTGCAAGAGCCCACATAATGTCCATTCTTTCTAGCTCGTTCTCATCTACTTGCTCGTAATCTTCATCAGCAAGGTGGCAATTACCAATCTTGCCCGCCACCAAACCATCATAAGAGTGCATAACAGCAGCAAGTAGATCCATGTGCTCTTTAGCAACCTCCACTGTTACTTTTCCCAGATTTTCTGTCATCAACTTTGCAGACTGAGTAACAATGGGACTTTGAATAACTCCAGATGCACCATGAGACTCATTTGCAGATGATGAGCCTTGTTCAGCAGTTGGAGATGCATTGGACACGAAGGCTATTTGCAGAGGTGCACCAGATGACTTTGCAGCAGGGGTGGAAGTAGGAGTGACATTGTAGAGTGTCGGATCTTGTGTATAAGCTCCTTTCTTCATCCTATACTTATGGCGCACTTCTTCCTCTCTCAGTTTTAGAATAAAGTCATTTATATCCAAGGTCTCTAAAACTGAGTTGTATCGCAGAGTGGAAATGAATGAATCCCACTTTTCAGGTAGACCATCTGCCAAGCTTGAAACTTTGTCTTCCATTGACGTCTTAACACCATGAGTGTGAAGTTCACTCATCAGATGATAGAAACGATCGATAATTTCATCCAAGCTTTCATTCCCAATTGCTGAGAAGTTATCAAACTCCTTCTTCAACGCTTTACCTTTCAGTGCCTTTAAATTAGAATTTCCATCATACCTCTTCTCAAGAACTTCCATCAGTTTTCTACTTTGCTTATGCTCTGAGTATTGGTGAAAAATGGGCTTGGGAATGGACTGAGTCAAAATAGCATAGGCCTTCTTCTCTTCATTGTAGGCAACCTTCTGTGTATCGGTGAGTCCACTCAAAGTCAAAGGAACACCATCAGCCCCCACGGGTATTTTATAACCAACCTCAATAGAGTTCAATAAGTTAGTATCTACGCCATTAAGATAAATCTCAAAACGTTGTCTCCATTGTGGAAAGTCCTCTATAGTCAATAGTTTGGGTGGCTTGTTATGGTTCCCTATCTCATTCTCCAGTAACAATAAGTTCTGTATCCTCGAGTCCTTTCCAGCTGACATGGCATAATTTTCTGAGTCCATTCTTTTATTATTTTAACTTGTGAATTAAACTGCTAATGCGATTGGGGAGTACGACTGGGATGCGACTGACACGAGCTGTATGCGATTGGACTCAAACGTACGATTAACAGGCGACTGAGAGACTTAGGCGACTGAACAGACCGAACGACTCAGCTGGGCGACTGGAGTTGGCGATTGACTCAATCGGGCGACTGGCTATACGACTGACTCAATCGGGCGATTGAACTGGGCGACTGGTCTTCAGTCGTACGATTGAGCTAATCGTGCGACTGAGACTGCAGAAATCGAAATTTTTCAAACTTTTGAACTAAAACGAGGTTTTTTACACCCTAGACGGCTGGAAGTCGAAAAACATTGATTTTGCAGAACATGCACACGTAAAGACTCGGTTTTGAGCAGAAAAAACAGATCTTTTCGCAAAAAAAACGTAGACTTTTGACAAAAACTTGATTGAATCGAATGAAGAATCAAGAGCCAAAGCTCTGATACCACTTGTTAGGACCGTGTACGGACGGAATACTAACTGATTCTACGTTATACCAGATCAAATAGTGCGGAATCCTATTTGATTGGTGATCCAATCAGGAAGAACGTAATGAAGATCAAACCTAACGATTAGAAAATGTTAAGAATGAACTAGGAATTATCTGAAACGTTCTATGAACTTGGAATGGACGAACAGGGCGTTCTGGGTCGACTAGGGTTGCAAGTATTCGAAGTATTACGTTTTTCCACGAATTAAGTGGTATTTATAGGTTACAGATCTCATTCGTGCGACTGAGCCTTGCGACTGGCTCAGTCGTGCGACTGAGTCATACGATTAGCTCATTCGTACGCCTGAGTCAGTCTTATGACTCAGCCGTGCGATTGACCCAATCACCTGGTTCAGTCGTGCGATTGGCCCATTCGCATGGTCCAGTCGTGCGACTGAATCAGGATACTTAGTTAAACACATTCTTAAACCTTTAATGATTCAGAACTATGTCTAACAACTGTAATCCTATATAACATGATCGTATATGCATGTAACAATGACTAACATAAATGGATATGACATTAAGTAATCAAGCAAACATTCACTAAAGAGTTTTCCTTACAATGATTAAACCTTACATACGTGTTACAAGATAGAAGTCAATTACATTTGAAATCACTAGACTAGAACTGGGGACATGTGTACCAACAGAACCCGGGACCTCAAGGTGGGAGGTGCGAGTGCCGAACCAGTGAACCAGGGTCGTGGCCTTGGTATCACTTGGTTTTTAAACTTTATAAGCACAAACATCAACCAATCCCCAATTCATATAAACCCTAGAACACATCTTGATCCAATTGAACACGAAGTCAACAACGATTACAAAAATAAACATGGGGCTTTGATTCCCCATGTAATTTCGAGTAGGTTTATGTGTTTAATTTACCACAAAGAAGACGGATTGATCATGAACAAATGAAGAACAAGTCGCGGCTATGTCGTGGATTGTTCGGGTTGCCAATGAATTTGATACTTGAAATCTTTCTTATAAAAAGCTTCCACTTGTTTCAATGATGAAAAGCCCTCTGTTGATTTCAAGTTAGAAGACTCGGAACAGGGTCTTGGAATGGGATGTGGGTCGCGACAGAGGTGATAATCGAATTGCTTTGTTTGTGTGGTTTCAGGTGCAATTGGAAGTTGTAATGATTTAGGAATAGATAGACGATTGATTAGGCGGAGTTAATTAGATTTTTATGAAGTTTTAATGGCCCAACGGTTCTGTGATTAAAGAGTCTCGGTTACTCACTCGAATGATTGGTAACCGGTGCTTTAACTTCGATTAATTGATGTCATTATGCTCGAATTGTGTCCTAGAAAGATTTGGAGACGTTTTTAGATCATGAAACGACAAAATTTGTAGGTTTTGAAGTGGCCGGAGGACCGCCGGAGACTTCGCCGGCGCTGGCTGCCGGAACACGGTTCGAAAGGGGGGTTTGGGTTGGGTTTAGTTAATTTACACAAATGGTCCCTGTTGTTTCAAAAGTTATCATTTTATGTATAAAGCTTTCATTTAAAGTTTTTTTAAATGACAAACTAACCCCCTAATTATTTTAAGTTTTTTTAAAACATTTTTTTAAAGATTAGTAATTCTTCATAAATTAATATTATTATTAGTATTATTGCTATTTTCTTAGTTATTATTATTAGTATTACTATTACTATGACTTATTATTATTATTATTATTATTATTATTATTATTATTATTATTATTATTATTTAATATTTTACTTATTAACTTTCTTATATTAAAGATTAATGGCAACTAAGTAATAAGCATAATTACCCATAAGTTTCATATTTGGCAACAATGATCCTTACAAGAATTTAATGAAACTAACTTTTAGTTAACCAAAAATACATGATGTTACAACCCCCCTTAAAGAGGTTTCGTCCTTGAAACCTGTCACTCTTTGAATAACTGTGGGTAATGCTATCTCATCTCTTCTTCAATCTCCCACGTAGACTCTGAACCCTTTCTGTGTTTCCACTGCACAAGTACCAGTGGAACCACTTTATTCCGTAGCCTCTTCTCTTTTCGATCAATGATTGCCATTGGTTACTCTATATAATTGAGCCGTTTGTCCACCTCGATATCCTCCAGTGGTACAATCATATCTTCATCGGCTAAACACTTTCTCAGATGAGAGACATGGAATGTCAGATGAATTCCACTTAGCTCATCGGGTAGCTCTAGCCTATAGGCCACCTCTCCTACTCGAGCAACGATTCAGAAAGGTCATATGTATGTCGGGCTTAGCTTACCCCATTTTCTTGAACCGGATTATCCCCTTCCAAGGTGAGACTTTCAATATAACTCGGTCACCCACCTTGAATTCAATCGGTCTACGCCTCTTGTCGGCGTACGACTTTTGTCTATCCTTTACGGCTTTCATGAAGGCTTTGATCTTTTATAACTTTTCAGTTGTAGCCTTGATTACTTCAAGGCTTCCCAACTCTTTCTGCCCAGCGTCTCCCCAACATATGGGCGTTCTACACCTTCTACCGTATAGCATCTCATAAGGAGGCATACTAATACTGGCATGATAACTTTATTGTACGAGAATTCTGCTAATGGCAAGTGATCATCCCAACTTCCTCCAAAATCAATCACGCATGCTCGAAGCATATCCTCGAGCATCTGAATAGTTCTCTCAGACTGACCATCTGTCTGAGGATGATAAGCCGTGCTAATATGTAGCCTCATCCCTATCACATCATTGAATCTCTTCCTAAATTTGGACATGGATCGGGTGTCACGATCCGACATGATAGACACCGGCACACCATGACGAGTTACAATCTCCTTAATGAACAGATCCGCCAGTCTCTTGGATGAATACGTCTCGCGGATCGGTAAGAAGTGATCACTCTTAGTTAGACGATCAACTATCACTCATATAATGTCGTACCCCCTCGCCATACAAGGTAGTTTAGTAATAAAGTCCATGGTAATGTGCTCCCACTTCCACTCGGGTATATCCAACGGTTGGATCATCCCATATGGTTTCTGATGTTCTTCCTTCACTTGTAAACAAGTAAGGTACTTGCTCACATACTCCGCCATGTCACGTTTCATACCAGGCCACCAGTAGTCCTTTTTCATGTCTTGATACATCTTGGTGGTACCTGGATGAATAGAGTATCGAGTCTTATGATCTTCATCCGTAATTCTCCCCCGTAGATCTCCGTAACGAGGGATCCATATCCGTCCATTTCGGGTTTTAACACCGAGAGTGTTTTCACCCAATTCTGCAACTAGACCCTTCATTCGCTCGGAATTTAAGCGATCTTCTTTCAACGTCTCATCTTGAAAGTCTTTCACTTGGGTCATCACATTAGCGGTCATAACCAACTGATAAGCTTTCACCCGAATCGGCTCAGGTCTCTCTTTTCGACTAAGGGCATCGGCAATGACGTTGGCCTTACCCGGATGATAATGGATCTCATAATCATAATCCTTGATAAGCTCTAACGTCTCCTCTGTCTCATGTTGAGATCCTTTTGCTCGAAGAAGTACTTCAAGCTCTTGTGGTCGGTGAAGATTGTGCACTTCGTCCCGTACAGGTAGTGCCTCCAAATCTTCAATGCGAATATCACAGCTGCTAACTCCAAATCATGGGTAAGGTAGTTGACTTCATGGGTTTTCAGATGTCAGGATACGTAGGCTATTACCCTCCCATATTGCATTAACACGCAACCTATCCCCGAATAAGAAGCATCCGAATATACCACTAAGTCTTCATTCCCCTCGGGTAATGTTAAAACAGGAGCTTGAGTTAATCTTGTCTTTAACTCCTCAAAAAGCATCCTCCTGTTTCTGACCCCACATGAACTTTACATCCTCGCGAGTCAATTTGGTCAAAGGTGAGGCTATCTTAGAAAAGTCTTGGATGAATCTCCTATAATAACCCGCTAAACCCAAGAAACTGCGAATCTCGGATGGCGTCTTTGGAGACTTCCATTACACACCGCCTCAACCTTTGCCGGGTCCACCATGATTCCTTCAGCATTTACCACGTGACCCAAAAATTGCACCTCGCGCAACCAAAAAGCACACTTAAAGAATTTAGCATATAATTTTTCTCTTCTAAGTGTCTCTAATATTTCACGTATGTGGTCGGCATGTTCTTCCTCACTTCTCGAATAAATCAGGATACCATCAATAAGCACAATCACTGATTTATCTAACAAGGGATGGCACACTCGGTTCATCAAATCCATAAAGGCAGCTGGCATGTTAGTTAGACCAAATGACATGACGAGAAACTCGTAGTGTCCATAACGCGTGCGAAAAGCTGTCTTAGGGATATCTAGCTCCTTCACCTTCAGCTGATGATAAATAGATCGAAGATCCATCCTTGAGAACCAACTAGCACCTTGAAGCTAATCAAACAAGTCGTCAATCCTCGGTAACGGATACTGATTCTTCACCGTCAACTTTTTCAGCTCCCGGTAGTCGATCCACATCCGCATACAACCGTCTTTCTTCTTCACAAATAAGACCGGAGCACCCCATGGAGAGATACTCGATCGAATGAAACCTTTATTCATCAACTCCTGCAGCTGACCATGAGTCCCTTCATCTATGTCGGAGCTAACCGATACGGTGCTTTGGTAACGGGTATCAGATCAATCTGAAACTCAATCTCACGCTCCGGTGGCACACCTGGCAAGTTTTCTGGGAACACGTCTGGAAAATCACGCACAACCGACACATCAGACAGTTAGGGTACTGACGCATCCACATCTTTCACGTAGGCCAGGTAGGCACTACATCCACGCCTCATGTGCTTTCCTGCCACCGCCATCGAGATCACCTTTGGAGCCGTAGTGACGCTATCACCGTAAACTGCACCGAACTTCCATTGGGCGCAATTAATCGAATCATTTTCTTGCGACATACAATGTTTGCCTCATAGGTTGCTAACCAATCTATCTCTAGTACTACATCAAATCCGCTTAGGGGAATCACATGTAATTTAACAGAAAACCTATGACCTTCTAGTTCTATGACATAGTCGTCTATCATATCAGTAATGCTAGTGGACTTGCCAATAGCAGTTTCTACATCAAATGGCTCATCAATACTCCTACTACTAACAGAAAATTTAGCACAGAAAGTAGCAGAGATGAAACTCTTACTAGCACCAGAATCAAATAATACAGAGGCACAAGTTTGGTTTACTAGAAACATACCTAACACAACATCAAGGTCCACTCTGGCCTCCTCCCGGGTCATCGTGAAAGCTCTAGCACTTGCCCTCTGCCCTCCTTCTTCAGCGCTCTTCTTCGCCCTAGAATTCTTAACCCTTGGCTTCTTACAATCCTTGCTCACGTGGCCCTCATCACCATAGCTATAACACCTCCTCACCCTACAGTCTCTAGCAATTTGATCAGGCTTCCCACACATGAAGCATACGTTCAGTCCCAACCTACACTCGCCGGTATGCTCCCTTTCACATTTACCGCACTTCCTCAACCCCGAGCTTGATGTCGCTCTACGATCATCCATCTTCATCTTTTTGTTGTTTGGAGCGAAACACCACGTCTAAACTGTTTCTCGTTCCAGTTCTTATCACCACCCCATGTCTTCTTCGCCTCCACCACAGTCTCCTCTCGCTCATCATACAACCTTCCCGCCAGGTCTACAGCCGATCGAAAAGTACTCGGTCGGGTAGCGATCAAATGCCTGCGTATATCAGCTGGTAACCCCTGGACATACCTCTTAATCTTCCTTGATATCGGAGTCACCTGATCAGGCACCAGCCTTGCCATCTCATTGAATCTGGTGGTATACTGTTGGTGCGTCATAGTTCCCGCTTCCAGCTGCAGGAACTCTCTCTCAATCTCGTCCAACTCCCTGTGAGGACGGAACTCCTCAATCACCAACTTTTTCAGTTCTAGCCACCTCATCTCTCCAATGGCCCTGCTACCCTCAACCTGGACAATATTGTCCTACCAGTATAAGGCCGAGTCCACCAACGAGTGCGTGGCAAACTTCACCTTCTGATCTTCTCGACACTCACTAATATCAAGCACCACCTCCATCTCCCTCACCCATCATTGAATAGCAGCAGCATTGTCGTTCCCCTCAAAAGTCAGGGGCTTGCATATCTGAAATGCCCCATAGTTACATCATCAGGCAGTTTCCTGCACCGCTTCCTCCTCCTCCTCCTCACTCGAGACAATTGTCTCGGTCTCCGATCGTTCCCTTTCCTCCCTTCCTGTGGTCCTTCTCTTCTCTTTCTTATCATCCCCCCTTATAGCCTTGATCACTTCAGTCACTACAGACAGTAGAATCATCTGCATGGCTTGATGGACTTCCTCTACCACCGCCTCTTTCACCGAAGCCCTTAAGTTCACACTCTCATCATCACCCTCCTGGTGATGCATCTCGGGCTCTTCACGGTCCAGCTCAACAGTCTTAGTCTTATTCCTAGTAACACGCGGTCCAATACCACGTCCTCCCTGTGCTCCACTCCAAGACGTCTTAGATGATCTACCTCCAGCCATTATCTAATCACTATAAGATTCAAACACTAACACGATCATTTAAGGTAATAGCTCAGCTTATGTTGAGTGTAGTAAGTCCCTAATTACAGTGGCCAGTTGTGATTAGCTACTTACTTTACTCTTCACACCCCAAGCATTTTCTATCCTGACTACATCAGTATCTACATCTATTAAGAACATATAAGTCAAATAGCACACGCGCATAATACTAGTTAGCTTTAAGAAAAGAAATACCTGATGACACGTAGTACTCAGGCTGACATCCCTCAATTCATCCCATTTTCAGTTTAAGTTTAGGTTTTTCAAAAATATTTACCCAATTCTCCTAAACTTTGGCTCTGATACCAACTTGTAAGGCCCCGTTCCCGGAACGCTTACAGCTGGACAATCATAGCACTAAACATACATAATAGTATACATCTCATAAAACATTACATCGGAATTACATTAATAAAAGGCATTCATTTTAATAATAGAGACTGTTGTTAAGCAATATATCGTTGTTCATTAGTTACAAAAATATTGTTTAAATGCATTACAAAACAACAATATCATCAAAACATGAATGGATGTCAGTCTTGCCCCGCCGAGTAGCTTCACCCTCGTGCCATTCTCAGCAATATTTACCTGCCAACTGAAAATGTATAAGGATCAGCGTTGCTGAGTGAGTTCTAGTTTTTAAAAGTATTAAAATACCTTGCATAGATATATGAAAATAATCCATTTTTATAAGATACCTTTTTTGTTTTGGTATGTGACCACACATCATACATACATCAAGGTCATACTTTCTTTCATTCATTACTGTACGCATTCATTCACTTCGTACCTTTTTCATTAACTTTCACTTTCTTACGGACCAATGTGCAATACCCCGAACATTATGCACGAAGCTGATGTTGGGCCTGTGGTGTATGAATAGACCACGAACATTGTGCACTAAGCTGACCCAGTCACTTAGGGTATGCTACAAGGGTCCCTGTCAGTCTCAATGACTGACCTTGTGTGCATCCTTCAGGTTAGCTAAACCGCACACAGTTGAGCTAACGACAACATGATCGTACACTTCCATTCATTTGCTTACAAGACTTTCTTTCATTCTTTTATGTTTCACTTTGCTTTATCATTAATCTTTCACTTTTTAGTAATGATAATACTTTACGTTTATCATCATAAACACACCACGTATAGTCACCTAACAATAAGTAATATGGAACATAAGAACAGACTAATAAACATGCATAATAGGAACAATTATAATTCTCAAATCAAACTAGGGTCAAGCCCTAATAATTCTGTAAATCCTAAAATTTCAGAAAATAAACTAAGTGTTTTGGGCATTTTAGCACTATGCAGGCGCATGAAGCCTGTTTAGGCGTTTTTTAACTATGCGGGCGCATGGGCTTACTTAGGCGTTTCAACACTTAGGCGCATGAGCCACTTCGAGCACATGGGTACTATTTAGGCGCATGGGGTATACTTAGGCGGCTGAGCCTAGAACTTAGGCGCATGAGCTACTGTTCAGGTGCATGGACTTATACTTAGAATTTCTAAGGCAATATTTGGGCGTATGGGAGTACTGTTTGGGCGCATGAGCCCATACTTAGTGTTTTCAGGCCATATTTTAGGCGCATGAACCCTATTTGGGCACATGACCCCACTTAGAATTTTTCTAAGATAAATTTCAGGCGCATGAGCCTTATATGGGCGCATGAACCATCTGTTTAATATGTTTCTTGAATGTTTTCAGTCCCAAACATCATATCATCCTATTCTCAGCTTATTAATACCTCTATAAGCATGCACATCACATAAACAACTGTAAGGCCCCCCTTTCCAGGAAAACCTCACAGTTGGTCATTCACAGCAAAACATAGACTTAAAGCAATCATTTACTCATATATGTATAAATGTATATTGCAGCGGAAAAATACGGTGATTTCAATTCATTACATTGTAGCTAAATTAAATATAAACATTGTTTTTATACATCAAAACTCCTTAAAATCTCTTTTAAACTCTTCTTCATCAGGGATGCCAGCCTTCAAGTGCCAAGAAGCTTCGGTCTCATGCTTCTATTCCATAACCCTAAATTTCACCTATCAACTAATATGCATACAAAAGTCAGCTTCGCTGAGTGAATTCTAGGTTTACTTTGCTAAATAACTTTTATAAAAGATATTAGCTTTATCAGTTGAAAAATAATCATTTTCTATCAAAATATCAAGGCACATAGGCTATCACTTTATCAATACTTTATCATTTCTTGTTATTTATCTCTCTTCTTTATCCGTCAATTCTCTGTCACTATCGGTGCCTAGGCTCGCCTAGGACTTTACCGACACGCTCATCCAGGCCTTACTGTCGTACCCAAACAGGCCATTATTGTCATGCCAATCCAGGCCTTATTGACAGGCCTGTTCGGGCATTTACTGTCATGAGGGCACAACAAATGCAACCTTCCTCTGTCATTTGCTTGCAAGGCTTTACTTTCTCAAGGTACACGTTATGGGCCCAATAACAGTTCTTTAAGTTTCACTTATATCTTTAGTTTTCATATTCACATAACACATAATAAGAAGCAAACTCTTAGTCTAAGCATTCACATTTCAACAATCATGAGAGATAAACCAGATACCGACCCTCCGCGGGACAGCGGGGGTTCGGGGGCGGCAGCCCCTGATAGCGGGGTTCTAGGGGCGGCAGCCCCTAGTGGGGTCCAAGGGCAACGCCCCGAAAATTATTTTTGAACTATTTAAATGGCACATTTTACTTTAGAAAATTTTATTTTCTCGATAAAAGGTCTTAAAAACCATCATCATAAAAGTATGTATTTTAGTATGCATATCACCCCAAAACATTGAAAACGGGTAAAGGAGGGGTCTAGAACTCACCTGAACTTATCCAAATAGCTTAATTTCTAGGCCACTTAAGCTATAGTCTGGATACTCTAGCTGCACGAAAGTTAATACATAAAAACGTCATTTTCTTCATAGTTTCGCCCACAGTTTCGCTGACAGTTTCACTACCAGTTTCGCTGGACAGCACTTCTGCTAGTTTCGCTAGACAGATTCGCTGCCTTGAGCGCCCAACTTTCATTGGAATTTCCTAGTTTCGCAATGTCTATAGGTCAGCCTAGTACTTAGCGAACTTATCAGCGAAACTGTAGTTTCGCTGTAGCGAAACTGTAGTTTCGCTGGAATCCCTTTAGTTTCGCTGAATGAATTAATAGTTTCGCTGGATTAATGCTTAGTTTCGCTGGATCGGGGCCCAGTTTCGCTGGATGAACAAAAACTAAGAACCATCCCGTTTTTAACCCAAAATCTTAACTTTTTACGTCCAAATCCTTGGTTTACCTTCCATGAAACCAGATCTAAGCTTTTTACACGTTTTCATACGTAAAAATTTGACCTTTATGTGTTTCTTTGAACTTTTCAAAACCCCAAAACCTAGAATCCGGATTTGATCTACAGAAGGCCTTAGAGGTCGATTCTTACCTTGTTTTGTTGCTCTTTCCTTAAGTTTTGATGCTCCAATCACCCAGCTCTTCAATCTTCCAACCTTTCAAGCTCCAAATCTTGAGTTCTTCCCACTTTCTCTCTCTACTTTCTCTCTCTACTTTCTCTCTCTACGAATTTGGTGGCTAGGGTTGGAAATGCTGAAGATGGAGCTGTTCATGCACTGTTTAAGGGCTGATTAGGGCCCTTAAACCCATAACACATAGCCCATTAGGCTAATTAGGTCCATAGCCCACTAATTCACCTTTTATTTCTTAAATTAACCCTTAAAAGCCCATTATTATTAAATGGCTTGTTTCGGGAAATTTTGGGGCGTTACAACAACCATAAAACATCATTACACATGCATAAATACATATGGTTACATACATAATAATTATAAAATTATTTTTAATACATTTTCAGCCCTACATACATTTTAAAACATGTAAAAAGATGGGGTCTAGAACTCACCTAGTGCAGCAAACAAGTACAACTCTTCCAAACTTGTTTGTTCACAAGTTCAAGCACCTAAAACAAACCAAGCAACACCAAAACACACAAACCCGAACACATAAGAACACATACTTTTGGTTTCATGGTCGAACCCAACAAAAACTGAGCAAATTAAACATCAAAATACTTACCTAACCAAGAACAACCTCTTTCTCTCTCTAGAACCGAAGAACTCAGCTTTCTTATCTTCTCCTCTTTTGGTCGAGAAAAGCAGATGGAGTTGACATATATGGGCGGCCATGCCCATATTATATTAAAATATTAAACTTTATACCTTTTTGCACTTTAACCCCTCCACTTTGGCTTCTTCCTTTTCATTTCAAGATACTTTTGTTTTCTTTTTCTCATTTCTTTTCTTTTATTCTAGACAAATTTTCCTGGTGGTGCATATATGTATGTAAATACTTACTAAAGTAAGAATATATAATATTACCGAGTAAATTATGTGTCAGAAGAAAATATTGAACTACATAACGCTAATTTCTTGCGATCATATCTTTAGAGAAGATTAAATGTATGATTACCATCACTCACGAACGATTGCATTTGAGGTTTCGTGCCATTGAGAATTTGATATACTAAATTGAATCATTACATTTTTAGACGAGCAAATGTGTTCGCATTCCCTGCCTTAGAATATAAACTAAAAACAGTTATACGGGGGGTATAGTGTCATACGCCACGTATAGACGTGCGGCTTAAATGTCAAGTGGGTAGGTCCATTGACAGCTCCACCGACAGCTATACGCCATACGCCGCGTATAGCTGTCGGTGGAGCTGTCGGTAGACCTACCTACTTGACATATACGCCACACGCCTGTACGTGGCGTATGGCCCTATACGACCCGTATAACACCACGAGGCGTATGGACCCATACGAGGTGTATAGGTGGGTGTGGATTTAACCAAAGGGGTGTCTCTATATTAGAACCCTTTAGAAATCTGTTCTGGAATTAGAGCATTAATTGCTCTAGAATAAAAGGATGGGTTAGTTTTATTACACAGAACTATTTGCAGATCCAAACCTGACTGAGATTCTCTAGGTTTATTTCCTTATGGACAACCAATAATTTCAAAACATCTTTAAACACTGTGACCTATCTTATTACAATGGGAACACTTTAGGTTTGGATTGAGCCCTCAATTGTGACACCCCGTAATTTCAGATTAACATTTTTCAAAACCGTTGTCGTTAACATTTACCCGTACGCGCAAATACTCGGAATGTATACAAACACCGCCACAGACATCGCTAAACGAATTAGGATAAAATACTAACTCGGGTGTTTGTAGGGAATTCACACAAACGAGATCACCTAAGGAATCCTATTAATTAATAGAGCTCGCTCGTCTAAGTCGTTATCAACCGAAACAAATTCGGGAACTCGGTACCTAAGTACAGGGACTAAACCTGTCAATTGGCAAACTGGGGCTGGGTATAAATACCCACCCACCAGCCAAACACTCCCATTTTCCCTGCTCTCTTTCTCTTCATCGCTCCTTCACCTCCGATTGTTCATCCTAGCACCCAAAACCACCCGATTGAGCTCGTTTTCGCCGGATTAAGCCACGCAACAGCTAAAGAATCACGATCCCAGCAGGTAGGCGACCATTTCCATCTGTTTTGACACCCGTTTCACTGCTGCAAGTATGAGATTCGGGTGTTCGGGTTCAACCCGAATGCATGTGGTCGTGGGGGTGCGTTTGAGGTCAATCAGAGAGTACATTACCCTTAGACATGTTAGGAAAGTGTTTCTGGAAGTCTTGATTGTGATAAAACCGAGCACGGAACAGCCGAAGGCCGTTCGACCTGCCCAGCAGTCGCGACCTGCTGCAGTCCGCGACTGGGCCGACCGTGCGACTGAGTCATGCGATCGGTTCCTTCGCGCGATTGATCGGGGCGACTGGGATGAAACGTGCGAATGAATGGTGCGATTGAGTCAGCCGAATAAATGTGTGCGATTGAGTCAGCCGAATGAATGTGTGCGACTGGGTATCACCCGACTGAAGGACCAACCGCACGAATGAAGGTTCATTCGCGCGATTGGAAGTTGATTCGGGCGATTGGGTAATGTGTGGTACGACTGAACGCTGAGTCGCATGAATGAGGATTCAATCGTACGAGGGGACTTGATTCGTACGATTGAAGGCCTATTCGTGCGAATGAAATGTCCAGTTGTGCGTCTAGCCTTGTTATGCGACTGAAGTCATTTCGATGTGAATCCTTCTGGTGTGCGACGTGTCTATCGTGTGACGACAAGTTAACAACAATAAAGTGTCATTTCTTGACCACAAAGATTAAAGTCAACGCAATCAACAAGCACATACTTTTTAACCTAAAACAACGTAACTGTTTACAAATATCAACCACTCATTAGAAGTCTACATGAAGTCTAATACGTCTATGACTGCTTGTGTGTGTGACACCCACGACCGAACCCATGCGACCCGACTCGACTAAACATGTCTGTTAACGCTAAACAACATTAACGCTTATACAACTGTCAATAGGTGTTTGACAGCGCATCGTAAACAACACTTGGGGGACATTTCATCCTACACACTTGTAACATCATCTGTGAGTTTCACGGCCCCTATTTTACATCTCTTTCCGTTTTGGGGAGAAAACATGCAAAAACAGATTTACATAAATGGTTGTAGTAATATTGATATCGCTTGTTACGTTAGTGCAAACACACGCATGTCCTCACACACTCGAACCGTTAGTAATGGGATTAGCGAGGTAATTTTGAGTAGTACTACTGGGTCTGACAAGCCCCGCCCGGGCTAGTCGCGCTAGCTTGATTGGAGGTCAAACGGGCGCACAATTGACCTAACATACGATTGCCACGGTCGGTTAAGACGTGGAACACCCCGTCATGGTCTGATGAGACATGACGGAACACATACGATTGCCACGGTCGGTCAAGACGTGGAACTTACGATGCCACGGTCGGTTAAGGCGTGGAACTTGCGCTTCTCACGGTCGGTAGAGACGTGGAGAACACACATTGGGACGTAAACAGTCAGCTTCGGTTCGAAACACGAAACGCTAAGTAACAAGAACATAGGCTAGCTACCTAACGATATGCTTTATGTACTAAACCATTGAAACGCATAACATGGAAACGCTTACGAATACCTTTTTGTTTAATTAAACCTGTGAACTCACCAACTTTATGTTGACACACTTTAGCATGTTTTCTCAGGTCACAGGGATGCTTAAGCTTATGAGGCACGCTTCAGGAAACGCACTCAGGACATGCATTCATCTAAGTTTATTTTCAGCATTGAACATTTTGTGTGAACATGGCTATTGTAACAGTATTGTAATGGATTTACTACTTTTGTACACGCTTCCGCATTATTGTAAACTCAGTTAATGTGCATCGAATGTATGTTTTAAATTCATATAGTGTCGTTCGATATGACTGTGTCTGAGATCCTGGTATGTCACACGCCTAACGGTAAAACCCCGTTCGTGGAAATTGAGGGTGTGACAGATTGGTATCAGAGCCACAGGTTATAGAGAACTAGGATTGCATTGCATCTAGACTATAGCCTTAGACACAACACTAATATTGCACAAATACTCTTACATGGTTACCACTATTGTGCAAACAACCTCCTGGTGTATTGATACTACACTGCTGAGCAAACATAACACTATGGGTGTGACATGTGTGTCATTACCGGCTGACAGAGGGGCGGAGAATCGCGCTCGCTCACAACCAACGCTTACACTTGACCCTTCACTCGTGGAGTGAAAGCAACAAAGAACTGAATCAAACATTTCCATGATTGGAACACGAAACTCATTTCTAACACACGCGATAAGCTTAACGATGACAAACAAAAAGAACTAACTCTCTCACACTTGTTACTATTCCCAACATATCCTATCCTCTATGCTAGTCTGAGCAGTAGATGAGGGACAACTAAGATATTCAAGTCGATTAGAGAATCGGACTTAGACACCCAATTCGCTTGTACAACTTTGGTACAACTCTAGTTATTTGACTCTTGGTATACCAACTACATCTTTGATGCTTCTATCATTGATGACACTCGGTACTGGACAAGGTATGTTATCTCGAATAGGAGGAACCATGTGTGACCATGCAAAGCAAATTAGAATCACGGGTGCACACGTAATTGTGATTTGTCGTGCATGAGAACACTGGCAACTCTATTGGGTGATAACGGTAATGGCCAGTACGAATTTCCAATTCCATACATAGGAGGCATACGGCCTCGGATCCTCATAAAGCCTTACTATCGATATGCGACCAAACCCCTCATTCTTACTAGCATGATACAATATATATTATTATTGTCAATAATTATTATCTAGTTATTGATTAGTATGTGTTGTGAATTGAAGAAACCATGTCTGGAAGAGGACCTGGACGCCCGGGTGGAGAGGAAATATCACCCTAACTCAAGCCGAGCTTAATGCAATCATCAACGAGCGCGTGGCTGATGCGCTTGCAGCTTATGAACAGGCCCGCAATCAGGACCAGAACAACCAGAACCCGAATCAAGGAGGTCCAACAGTCTGTACCTTCAAGATGTTTATGGATTGCAAGCCTCATTCTTTCAGCGGCTCTGAGGGCGCTGTCACATTGCTTCGCTGGCTAGAGAAACTTGAGTCAGTGTTTGCCATGTGCAGCTGTCCTGACGGAAACCGGGTCAAGTACGCCTCCGGCACATTGGAGGGACCAGCCCTAACATGGTGGAATTCACAAGTCCAAACCTTAGGACTTGGTGCTGCAAATGGTATGCCATGGGAAGACTTCAAAATCCTGATGAAAGAGGAGTACTGCCCCAGGAGGGAAGTCCAGAAACTGGAGGCAGAGTTTTGGAACTTAAAGATGATTGGTTCAGACATTGAGGAGTACACGACTCGTTCGCACGAGTTGGCAGCATTATGTCCGCAGATGGTAACTCCGGCCTACAAACGGATCGAAAAGTACATTGATGGCTTGGCTCCTCAGATCCAGGCTAGCGTGATGGCTGCTGATCCTGTCACCATTCAGCAGGCCATCCGACTGGCCCATAAGCTCACTGACCAGGCAGTGGCACAGGGCACTTTGCCCAAACGTGGCGCTGCTTCTGGTTCTTCTGATCACAAGAGGAAATGGGACGGCAATAACAACAACAAGTCATCGAGCTCCAACAACACCCCGCAACAACAACAAACCAAAAGGTTTGACCCTTCAAGAAGCTTCAACAATCAGAACAACAATAACTATGGCCAGGGGTCGAGTGGCTACGCAGGCAAGAATCCTAAGTGTAACCGTTGCAACTTCCATCACCAAGGCCCATGTGACCGACTCCGTTGTCAGAGATGTGGAAAGATGGGTCACGCAGCCAAAGACTGCCGGGGTGAAATAATGACTCAACAGCAACAACCCCAACAACAACGCCAGGGCGGAGCGACCAGAATCTGTTATGAATGTGGTAAGGAGGGCCACTACAAGAGGGATTGCCCGCAGCTGAAGGGTGGAAACAAGGGTAACAACGGGGGCAACGCTAAAGGTCGTGCATTCGTGATTGGTTCCGGTGAGGCAAGGGATGACCAGAACGTGGTTACTGGTACGTTTCCCCTGAATGGTTGTTTTGCTACTGTACTATTTGATACTGGAGCTGATAGGAGTTTTGTTTCCAACAAATTCACTAAGTTCTTAAATGTAACCCTAGCTGTCATGGAACCTAGTTATGTGGTAGAATTAGCTGACGGAAAACAAATCAAGGCAACTCATATCGCCAAGGGGTGCAGACTAGGATTATGCGGTCACGAGATAGATATAGATCTGATGCCTGTCACACTTGGTAGTTTTGACGTAGTTGTGGGTATGGACTGGCTATCCAAGAATCAAGCTGAAATCATCTGTGGAGAGAAAATCGTACGCATACCACTTCCTAGTGGTGAAATTCTATCAGTTCAGGGCGAAAGGAGTGGCATGGTCTCTGGAATCATCTCCCACATGAAAGCTCAGAAGTGTTTGCGTAAGGGTCATACCGCCTTCTTAGCCATGGTCACTGAAAAGAAACCGAGGAAAAGAAAATTGAAGACATCCCAGTTGTACGTGATTATCCTGAGGTTTTCCCTGAAGACCTACCCGGTCTTCCACCGCACCGCCAGGTCGAGTTCCAAATTGATTTGGTTCCGGGAGCCGCCCCTATCGCGAAGGCACCGTACAGACTAGCTCCAAGGGAACTGCAAGAGCTGTCCACGCAATTGCAGGAACTATTGGATAAAGGCTTTATTAGACCTAGCTCATCACCATGGGGAGCTCCAGTTCTGTTTGTCAAGAAGAAGGACGGAACTTTTCGCATGTGTATCGATTACAGAGAACTGAACAAGGCGACAGTTAAGAATCGTTATCCCCTCCCGCGCATCGATGATCTGTTCGACCAGCTACAAGGGTCGAGTTACTATTCAAAGATAGACCTAAGATCGGGTTATCACCAACTAAGGATTCGAGAAGAAGACATTTCAAAGACTGCTTTCAGAACGAGGTATGGCCACTACGAATTCTTGGTTATGCCATTCGGGATGACCAATGCACCAGCGGTTTTCATGGACTTAATGAACCGAGTGTGCAAACCCTACCTAGACAAGTTCGTTATTGTCTTCATCGATGACATTCTCATTTACTCAAGGAATAAAGAAGAACACGAAGAACACCTTAGACTGATTCTGGAGCTGTTGAGACGAGAACAGTTGTACGCAAAATTTTCGAAGTGTGACTTCTGGATGCGAGAGGTTCACTTTTTGGGTCATGTGGTCAATGAGAATGGGATACACGTTGATCCAGCCAAGATAGCAGCTATCAAGAACTGGGCTACGCCTAAGACTCCGACCGAGGTACGACAGTTTCTTGGGTTAGCTGGCTATTATCGACGATTCATCGAAGGGTTCTCAAGGATTGCTCAACCTCTCACCGCATTAACTCATAAAGGCATCACGTATGATTGGGGTGATAGACAAGAATCTGCATTTTAGATCCTGAAGCAGAAACTCTGTACAGCACCGATTCTATCCCTGCCTGAGGGGACGGATGATTTTGTGGTCTACTGTGATGCGTCTATTCAAGGCCTCGGTTGCGTGCTAATGCAACGCAATAAGGTGATTGCCTATGCGTCCCGACAACTGAAGATTCATGAGAAAAACTACACGACACATGATCTAGAGCTTGGGGCAGTGGTATTTGCACTCAAGATATGGAGACACTACTTGTACGGTACCAAGTGCACCATTTACACCGATCACAAGAGTCTCCAGCACATCTTTGAACAGAAGGAGCTAAATATGAGGCAACGTCATTGGGTCGAGCTGTTGAACGACTACGACTGTACGATCAGGTATCATCCGGGCAAGGCAAATGTAGTAGCAGACGCCCTAAGCCGGAAGGAAACACCCAAGCCGAGACGAGTTCGGGCATTGCAACTCACCATTCGCACCGGTTTACCGGATCAAATCCGCAATGCTCAACTCGAGGCGTTAAAAGGCGAGAACCTGAAAGCCGAATCGCTACGAGGCATGGAGAAGCAACTAGAAACCAAGCCTGACGAAATCCGCTATTTCATGGATCGAACATGGATTCCCTTGTATGGAGGTTTGCGGGAACTGGTGATGGACGAAGCTCACAAGTCCCGGTACTCAATCCACCCAGGTTCAGACAAGATGTATCACGATCTCAAAGTCCATTACTGGTGGCTGAATATGAAAGCTGACATTGCCACGTACGTAAGCAGATGCCTAACCTGTTCTAAGGTTAAGGTGGAGTATCAACGACCGTCTGGTCTACTCCAACAACCAGAAATACCAGTATGGAAATGGGAGCAGATTTCCATGGACTTTATCACGAAACTCCCTCGGACTCCCAGCGGATGCGATACCATTTGGGTGATCGTGGACCGTTTGACGAAATCCGCACACTTCCTGGCAATCCGGGAGACTGATCGCATGGAAAAGTTAACTCGTGTCTACCTCAGGGAAATAGTCTCTCGGCATGGTGTGCCAGTTTCCATTATCTCTGATCGTGACGCCCGATTCACTTCACACTTCTAGCAGTCCTTACAACGAGCACTGGGAACGCGGCTGGATATGAGCACCGCGTACCACCCCCAAACTGATGGCCAAAGTGAGCGTACGATCCAGACTCTAGAAGACATGTTACGTGCCTGCGTCATAGATTTTGGCAGCAGTTGGGAAACTCATTTACCGCTAGTGGAGTTTTCCTACAACAATAGCTATCACACCTCGATCAAAGCTGCTCCATTTGAGGCACTGTATGGGCGTAAGTGCCGATCACCTATCTGTTGGGCGGAAGTTGGGGAAAGTCAACTCACCGGCCCTGAACTGGTGCACGAGACGACTGAGAAAATCGTGCAAATTCGTAACCGTATGGCAGCAGCCCGAGACCGACAGAAGAGTTACGCTGACAAGCGTCGCCGACCATTGGAATTCCAAATAGGTGACAGGGTGCTTTTGAAAGTGTCACCTTGGAAGGGTGTGATCCGTTTCGGGAAACGTGGGAAACTAAGCCCTAGGTACGTGGGACCGTTTGAGATTGTCAAACGGGTCGGCCCAGTGGCCTATCAGCTGAACCTACCCGAAGAACTCCGTGGGGTACACGATGTGTTCCACGTCTCCAACTTGAGGAAATGCCTTACAGACGAAACTCTTATCGTCCCGTTGGACGAGATACATGTGGACGAGCAACTACATTTCGTCGAGGAACCAGTGGAAGTCATGGACCGAGAGGTCAAGACACTCAAACGCAGTCGTATCCCTATCGTTAAAATCCGTTGGAACTCGAAGCGTGGACCAGAATTTACCTGGGAACGCGAGGACCAGATGAAGAGGAAGTACCCTCAACTGTTCCAAAACCAGGCATCCACCTCTTAGATACACAGGTACTCTATCCCACATCACAAACTATTAAGTCTTGTACTACCCCGTAAAACCACGTGACATGATGTACTAATTTTCGGGACGAAAATTCCTGCAACAGGGGGATGATGTGACACCCCGTAATTTCAGATTAACATTTTTCAAAACCGTTGTCGTTAACATTTACCCGTACGCGCAAATACTCGGAATGTATACAAACACCGCCACAGACATCGCTAAACGAATTAGGATAAAATACTAACTCGGGTGTTTGTAGGGAATTCACACAAACGAGATCACCTAAGGAATCCTATTAATTAATAGAGCTCGCTCGTCTAAGTCGTTATCAACCGAAACAAATTCGGGAACTCGGTACCTAAGTACAGGGACTAAACCTGTCAATTGGCAAACTGGGGCTGGGTATAAATACCCACCCACCAGCCAAACACTCCCATTTTCCCTGCTCTCTTTCTCTTCATCGCTCCTTCACCTCCGATTGTTCATCCTAGCACCCAAAACCACCCGATTGAGCTCGTTTTCGCCGGATTAAGCCACGCAACAGCTAAAGAATCACGATCCCAGCAGGTAGGCGACCATTTCCATCTGTTTTGACACCCGTTTCACTGCTGCAAGTATGAGATTCGGGTGTTCGGGTTCAACCCGAATGCATGTGGTCGTGGGGGTGCGTTTGAGGTCAATCAGAGAGTACATTACCCTTAGACATGTTAGGAGAGTGTTTCTGGAAGTCTTGATTGTGATAAAACCGAGCACGGAACAGCCGAAGGCCGTTCGACCTGCCCAGCAGTCGCGACCTGCTGCAGTCCGCGACTGGGCCGACCGTGCGACTGAGTCATGCGATCGGTTCCTTCGCGCGATTGATCGGGGCGACTGGGATGAAACGTGCGAATGAATGGTGCGATTGAGTCAGCCGAATGAATGTGTGCGATTGAGTCAGCCGAATGAATGTGTGCGACTGGGTATCACCCGACTGAAGGACCAACCGCACGAATGAAGGTTCATTCGCGCGATTGGAAGTTGATTCGGGCGATTGGGTAATGTGTGGTACGACTGAACGCTGAGTCGCATGAATGAGGATTCAATCGTACGAGGGGACTTGATTCGTACGATTGAAGGCCTATTCGTGCGAATGAAATGTCCAGTTGTGCGTCTAGCCTTGTTATGCGACTGAAGTCATTTCGATGTGAATCCTTCTGGTGTGCGACGTGTCTATCGTGCGACGACAAGTTAACAACAATAAAGTGTCATTTCTTGACCACAAAGATTAAAGTCAACGCAATCAACAAGCACATACTTTTTAACCTAAAACAACGTAACTGTTTACAAATATCAACCACTCATTAGAAGTCTACATGAAGTCTAATACGTCTATGACTGCTTGTGTGTGTGACACCCACGACCGAACCCATGCGACCCGACTCGACTAAACATGTCTGTTAACGCTAAACACAACATTAACGCTTATACAACTGTCAATAGGTGTTTGACAGCGCATCGTAAACAACACTTGGGGGACATTTCATCCTACACACTTGTAACATCATCTGTGAGTTTCACGGACCCTATTTTACATCTCTTTCCGTTTTGGGGAGAAAACATGCAAAAACAGATTTACATAAATGGTTGTAGTAATATTGATATCGCTTGTTACGTTAGTGCAAACACACGCATGTCCTCACACACTCGAACCGTTAGTAATGGGATTAGCGAGGTAATTTTGAGTAGTACTACTGGGTCTGACAAGCCCCGCCCGGGCTAGTCGCGCTAGCTTGATTGGAGGTCAAACGGGCGCACAATTGACCTAACATACGATTGCCACGGTCGGTTAAGACGTGGAACACCCCGTCATGGTCTGATGAGACATGACGGAACACATACGATTGCCACGGTCGGTCAAGACGTGGAACTTACGATGCCACGGTCGGTTAAGGCGTGGAACTTGCGCTTCTCACGGTCGGTAGAGACGTGGAGAACACACATTGGGACGTAAACAGTCAGCTTCGGTTCGAAACACGAAACGCTAAGTAACAAGAACATAGGCTAGCTACCTAACGATATGCTTTATGTACTAAACCATTGAAACGCATAACATGGAAACGCTTACGAATACCTTTTTGTTTAATTAAACCTGTGAACTCACCAACTTTATGTTGACACACTTTAGCATGTTTTCTCAGGTCACAGGGATGCTTAAGCTTATGAGGCACGCTTCAGGAAACGCACTCAGGACATGCATTCATCTAAGTTTATTTTCAGCATTGAACATTTTGTGTGAACATGGCTATTGTAACAGTATTGTAATGGATTTACTACTTTTGTACACGCTTCCGCATTATTGTAAACTCAGTTAATGTGCATCGAATGTATGTTTTAAATTCATATAGTGTCGTTCGATATGACTGTGTCTGAGATCCTGGTATGTCACACGCCTAACGGTAAAACCCCGTTCGTGGAAATTGAGGGTGTGACATCAATTCAATTTTCTATTAAAATCATTTCCTTAATTAAACTTTTTAGAACTTGAGTTTGACTTGTTTGCAAAAATATTAGTTTGATTTTTAGGTAAAGAAGAGGAACTCTTATGGGATTCCTCTCTAGAGATTATGGAGAAAGCTTTTAATGTAGGAAGTGGATCTCTGAAAAGTAAGTTTGATTTGATCGACTAATAACTATTATCCAGACCCATAAAAACTGCATCAGTTTGCTTTGATGCCTGACAGGTTCATGAAAGTAATTGACGGATTTGATCAAATTTGTTTCCACATGGTGTTAAGTGTATGACAATATTTAGAAACAATAATGCCATTTCGAGAAAACGAGTTAATTTTTTGATACATATTGAATACCATAAACCCATCAATATTATCATAAGTTTCCTAAAGTTCCGACCTGACATCAGAAGCAAATTTTGAGTGCACTTGACCCACATATAGTTCTTTAGAATCGTAGATCATCAACAGTGGATTTGACACAACCACCATATATGAATACCATTTTATTTTTCACAAATAAATATCATGAATTTATAGAATATGGATCAAGTCAGGGATGATTGTCACACAAGCAGGCACAAACAAGAAATCGACTGAACCAAAGCCATTTTTTCAAATCCATCTTGTTAGTAAATCAAGGATTAGTTTAATAGTTTTAATGCAAGTCACACACAATAAACAAACACGCAAGTGATACACACTTAGTCAAGAATAAGAAAACAAAAATATCAAACAGATAACATAATTAGATGATGACTCTCCCTGGTATATCACACGTTTGTACTCCTAACCCAACCAATCAAGTCTATAAACCTAGATAAGCAGGTAAATGATACAAAAGAGATATAAGATTGAAAGATCTCACCAAAGCAAAGTTGTGTTGACATAACACTAAGATTTATAACCTTCTAAGGTTATAGGATCTTAGACGAGAATGAGAATAAGGTTTTCAAGGAGTCACACCATCTTAGCAATGGACACAACAAGCAATTCTAATATCACGATCTGAAACCTTCTAGGGTTTCAGAGTCTTGAATGATCACGAAGTTCCAACCTTTAGAGTATACCACCATCATAGCTGTTTAACATGACGAACAAAAGGGTTATGTGATAAAACTCCATCACAGATGAGCCTGATTTAGGGTTTCGGTTACAAAACCCTCAATCACCCAGAGAAACTAAATACAATGGAAGCCAGTGAAATATTAAAGTCATAGATCTGATACCATGTCAAAAATATATCTAAGATATTAGATATCGAGTTACGAACTTGTATGAACAGAAAGAACAACTAAGAACAACCAATCGAACAGAAACCACAAACTAAGAATCAGTTCATTAACAGAATGATTAAGAATCCAAATATAATCAAAATAACTACACAAGAATAGATGGAATCATCAATAAGATGAAACCTTAAGAGTGAAGTGGACTGTCAGAATGTTCGTGGACGCGTACGGGGGGGGGGGGGGGGGGGTCAGACAGCAAATATGAAATGATCTTACCTCAATTTTATATAGGATTTAGGAGCAAGACGAAGCTTCAAACTTAGAGACCCGCCTCATATTGGATCCGCACTTACTACAGAGAAGAAACGGATCACACCAGGAGCTCTAGAGCAGCCAAACAATAGGCTATCAACACTTGACAAGCCCAACACGACAACAACCCATTAGAGCTTAGACAAACAAAATATAAAAGAGATAAGAGAAACACCTCACTTAGAAATTAAACAAATAAGATATAAAAGAGATAAGAGCTGACAAATTCACAAAAGATGTGTTGCTGGGTATTAAGTTTTGAGTTGTTACCCCCAAAAATGAAACCAAGAATTTGCAGATTTTAAACGTGGGCTTTGCTTGCGTGCATATCATAGTGGAAATATCGATCATTAGCATCGTCACTACTACCATCTCCACCATGAAATGAAACTCCACTTTATTATTCCCATCATTCATATTCATATAATAATATTCACTCTTGAAGCAGTTGAATGAATCTGTTGTAATTGAGATGGCACTTGTTAAACAAGTCATGGGCTGTTCCGTGATGGAGAAATCACTGTCGTTTCCTTGTTCGAACCTTCTTAAATCCGCCAATCATAGCCACAATAAAGTGCGGCTGAGCGTTGGAACGAGGATTCCGGTGGTGAAGGCAGCCATCAGTGAGGATTTAGCCAAACTTGTGAAAGCAGAAAAGGCGGTTGCCTTCAAGGTGAGAGCTGTACTGCTTGTTCGGAACAAGCACCAGGAGGATTTCAAAGAGACACTCGTCAAGAAGATCGACGCTCTCGCTGATCAGATCGGAAGGAATGTTGTGCTCGAGCTTTATAGCATCGATATTGACCCAAGTAGGCAACCTGTTTGATGAAATGCCTCTGTGAATACATGATTCTTCATTCTTTGTTCTTTATTATTGCTGATCTGAGTTGGGTTTTTCTTTCTTTCTTTCTTTTTTTTTTTCTGATGGTGAAGGAACCAGGGCTCCAAAGAAAAGCAAAGAAGCTGTGTTGAAAGACTGGTCTCAAAAATCAAATCTCAAATCTGAAAAAGTCAATTACACATCTGATATATTGGTTGATTCGGATTTTGGAATCCCAGGGGCCATTACCATCACCAATAAGCACCAAAAGGAGTTTTATTTGGAGAGTATTACCATTGAAGGATTTGCCTGCGGCCCTGTCTATTTCCCTTGCAACTCCTGGGTCCAGTCCATCAACGATCGTTCTGATCCCAGGATTTTCTTCTCTAATCAGGTCATTTTCTTTCACAACTCAAAGCTTTCAACTTGATAACTCAATTCAATTGTCATGATATGCAGTCATACTGGTATCCCCTGGTTTGACTTTCATGATCAAACCATTATCAGTTGTTCAATATTCATGACCAACTTCTTATAGATATAGAAATGAAGTTTACACCTTTTCACAGCTAACTTTGAATCATCAGCAAACTTTGAGTTTTTTCATATGCAAGCTTCTTAATATGTCAAATACAATGGTTGATGCATTGTCGGACACCACATTTGCAAAAACTGCTCATGTGAAAAAGTTCAAAAAATAAATATATTTACAAGTTGGAAAAAATGATGTTACTTGTCACCTCAGCTGTCAACGTGTCATATACGTATAAACTATAACGAGAACTATAATGCTACGCCAACAATTTAAAACAAACGCAAAAAATAACTTTAAATAGGATACAATCGATAATTAAATGTGACTTGGTTGCTAAAGTTGATATTGAAACGAATGTCAGGTTTATATATTGTCCCTAATTTAAGGTTTTTCTCCAAAACGAGAAAAAGAATGTAAAATTCGTTTCTATTTCATATAGCTTATTCTACTCAATAAGGATCAATGGTTATGTTATCTAATAAACAGCTATATGAACTCTTGATGGATATTGAGATGTGATCTGATTGATGAATAATAAGTTGACAACTTGCGTAAAAGCAATTACACGAAAGCTCGTATCAAGCTTACACTTTTTATGAATATTATTATACACTTCAACAGCCATATCTGCCAGATCAGACGCCTGCCGGGCTGAAATTACTAAGAGAAAAAGAGCTTAAAGATTTAAGAGGAGATGGGAAAGGAGTCAGGAAATTATCAGACCGAATCTATGATTATGATGTTTACAATGATCTCGGAAATCCTGACAGGGGAAATGACTTTATTAGACCGTTATTGGGTGGTCAAAAGATTCCTTATCCAAGGCGGTGTCGCACGGGCAGGCTACCTAGTGACACTGGTGTGTGTTTTAACCGTCTTTTGTTCAAATGGCAAAATGGCAGGTTGGGTAGTGGGTTGGTTCAAAATGCGTATTTTTGGGTAGTCAGAATAATTTGTTTTTCTAAACATGATTTCAGATATTTTAGCCGAGAGTCGAGTGGAGAAGCCTTTTCCTTTATATGTTCCAAGAGACGAACAATTTGAAGAATCAAAACAAAACACATTTGCAACAAGTCGGTTAAAGGCGGTGCTACATAATCTTTTGCCTTCAATGGTGGCAAACATTTCAAAAAAACACGATTTCAAGAGTTTCTCACAAATTGAGAGTCTTTACAGCGAAGGAGTCCATCTCAAATTAGGGCTAAAAGATGACATACTAAAAAAACTTCGGTTGCCAAATTTGGTGACTAGGCTCCATGAGTCTAGCCAGGGTGGCGGTCTTCTCAAATATGACATCCCCAAGATTCTTTCGAGTAAGCAACACATTTGTAATCTAATTAGACGTGGGGATATGGGTAGGCTGGGTAACAGGTCAAATATAGTTCGATGAGCTAGATCGGGCTGACCTAAAGCAATTTTTATGCAAATTTTTTGTTTTGTTTATTAATAATTTGCATCTCATATATGGTTCCAAAAGTTTTATTATTTTCATATTATTCTGTTTATTATTATTATTTTTTTAAAAATGATGGAGGTTGTGGCACTAGAACTGCTCTTTGGGAGAATTTTTCAGTCAAAAAGTTCCTTTTAAGCTTAATTTTCTATTTCACGTGTTTGACTCGTTAGAGGTCAAACCCAATCTGAATTAACCCATCTTAATAAATGGGAACAGTGGGTTGAAAATTCTTTTATATTCTCAGAGGACAAATTTTCATGGTTACGTGATGATGAATTTGCTCGCCAAGCGTTAGCAGGGGTCAACCCGGTCAACATAGAAAAGCTTAAAGTTTTTCCACCAGTGAGTCAACTTGATCCTGAAATCTTTGGCCTACAAGAGTCTGCCCTCAAAGAAGAACACATTTTGCGCTATCTTAATGGTCTCACAGTAGAGCAGGTGAAAACTCTCTTAAATAAATAACACGTGAAAATTGATTTGGGTCAAATGAGTAATTTTCTGGTATGAGATATGCGACAGCTCGGAAAGCCCAAGACACATTTTGCGTGGGATTATTATTAAACAAATAGTTATTATGTCAAATATGATTACAAAATTTATATTTTTTCAATAATAATCTGTTTTTTTAATAAAAGTAACTTAGGAGGATTTATGCATTAGTTTACCCCTTTTATCCATAATTATTAAAATTTTATAAATAATTACCGTGTCAATTATGATTACAAAAATTACATTATTTAAAAACTAATATAATTCTTATAACAAAACGGTTTTGGGAAGTTGTATGCATTAAGAAACACTTTCGGTCCTAGGCTGTTGAGCTTTTTATAAATAATTTCCTATCAAATATGATTACAAAATTAAATAATGTAAATTCTTTTACGTGTTTAACTGCTAGAGATAAATTTATCACCAACCAAATGTTTATATTTAAATGGGTCATAATTGTTACCTCTAAGTTAGATTAGCGTTTTTTTGTCTACATTATTTACATAATGAGAGATATGTAACCGAAACGTGAGGAATATTTTGTACATTTTTACAGGCTATGGAGGAAAATAAGCTATTCATAATTGACTACCATGACATATATTTACCGTTTCTTGACCGGATAAACGCACTTGATGGGCGTAAAGCATATGCAACCCGCACCATATTTTACCTGAATCCATCAGGCACACTTAAGCCTATTGCAATTGAGCTTAGCTTACCACGGGCCTTACCTGGTTCACAGTCAAAACGTGTGGTCAACCCACCAATAGATGCCACTAGCAACTGGACCTGGCAACTGGCTAAAGCCCATGTCTGCTCTAATGATGCTGGTGTTCACCAGCTTGCAAACCACTGGTAAGAATAAGGACACACAACATGAAATTGAGACAAACTTTGCACTTTTTCATAAACAACACTGCATTCTTGTATTTATTCATATAAATTCACTAATTTCCCTTTCTGTAACAAGGCTACGCACACATGCAACCATGGAACCGTTTATATTGTCTGCACATAGACAATTGAGTGCTATGCATCCAATATATAAGCTTTTGGAACCACATATGAGATACACACTTGAAATCAATGCTATCGCCCGCCAAAACCTAATTAATGCAGATGGAGTCATAGAGCAATGTTTTACACCTGGACGTTATGCTATGGAAATAAGTGCTGCTGCTTATAAAAATTGGCGGTTTGATTTAGAAGGCCTCCCAGCTGATCTCATAAGAAGGTATACGAACATGATTTTATTGTTATTATTTTTTTTGAATTTTTTATACCTTACCAATACTGCTTAGAAGTGGCAATGTGATGTGTTACCTTACCCGCCCATTTTGCAATCTCAAATGCTGATTGTGGTAATGCGCGTAGGGGTATGGCGGTCCCAGACCCAAGTAAGAAACATGGACTGAAGCTTCTAATCGATGACTACCCGTATGCTTCTGATGGGCTATTGATTTGGGAAGCCATAGAGAAATGGGTCCAAACGTATGTAACCAGATACTACCAGGACCCATCGCATGTATGCAATGACAGAGAGCTCCAAGCATGGTACACGGAATCAATCAACGTGGGCCATGCGGATATCCGCCAAGAGACGTGGTGGCCCACGTTGGCTGACGCTGAGGACCTGACCGCCATCCTGACAACCATCATCTGGTTAGCTTCAGCCCAACATGCGGCACTTAACTTTGGTCAATACCCGTACGGGGGCTACATACCGAACCGGCCTCCGCTAATGCGACGACTGATTCCGGAGGAAAACGACCCGGAATACACAAGTTTTGTGGAGGATCCACAAAATTACTTCCTGTCAGCGTTGCCAAGCATGCTGCAATCAACAAAATACATGGCGGTGGTGGATACATTGTCTACTCATTCACGCGACGAGGAGTACATAGGCGAGAGGCAACAGACGGACACTTGGACGGGGGATGGTGAAATGGTAGAAGCGTTTTATGAGTTTTCAAGTGAGATTCAGAGGATAGAGAAGGAGATTGAGAGAAGGAACCGAGACATGGGTTTAAAGAACCGGTGTGGTGCGGGTGTTTTGCCATATGAACTTCTTGCACCGAGTTCACAACCGGGTGTGACTTGCCGAGGGGTTCCTAACAGTGTGTCCATTTGATTTGAACCACTTTTAGTTTTATGTATGTAGGTTTGTAATGTGTATATGAATTATATGGTGTAATTGTGATTAGGTTCATAAGTTGTAAGGTAAGATGGTGTAACACATGCTCGGTTTGGTTGGGTTGGGTTGGGTTGGGTTGGGTTGGGTTGGTTTGGTTTGGTTTGTTCAGACTAATCTACCTATTATAATAAAAGGGTAACTAGGGATGCCACGTGGCACTCTAATACATAGTTTGTTGCTGATTAACACTTCCTATGACTAATTTACATTAATAATAATTATAAATATCTTGTTAAATAGTCTAAACTTAAACATACTCACCTATCTAAATCATACTTTTAATGGTGTAGAAAAACATTGGCAATTAACCATAATATATAATTTTAACACACACGTAAAACTAAAATATGCATTAAATACTTAGTAAATCTAAATTAAATGACATTCATTAAACACTTATACTTACATATATGTATAGCATATTAATATACATATAAACAACACATCATTAGTCTATACTAGGGAATACAACTCCGGATATCAATTTCTCAAACCACGATATCTTCCTACTCTAATAAAAAGGTATCTGGGATGACACGTGTCAACACCACAATCACTCTCACCAAAATTTTCCCGCCTCTCTCTCCTATTAAATAATTACCTTAATTACTAATAATACTATTTAACACTTTTTTGATTTAACAATTTAATAAAGAGATCTATTTATTAATGTTATTTCTAAATAAATAATTTTTTTATAAAATAATAAATTTATTTAAAGCATAAGGCTTTTTTTAAAAATACGAAATATTTAAAATTTTTATTTTTAAAAAGTTATTTTTTAAAACCAAAAAAAATTAAATTTAAGAGTTATAATAAAAAAATTTTAAAAATGACAATTTTATATGGTTTGTTTTAGAACAAAATGTTTATTTTTTTTTAAAAAAATAAAGTTTTAAAAAGTTGACATCACTATTTTATAACTTACAGTCATTTCTAATACATAATTTTAGTGATATTATATCTTAAAATATTATTTTATAATTAATAAATTTTGTTATATTAATTTTTTATTTATTCAACCCGTGTAACACACGGGTTACTATAGCTAGTATAATAATATACATATAAACAACACATATATGTATAGCATATTAATATACATATAAACAACACATCATTAGTCTATACTAGGGAATACAACTCCGGATATCACTAAAGCTAGTCTATACTATATAATAAAAGAGTAACTATGATGCCACGTGGCACTCTAATGTTACTCCTCAAAAAAAATTTCCCGCCTAAACTAATGTATTATTTTAATCAAGTTTTTTATTTTAAAAAACTCAATTAATAGTAATAATTCATTTTTTATATTATCAACTCAATTGTGTAATCATATTGTTTTGAACTATACATATTTTTATAGCTAAATAAGATAAGATTCAATTAAAAAAACTAAAAATAAATAAAATATTTATTGATATATTTATTTATTTTAGATCAGTGTGATTTTAACACAACTGGTTTTAATTTTAAACGAGTTAATTATTTATTATATTATTCAAAAAAGTATTTGAATATTTATAATTTATAAATGTAACTTTTTATTTTTTATTGTTATACTAATACGTAACTTAATTATACGAAATATTTATACATTTATGAATTATATTGTTTTCATATTTTCAACCCGTGTATTACACGGGTTTACTAAAACTAGTAATAAATAAATAAATAAAGCAAACCGAAACTCCATGTAATAAACAAAGGAAGTTATTATTATTTACATTGCCAAAAGAGTTTTGTTCCACAGAGAAAAAGAATAGAATATTTTAAGACTAAGTTGGACCATTAGTTTTTCCCCTTTTTTATTTTTTTATTTTTATTAACGACTAATTGGATCACTGACGGCCCATTAGCCCACCCGATCATCTCTATTACTCAAGTACGAAACTTGAGACCACCATGAGGAGGAAACTCACATTATGTAAGAAAACCCTCTGACCCACCTTGATCCTCTTTTTTATTTTTGTCACATGTAAGACTTGAATCTAAAACCCACATCTATTTTTATAAGATTTTTAGTATCTCACTCTAAACATTTAAGCTAGTGATCATTGGTGTCCGGACCGGCCAATTATTAAAGTTTATGATGCATTGGGCTTGGCGCCCCCAAAAATTAAGGACTCCCAAAACCTAAGGACCCCCATTTTTTAATTTTTTTTATATTGGGCCAGAACAGCCTATTAGCCGCCCTTGTCTCCAGCCTCCAACCCTCCAAAGTCCAAAAGAACAAACGCTTCGATGCACAGCAGCAGCAACACAGCCTTATCGGATGCCTGCCCCAGGCGGGCTAGCTCCTGTTGAAAACACCAAAGTCCGAAGTCGAACAACACCAAAGTCCAAGTTTCAACTTCTAACTTCTCCAATCTCCAGGCGAGTAAACTATTCGACGCAGCCTCATCCCCGATGAACCGGCGGCGGCGGGCGGGGCGGCTGGCCGCTGGGCGCTGGCAAACCTCCAATCTCCAGGCTAGGCTGTTCGAATTTCAATTCACAGGTAAGCATAAAGACTTTCAATCTTTAAGTCTTTAACCACAAACAACCAAACAAGCAGTGTTTTCGTTCTTATTTACTGATCGATTTAAACAAAGTAGTGTTCTAGTGTTCTTGAGTCTTGAAGTTGAATATTTAAACAAAATCAAAACTATAATTATTAATAAAGTTAAGGAGGCTAAATATTTTTCAGTTATACTTGATTGTACACCCGACACAAGTCACAAAGAACAAACGTCTATTATCTTACGATGTTTAGATACTTCTTTAATCCCAATAGTTGTTAAAGAATACTTTATAGAATTTTTAATCATTGATGATACAACAAGTAATATTTTTCAGTAATATTTGATGCTATCATCCAAGAAATTAATAAAATAGGTCTCGATGTAGATAATATTACGGGACAAGGTTATGATAATGGATCAAATATAAACATATATAGTTTAATATAAACATATATACGTACACAATATATAATTAAAAAACAAATTTTTAACTCCGCCAACTATAAACGTATTAGTTTATTATTGCCGCTCCCAAACCCGGATAAAGAAAGAAGGCTTTAACAATTTTTTTTAGAAAAGAGCCTCATTCTTTAATTTGGTTTGAGGCTAAAAAAACATTGATATGGTTTGGTGTTGACTTGATGTTTGGTTTCTAGTGGAGACCAACCATACAACTAGGTCATTGTGACCACCACTTACTTTTGCTTGCTTTTAATAATTCATACTTTTGCTTGCTTTAATAATTCACCTCACCACTTATCATCCAAATCAATTTCAAACTCTCCATCTAGCCCCTACACTGGGCTGAACAAATCATTTTCTAAATCTAAACAACTTTTTATCCTTAACTTGCTGAGAAAATGATATCAAATTAATTTATAGGTCATCTAACTTTTCTATTACTTGACATCCTCATACATCTATCAAATTAATTTATAGGTCAAACTTTTCTATTACTTGCCATCCTCATACATCTTCTTAAGTTTGCACTCGTCTCAATCTATACTCATGAGAATAAGTATGGGATTGTATATTAGATTTTTCATAAAAACAAGTCAAACCGAAAAAACATAGTTTTGTTTGTGAACTTCTAGTTATTTTTACTAGGTAAGTTGGATTTAACAAGATCTATTGGTTGATAAAAAATTATACTAATAATTGACGAATAATACTTACAACTTTTGGTTTTGTTACTAAAGAAAACTCACTTGCATAATTATCGTAGATGTACATCATTTCTATCATTTCACCTACGAGGAATGTATGTTTCCTTATTTCGATTATAATCATCATGGTAACAAAAAATGCATGGAGAATAGGTATAAATATATGATGAATATATGAGTGAGACTCTTCTATAAAAAGTTGTTTAGATTTAGAAATGACTTCGTTTTGCATATTATCAAAGTAAAAATGTGAAACTACAAAAATAGTTACCTAAATTAATAATGATTAGATAATATCAATTCTTTTTTAGATTAAAAATATTTTTTAATAAACTAAATGAGATGTCTTTTTAGTAATGTTATTTCTAGAAAACAAAGTTTTAGAAAATAAGAATTTTTTCAAAAACATTAAAAATTTTAAAATATAAAATATTTTAAAATTGGTGTTTCCAAAAGTAAATTTTTATAAGCTAAAAGTAATTAAAACTAAAAGTTATAATAAGAAATTTTTAAAAATGACATTTTTTAAAACGGTTCGTTTTGAAAAAAATATTTATTTTTTTTAGAAAAAACGTTATATCATTATTTTATTACTTATAATTATTACTCATACGTTGTTTTAATCACATCTTATTATAGAATATCATTTTATATTTCATAAATATTTATTATATTTAATATTGTATATTTTTCAACCAGTGTAATACACGGGTTACTAAAGTTAGTATTAAATAAATAACAAATTAACAACTAATCAGAGATATTATGAACATTAATAGCCTAGTCCGACCCTTTAGTTTAAAAGAAGACAATTTTTTTGGTTGTATGTTTCGCTATACAATAAATAAGAGTTAAGGTCAATCTCAGTCAAGAGTCAGTTTGTACTTAAAGTAGTCTGTATTTACGTATGGTCAGCTTTATGTCGCCTTGTTAGAAGTCAAAAGTCAAGATTGATTGAAACTACTAGCTTAGATAATGATAGTGTGACAACCCGAAAATTTTTCATGACTTAATATAATTTTTGTGTGAATTTATAAATTATTTTTATATTTTTATTATTATTTAATGATAATATTAATAATAATAAAAATAATGACAATAATAATAATATTATTATTATTATTTAAAAATAATAATGTTAATAATGATAATAATAATAATAATGAAAATATTATTATTAATAATAATTTACAAAATTTATTAAATTGATTTAATAAGTCCAGGGGGGTGATTTTGTAATTCATAAAAACTTGTTTTAAAAACTTTGAGCATAAAATAATAGGTTCTAAACCCCAGGGACCATTCTGTAAAATTTTAAAAACCATTTCCCAACCCCCCGCCGTCGAACTCCCCCTCCGGCCACCTTCTCCGGCGGACACCGGCCAACCATAAACACCCAAAAATACGCGTTCTTAACCTAATTAAATAATACCGACACATCGACCTGCGAGATTCGAACCTAACCCACACGACAATTTAAAATTTTGATCAGGTTAGTGCGATCTAACCACCCCGATCACTGTCGGCTCCTTTACAGAACCAAATCGCACTGAAACTGCAAATATAATCGAATTAATTGAACCTAAACTATGCTATAAATACACCTAATCGGTCTACACTTCAAATTACCTCTGAAACAAACGTATTCATCGAAATTGAATCCCTTCTATACTGCGACCTGCAACTCAATTGAACTCTACCCTACGAGTTTCAAATCACACAATTAACTAAGGGCTTTTCATCATTAGCATCATTAGAAACTTCCTGTGAAAGGAATTTGATTATCATTATCTTTTGGATAGCGATCGATCTTCATCCCTGTCGCGGCTTGTTCATCCAGTATACATCATCAATTCGACTTGTTCTGGTAAAATACAATGCACCCTTCTGTTCTATTTATCATGGGGAACAAAAGCCCCATAAATCCATACATTATCATACCCGATTGAATGTTCAATTTGATCGGGTTGGTTCTAGGGTTCATGAGATTTGGAGAAGGATGGGTTTAAGTGTTTAAAAGGATTTGGGCCCGAGTTCTGTGCGACTTGGAGCCTTTGGCTCACTGGTTTGGGTGTGGGAGTATGGGTAGGAGGTCACGGGTTCGAACCCGGCCCCCTCCCATTATTTTTTTTAAATACCTTTTAAGCATTTTAAAAATATATAAAAATTACCAAAAATTATAAAAATAATTTTTAAGAACTTCTTTTATTTTAAAAGCCTTTAAATAATTTTCTGTAAATTATTTATATAAAAACACCTTAAATAAAATTTATAAAATAATATTTAAAAATATTATAAATAACCATTTTTATAAAAATAGACTTTAAATGATATTGCAAAGTATTAATCCATTAATTAGACACCATATTATTTTTAATTAATGATAAATCATAATAATTGTAGAAATTTAATTATTTAAAAACCTTAATTATTTATGTAAATAATTATTACATATGTTATAAATTATTATCCATATAAAAATGGATTTTTAATAATAAATTAAACCATCAAATTATTAATAGACATTATATTATTTATGGATTAATCCTAATAATATAAATACAAATTAGATTTTATAAATTTAAATATTTATAAAATCTTACAAAAATTAAATATAACCTTACATGTTTAAATAACGTCTATAATTTAATTAGAATATAATGATATGTTAAAATCATTATTAAGCTAATTAAATTTTATATAAATCATTAATTATTAAATAATTAAATAATTTAATGTTTATAACAAATCCCAGAAAACCAAACACTAGATCAATTGAACACCAGGTTCAAGATCTAACTTATTTAGGTTATGGATTTGTATATATATTTGCTTATGTGAATTATAATTCCTTAGGAGGAATTTACTAGCTTGTCAACACCACACAAAGACCGAGGTGAGTTCGTAATTGCTCCCCTTTTTAATCATTTAAATATTTTGGGACTGGAATACATGTTGTAATTAAATTTACAAATTATTTTTGTGTATTATGTTAAATAATAATTGAATCACATTTATGATTACATATGGTTACCATGAAAATCCTTCTCTGTAAACTGGGCTATAAACAAGGCAGGGATCTTTTGGATAGTACTATCGGGGAGTGACTGACCCCCACAAAGGTTTGGACATGTGGTCCTTATCAGATGCATAAAGATCTCGCTGTCATTCGGGATGACTATTCTGGTGTGAGAAGGCAGATTGTGCGCTATATAAGTTTTGCCATTATAGTTCCACTTACAACCCATATGAGGATAAATGTAAAGAGAGGATTCGCGCCCTCTGATTTGAATTATTATAAATAACATAATATACACATGAAAATGATATTAAACTATGATACATGGGCAAATCCTATGTGAAGGATTTGTTGGGCTTGTACATAGTGGGTATGTGGGATAGCGGGTTCACCTTATTAAAAAGGGTTCCGACAGGCTATTCATATACCGGTGAGTAAATTAAACTCACACTTTTACAGTAAATACTACTTGATGATAAATGATGTTTTATCAATGTGTTTTACTTACCTATGAACTCACCAACCCTGTGTTGACACTTGATTTTACATGTATTCTCAGGTATCTACTAGGAGCTTATGGACATGCACGTAGGATCATATAAGAGCTCCAGATACATATTGGTTATTGATAAGACATGATTAGACGTATTGTTAAGAAACAATATATATATTTATTTCCGCTGCGTATAATATCTAATGCTCTGAATAATAATGGATTGATTATCTAAAACTTATCATATAGAAAACTACATCTCATGTGTAACTACTGTGTTCGATCCTGTTTGCTCACCCCTCCGTGATAGATTCCAGACCCGAAATTTGAGGGTGTGACAGATTGGTATCAGAGCCATTGGTTATAGTGAGTTGGGAATTGCATCTAGCCTATAGCCACACACAATAGTTGCACAAAGTAAATTGCCTTAGTTAGAGATTGACTAAGATTAAGAAGTTATATGCCTTATGTGATTCCTCTTATACCTTGATTCCTATCAATACACACACGAGTCTTAAATCATATTCTAAGGCATTGTGTGCCTAATTCAAGTGATTTCAAACTCCAAAACTCGATTGTTATTCATGGTTTTCAAATTTGTCAAAGTCTGTGTCTTACAACTTGAAACATGTATTGCTGGAAGAGCGTGATGCCTGTATCTCGAGGTGTTCTGTCTAGGCAAGGTATTCGTATAAATCCAAATCAACCGATGGACCTGTTTACCTTACCTGGGAACTCTCGGGATGAGTATCTGCTTATTGGTACGCATGTCTTCAACAAAGTTATGATTAGACATATTGTGCTTATGTGCTTATAGTTTACTTGCTATTACTTAAGTCTTGTCCTACTTAGAGCCTTCATAGTATTTCCAATCATGACATTAATTTTATCTTTTAAGAGACATTCCTCCACTTAGCATTTCAGTAACTGAGGAACTGATTGAATGCTTAGAATGGAAGTGGACTACAAGAAATATAGAAGAGTGATGATACTCACTATACATATTCTTTGGGATAATGTTAAGGAAAATTAGGATGTCGTGTAACCGGCTTAAGCATACTTTTAGTATACCGGTGATGCTTATAAATGGGGTTACTATTACTTAAGGAATGAAATGCAAAAGTTGGAATTGTAATTCTAGAATCGTGCAATGGTAGGGTTAGGTCGTGCTCTTTATACTAACAAACTCCATGAATTGATAAAACTGATGTCATACCTTATGACATTAGACCAAATAGAATTAAGAAGGACACTGTAGTGAGTAGTAGAAAGAAGTTGGAGTTTCGAACAAGCAATCTAGCGGTAAGGTAGACAAGAATGCCAATGTTGTGACCTAGCTATGTTGGTTGATACGATTAAGCTAACATACGTTAAACAGGAACATTAAGAAGGTTGGAGTTCCGACCATTACCATCAGTGTGCCCTAGGTTGATTAGGACCCCAAGACAAGTAAACAGAATTAGGAAATGACTATAACTAGAAAGTAAGAATAGTTAAAGGACATATAAATCAAGGTAATACATCACGCGGTCATACATTTACGACTGAAGCAAGTCACATTCGACAAGACCAAATGTTGTTACATGCACGTACCTTATCATCGGTAGCCACATATCTATTTGATACCAGGACTGATAATAGTTTTGATTCTTCTGGAAATTATTCTTTAGCTTAGCATTAACCCTAGTTGCTAAGAAATTATCTCTAGACACGGAGTGCCAGTGTCTATCATCTCTGATCGTGACGCACGATTTACCTCTATCTTTTGGGGTAAACTTCAGAAAGCTCTAGGCACCCGCCTAGATATGAGCACAGCCTATCACCCTCAGACTGATGGTCAAAGTGAAAGAACCATACAAACTCTTGAGGATATGCTTAGGGCTTGTGTTATTGATTTTGGAAGAACTGGGAAGGTCATCTACCTTTGGTAGAGTTTTCCTATAATAATAGCTATCATTCGAGCATCAAGGCGGCACCATTCGAGGCCTTATATGGACGTAAATATAGATCACCGCTTTGCTAGGCAGAAGTTGGAGATAGTCAACTTACTGGCCCAGAATTGATCTTTGAAACTCATGAGAAAATTGTCCAGATAAGAGAACGCATGGCTGCTGTCAGGGATCGTCAGAAAAGCTATGCTGATAAACACCGCAAGCCACTGGAGTTTCAGGAAGGAGATAAAGTTTTGCTAAAGGTATCTCCCTGGAAGGGAGTTATACGCTTTGGGAAACGAGGGAAGTTGAACCCTCGCTACGTGGGGCCTTTTGAAATTGTCAGAAGGATCGGCCCAGTAGCCTATGAATTAAATCTACCTGCTGAACTTGGTGGTGTGCACAATGTTTTCCACTTATCCAATTTAAGGAAATGTTTATCCGATGAATCACTTGTTGTGCCTTTAGAGGAACTACAAGTAGATGAGAAACTCAGGTTTGTCGAGGAACCAGTTGAAATCGTGGATAGGGAAGTTAAACAACTAAAGCATAGCAAGATTCCGATTGTCAGAGTTCGGTGGAACTCCCGGCGTGGTCCTGAGTTCACTTGGGAACGAGAGGACGAAATGATGCGCAAGTATCCTAACCTGTTCAAAAATGTTGCTAGTACATCTTAATTTTCGGGACGAAAATTCCTCTAACAGGGGGATGATGTGACAACCCGAAAATTTTTCATGACTTAATATAATTTTTGTGTGAATTTATAAATTATTTTTATATTTTTATTATTATTTAATGATAATATTAATAATAATAAAAATAATGACAATAATAATAATAATATTATTATTATTTAAAAATAATAATATTAATAACGATAATAATAATAATAATATTATTATTATTAATAATAATAATTTACAAAATTTATTAAATTGATTTAATAAGTCCAGGGGGTGATTTTGTAATTCATAAAAACTTGTTTTAAAAACTTTGAGCATAAAATAATAGGTTCTAAACCCCAGGGACCATTCTGTAAAATTTTAAAAACCATTTCCCAACCCCCCGCCGTCGAACTCCCCCTCCGGCCACCTTCTCCGGCGGACTCCGGCCAACCATAAACACCCAAAAATACGCGTTCTTAACCCAATTAAATAATACCGACACATCGACCTGCGAGATTCGAACCTAACCCACACGACAATTTAAAATTTTGATCAGGTTAGTGCGATCTAACCACCCCGATCACTGTCGGCTCCTTTACAGAACCAAATCGCACTGAAACTGCAAATATAATCGAATTAATTGAACCTAAACTATGCTATAAATACACCTAATCGGTCTACACTTCGAATTACCTCTGAAACAAACACATTCATCGAAATTGAATCCCTTTGTCACACCCTCGAAATCCACTAACGGGATTTTACCGTCAGGCGTGTGACATACCAGGATCTCAGATAGCATCAGTTACACCAAACACAGTAATTACAAAACATCACATTAAGTAATTAGATCTTTAAATCAAACATGAGTGTTTCAATCTTGCGGAAGCGTTTCGAAAACAGAAATCAATAGTGAATTGTTTCAACATGCGTTTCAACCATAAGAATCAATAACGTTTAACCAAATAAATCAGTTGAGTAGTGATGTATGCCATGCATGCATCCTAGCTGAGTTCTTAACCTTGTGCGTTTCTGTGACCTGAGAAAACATGCTAAAATGTGTCAACATAAAGTTGGTGAGTTCACAGGTTTTATCACAGAATAAAATGTTTATAACTGTTCGACTGTATGAAACTGTTCAACTGGTTGTAACTGTTCAACTGTTTGTAACTGTTTGACTGTCCGAATGGTTTAGTAATTAACGCATATCGATAGGTAGCTAGCCTATAATCATGTTACTTAGTGTTTCGAACCGAAGCTGACTGTTTACGTCCTATTGTGTTTCCACCACGTCTTAACCGACCGTGGCAATCGTTGTGTTCCACGTCTTAACCGACCGTGGCAATCGTATGTTAGGTCAATAATGCACCCGTTTGACCTCCAATCAAGCTAGCGCGACTAGCCCGGGCGGGGTTTGTCAGACCCAGTAGTACTACTCAGTATTACCTCGCTAATCCCATTACTAACGGTTCGAGCGTGTCAGGACATGTTTGTGTGTTTACACTAACGTAACAGGCGATATCAATAATACTGGCAACCATTCATAAAATATGTTTGCATGTTTTCTCCCCCAAAAAGGAAAGAAAGTAAAAAGGGGCCGTGAAACTCACCTTGATTGTGTTGCAAAGAAATAATGTTCGCACGACGATTAGAATTTCAGTTAACCTGTGTTTCGTTTAGTATGAACATAGTTAATGTTAGTTATCGTTTTACAAGTGTAAGAGTCGTATGGTTTCGTGTTACACAACTTTGTTACGGTAATAATTAAAGTTTTTATAATAACGGATAAAGTTTAATGTAAAGTGTAAATAATTCAATAATTATTTCAATTTTAACTAAATGTAGCATTTGGAATTATTAATTTAACCCTAATAAAGAGATCCATTTTATAAGAAATAACTAAATTAATTCTTGTTATATTGTTTTATAAATGTTTAATTTAAAGAAAATTTGCAGAAAATATTTTTTGATAATTTAAAAATAAGCAGAGTTTATACAAATGATTTTTATGATTTTTAGATATTTTTCTGTAATTTTTTTAAAAACTCAAAAAGCCATTAAAAAATAAATGAGGTTGCCCGGGTTCGAACCCGGGACCTCTCGAATAGAACTTGGACAGGGAACCAGTGAACCAAGGCCGCAGCCGCGGTATTCCTTGGTTTCAATTCCCTTTAAACACATCCAAAGCCCTTCCCCTCCAAACCAAGAACCCTAAATTCGATTTTGCACCAAATTGAACATCAAATCGATGTTATTAACCAGATTAATGTTGGGGCTTAGTTTCCTCATGATGAACCGAATGTATAGGTGTGTTTAATTACCAGATTTGTGTTGGAATTGAAGGTGAATGCCACGATGAACAGGTCGCGGCTTCTTGATGATCGATTGATGCCCAAATGATGATTATAATCCAATTCTTTCAACAGGAAGTTTCTAATGATGCTTGTGATCAAAACCCCACTGTTAATTTCAACAAATGTTGCTCCGAACAGGCCCTTCGATTGAGTTGCAGGTCGACACTGAAGATGATGATCGAATGGGGTGTTTGTTTATGTTTCAGATGAAATTGAACTTAAGGGAAAGTTATAAACGATTAAAAGTTTGTTAGTGCGAAGTCCATTTCGATTATTATTATTCTTCAGTGGCCGATTATGGTGGGTGTCGGCCGAGAGTTTTGGTCGAGTGGGTTTAGTGGGTTAGGTAACTCCATTATCCAAATTAAGAGGGGGACAGGTTCGATTCATGCATGTGTTAATGTCGGTAGTGGTTAATTAGGTCGAAACCGGTTTAATTTGGGCGTTCGGCTTCGCCGGAGGTTGGCCGGAATAGTGGCCGGCGGGAGAAGTCGACGGGATGGGGGCGGGTGGTTTGGGTTTTTCAAAAAATTACAGAATGGTCCCTGGGGTTTGTTAATGTGTACTTTTGTATTTTAAGTTTTTAAAACAAGTTTTAGAAATTACAAAACCACCCCTTGGACTTTATAAATTAAGTTTAATAATTTTTATAAATTATTTTTAATAATATCATTATTATTATTATTAATGTTTTCATTATTTTTATTATTATTTAAATAATAACAAAAATATAAAAATAAATTGTAAATTCTCGTAAATATTATAAAAAAATTTTCGGGTTGTCACATTATCCCCTTCTTGAAAGAATTTTCGTCCCGAAAATTAGGACACGAACGTCAACAAGTGACTAATCAGTTATCTGGAACGTAGCCGGAGTAAGCTTTCCAAGGGTTTCTAAAACGAATCCAAAACACAGAATGTCAGGTTTCACGAGAGTTGTGACAACATCCCCTTGTTGAAGGGAATTTCGTCTCGACATTGAAAGAAAAGTATCTCAGAATGGTACTGAGAAGTAGATGTCTGATTGTTAAACAGTTATGGATACTTCCTCTTCATTTGGTCCTCGCGTTCCCAGGTAAACTCTGGTCCACGCTTTGAATTCCACCTAACACGCGCAATAGGGATCTTGTTACGTTTTGCGGTTTTGACTTATAGATCCATAATCTCTACTGGTTCTTTAATGAAACAAAGCTGTTCATCGAATCACCTTCTCCTGATGGTCTATCTTGGTTTCATGCTTCGATAACCAATGTATACGGTATGAAGTCTATGTCAAAGACATGATCTTCGTGTATTTTTGTGTAACCTCTAATTATTACCATTGGTCACTTTAACCGAGTAAATAATTAACTAGGGTTAATGCTAAGTTAAAGAATCATTTCAGAAGAATCAAAGCTATTATCAACCCTAGTATCAAATAGATGTGTAGCTACTAATGATGAGGTACGTACATGTAACAACATTTAGTCTTGTAAAGGTATGACCGCGTGATGTATTACCTTGACTTATATGACCTTTATTTCCATAATTTAACTGTTCTTACTTTCTAGCTATAGCCATTTCCTAATTCTGATTGTTTCTAACTTGTCTTGGGGTCCTAATCGACCTAGGGCACACTTATGGTAATGGTCGGAACTCCAACCTTCTTAATGTCCCCGTTTAAAACATGTTAGCTTAATCGTATTAACCAACATAGCTAGGTTCACAACATTAGCATTCTTGTCTACCTTACCGCTAGATTGCTTGTTCGACCCTCCAACTTCTTTCTACTACTCACTAGATTTTCCCAGTGTCCTTCTTAATTCTATCTGGTCTAATGTCATAAGGTATGACATCAGCTTTGTCAATTCATGGAGTTTGTCAGTATAAAGGGCACGACCTAACCCTACCATTGCACAATTTTAGGATTACAATTCTAACTTTTGCATTTCATTCCTTAGATAATAGTACTCAATCACCAAGGCTTTGAACTCACCTAATAACCTATATATAAGTATCATTTCAAAGAGTAACGTACTGTATGTGTGGAGAGTATCATTGCTCCTATACATTTCTTGTAGTCCACTTTCATTCTAAGTATTCAATCAGTTCCTTAGTTACTAAAATGCTAAGTGGAGGAATGTCTCATAAAGGATAAGGTTAATGTCATGATTGGAAATACCATGAAGGCTCTAAATAGGACAGGACTTAAGTAATAGCAAGTGTTAGTAATGTCTTGTTACCCTTAACAAGGTCTTACTAGAATTATGATCCTAGCACCCTAGGGTATAGAATAGAGAACTTGTGATACTCCTGACTGTTACCTCATGGTAAGATTTGCCAGGCTTCTCATGCAGTGCAAATTGCAATTTCGTGTGCACCCGTAATGGTAATTTACCTTGCATGGTCACCCTAGCTCCACTTACCCCAAGTTAACATCATAGTATTGTTAACCACTCATCAAGCATGGTTCGTGTAATGTCCTTATGTCCATTAGTATTCCAATAGTAGTATATAGTAACAAGTAAACTCCAAGCATATCAGCACTATATGTTTAATGATGGAGACCTTATGTCTCCAAGTATAGAAACGAAGATTTGTACTGACTATGACCGTTATCACCTAATAGAGTTACCAGAATTCTCATGCACGACTAATTACAATTACGTGTGCACCCGTGATTCTAATTTGCTTTGCATGGTCACTCATGGTTCCTCCCATTCGTGATAACATACCTTGTCAAGTACCGAGTGCTATCTGTTAAGACTAGCGAAGATGATAGGGCATGTTGGAAGTAGAAACGAGTACGATAGAGTTTGCTGTGGTGTTCAAATCTTGGATAGTTTAAATCGGGAAAACGAAATCAAGGACAAGAATTATTCGACACGGCAATGAGATGTTCCGAGTGTATTCGTTTGATTCGTGAATCAAAGCGAGTACGTTGACTAATCAAAGTATTTAGTCAACCACAACTTTGTTGAAAACATGCGTACCTATAAGCAGATACTCATCCCAAGGGTTCCCAGGTAAGGTAAACAGGTCCATCGGTTGATTTGGATATATGCGAATACCTTGCCTAGACAGAACACCTCGAGATACAGGCATCTTACTCTTCCAGCATTGCATGTATTCAGTGGTGGGACACACACTTTGACGAGATTTTAGAATAACAATCGAGTTTTGGAGTCTGAAATCACTTGAATTAGGCACTCAAACCCTCCCGTATGTTAAAGTAAAAGTTTTCAAGCATCCAGATTAAGTAAACATAGCTTAGAAATCTATGTGTGTGTAACTAATGCAAATCCAGTTATAGTCTAAAATGCAATGCAAATGAGATGCAAGTCCATTTTAGTTCGCTATAACTAATGCTCTGATACCAATCTGTCACACCCTCAAAATCCACTAACGGGATTTTACCGTCAGGCGTGTGACATACCAGGATCTCAGATAGCATCAGTTACACCAAACACAGTAATTACAAAACATCACATTAAGTAATTAGATCTTTAAATCAAACATGAGTGTTTCAATCTTGCGGAAGCGTTTCGAAAACAGAAATCAATAGTGAATTGTTTCAACATGCGTTTCAACCATAAGAATCAATAACGTTTAACCAAATAAATCAGTTGAGTAGTGATGTATGCCATGCATGCATCCTAGCTGAGTTCTTAACCTTGTGCGTTTCTGTGACCTGAGAAAACATGCTAAAATGTGTCAACATAAAGTTGGTGAGTTCACAGGTTTTATCACAGAATAAAATGTTTATAACTGTTTGACTGTATGAAACTGTTCAACTGGTTGTAACTGTTCAACTGTTTGTAACTGTTTGACTGTCCGAATGGTTTAGTAATTAACGCATATCGATAGGTAGCTAGCCTATAATCATGTTACTTAGTGTTTCGAACCGAAGCTGACTGTTTACGTCCTATTGTGTTTCCACCACGTCTTAACCGACCGTGACAATCGTTGTGTTCCACGTCTTAACCGACCGTGGCAATCGTATGTTAGGTCAATAATGCACCCGTTTGACCTCCAATCAAGCTAGCGCGACTAGCCCGGGCGGGGTTTGTCAGACCCAGTAGTACTACTCAGTATTACCTCGCTAATGCCATTACTAACGGTTCGAGCGTGTCAGGACATGTTTGTGTGTTTACACTAACCTAACAGGCGATATCAATAATACTGGCAACCATTCATAAAATATGTTTGCATGTTTTCTCCCCCAAAAAGGAAAGAAAGTAAAAAGGGGCCGTGAAACTCACCTTGATTGTGTTGCAAAGAAATAATGTTCGCACGACGATTAGAATTTCAGTTAACCTGTGTTTCGTTTAGTATGAACATAGTTAATGTTAGTTATCGTTTTACAAGTGTAAGAGTCGTATGGTTTCGTGTTACACAACTTTGTTACGGTGTTATAATAATTAAAGTTTTTATAATAACGGATAAAGTTTAATGTAAAGTGTAAATAATTCAATAATTATTTCAATTTTAACTAAATGTAGCATTTGGAATTATTAATTTAACCCTAATAAAGAGATCCATTTTATAAGAAATAACTAAATTAATTCTTGTTATATTGTTTTATAAATGTTTAATTTAAAGAAAATTTGCAGAAAATATTTTTTGATAATTTAAAAATAAGCAGAGTTTATACAAATGATTTTTATGATTTTTAGATATTTTTCTGTAATTTTTTTAAAAATTCAAAAAGCCATTAAAAAATAAATGAGGTTGCCCGGGTTCGAACCCGGGACCTCTCGAATAGAACTTGGACAGGGAACCGGTGAACCAAGGCCGCAGCCGCGGTATTCCTTGGTTTCAATTCCCTTTAAACACATCCGAAGCCCTTCCCCTCCAAACCAAGAACCCTAAATTCGATTTTGCACCAAATTGAACTTCAAATCGATGTTATTAACCAGATTAATGTTGGGGCTTAGTTTCCTCATGATGAACCGAATGTATAGGTATGTTTAATTACCAGATTTGTGTTGGAATTGAAGGTGAATGCCACGATGAACAGGTCGCGGCTTCTTGATGATCGATTGATGCCCAAATGATGATTATAATCCAATTCTTTCAACAGGAAGTTTCTAATGATGCTTGTGATCAAAACCCCACTGTTAATTTCAACAAATGTTGCTCCGAACAGGCCCTTCGATTGAGTTGCAGGTCGACACTGAAGATGATGATCGAATGGGGTGTTTGTTTATGTTTCAGATGAAATTGAACTTAAGGGAAAGTTATAAACGATTAAAAGTTTGTTAGTGCGAAGTCCATTTCGATTATTATTATTCTTCAGTGGCCGATTATGGTGGGTGTTGGTCGAGAGTTTTGGTCGAGTGGGTTTAGTGGGTTAGGTAACTCCATTATCCAAATTAAGAGGGGGACAGGTTCGATTCATGCATGTGTTAATGTCGGTAGTGGTTAATTAGGTCGAAACCGGTTTAATTTGGGCGTTCGGCTTCGCCGGAGGTTGGCCGGAATAGTGGCCGGCGGGAGAAGTCGACGGGATGGGGGCGGGTGGTTTGGGTTTTTCAAAAAATTACAGAATGGTCCCTGGGGTTTGTTAATGTGTACTTTTGTATTTTAAGTTTTTAAGACAAGTTTTAGAAATTACAAAACCACCCCTTGGACTTTATAAATTAAGTTTAATAATTTTTATAAATTATTTTTAATAATATCATTATTATTATTATTAATGTTTTCATTATTTTTATTATTATTTAAATAATAACAAAAATATAAAAATAAATTGTAAATTCTCGTAAATATTATAAAAAACATTTCGGGTTGTCACACCCTTCTATACCGCGACCTGCAACTCAATTGAACTCTACCCTACTAGTTTCAAATCACACAATTAACTAAGGGCTTTTCATCATTAGCATCATTAGAAACTTCCTGTGAAAGGATATTGATTATCATTATCTTTTGGATAGCGATCGATCTTCATCCCTGTCGCGGCTTGTTCATCCAGTATACATCATCAATTCGACTTGTTCTGGTAAAATACAATGCACCCTTCTGTTCTATTTATCATGGGGAACAAAAGCCCCATGAATCCATACATTATCATACCCGATTGAATGTTCAATTTGATCGGGTTGGTTCTAGGGTTCATGTGATTTGGGGAAGGATGGGTTTAAGTGTTTAAAAGGATTTGGGCCCGAGTTCTGTGCGACTTGGAGCCTTTGGATCACTGGTTTGGGTGTGGGAGTATGGGTAGGAGGTCACGGGTTCGAACCCGGCCCCCTCCCATTATTTTTTTAAATGCCATTTAAGCATTTTAAAAATATATAAAAATTACCAAAAATTATAAAAATAATTTTTAAGAACTTCTTTTATTTTAAAAGCCTTTAAATAGTTTTCTGTAAATTATTTATTTAAAAACACCTTAAATAAAATTTATAAAATAATATTTAAAAATATTATAAATAACCATTTTTATAAAAATAGACTTTAAATGATAATGTAAAGTATTAATCCATTAATTAGACACCATATTATTTTTAATTAATGATAAATCATAATAATTGTAGAAATTTAATTATTTAAAAACCTTAATTATTTATGTAAATAATTATTACATATGTTATAAATTATTATCCATATAAAAATGGATTTTTAATAATAAATTAAACCATCAAATTATTAATGGACATTATATTATTTATGGATTAATCCTAATAATATAAATACAAATTAGATTTTATAAATTTAAATATTTATAAAATCTTACAAAAATTAAATATAACCTTACATGTTTAAATAACGTCTATAATTTAATTAGAATATAATGATATGTTAAAATCATTATTAAGCTAATTAAATTTTATATAAATCATTAATTATTAAATAATTAAATGATTTAATGTTTATAACAAATCCCAGAAAACCAAACACTAGATCAATTGAACACCAGGTTTAAGATCTAACTTATTTAGGTTATGGATTTGTATATATATTTGCTTATGTGAATTATAATTCCTTAGGAGGAATTTACTAGCTTGTCAACACCACACAAAGACCGAGGTGAGTTCGTAATTGCTCCCCTTTTTAATCATTTAAATATTTTGGGACTGGAATACATGTTGTAATTAAATTTACAAATTATTTTTGTGTATTATGTTAAATAATAATTGAATCACATTTATGATTACATATGGTTACCATGAAAATCCTTCTCTGTAAACTGGGCTATAAACAAGGCAGGGATCTTTTGGATAGTACTATCGGGGAGTGACTGACCCCCACAAAGGTTTGGACATGTGGTCCTTATCAGATGCATAAAGATCTCGCTGCCATTCGGGATGACTATTCTGGTGTGAGAAGGCAGATTGTGCGCTATATAAGTTTTGCCATTATAGTTCCACTTACAACCCATATGAGGATAAATGTAAAGAGAGGATTCGCGCCCTCTGATTTGAATTATTATAAATAACATAATATACACATGAAAATGATATTAAACTATGATACATGGGCAAATCCTATGTGAAGGATTTGTTGGGCTTGTACATAGTGGGTATGTGGGATAGCGGGTTCACCTTATTAAAAAAGGTTCCGACAGGCTATTCATATACCGGTGAGTAAATTAAACTCACACTTTTACAGTAAATCCTACTTGATGATAAATGATGTTTTATCAATGTGTTTTACTTACCTATGAACTCACCAACCCTGTGTTGACACTTGATTTTACATGTATTCTCAGGTATCTACTAGGAGCTTATGGACATGCACGTAGGATCATATAAGAGCTCCAGATACATATTGGTTATTGATAAGACATGATTAGACGTATTGTTAAGAAACAATATATATATTTATTTCCGCTGCGTATAATATCTAATGCTCTGAATAATAATGGATTGATTATCTAAAACTTATCATATAGAAAACTGCATCTCATGTGTAACTACTGTGTTCGATCCTGTTTGCTCACCCCTCCGTGATAGATTCCAGACCCGGAATTTGAGGGTGTGACAGATAGTAAACGTACTAATGTTACTACAAATATAGTTTGCAAAGAGGTTTTTGCTCATTTGTGATATTATGATCGGAAATTATTATGTCTTATTTAATATATAATGCACTTGGTTTTATTTATGTTTTGTGTCATTTAATAATTTACTCTCCCTCTCCCGTGTAATACACTGATAACTAAAACTAGTTAAGAATATATGGGCTAACGCCTCAATAATACGTGATCATATGCTGAAAATAAATATATAATCAATTATGCTATTAAGAAGTTTGATAACACTGGTTTAATTATATCTCTTGTAGTATTGATAGACCATTGGCTCAATTACAAAAATTCTGAGACGTTTGAAAAAATTGCCAAATTCTACTCAACGCAATATGAAGTTATGTTTTCTACCTTAGTTAGTCCAAGAATGATAGTTCCCCCTCCTAACTAAATAATAGAACTAGAAAAAAAAAGTATTTCAACTTTTTCACTGAGCTTTACAAATTGTCTCAATTTGAGTATCAACGTTTAATTTATCTTCATTATTGGCCTGAGTTTTGTAAGATTTTGTCTGTGTATCAAGAAAGATCTTTCACGTTGTGATAATCTTAAGACCGCTGAAATAAAGGTCATTCGAACCACTTCCTTGCATCACAATCTGGATAAGTTCCATATTTGATATTTCCTTCATAAATTATTATTACGGTTTCAATTTAGAACTAACTTAAAAAACCCAATGAGCGAGTCACGACCCATTCATACTTTGCCTAAGCCTTGGCATGTTTACAAATCTACCCAACCGGCTTGACTCATTTATAAATGAACCGATTTCAAACGAATTCTTATCAAACAAGCTTCGAACAAGACACTGAGACGTCAGAACACTAGTTATTATACTATAAAGGTAAAGTCACATGGAGGCGTCTCTTACGGTCTTCACTCAACGCAGCTCTCACACATCCTTCGCACTCATTGGCCGAAGGTGATCTTTGATACAAAGGTTCCATTTAATAATTTAACTTCTTCTTACTTTATTTTGCTTTTCTAAGTCGAATTCATATACTTGGTTCTTTGTTCATCACGAACTAATTATGAATTTGATGATTCTGATAATGATTGTACTATTTAGATGCTTATGAATTGAATCTCCATTTTGGCTTCCGCTTTGACGACTTCATGATAATCATCCTTCTTGCCTCTTTTGCCTCGCTATCACGCAGGTGATTAACATTAGGGTTTTAAATAATACGATTTAGTGAGCAAGCAGTAGTTGCAAGTAATAATCTTATTTAAAAATGACATCATATTGACTAAGTTTATCTAAGGGGAGCTAGAGATGTATTTGAAAATATTGCAAACGAGCTAGTGGTCTTTTTTTTCACTTTCTCTAATTATTTACCGACCTACTTGGTTTTTGTAGATAATTGACAGTTGTAGATTTAGAAAAAGAGTGGTCACTAGAAATAGTGAAACCATGATTTTTTTTTTATAAAATGTTTTTTTTAGGTAAACGTGATGGTCCCAATTCCTATTCGTTTGAGAAATGGATATTCCACCAATGGAATTTACAAAATCTGCAAAACAATAATTGGATCCGTAAATCAAATTTATGGAAACTCTTTGCTGTTTGTTGATAGTTCAAGACTTTTTTTTACCAAGTTTGTTCGTCGAGAACCTAATTGATTCCTTAAACCTATTTTGAGGAATCATTTTTTTATTAATTCCTTTAAACCCCATTTTACAGAATCAATTTTATTTTAATTCGAAATTACAAAATCTAATATGATATTTTCACCTACTAATTCCGGTTAAGGTATTTGCCGAGTTGAACTCACCAAACCTTATTCTTTTTCAATTTCTACCACATAATTCACATACATATTTCACCTGATTCTAAACATTTTGTACCTCACACTTTTCTATGATATATTTCACCTACCATAAATTTCACCTTATTCCACACGTTTTCACTTGTATTTCACACTTTTGATTTCTACCACATATTTAACTTTCGTTTGTATTTTATATTCTTTTTTTTACTTTACACTTTCTTTTAATTCTACACATTTTCAGTTTTACTTTATATTCTCAACTAAAAAGAAGATGAGGCAGCTAGTCAGTGAAGATAGACATGGTATTTCAATATTAGACAAAAGTTGAGTTCAAAAATAAAAATCATCATCTGAAAGAAAAATCAAAATTGATTTTACAAACTATCACTTAACTTTTTACATTTTTAAAATTAAATTATAATATTATGGCTTTTCCTTTTAGTATTTTAGTTACTGAAATGAAGTTCTATGTATCAAATGTACTTTTAGAGTGGTTGTAAATTAATGTGAAGTGCTTACAAAGTATTTGTACTTTTTATTCTCTTTTTAACTTGTTTGGTTGTGCAATAGGTTTTGTTCTTTAGTTGTGTTTAGATTAGCTTTTATATATGCTATATATATGTGTGTGTTTGGTTAGTTGTTGTTTGTAGTCCCTTTTTTAAACAAATATCAAAATGTCTTTTTTTATCGTTTACGTCGTTTCTAGTAAAATTATATTGGGGCAGGGATATTTCATACCAACATGGGATTGTTATGACTGATGAGTCAACAAAATCATGTTTGTTTATTATGACTTTTGAAATATGTTTTTTAGATTTTGCAGATACTGTATTATGAATTTCAAGGCATTTTTGAAATGTCATATATTATAGAAGATGCAAGTATGAAGATGATCTATCATCTATCCAAAAATGTTAGAAACTGCATGAGTCAAATTCATGTTAAATGGTATCCAATAATTTACAGTTATGAACAGAGTAGTTGTATGGATCTTCTACAAGCACCAACATTTCAATTCCATCAAATGGAATCTGAAAATGACGCCGGTATATCAACATACACCAATTTACAAGACACTCAAAGCAGTTGGTGCATAACAACGATGAGGACTTTATATCTGACAATTATTCTCAAGGTTATATTATTAATCTTATTATTGTTGTTATTGTTATTATTAATAGTGTTAGTATTACTACTTTATAATTGGTAGTACTATTTTTCTAACCGTATTTTAAAATTTTGAAGCTAATCCTACTAAAGAAACTAAGGGAAGAGAATTAGCACCGTCAGACTATGATTCAAAAGAAGATCCTATAATTTTTCAAATATATGAACAATATAGTTTTGAGATTCATATTGGATTCTCAGATAGTCTTGTTCAGGATAATGTAAATATGGATGGATTGGAGGATTATATCCCCCTTGATGAATACAATGAAGATGATATGATTTTTTGGAATGAAGAATTTAATAAAATTTGTCTTAATATGTACTTTAAATCGAAAGATCATGTTATTCTTGGTGTTCGTATGTGGAACATTTCCTAAAACTAAGAGGCGTATGTGGTTGAAAGCAAACCGTTATTTTGGATAGCAAACCGTTATTTTGGATAGCAAAATGTCATAGCATAAAGCCTTCTAAGAATTGCACAAACCAAAGCCTCTCATCATGTTGTTGGGTTGTAGAGGTTGTAAAGAGATGAAATAAAAACCACTCACTAAGATTGAATGACGTTGTGGCACATATATCTACACAAATTCGTAGAGATGTCTCATTTCCTGTGAAATAGATTCGAGCTTTTATTCAAGAAAAGTTGCATATTAATATCACATATGGTAAGGCTTGGATGGCTAGAAGAAGGAAAACAACTTGAATATGTTACCCATTTCGTTAAAACATTATAGGCTTCTAATCCGGGTACTGTTGTATAGTGGTTACATCATTCACATGATCCAGCGAATTGTGCAATATTCAAATATGTGTTTCAGGCTTTCCATCCTAGTATTGAAGATTTCAAGTATTGCATTCCAGTTATCTTTGTAGATGCTACTCATTTAAAAGGACCTTACAGGTCAAAAGCATAAATTACGGTTTCCAAATCGCAAATAATATGATTTTATCGGTGGCAAACGCGATTGTGGATGAAGAGACAGTTAAGAGTTGGGGTTAATTTCTTGAGCAATTTCGAATGCATCTGTTGATCCAACCATGTTTAGGTTGTGTGTTTTTTCTGATCGGCATGTTAGGATATTGAATGCTATGGAGAATCTAGATGTGTGAAAGTAGCCAAATGTATTTCATCATTTCTGTCTTCAACATGTTTAAAGAAATTTTATGAAACGATTCAAGACTTTAAGCATGAAATGGCTATGTTGGGATATTAGTAGCAAATCACAGCTAGAAAGTTTAATGATTAGGTTTTGTAGATGAAGACAATAACCAAAAAGCCTAGCAATACCTAAAGAATATCAATAAAAGTAAGTGGACACTTTTGTATGATAGGGGGAATCTTCGATAGGTTAACCTAACTACGAACATGCCAGAAAGTTCGAATAATGTGTTGTGTGGAGCTAGGATGCTTCCTATAAAGGCTTGTATTGATTTCATGTTTGAGAGAGATGTGGCTCAGTGCGCCAAAAACTACCAGAACTTTATTTATTTGCTTTACAGCCTTACCCGATTGCATATGGCGAATGTTCGTGCAATGTATTATTCAAGCCCGAGAACCCACAATATTTATATACGATATGGGAGAGCAAATGCATAAGGTTGAGTTAAGGCTTCAAACAAATGAAGATGGTGTTATATATTTTAGTGTAATTATATTGACTCGTTGATCAATGTGATTACAATATCCATTAAACAAGTTAGGAGGTGCAGAATGCACACTTGCTTGAGTTTATTGTGATCTTTGATATTAGTATCTTCTTAGGAGTGAAGCCCTTAAGCAATGAGGGTCCAGGGGCAGCGCCCCTTGGAGCGGGGTACAAGGGGCAGCGGCTGCCCCTTGAAGTGGAGTCCAAGGGACGGCAGCCCCTGGTTCCAAGAGGCAAAGCACCTGGCTGGGGTCGAGCTTGAAAAACGCATTAAAAATAAGAGTAAATTGCCATTTTCGTCCCTGTGGTTTGGTGAAAATTGTCACTTTTATCCAATAGTTTATTTTTTCGCATCTGGGTCCCTATGGTTTACAAATCTTGTCATATTCATCCAGTTCGTTAACTCCATCCAACATTCTCCGTTAAATGAAGGGTATATTGGTCATTTTACATATATGTTTTATTTTTCTATTTTTTTAAACCCCATTTAATATATCTCTTTTAAATAAATTGCTATTTTAGTCCCTGTGGTTTGGACATGTTTGCCAATTCAGTCCAAAAATCTGACCACCTTTGCATAAAACACCATATCACCACCACCCGTGATGGAACCACTATGTAGACGTAGGGTACAAATAACCCACACAAGACCGAGTACCAGAACCCGAAAGCCCGGCCCATGCGGGCGGAACGGGTAAGCCAGCAGGACACGTGCCCCGCATTTAATTACATCGGAATCACCCCAATCATAACCGATAATTCAGTAACGGTCGGAGAACATAAAAGGTAATGGATTTGCCGGGGAATAATCCCTGTAAATCAGCACACGATTACAGCAGGCAAACACTATAAATACCATGTAAAGAGGATCGAGATCCTCACAAAAGAATACACACAAAAGCTCCCTCTTAATTCTCCCTATCACATATTACAATTCAACCAATACTTACTCTCACGCCGGAGGGTCGTTCCAGGTATATTTCCCCCTGGAACGTCTTAACTGGTGTTGTTTTCATTGTGCGTAGGTGTGAAGCTTCAGAGAGCATCGGTGGATCGAAGTTCAACAAGACCGGAACCATCCAGTTGGACCTCGTATTTACACACCACACCACCACCACGCCGCAAAACCACCACCACTGCATCATAACCACCAAATCATCACCACTACCCTATCATAAAACCACCAACACCACACCAGACGGGCACCACCACTACACATTAGATCTCCACCACCACACATTAGATCTCCACCATCACGCACTAGATCACCACTACCATGTGGACCCTAGAAACCAACCGTTAATCTCAAACTTATAACAAACCCCTTCGAAAACGTATATGGAACCCTTGAAAACGAGTATTGTAGAGGTATTAGTAGGGTTTGATATGCATTTTCGAAGTGGTATGTTACAAGTCCAATATTGATTGTCGATTTTTAGGGTTTACATGGTAGCGATGATCTGATGTGCGTGGTGGTGGTGGGCGCTCTGGTGTGGTGTTGGTGGCTTTGTGATGGGGTGGTGGCGGTGGTTGTGGTTCTTGTGACGGGTAGTGGTGTGGTGGTTATTTTTGGACTAAATTAGCAAATACACTCAAACCACATGGACTAAAATAGCAATGTATTTAAAGAGTATATATTAAATCAGGTTTAAAAAAGAAAAATAAAAACATATATGTAAAATGACCAATATACCCCTACATTTAACGGAAATTTTGGATGGAGTTAACGGACTGGATGAATATGACAAGATTTGTAAACCACAGGGACCCAGATGCGAAAAAACAAACTATTGGATTAATGTGGCAATTTTCACCAAACCACAGGGACGAAAATGGCAATTTACTCTAAAAATAATCTTCTCAAAGTTTCACATGTGAAACTCGGGGAAAAATGAGCATATTTTTAAATATGAAAACTGCCTTCGGCAGTTAACCCCATCCCTGTAAAATGCGAATTTGAAACATGATCGACACTTCTTTTTTTTTCTGATTTCTAGTTCAAAAACTCTCCAATCAATTCATATATCATTCTTAATTTCTAAGTTTTATCCGATTGAAAGTTTGGTTTGAACCCTAAATAGTTTTAATCTGAAAGTGATCTTCACGACTCTCAAATCATCTGGTTTATTTGAATCAATTTCTCAACTGATGGTGGCAATACTTACACTGTCTAGTACGCTCAAAATAAATGCTCGAGAGGAAAGTGGCAAATCTATCATTTTTCATGTTTTGTTGTTTGTCACAGGGTAGATGATCAAGTTCAAAGGATTGTTGATGCACGTTTTCATTTGCAAACATATCTTGCATGATACAGTAGGTACATTTTCCAGGTGCCTCATATCGGTGATTGGACTGATGCCTTAATTATCAAACCCAAGCTTCACATATCAAGCTCGAGTCGGCTCACGAGACTAAACAAGTTTTTTTGCTTTTATATTTTTTATTTAACATATTAAATTCTTTTTATATAAATAACTCAAAAATCCAACAGGTTCTTAAAGATCCTTTAACTTTTATGAAGTTCTGTTTTTGAAGGTTTTTATCTTTCTAGCTTTTAATCTTTTCTTAACCTTCTAATTTTCAGGTCACAACTTTTAGTCAATCTTCCTCTTCCTTTGGTCTCCTCTTCCTTCGGCCTCCTCTCCGTCCACAGCATTAGTTCAGACCTTGTAAAGACGAGACCCTGCTACCATGATCTCAATTTTTTGTTTCTTTTTCAAGCCTAGATACGGCAAAGAAAAAGCTTAGCATCATCAATTCTTGTCCATTTCCGGTACAATCGGCGAATCGTCTTCCGTAAAAGAACAATTCAGCCCAAGATGAAACAGCTCACAGGCACTCAACCGAACCATTGGTAAACATGTAAATTTGTTCAAATAACAAAGGGATTCGACGATTAAAAAAATACCCTAAAGCTTAATAATGTCGTGCCAAAAAAATAATGAGTCTCGATGATAAACGATAGTAGCAGGGCACCCATGCAGTTTTAAAACATAACCAAAAACTAATTAGTATATGTGAGATGCCGAGTAAGGGTGAGTATGGCCAATGAAATAGTAAACTTAGTGATCTTGTATGAAATTGCGAACATGCCAAGAACACGCCTTCCAGTAGAATAGTTCTTTTAACCAATGGAGTGTTGGAGTAAAGCTAGAATGGCCTCCAACAGGAGAGGAATGACAAAGAGCAAGGATATCCTGCCTTAATTGTGCATCCAAACCAATGATGATCTTTCCCTTTCTAGGAAACATAACATTATCATTCCAATGGAACTGTTTGACAAGTTGACACTGTTGTAAAGCAGCCATGATAGTTTTGAGTTTAGAATCCAAATGGACCAACTTTGTTACATATGATTTCATAGCAGAGGGTATAAAGAATTCAAACTTAATTGGAATAAACCTGCTTGTAAAGGATCTCATAATCATATCCTAATAGCTTGGCCAACCAAGTTTGTTGCAACGGGGTGTTAATCTTCTGAACCAAAAAAACTTAAAGGCCTTTTTTTATCAGTCTTAGTGACAAAATTGCCCACAATCAAGTAGTGATGCCAATGTTTAATAGGCATCAAAATAACCATTACTTCTTTTTCATACACTGATAACGCTTGCTGCTTAGGTGAGAGATCGTTGCTTAAAAAAGCTAATGGATGACCATCTTGAATCAAAACTAAACCCAAGCCCTTGGCAGAGGCATCTGTCTCCACAATAAAGGGTTTTGTAAAGTTTGGCAAGGATAAAACAAGTGATATGGATAAAGCATGCTTTAGTTGGTCAAAAGCTTATTGTGCTTCAGATTGCTAAGCAAAGGAATCTTTTTGAATCAAATTAGTAACGGGTCGATTAATAGTACCAAAAGATATAATAAGTATTATGTAATGCCTAGTGAGACCCAAGAATCCCCTTAATTGTTTCACAATTGTAGGCACAGGCCAAGTAAGAATGGCTGCATTTTTGGTAGGATCCGTTGACACCCTGACCCCTATAATAACATGTCCTATATACTTCATTTGCCCCTAGCAAATGAGCATTTGGATTGTTTGGCCACCAAGGAATTGACCCTTAGAAATTGTAACATAACCTCTAAATCCAACAAATGTCAATCCAAAGTAGCACTGTAACTAGAATGTCATCAAAGCACACCAGTGCTCATTTGCATAAAAGAGGTTAAAAAGTGGTATTCATCAAAGCTTAAAAAGTGGCGGGAGCGTTTGTTAAACCAAAGGGTAATACCAAAAATTCATAATGGCCTTGGTAGGTGCGGAAGGTAGTTGTGTATATCAGGAGTATGCATTCGAACAATGAATTTGTAGGTTTATGTACATAAAAATATATCAAATTAAATTATAATATGTTTTAAACTTTATGATTTTTTTACCAACACATGTGTAGGTAGTATAGCCTACACATGACTTACAAATGTGTAGGTTATATACAAAGATGAAATTAGTTTAATATAGTTCATCTATGTCACCTCATTGAGCTTCCTGTAATTGACACACATGCCAATATCCATCTTTTTTCTTGACTAAGACCACTGGTGCTACAAAAGAACTAGTGTTTTCTCGAATGATTCCCATGTCCAACATCTCTTGAGTCATTTTCTCAATGATATCCTTCTGCGCAACTTGATATTGTTGAGTGATGATTGAGAGAATTTCATAGAAACATTCTTGTATATTCAATCATCAAATAAAGGGAGATGGGGTATTTATATGTGTTAAACTTGGCGGGTACCCAAACTACAACAGGTTGTTCATTTAACCGCCATTAACTACCTTAATTGCCAATACTTAGGTTATACAATAATAATACATTAATTACTCTAATTTAGGATAAAAAATATTAAGTCTAACATTTTCCCCTGATTTTGATTTATCCTTTCATGCATTTATATCCTCTTTCTTTATATTGTATTGTTGTTGCCTTCACTTTCTTTCTTTTTTTTTACTGTTGAACTTTTCTTGAACTTTAACATCTCTTTCTTGTCCTTGCTGCAACTTTCGATATCCATAATTACATGTAGTTGTTTGATACTTGCTTGGTTTTGCTTGCTATTTATTACTCTTGTTAATTGATTCAAAAATGGTTACTTCTTGCTAATCTTGCCTTTGCTTTTGTCCCACAGTTCTTCTTTCTTAATTTGCCACACAGGTCTTATTCTTGCTTTGCCACATAGGTTAAGTGCTATTGGATTGGTTCCTTCAAAACAATTTGATGATCACAATGCCTTGAACGAGGAAAAGAAGTAGGTATGTGGAACACGTCCTCATACTGTTGCTGTAACCATGACATAGGAGGAGATGAATCTTCCTAAGAAACCAAGGGAACATGTTATGGATCACTATCAATGTGGTTTTGCAAACTGAACAATTGAGCCTGAATAACCTGCTTTCCATGTATATAGTCCTTGTATTTTCTTAACTGACACAATGTAGTGCGCCTAGACTTAGAGCACTTAAGTATACATGTGGCTTCATTAACGGTGAATATCATGGTAAGATCCTTAAATTTCCATGTTATATCTTTAAGACCTTGTAGGTTGTAGCCACTGAATTCCTAATACAATTATCATAATTGCTAGGATGAATGAGTAGTAAATTTGTCTTAAACCAATTCCTTTGCATTGACCATTGAAAATTGATACACATCTTATTACAAGTCATCACATTACCATTTGCTACTCTGATCTTCACACATGTCATCTCACTTACCCTAAAATGAAGCTTCTTAGTAATGTCTTTATCCATAAAATTATGTGTAGACCCTGAGTCAATCAAATTATGCAATGGATTGGTACCCACTATCCCTACGACCTTCATAGTGGAGGGAGACTGAACTCATGTGATAGCATTAAGAGATATCTGGGGATCTTGTACTTTAGCAACCATGCAATCTGTTACCTCGCCCAAATCTGCATATTCTACATCATATATCTCCACTGAAAACAATTGTTTGTTTCTACAAACATGTCCTGGTGTGTACTTTCGGTACCACCAAAACATTCCCACTTTGCCCTTTTACTCTCAATTTCTTTGCTCGATAACCTTCTTGTAGAAATTGTTTTGCCTTTGATAGGAGGGGCTGATAACAAAGGCAATATTGTAGCACTAGCAAGAGCCAATGCTTTCTGATAACTACTTTTAGTAGTAAACAAGTGTAAGCATTACGCCTATGTGGTTTTGACCAAACGATTGTTTGTGATGTTTTGAGATTTTCATCCTGAATTCTAGTTGGCATATATGCCTGGGGTAAATTCGTAGGTCTTAGCATCTCAAAGGATTACTAATTTTAGGCTTGACTGCTCCTAAAAACATACTAATAGCATATTCATCACAAATTATTACCTTAGTTAAGGCTTAGTCGAAATCTTGACATGGATCCTATAATCATCCATTTTGTTGAATGGTTGCTAAAGCTCCCATGGCATCAAGGCAAACTACCACTGCAAATCTTGCTGAAATGATCCCTTGTATTTTGGCCATGACTTTCCTTTAATTGATCCCCCTCCCCCCCTCAACTAAACAAATGGTTGATGCCACAATAACATCATATCTTCTGCATAATGAACCTTTGCATTATCGGGAGCACATACTCTTAGCGATAGCTATTATATTAGAGATAGATATTAGTTAGTTGGCATGTATATCGTTTCCTAATTTATCTCTAGGGTTTATGTTCCCTCTCCTATCTATATAAAGGGACATAACCTATTGTATTCAGGCATTCAATTATTCAAGGATATCAATACTTTTATGGTATCAGAGCCAAGGCTCTTGATTCCTTTTCTTTTTCGTAAAACCCTAGCTCCGGCTAGCATCAACGGCTTCGGCCATGACCACCGGCAAGCCCGAGTCCCCCAACCAAACACCACCGAACCAATATTACTCTAGAACCCGTGGCCGCGGTCGGGGCCGTGGTCGTGGTTATCGTGGCTGCGGCACCGGTCGCCCCCAACATTATTACCCAAACCAGTATACTCCATCTCCCTACCCTCCAAACCCGCACATACCATCTTACCCACAATGGGCATGGGGGAATACTCCTTCCTGCCCATACCCGTCACAGCTGGCCTTCAAACCAACCCCACCTCACTCACAAAACTCCACCAATTCAGCCCACTATTCTTATTCCCCACCGGCCCAATACCCTTCACACCAACAGCCCACATACTCCCCTGTTACACCATCCGCCCCATACAATCCAACAGCCTATGGCCCACCTCAGGCCCATTACAGCGGACAGCCCAATCAGCCCTCTCACTATGACGCCCTGAGCCCGTCAGATCTTAGCGCAGCAATGGCTAACTTCACTATAAATCAGCCGGACCCGAATACTATCATGGACACTGGTGCTTCCTCACACTCGTCAGACGAGCAAGGTATGATTCAAATCCCTGATCCTTTTCCTGTAACAAATAAAATTTTAGTCGGTAATGGCGCGACTTTACCAATTCATGGGTCTGGAACAGGCTACCTTCACCTACCAAACCGCACCTATATCCTGTCCAACATACTCCATTGCCCACAAATAATTAAAAAGTTGCTTTCCGTTCGTCGTTTTACTAGAGATAATAATGTTTCTGTAGAATTTGACCCTTATGGTTTTTCTTTGAAGGACCTCCTCACTGGGCAACATCTCTCCCGCCACAATAGCACCGGGGATCTTTATCCGCTCACTCCACCTGAACTTCCACCACAAGCAAGCTTTATCACCACCACCTACCTACCATGGCATGAACGTTTTGGCCACCCCGGCGCACAAGTTTTAAATAATCTTAGTCGTACTTTCAATTTTCATTGTAATAAAACAAAGCATCTAGTCTTTGTCATTCTTGTCAACTATCAAACAGTAAAAGACAACCTTTTTATGATTCTAATTCATTTACTTTTGCCCCGTTTGATATTGTTCATTGTGATTTGTGGACGTCACCGGTACCTAGTAATTCCGAGTACAAATATTATATGGTTCTTATTGATAACTTTTCACATTTTATTTGGGTCTACCCTCTAAAATTTAAATCAGAAACCTTCCCCACCTTTGCAAATTTCACAAATTAATCCAAACCCAATTCAACAGAAACATTAAAACATTCCAATGTGACTTGGGTGGCGAATTTGACAATAATGCATTTAAACAATTCGCCACACAGCACGGACTTCTATTTCGCTTTGCGTGTCCACAAACCTCTTCACAGAATGGCCGTGCCGAGCGTATGATTCGGCGTCTCAACGATATCATTCGCTCGCTTCTCATCCATGCTCACCTACCCCCACCTTATTGGGTCGAGGCCCTACACACCGCAGCTTATCTTCACAATATTTTACCTACAAAACGCCTTAACTTTTTCACCCCCACTTTTGCCCTTTACCTAAGACACCCCACGTACGACCATCTTCGGGTGTTTGGTTGCGCGTGTTACTTGAATACATCCGCTACCCAACCTCACAAGTTGCACCCTCGCTCCGTGCAGTGCATCTTTTTGGGCTATCCGCCAGACTTCCGCGGATACCGGTGCCTCGACCCAACCACCGGCAAGGTCTCGATTTCTAGACACGTGACCTTTGACGAACATAACTTCCCATACGCCACCCCTACCCATTCAACCTCATATCAATTCCTTGACGAACCTACCCCACCCGGTTTCTCCTTCTCACGACCTGTCCCACCCCAGCCATCATCCGTCCCACCACCCAACAATACCAACCCACTGCACCCTCCGCCCACTCCACCATTACAGTATACCTACACCCGTCGGCCCAAAACCTCCCAAACATCATCCGTCCTGCCTGGATTTTATCCTGGCCCATACCCTACCACACGACCGGCCCAATCCTCCACTTCCAGTGGCCCAATACCACCCACTCCCTCCACCGGCCCCACTACAGCCCATAGACCTGCCCGTCAGCCTGCACCCACACCACCTCAGCTGTCCCACCATATGTCCACTCGCTCAAAAACGGGCAGTCTAAAACCGCCACAACAGTCCTTCCATACCTCCACCATCTCGCCTATTCCACCATCCTACAACCAAGCCTTAACCGACCCGAATTGGTCGCGCGCTATGCAGGCTGATTTACGGCCTTATAGGAAAATGAAACATGGGAATTGGTACCTAGACCGGTTGACCGACCGGTAATTAGATGTCTGTGGTTGTTCCGTCACAAATTTAAGGCGAACGGATCTTTGGAACGTTATAAGGCACGTCTGGTCGTTAATGGGAAATCCCAGACGGTTGGCATTGATTGTGAGCATACTTTTAGCCCGGTTGTTAAGCCGGCTACCATACGCACCGTTCTTTCTCTGGTTGTATCACGAAATTGGCCAATCCATCAGCTGGACGTGAAGAACGCGTTTTTACATGGGCATTTGAATGAGACAGTATTCATGCATCAACCCCGGGGTTTGTTGACAGGCGCTGTCCAGGTCACGTTTGCAGGCTAAAGAAATCGCTTTATGGGCTTAAACAGGCCCCACGGGCATGGTATACTCGGTTTGCCACTTACATACTCTCTCACGGATTTCGCAGCAGTGCTTGCGATAATTCTCTGTTTATTTACTCGAGCGGTGGTGATAGTGCTTATTTATTGTTATATGTTGATATCATCCTTACTGCTTCATCCACCACTTTGTTGGATAGGATTATTCGTCAACTCTCACGAGAGTTTGCTGTGACGGATCTTGGTACTCTTCATCATTTTTTGGGGATTAAGGTAACACATAAGCAGACTGGCCTGTTCCTGGATCAGGCCTAATATGCCAAAGAGATTCTCGCTCGTGCTTCCATGTCTGCATGTAAACCATGTGCTACACCGGTCGACCTATCTTCTAAGCTTAGTGCCACCGACGGCTCATTGTTTCATGACCCGACATTGTACCGCAGTATTGCTGGTGCCCTTCAGTACCTCACATTCACACGGCCAGACATTTCTTATGCTGTTCAACAGGTTTGCCTTTTCATGCATGAACCCCGTGATCCACACTTTGCTTTCATGAAGCGCATACTTCGGTATATACAGGGGACCCTAGATTACGGTATTCAGATATTTCGTTCAGATACGCATTCTTTAACTGCCTATTCTGACGCTGATTGGGGTGGTTGTCCGGATTCACAGCGGTCTACTAGCGGGTATTGTGTGTTTCTTGGGGAGAACTTAATATCTTGGTCGTCCAAACGCCAGCCAACTGTTTCACGGTCCAGTGCGGAAGCCGGATACATGGGGGTGGCTGATGCTGTCGCAGAAGCTACGTGGCTCCGCAACCTGCTTTTAGAGCTTCGGGTTCCCTTATGACGGGCAACGGTTGTCTATTGTGACAACGTTTCAGCGGTTTACTTGTCAGACAAACCCGTTCAACACCAGCGTACCAAGCACATTGAGATCGACATACACTTCGTTCGGGAGAAAGTTCGCGTTGGTGACATTCGTGTTCTGCATGTTCCCTCCTCATTCCAGTATGCTGACATTTTTACCAAAGGCCTGTCGCTTCAGCTATTTCAGTCTTTTCGATCCAGTTTGACCGTCTGTCCTACGACCGATCAAACTGCGGGGGGATCTTAGCGATAGCTATTATATTAGAGATAGATATTAGTTAGTTGGCATGTATATCGTTTCCTAATTTATCTCTAGGGTTTATGTTCCCTCTCCTATCTATATAAAGGGACATAACCTATTGTATTCAGGCATTCAATTATTCAAGGATATCAATACTTTTACATACAATGGAAAAGAAATGCTCCACTCTATGCAACCAACCTTCGACATTAGTTCCATTGAACTTCGGAAATTCCATCTTTGTCAATCGATAACAAATGTTATTGTGAGCATTTGCGTCTCCATCACTTGCATTAACTGATCTCGATGGAATGGATTGCTTTCTCTTGAAAAACTGGAGATTTTTGAGAATTTCAACCATTTGATTTGAATTTTCAACCATATGTGCTTTCATTGTTTTCATATCAGTTGAATTCTTTGTTGTTGTTGCCTTAATCGTTTCCAATTCCGTCAAATTGAGACAAGTAGCTGCTTCTAATTGTAGCAGAGTAGTCACGTGTTCTTGAACCCTTTGTCCCAATGATTGATTACAAGTAGTCGCCATTAATTTGATTTTGATAATCGATCAAGAGTGTCTGTAAATCGAACAGATACCAATTGATACGATCAAAAAAAGAAGAATCAAAGTGAAAAGAATATCTGATTAACCAAGTAGTTACTTTGGTTTCATTCCTTCTTATTAATAGCTGATACAACTAGCTAATGGTTGTTAGTTAGAATTAAAACGAATTTGACATGTTACTAAATAAACCCTCAAATCTCATTTTATTACAATTTGGACCCTAACAATCTATATATCGTAACAGCCTCCCATGCTTTTCCTTGTTTATAACATGTAATTTATTTAAATAAAAACAACATTTAATCCAACCCTAAAAATGGGATTTAGTTGTGTTAATCTTCAACAAAGTTTTTGACATGATTTGTATGCCTAAACCGATCTATTTCTTTAGAAAGGCATTGGTTGTTATACACCAAATACCACCCGATAGATTTGAAATCAATTGATTGTGAACATCATAAAATTCTAGTAATTAAACAACTATATAAGCAACTTACATCAAATAAAACGAGTAATTACCAAACAAAAAGGGAGAAATCTGAGAATCTACAAATCCAAACAAAAATAAACCGTTTTTCTTTTTTTTCTGTATGTTATTACTATCACAAGACAAGATGGAAAGAAAATAATACACAAACAATTCCATTAGGCACCTCCCTTCTGCTTAAGGGTGATTTTGTCTCCCAAGCTTAGAGCTATTCCCTGTGTTTTGCTCCTAATACGAATATATCCACTTAGCTTACCATCTCCTTGCTGCTTCTCAATGCTCAAGTTTACCAAAGCGTCCTCTCCAAAAACGCTCTTTGCATATAAGTTGGCAGCCAGGAACCCACACTCACCCTCCAGTGCAGACCTAGTAAACCACCCCAAAATATTATTATTATTATTATTATTATTATTATTTCTATTCTATTTAATCTAAATTGTCGGTGGTGAACAGGATCACCACCTAACAACAAAACCCTAATCCCCTAATCCCAACCCCAAATTCACCACCAGAAGAAGATGATGAGCTCTCTCACTACCACCGGTCACCGGTCACCACCACCGGTCGTCGGCCGGTCACCACCACCACCAGTACAAGACGCACCACCCACCAACGGTTCCGATTGCGAGACGACCTTCGCTCCATCGCTCAACTTCAACATCGTCGATCAGCTTATGGTTAGTGATTTTAGAGTTAATCTACTGTTAGGGTTCTGGGATTTTGTTTTGTTAACCGATGCATCTTCACAGCACTCCTCTCCGATTTACAGGTTCGTTCCCTTCGTATAGCTTTGAGGGTTTTTTGTTGGGCTTTGTTTTCATCGGTGGGATTGGGGAGCTGACGATGGTGTAGGTGGAGGTTGTGCTGGTGGCGGTGGCGGTGGCGTGGTGGTGGCGTGGTGGTGGCGTGGTGGTGGTTGGAGGTGAATTAGGGTTGAGGATGAATGGATTATTGTTGTTTTGGAGGATACGGTTCCTGCCTTGTATCAACTGAATCAGAAACCACGGTGAATGATTTCTACCAGCTGCTGGTGGATGTTTTGATTAAGTTGTGTAGGTATGGATCTGCAGTTGCAGGTTTGTTTCGAATTTGATGAGATTTGTTGTGCTTGATGTTGAGTGTGAATTCTAATTTTGTGAGAGAATGTAGATCTCTGTAGTTTTTTTATATATTCTTGGGCTGTCTTTGACTGTTCCATTCATGGTAGCATGTCTTTCTGTTGGAATTCCTATTTGGATATGAAATGGCTACCGTTTTTGGGTATCAAGAGATAATTATGGAAATCAAGTTGGTGATTGTTTTCCATTGATGATATCGAAAACTTGATGTTTAATTACGTATGCGTATTTCTAGGTTTGGGGATATTATTGTTTTGAGGAGTTTTAGAGATTTAGAGATAGCATTGGGTCAAGAGCACTGGGTGATAGTTTAAGTGAATATTGATATAATATAACAGTTTTGAAGGATTTTCATAATATTTTATAAGTGTTTTGCTAAAAGTTTTTTAGTTCAGTGTACAAAACAGACAAATTTTGCAGTTTTAAACTTCACTACTGCTTTAAAGTTTATGCAAATTTAAAGTTTTTTTAAATCAGTCAAAAAATTTTACATGTATGAACGCATTACTATCTGACAAAGTTAGATGTGGTTGTGAATTATTATTCTTCAATCACTAGAGTCCAATATCAATTTGGTGTTGAAAAGCAGTTTGTTTGTCCTCACTAAATGTCAAATTGTACATTATTCCAGAACAAAATGTAAGGTTTTAGGTAACAGGGGTCATATGTCATCTGTCTTGTCCCTTACTATCATATAATGCAATTGCATATTTTGCATAGGTGCAGTTTCTTGGATGCCATGGGGCTCATCAGAAGTAACATGCCAATATGCCATGCAGATCAACATTGCTCACAGTGGGCTAGAAGTTACATGAAGTATTGTCTTTGCACAAGAAAGGATTGGATTTCACTGTTACTGGGAGTCATTAGTGTTATCAGTTGGGGTGTTGCGGAGGTACCTCAGATCATCACTAATTACAAAGGAAAATCTTCTGAAGGTCTTGCTTTAGGCTTCCTTTTGACATGGATACTCGGGTAATGTTTGTATAATGTGCTATTAGTGATTTGTAACATCATGCTATTACAATTTGTTATGGGTTGCCATCATACCTTTTAAAGGTGGTGTTTGGCACAATGTATTGGGTTTGCAAAAGTATTGAAACATAAAGTTTACCTAAAAACATTTAAATTTTTGTAAGTTCGCATTTTGGGTTTGGAAAAAGCTAACCATGATTTTCTCTCTTTTATGCCATTTGAAATATCTTCTTTACTTTCTTTTTTATTTGGCAGAGATCTTCTGAACGTGTTTGGTTGTTTACTAGAACCAGCTACGGTGAGTATTTTTATTTTTATTATTCTTATTCTTCTTCTTATTATTTTTATTTTGGAACTCTGCTAAAAGTTTGGAATTACGGGAGATCAAGTGATCTATCTAAATAAGATTATAAAAATAAACTAGTCTTAATATGTGCATGAAATGGGTGGGGCCGCGGAGCTCTGTTTTTGTTTAAAGGTGTATCCTTCATGTATGTTGTGTTACCTAAGGTAAATGGCTTATATTAATTCATCTTATTCTCTTATTTTGCAGCTTCCAACACAGTATTATATAGAGTGGTAAGCAGTTTATAACCCACAAAATATCCTATATTTTTGTTATATTATTGTAGTTTGATAAATTACACCAAGAAGCTGCACTTATTTATTGGATTTTGGCTGGCATGCAGCTTTACTTGGTGACTACCTTAGCTCTTGCCTCTCAAGCGATTTACTATGGTTACTTTTCTCATGGGACATCTAAAAGACAACTCCATAAGGTAAGAATAGGCTTCTTATATGTTGCTTTGCATTTCGTTTGTTTTACAAGTTATTTTTTGACCCTCCTGGTCAACTGATATTAAGACTAGATTTTTACTCTTAATTTGTGCTTTGGAACTCATTTCATATGTAGTTTCTTACAGTCCTTTGATACCCCGTGTGTAACCAATGAATCTAAGTTAGAATCATCATAGAGTTGTACTCACTAATAGAGGTTATAAGCAATAGTGAGGTTATCTGTTGAAGTACAAAACCTAATAGAGGCTATCATCAATAGTGAGATTATCATCATTTTCAAGTGTTGCATTTGAATTTTTTCCCTTTAAAAGAATCTGTTTTTTTGCTTCTTGATTTTATATCATATGTATCATGTATGACGCTCCGGGGTCAAACACTGAGCATAAACCGTCTCAAAATAATGCCAAATGACAAGTGTATTGATCTCCCCGCGGCAACGCGCGGGAGAAATTCCTAGTTATTATTATTATTATTATTATTATTATTATTATTATTATTATTATTATTATTATTATTATTATTACTACTATTACTATTATTACTATTATTACTATTATTACTATTATTATTATTACTATTATTATTATTATTATTACTACTATTACTATTACTATTACTATTATAATTAAAAGGTTTGGTCGGTGGTGCATTTTTCTTTTTTTTTTTTTTGTTTTTTTGTGCTTAAAATTTTCTTTTGTTTATTCTGTTTGTGTTTTATTATTTTTTTTTTTTTTGTTGTGTTTTAATATTGTTTGTTTTGTGTGTGGGTTCGAGATTTTGGGATGAGGTTTTTTGTATCTGGACACGTGTTTTTGATTTGTAGGGTTCGTTGACGTTTTCTTTCTCCGGGTTCCTGCTTTCTTTCTTTTTAAAAGGTTTGGTCGGTGGGGATTTTCCCCTTTTTTTTAATTTTCTTTGTGTGTATATTTTGTTTGTGTGTTTATTTTTTTTTCTTTTTTTTGTTTGTGTTTTAATATGGTTTGTTTTGTGTGTGGGCTCGAGAATTTGGGATGGGGTTTTTTGTATCTGGACATGTGTTTTTGATTTGTAGGGTTCGTTGACGTTGTCTTTCTCCGGTTTCCTGCTTTCTTTCTTTCGTTATCGATACCCTGACGATTCTCGCGAGAATTAATGTTTGGGTTTTCCTTTTGTTTGCTCTTTCTGGGGCTTTGATTTTCGTCGGTTTTCTATTTTGGACTGTGTCGCTTTCTTACGGCTTTGATTTCGTTTGTTTTGTGGTTTTGAACATTCATTTTGCTTTTGATTTGGGGTTACATTAAAACTCGCATACGCGCGGCAACGCGCACGCCATAATTACTAGTTATTACTATTATTATTATTATTATTATTCTATTAGAAACATACATATACTTAAGGTTGCTTACATTATTCTCTCACTCATAAATACCAAGAGAACATACAACACAAATGCATAGTAGTAGTCAACCTAACTGCTTTGTTAATTGATAATATATTTTTTTCTAAAAGAAAGAAAGAGAATTCCCTGCTTATTGGTAAGAAAAAACTACTTACGGTGCGGTCAGGCACTTCATGTTGGTGGATTTGATGATATGATCAAGGAACTCTTTCTCGTCTTGAATTACAGTGTTGACAGCAACCTGGTTGTACATTATATATAAGATGAGCAATCAAAACACAGAAATACTAGCTTTAAGAGATGCATGATTACAACACAAGATTTAACTTCGTTTATGAATTTACAAATATACTATAAACCAGATTAACATTTAACAACTAAATGAAAATATTTTAGTAGAGGCGCTAAAATTATACTAGACCCTAAACCCCAACCCATCCCCATTTTGTCACCTCTAGAAACTTCTTTAAACAAGATATGTTAAAGTAGAAGTATTACCTTATTTTCCCACTCAAACTCAGCCCACATGGTTCTGAAAGCTGCATCACTACAGACAGCTGGAGATATGTAGTCCATAATGTCAATATGAATATCATTGAGGACAATAACAGTGCGTTCCATCACATTTGAAGTTTCATATACAATGTTTCCAAAAATAACCCCCGTCTCAGTTGATGATACTTTAATGTTTGCTTTTATCTGCTTGCTTGATTCAGGAGCAAGAGTATAGTTTTGTGGACGTTCCACAAGTTTAAGATCACCCATTGTTGCCAATTCCAAGCACAGATTCTGGAGAGTTTCTTTCGTCCGGTTGATAACAGTTACATCAAGCACAATATCGTAGTGATTAACTGTAACATAAGCTTCAGCATACACTGGATCACTGAATCCAGTTAGTTGAAGAATGCGGTTGAGTTTATTTGCAGCATCTCCTTCCTTGATAAACTCCCCAGTGGCCCGTTTTAGATCATCTTGAACCTCATCCTCCAACTCCAGCTGGCTCATGCCCTACAAAGTTGACAAAGTCAGCCATCAAAGAATCTGTGATTAAAATGAGTGAAAATATAAATCAAGCATATTCATAAGAGAAGCATTATTTCTTAGCAATTAAAAGATGAACCACCCAAGTATGTACCCAGTTTCTTATCTGGCTGTTCCATAGTTTTACTGTATATAATAGTAGAAGTGACCACGGTTATTTTGTCATTTTTCTTCAAAATCATTAAGGTTATAGTCATCATCCAGCCTGTTCTTTTTCTGGATTAGAAACAAACGAAACCAGATACATATTTTGGTGACCTGTAAATTAGCTTCCGTAGTTAGGTGTTCTCAATGAAAAAAAAAAAATCTAACAGTGGGTGCCTCCCTAAACATTGTCCCCAGTTAAAAAAAAACTTCCAAATTTCACTTGGCCGATCTACAAACAGCAATTAATAATCTCAAACAACGAAGAACACATCCAGTTCATACATAACTGCCCTTGTGCTCTTACAATTTAAAGCACCTGTGTTAACATGCTCTTTTCACTGAATAAGTAAACATAAAGACTCAAATAATTAGCATAGTAGAATATGGAACTGCCACAACAGAATTAGACTTGACTATAAGTTCAGCAACAAACTTGATACTCGTAAAAGACTTCCCTAACCATGGTGGAATTGCAATACTGAAATAGTGATGTGTGAGTTTCACACCATGCAATCATGGGACTTCTACGTACATACAAATTAAAATGCTTCAGGTTGAAGTATATAAAAAAATGAAGTGTAAAATGAACATAACAAGGCCTAAATGTGTCGGGTTTGACCACATTAGCTTTTATCCAAGAAAAAAACACCTCTTTTAGTTATACCCATTGGGTTGTAGGGGTGTGTGAGCTTCAGGTCAAACTAGACACCCAACTAACCAAATAGAAAATGGGTCACCTAAGTTTTGTAATCAAGGTTCAGGTGGAACCCAACTTTTGTTCACGTAATAGCTTCACATCCAAGAAATAGACTCAAAAGACACATGAAGACTCCAACAACCAACTCTCCACGTAAACTTGTGATACGAATTGAATAATAGAAGAAGTCCGAAAGGTGGTTGAGTGTTAGTTAGTTGTTGGGTCAACAATAGTTGGTTAGAAAGTCAAAGTCCATTGTATGGCGTATAAAAGACAGATGCATGAGTCTTAGACGGTGTCGAAAAATTGTATTCATTCTTTCTTTCTCCTTGCATTCAATCATGTAAATGAATTACCTAATTCGGGAAGCATTCAACTATTGCATCTTCTATGGGCATTTGTTGATTGTCCATTGTTAATTAATCTCAATCAAACTTATCATCTTGTTCGTAAACCATTTTGAATCATTGGTACCCTGTACCAGAGCCTCCATCCTCGGAGCTCTATTTGTTGATAGCTGCAAAATGACACGAAGAACAGATTCGAACAAGCAAACAGATCAAGACAATCAGAACAGCGGAGATATGGAGTCATCAGGAGGAGAGAATCAATCGCAGATTTTGCAACAGTTGAAGGATTGTTTCTAGACGATAGCAAACCACAAGAAAGACCAGAAGAAATCCATTGCAGTCTGTATTCGACCAGGTTAACTTACATTGATTTTCCAAATTCAGTGGGGATAATCTGTTGGCTTGGTTGTACAAGACTAAGCAATTCTTCTAATTAGATGATGCTCCAGATGGGACAAGAGTTCGATTAGCAACAATGCATATTGAAGTCGAGCCATTCAGTGGTACCAGAATTTGGTCAGACAATGAGGAGATAAACCACCTAATTGGAGTGAGCTTATAGATGCTATGCAGGTACAATTTGGAAACCTTTTTGATGATCCTATGTCTGAGTTAAAGAACCTAAAACAAACTGTTGGTGCAAAAGAATATCATGATGCATTTGACATTATAGTTAGTCGACTCCATTTACCTCCTGAATATGCATTAAGTTGCTTCTTGGTGGGGTTAAAGGAGGAAATTCAATTAAATGCAAGAATGTTCAATCCAAAGTAATTCAAGAAGCTTATGGTCTAGCTAAATTCCAAGAGGTGTCTCAAAAAACTAAGAATACGAAATTAGGTTTTAAGGGTACTTGGGTACCACCATGAAGAGCAAAACTAAGGACTTCATAAATATCTATTGGTACATATGATCATATCTAAAAGGCGACAGCCATAAAACAAAAAGAAACAAAGACTAGCAAGGATATTCTTACCTTCCTGCTCTTCAAATGGTAAAAGTCAATGAGATCATCAGGTTGTGCATGTGAGATCTGAGCCTTTGCTTTAAGTTCTTCTGTTTCCCTTAGTTGTTTATCAGCAAGCATGTGAACAAAACTTTCACGACAAGACTGCAGCCATATTTTCTTGATTTCTTCACCAGGATTACATAGCAATCTTATGCAAAGGACAATCCGGTCATTAGAGTCATTATCAATCGGGTGTGGAAGAAATGAAGATTGCCCAAGTTGTAGCATCAAAACAATAATCAGCAAAACTTGAGTGGATGCTTTATTAATTTCACTTTTTGATGGTTGTACCTCTGTCAAACGCAACACAAGCTTTGTCAATGTGCAAGCTACAACTGCCCCAAGGAAGAAATCACCGGTAAGAAGAAGAGATCGCAAATTCCCTGAAGTTGAAGTGGAGTTGACCACAGTAGGAGGTGAAAAAGCAGTTTCAGAAGCTGCACTTTGGGTTGCATAAGTACCGTCAGCAAGAATAGCTGGCCTTTAGATGAAATGGTTATCGAGTTAACTTGTTGAGATTTTTTTGAGGAATCATTTGTATCCCCTTCTTCTGAAGCCGTGTAGAAGGGCAAGTCTCCAAGACACTGTTTTATGGTTGATATCCCACTTTCAACTTCTATTAGAGATAGACAGTACTCACTAATGATCCAAAGAGCACAAGAACAAACACGTGCAGATCGAATTTGATAAAAAGTGTCCAATAACCTTGTAATAATTGAAACCCTCAACTTTGGATTTGTTTCAATTATCTCCCTTACAAAAACAGCTACATCCATAGCAGAAGCAACATTACTATCACCCAAGAAATCCATTAACAAATGCACAACTGTGCTTGCAACTTCAGGGAACTTGATAGCACATGAATGAATTGCTTGAATGAGCATTTGGCGATACTCTCCATCTTTTTCCAATTCTCCACTTTGAGTTTTTACAACTTCTTTCTTCAAAGTAAGAACAACTTCATTGATATTTCGTGGGGTGATTAAATCAAGAACAATGTCGAGTGTTTTTCTTCTAATATCATGGTTAGGGCTTGATAGAGCCCTAAGCACATCCATTATCATATCACCAATAATCTCCCTGTGAGAAATCTTGAGTTCATTTAAACGATCAAGAACAATAAGTTTCACATTATTGTCACTTTGAGAGAGTAGTAACTGGCAATAGGTATTGGCTGCAGCCCTAATTGCAGTAGGAGCAGAGGATAATGACACTAGTGTGCCAGCACATTCGTAAATAACAGCAGCAGAAGGAACGTTTAAAAGAGATATAATAATCTTTATATACTTGCCTTTTTCCCCTTTGTTTGCTCTACACACCTTGCGAATCAACTCTAATACAACCATTTGCAGCAGTTCTCCCCATTCCGAAACTCGATCAACATGAGTCAAAAGATAATTAACAGCACGTTCTTGTGCACATGTAAAAAGCATGAGAAAAGCATTTCTTTTGGCTGATTGATCAGCTTCTGTTGAAAGAACTTTCTCAATCATCTCTGGAGCATCAATGAGAAGCTGTTCACCTTGCGGAAGCTTGAAAATTGCCATTACAGCAAGTATTGCATTCCTTCTTATATATGCATGTCGATGTTCAAGATTAGCCAGTATAGATGGGATCAAGGGCTCAATAATCTCTGTCTCATTCAGACGACAAAGAAACCTTAAAGTAACCCCACGAATGTATTCATTCGGATGTTGGAGATTGTTTCTCAAATTTTGGCAGATTAAGATCATTTCAGGCAAGATCTTTCCTTTTGAGTCTGTTTTGTCAATGATTTCTAGATAATGAAGCAATAACTTCTGAACAGTGTGATCCTCCGAAGGGAGGACATATCGGACAATTGTGATAAAAAGTTGAGGCAGTGTTTCACCATTCAGTAAAAGCAAAATGGCTTTTTTCATGGCGTCAATCTTTTCCGCATCATCATTCCCTTCAAGAGCTTCCTTGATTTCATTGGCAAGTGCAGGGGTTCCTTTGTCAAAGTGGACAAGTAGGGAGCATGTTTTCTCCATCCCTTCTGAAAACAATGACAAGGCTTTTAGTGATTAGATCGAAAATAATTTAAAATATAGGCGTATTTGTAACTTGGATGTGACATCTAAGCCTTGTATCTCTCATGGAAAAACATCATTTAACAAGAATATCAGACAGCATAATTCAAACTGGAACTCTGGAAGTACCCAACAGATCGATATATATTTCTTTGTAAATGAGGCAAAAGATAACCCAACATAACTAAAGATCACAAGCAAGAAATTTGAATAGGATCAATAATTTACAAATCAACAGCTAACAATACAGATGTATAGAAGATTTAAAACTTGAGACCCTTGTCCAGGGGGCATCTAAAGAAGGCAATGCAATGTAACATACACATAATCCGTAGGGGCTATTAACATTTAAATAACAAACACATCCAAGGTTAAAACCCCATCCAAGTGATCTTCAAGAATAGAGAATCTATTAGATCTAAAGCCGTAATTTCGTGCGGAAAAATGAACAAGAGGATGCGAAGAGTAACAATGTGAAATCAACAGAACATCCTTCCAGCAGAATCGTAAATGTAGAGACATAAATAGGAAGGGAAAATAGAACTCAACACACGCGTATATGTATGGATATGTAAACAGACGAGAAGATGGATTACCTTAAAACGGTGCAATCAACGAGATCTGGGGCGAAAATGGATCGGCAAAGGGGGAGAGGACTAGATGTAGATCGATCAGATCAGATCAGATCAGATCGTCGTGGGAAGGTCAGCAGGACTTCTAAATACAGTAGAAGTAGGTCGCAGATCCCTGATGTCTATTTATATTCTAGGGTGCTGCGGGGATACCGCTGGGGTTTTTGGAAGTGGGCCGGTTCAAACGGTCACGGTTAGGGCTTGCGGTCATATTTTGGCCCCTAATCGTGACCGCAAGGTTTTGCTGTCACGGGTTAGGGTGGTACTACCCGTGACCTCGTGACAACGAAACAACAAAAAAGCCCGATAAAGTTGAAAAGCGGTCACCAAACCGTCACGGTTTGGCCTAACCGTGACCCCTAGGGTACAAGGTCTCAGTTTATGGTACGAGGTAGACGTACGAGGTAGACGTACGAGGTAGACGTGATTTTGACAGGAGGCCGGGAATCGCGCCACGAACCGTCACGGGGAGGCCAAACCGTGACGGTTTGTGCACCAGATTTTGACTTTAAATACCTTTCCTCTTTCAACACTCCGTATCGTTTTTCATCTCCACATTTCATTCGAATTTTTTTCATTTGAGATTTCATTCTCTCCAACACTCGAGATTTTTCAGCCTTCGTCATTCCAAAAACACGTTAATTCGAAAACAATGTCGGGTTCGGGAGATCATTATCAAAAGCCGAATCTTCCAGATTTGAATGAGGTGCCACATATCGAAGATTCGAACCAGGTTGAACTAGTATATGTTTTATTATAACTTATTATTTGAAATATCTAACCATTATCTTTTTTAGGAATATTACGTATACGGGAGTCACCCTCCGTGGGGGGAGGAGGAAACCAACCCGTCGAACACATTTGCTCAAGAGGCGTACAACTACTTATTTGGACCGATAGGTTACGGTGAAGGGTACAGATATCCCCCATCCAATTCTTACGGGCATGCCCCGAACACGTACCACTCACAAACAGATCTGGATTACGGACATCCCCCGTACCAGTCAGAACTAGAAATTACACATGTGTCGGATACTTTTAATGGGAATGACACAGATGAGAGTGACGGTTCGGTTCACCTCAAAGAAAATCATGAGGACACCGCGGAGCATGATGGGGATGAGGATCGGATAAGAAAGGCTACGGTTTCTTATAAAACCAATAAAGTACGAAGAGTTTTTATTCTTTTGTTTATTTTATTTTTTTATTTGTTTTATATATTGTTTTTTATGTATAGCTTTATCATTTTTTCAGTATTTTGATTCTCGTGAGGACTTGGAGAAGTGGGCTAAAATGAGAGGACGCGAGCATGGGTGCGTCATTGTAGTGGGTCGGTCACGAAAAATGGATGTGGAACTATTATGCAATCGTAGTGGTGAACCTAAATTCACTGGCACAAGTAGACGTACTGGGAACATAAAGAAAGGATGTCCCTTTAAACTCGTAGGGAAGTACGTAGGAAAGAGTGACAGTTGGATGTTAGAGGTGAGAAACGAGACGCATAACCACGATCCTGTTGTGTACGAGGAGGGCCACGCTCATCTTAGGAAGATGACCGACGAAGAAATTGATCTTGTCGAGAAGTTACACAGCCAGCACGTGCGGCCACGTCATATCCATTCAGCCGTAAGGGAGCACTTTCCACACAGCGTCTGTGTTGTTAAAGAAATATACAATCTGACGTCGAAGTTTAGGGCTGAGGGGGGAAAAGACATGACACCAATGCAGGAACTTGAAAACTTACTACAATCTAAAGAGTTCATGTATGAAACACGAACGAATGCAACTACTAAGGCCGTGGAAGATGTTTTCTTTTGTCATCCTACTTCGTATAAAATGTGGCACGCATTTCCGCACGTAATGTTGATAGACACGACGTACAAGACCAACATGTACAACATTCCGTTTGTTCAGGTTATTGGCGTTACGTCGACGTCGAAGTCGTTTTGTATTGCGCATGCATTTATATCGAGGGAACGGCAGGACAACTTCTCATGGGTACTGGAGCGGATCAGAGATATGCTCAATGGGTGTGTGGAGCCCCGCGTTATTGTCACAGACAGGGACCTGGCCCTGATGAGCGCGTGTGACACAGTATTCCCGAGTGCTACTAAAAACCTATGCAGGTGGCACGTTAGGGAGAATATCAAAAAACGGTGGAATATTCTTTTCAAAACCGACATGTGGAAGGATTTTTCATACTGGTGGAAGACCTTGTGTTCGTCTCCCACAGAGGCATTGTACGATTACAATTGCAGGAAGATGGAAGAAAAGTTAAATGAAGATGGTAAACGTGGTAAGAATTTCATAGTTATTTTTACTCTAATAATTTATTTGTTCATTTTATAAAATTTGTTATTTCTTTCAGAGGTATGGGAATATATTTGGAATAATTGGTTGGTACCGTACAAAGAGAAAATTGTTAGTTGTTGGATGTACGACCGCCTTAACTTTGGTGAATTTACAACTAATAGGGTTGAGGGTCAACATGCCAACTTCAAGAGTTACCTCACAGGGACCAATAATACGTTGCACACACTTGTCGGATATGTTTGTGACCTCGTGCGCGGCCAGGAGATTGAAATTCGTAAAACATTCGAGGTGGCCCGTGTGAAGATTAAAAAAGACCATCGACTGCCATTGTTTTCAAAATTACATTATAAAGTATCCGTTTTTTGCCTTAGCCTCCTTGAATCAGAGTTGACAAAAATGGAAATGATTCAGGAGTCTGGGGGTTCATGTGGACACCAGTTGTTCACGTCCATGGGCTTGCCATGTGCTTGTCGTTTGGAGATATACACCCGAGAAGGTTATATTTTTCTTAATACATTTTTTTATTGTTGTCACACAATTGCATATTTTTCACTAATAATTTAACCTTTAAATCCAGTCACAAGTATTCCACTCAATGCGGTAGATCCACACTGGAGGAAGCTTGATTTCGAGCCAGCGTACGTCGCGCCGCCTGAACCCGACTACGATGTGAAATTTGATGAGTTGAAACAAAAGGTTATGTCGTCTCCCAATCCTCAAGTAAAGAAAAAATTGTTTAACAAAGTATTTGACTCTTTGTTTAAGAGCAAGTCAAAACTTAAAGAACCTGAGGTGCGTCATGACCGACGTGGTCGTCCAAATATTAAGGAGCAACAAAGAAGAGCGGACTCCAATACATCACAGTATGAGGCTGCTAGACACAGCTCCTATACTTCCTCACATCAAACTATGCCTGACCCGGCGAGGCATAGCTCATATACCCCTCAGTTTAAAATGCCCAACAATCGTTCTAATCAGGCAAAGGCTGCTTCAAATGTACCGATTACGGGAGCTACCCTAGGGTTTCCTTTAATATTGAAACCAAAGGACGTGATAAAAGTTATGAAGTTTAAGGATCAACTGCCCTAGTGGATTCACCGGTACGTTTCGACTATAAAAGATGTGCGGCCTGACGGTAACTGTGGTTTTCGGGCGATCGCGGTGGCTTTAGGGAAAAAGCAAAATGAATGGGAATGGGTTAGGCGTCAAATGTTGTCGGAGAGGGACAGTAACATGAGGTATTGGCGGAGCAATTTGAACCGCGAGATGCCTGGCTATTATGATTCTGTTCGTAATAGCTTAAATTGGTTTGGCACGACTCAACCCGCACCCGATACCCATTGGCTAACTTTTCCGGCCCATGGACTCGTAATCGCGGAAACATTCAGTTGTATTGTGCATCTTATTTCTTCATTTGGCAGCCAGACAAGGTTCCCGCTGAGAACAGCCCCAGAGCCATTATTCACCTATCCAGTTGTCGCACTTGCTTATGTTAACCAATGTCACTTTATTTGCATACAATTGGAAGGGGATTACCCAATGCCCAGTGTGAGCTATCATTGGCCGAAATTTGCATATCAACAAGCACTAGAATGACAAAATATGTATGAGGAACGTATAAATGATTACGTTAGAATAACGGATCTTCAAAGAGGCATCAATGCCTCCTGTAAGTTATCATTGTCCGATACTTTTTCATATTAATGAAGATCCCTTTATTTGATGATGATGATGATGATGATGATGATGATAAAGATAATAGTACAAATAATAATAATAGTAATAGTAATAATAATAAATAATAATAATAATAATAATAATAATAATAATAATAATAATAATAATAATAATAATAATGATAATAAAAATAATAATAATAATGATAATAGTAATAATAGTAATAATAATAATAATAATAATAATAATATAATAGTAATAATAGTAATAATAGAAATAGAAGAAATAATAATAGTAATAATTTTAAAGTTAATAATAATAAAAATAATATTAATAATATTAATAATAATAATAATAATAATATTATTATTAATAATAATAATAATAATAATAATAATAATAATAATAATAATATTATTATTATTATTATTATTAATAATAATATTAATAATATTAGTAATAATAATAAAACACTAAATCAACCAGCAAAATAAACTGTCACGGTTTGCCCAAACCGTGACATTTAGGGTTTGGCAAAGGTCACGGTTAGGTCTAACCGTGACCTCTTTTCGGGCAGTTGGGCGCATGGCAGTTGTAAAAGGTCACGGTTAGGGCTTGGCAAAAGGTCACGGTTAGGGCAAACCGTGACCGTTTGCCTTATTTTTTAAAATTTTACAAATTAAATAATTTCATAAAAAATACCCCTTGAACCGGTGGTAGTGGGTTTCGAGCCCACGCCACTCCCCTGTTGCCCTACCGTCTTAACCGGTCGGGACGGGAATGGTTCGCTGACAAGTATAGAAAACTATTTCTTTTAAAATATTATGGACGAAAAGGTCATGGTTTAGGCAAACCGTGACCTCTTTTCTCAAAGCTGGCGTTGTGAATGAAGCTGTCACAGTTTGTTGACACAAAGTGTCACACCTTGAGGACAAAAGAGGTCACGGTATGGTCTAACCGTGACCGTTTGTGGTACCCTAATCCCACACGTTAACCTTTATAATCATTTACGTCTATCGAATCCGATATTTTTTTCATGAACATGCACACACATCAACATATATAAAAATAAGAGGTCATCTCATATACGAGACCCTCTGTATAGATACATTCACCGACTCATCGCCACGTCCATCGCAGGTCGTGGGGCGGGGACCGACAGGGTCAACGCCTCCGACCTTTTCTTTCTTCGGTGTGTACTCACACACCGACACTGCCACCTCGCGCATGCCCTCGCTGATTATTTTGCTAGTTATTATCATCGGCAGTCGCGAGGGGCGTTAGTGGGCGGGAACTTCGTTTCCCGGATCGCTCGGGGCTGGGGTACGCGCACGCCATGTCCCAGCTCCCGATACCTCCGACTCCTGTGCGTGTGGCCGGCAGGACCACCGCCACTGGGATGAGGATCGTTCGGAGGTTCCCCGACGGCGCGTGGCACTTGCTTAGTAGATACCATGAGCTCGTTCCATGGGTGCCGGAGCCGTTGGTGGACCCCCCGAGCTGGCGGGGGCTGAGGTCCACCTTCAGGATGCCCACGAGCCCCTTGGCGGCGGGGAGGATCAGCCCATTCCCCCGCCGTACGACCAGGACCCGCCCAGCATCCTCAGCGCGTGTATCATGCCGTGCGATTATGTAAGGCCCCGCTCACCGGGCACCTTACTGTTGGTTCTTCATCGCACATATGACATACCTTTAATACATGATCATAAAATACGCAGCGGAATTAATAAAACATGCATTCTCATTTCATCATAAAAGCTTTTACATCATTGTCTTGATTACAAAATACAAGCTTTTCTTTACATTGTTTAACTATACTATGATTGCTGCTGATGCATATTCCACAGCAATTATAGGGTCATACAGCGACCTCTACCGAAATAAAATAATAGAAAGAAAATATATTCTTCTTCGTAAAGAAGATATTAAGTTCAAAAATATATTTTCTTTCATAAACAAGATTTCTTAAATAATCATGTTTATCATGATTATCAAGAAATCTTGCACTTGCATGCAACATGATGTGTTGCGCGCATTACGGGCCCACAACACATGATGTGGCAGCATAATCAAAAAGTGAATGCCATCCCAAAAGAGCTGAGTAGTCGCCTCGTGCCATCCTCAGCAACACTACCTGCGAACTGGAAAACACATAAAAGTCAGCGTTGCTGAGTGAGTTCTAGTTTTATAATAAAACATACTTTCATTCTCATTAACTGTTCTTCCATACATGTGTTCACACATCATACGTACACGTAGATAATATTATTATTATCTCATCATTCATTACTTACTTTCATTCGTGTACACTTCATCATTCTCGTTTACTTTCTTACATACATACATACTTCACGTACTTTCGTACGTACTTTACTTTCATTCATACATTCATTACTTACGTTCGAACATTCGTTACATTCATTCATACTTTCATTACTTTCGTTCGAACGTTCATTACATTCGGTGGCATTTACAATACCCCTTTTCATCACACATACTACTGGTGCTGGACCTGTGGTGGTTAGCCACGAACGTTGTGCACAAATGCTGATCCAGTCACCTGGGGTAGGTACGCACCGCTCATCTTTTCAATTTACTTCTGGATCAATGCCATATGCTATACCCCGAACGTTGTGCACAAATGCGGGTGCTGGACCTGTGATGATCAATCACGAACGTTGTGCACTAATGCTGATCCAGTCACCTAGGGCAAGCGGCAAGGATCCCATACATACTTCTGGTCAATCACAAAGACTGACCCCGATGTGCATCCTTCGGGGTAGCTAACCCGCACACCGTTGAGCTAACACCTGCCAGGGGTGTGCACCTCCTTTCATTTGCTTGCAAGCCTTACTTACATTCATTCATTCATTCGTTTATGCATGCATTCGTTCATCATGTTCCTTCTTTACTTATCTTTCACTTTACGTTCTTAATACATTCATTTCATTCGTTCAATCATTCACGTAAAGGTATTAAAAGATAAGACACATATACATAAGGAACATAAATACTTACATATCATCAGTATTCACCATCTATCATGGCAACATCATACTAACATACATACATCATACATACACTTCTACATTTACTTACATCAGCCCTGTTCGGGCGACTGAACTTTCACCAGTCGCATGTCCTCCATGCGACTGGGCCATGCGATTGGGCTATCATGCGAATGGGTACTCAAACGTGCGATTGACTTCCTTCCGTACGACTAGACACTATGCGACTGAGCTATGTGCGACTAACTCTTTACCGTACGACTGAACTACTCTGCGATTGAACTTATGCGACCGAAACCCTCAGTCGCATTACCTATCGTGCGATTGAGGCTCAATCGGGCGTCTGAGCCTCAGTCGGGCGATTGGACATCAACTAACACTCATTCGGCCGAATGGCCCTTCAGTCGCATAACCCTAACTGGGCAGCGACTGGAGTTCTTCATGAACAGCAGCCGCGAACCCCTGCACCCAAACTCGTCTTAAACCCATTTTTAGCCCAAATCATCCCTCCCTAGCCTCAGGGATTCATACTAGGACATCATACAAGCATATACAAGTCCTACTTCATACTATAAACACATTTCTCATGATTTTACCCAAATGAGTCAAACTTTCACTATTTCAAAACTAGGGTTTTAATGTGTTTCCAGCCCCAAAATCGTTAGAAAACATGTAAATGAGGGGTCCTAGAACTCACATTATCAGGTAGAAGTTGATGAGCTTCGATTTGGCTAGCTTCACGATCGATCTTGAACTCGGGCAGCACTTTCCCTCTCTTCTTCTCTGTTCTCTGTCGCTCACTGCTCTCTCCCCGACTGAAAATGGGGAGGAGAATGGAGCTACCCCCCTTTTATACCCACTTCCCAGTCGCATCTGGTCCAGGGGCGACTGGACCTTCAGTCGCATCAACACCATGCGATTGGACCCCAATCGCACGAGTTCCATACGGCTCATACTTCATTCGGGCGGTTGAACTCCAATCGTGCGGTTGAGATTCAATCGGCCGAATAGCCATGCGGTTGACCTCCAGTCGCATAAATCACAGGCGACTGAGGCTCAGTCGCATAGCCTACCAAAAGTCAAACCTCCGGGTGTTACAAGTCCACCCCCCTTATTTTAGGTTTCGTCCCGAAACCTGTTACTCTTCGAACAATCGTGGGTAATGCTGCCTCATTTCTTCTTCGGTTTCCCACGTTGACTCGGATCCTTTCCTGTGCCGCCACTGTACACGCACAAGGGGAACCACTTTGTTTCTCAACCTCTTCTCTTTGCGATCTACGATCGCCACTGGCTGCTCTACATAATTGAGCTTTTCGTCTACCTCGATATCATCCAGTGGAACGACCATGTCTTCGTCCGCCAAACACTTCCTCAGATGGGACACGTGGAAAGTCGGGTGGATTCCACTTAGTTCATCTGGCAAATCTAATCTATAGGCCACCTCTCCTACTCGAGCGATGATTCGGAAAGGGCCTATATATCGCGGACTCAACTTACCTCGCTTCCGGAATCGAATGATCCCTTTCCAAGGTGAGACCTTCAACATAACGCGATCTCCCACCTGGAACTCAATCGGCCTGCGTCGTTTGTCGGCATACGATTTCTGTCTGTCTTTGGCAGCTTTCATATACGCTTTAATTCTTTCGAGCTTCTCAGTCGTAGCCTCTACCACTTCGACGCTCCCCAATTCTTTTTGACCAATTTCACCCCAACAGACGGGTGTCCTGCATCTCCTACCGTATAGCATCTCATAGGGTGGCATGCCAATACTGGCATGATAACTGTTGTTGTATGAGAATTCGGCTAACGGCAGGTGGTCATCCCAACTTCCACCGAAGTCAATAACACATGCTCGGAGCATGTCCTCCAAGGTCTGAATGGTCCTTTCCGACTGACCATCAGTTTGTGGATGATAAGCCGTGCTAATATGCAACCTCGTCCCCATGGCATCGTGGAATTTCTTCCAGAATTTGGATGTAAACCGTGTGTCGCGATCAGATACAATCGACACCGGTACACCGTGACGAGTCACAATCTCTTTGATGAAAAGATCAGCCAACTTCTTGGACGAATATGTCTTCCGCATCGGTAAGAAGTGAGCACTCTTCGTCAATCGATCCACAATCACCCAGATCGTATCATACCCTTTCGGGGTACGTGGCAGCTTTGTGATAAAATCCATGGTGATGTGTTCCCACTTCCATTCCGGTATGTCCAACGGTTGAATCTTCCCATACGGCTTTTGGTGCTCCGCCTTCACTTGCAAACACGTGAGGCATTTACTCACATACTCCACCACATCACGTTTCATACCCGGCCACCAGTAATCTTTCTTCATATCTTGGTACATTTTGGTAGCACCGGGATGAATGGAGTATCGAGACTTATGAGCTTCATCCAAAATCTTCATTCGCAGATCCCCGAGACGAGGAATCCACATACGCCCAAACCGAGTTCTAACACCCGTTACGTTCTCACCCAATTCTGCGACCAGACCTCTCATTCGTTCAGAGTTAAGATGTTCGTCTTTCAAGGCTTCATCTTGGAACTCTTTGACCTGTTTCATTACGTCGGAGGTCATGATTAGCTGGTACGCCTTCACTCGAATTGGCTCGGGCCTCTCCTTTCGGCTAAGGGCATCAGCCACCACGTTAGCTTTGCCCGGATGGTAATGGATCTCACAATCATAGTCTTTTATAAGCTCCAACCATCGCCGTTGCCTCATATTCAGATCTCTTTGCTCGAAGAAGTACTTCAAGCTTTTGTGGTCCGTGAAGATGGTGCACTTCGTCCCGTACAAATAGTGCCGCCAAATCTTCAACGCGAAAACCACAGCTGCTAGCTCCAAGTCATGAGTAGGGTAATTAACCTCATGAAATTTCAGCTGTCGGGATGCATAGGCTATCACCTTTCCTCTCTGCATTAATACACACCCTAACCCCGAGTAGGAGGCATCAGAATAAACCACCAAATCTTCACTCCCCTCGGGTAACGCCAATACTGGAGCTTGGGTCAATCTCGTCTTCAGTTCTTCAAACGCCTTTTCTTGAGCTTGACCCCATACAAATTTCACATCCTTCCGGGTCAACTTCGTCAGTGGAGAAGCAATTTTGGAAAAGTCTTGAATGAACCTTCGGTAGTAACCCGCCAAACCCAAGAAACTACGGATCTCGGACGGCGTCTTCGGAGACTTCCATTGCATCACTGCTTCCACTTTTGCCGGATCAACTAGAATTCCATCCGGATTTACCACATGACCCAAGAATTGAACTTCAAGCAACCAGAATGCACACTTGGAGAATTTAGCATACAACTTCTCCCTTCTCAACGTCTCCAGAACTTCGCGAATGTGACCGGCATGCTCAGTCTCACTCTTTGAATAAATCAAGATGTCATCAATGAATACAATCACTGATTTATCCAACATCGGCCGGCACACCCTATTCATCAGGTCCATAAAGGCAGCTGGCGCGTTGGTCAAACCAAATGACATAACGAGGAATTCATAATGACCGTAGCGCGTACGAAAAGCTGTTTTAGGGATATCCTGCTCCTTCACCTTCAGTTGATGGTAGCCTGATCGAAGATCTATACGTGAGAACCAACTAGCACCCTGAAGTTGATCAAACAAGTCGTCGATCCTCGGCAAGGGGTATCTGTTCTTTACTGTCAGCTTATTCAACTCGCGGTAGTCGATGCACATCCTCATACTACCGTCCTTCTTCTTTACAAACAGGACCGGAGCACCCCAAGGTGAGATACTCGATCGAATAAACCCCTTATCCAACAGCTCTTGTAACTGCTCCATCAACTCTTTCATCTCTGTCGGGGCCAATCGGTATGGTGCCTTGGCAACAGGTTGGGCGCCTGGTACTAAGTCAATCTGGAACTCGATCTCTCTGTCAGGTGGCAATCCCGATAAGTCTTCCGGGAACACGTCTGGGAACTCACACACAACCGGAACATCAGACAGTTGTGGTGCTGGCTTCTCTACATCTTTCACATAACATAAATAGGCGTTACATCCACGCCTCATACATTTCCCCGCCACTGCCATTGAGATCACCTTCGGAATCGTAGTAACCCGATCCCCATAAACTGTCACTGGACTACCGTCAGGCGCTGTCAAACTGATCATCTTCTTGCGACACACAATGTTCGCCTCGAAATCTGCCAACCAATCCATTCCAAGCACCAAATCGAAACCGCCTAACGTCATCGCAAAGGGTTTAACTGGGAATTTGTGACCCTCCAGTTCAACATCGCAGCCCTCAATAACCTCTGAAATCCTGGTGGTTTTACCTATAGCAGTCTCTACATCAAACGACACATCCACACACCTACTACTAACGGGCAATTTGGCATAGAAAGCAGCAGAAATAAAACTCCTACTGGCACCCGAATCAAATAATACAGAGGCTAAAGTTTGGTTCACCAGAAACGTACCGGACACTACATCAGGGTCCGTCCTAGCCTCTTCCTGTGTCATCGTGAATGCTCTGGCGCTTGCTCTCGACCCTTCGCCCACTGCCTTCTTCCCGCCGGAACCCTCAGATCTCGGCTTCTTGCAATCTTTGTTCATATGACCACTTTCCCCGCAGTTAAAGCACTTCATCCCTTTACACTCTTTGGCCATATGACCGGGCTTTCCACACTTGAAACATACATTCAGCCCCCATCTGCACTCACCACCATGCTCTCGCCCACACTTCCCACACTTTCTCGACCCTGCACTTGTCACGACCACACGACGATCATCAACCCGTGCCTTCTTACCACTTGTCGAAGTATCACCCCGACCAAACCTTTTTCCCTACCACTTCCTCTCATCACTTCCTTTCTTACTGCCCTCAGACTTCCCCAACGCAGCCCGTTCATCGTACAACCTCCCAGCTAAATCAACCGCCGACCTGAAAGTACTTGGTCGGGCGGAAATCAAATGCCAACGAATTTCAGCTGGCAACCCCTGAATATACCGGTTAATCTTGCGAGACACCGGCGTCACTTGCTCTGGCACCAACCGTGCCATGTCGTTGAACTTGGTGGTGTATTGTTGGTGGGTCATCATTCCCGCCTCTAACTGCAGGAACTCTCTCTCAACTCTGTCCATCTCTCGACGAGGACTAAACTCCTAGATCACCATTCTCTTCAACTCGGACCACTTCATTTTCCCAATGGCCCTGCTACCCTCGGCCTGGACAATATTGTCCCACCAGCACAATGCCGTCCCCGTAAACGAGTGGGTAGCAAACTTTACCTTCTTATCCTCCTGGCACTCACTCATATCAAGGACCGCCTCCATCTCTCTCACCCATTGGTGAGCATCAGCAGCCGTACCTGAACCATCAAAAGTCGGAGGCTTGCATCTCATAAATTTCCCGTAATCACAACCCCGGGCCGTCCCCCTTATCTGTTCTTCCTCCTCTTCCTCTTCGTCATCAGACAATACCATTTCTGCCTCTGTCTGCTGCTGTCTACCGGAGGACCGTCTCCTCCCTCGTCTATCATCCTCGCGTACTGCCTTTATCACTTCGGTCATTACAGACGGTAAGATCGTCTGCATAGCCTGGTGCACTTCCTCGATCATTGCCTCTTTTACCGAGGCTCTCAACTTGGCGCTTTCGTCTGTCTCTTCCTGATGAGGAATCTCGTTCTCCTCACGAACTACTTTCTCTTTCCTAAGTCTTCCTCGCGTGATACGCGGCTCATCACCACCTTCACCATCACGGGAAGCATCAGATGATCTATCACCGACCATCTTCTATCACGCTGAAAGATTAAAACACCAACACGGTCATTCAAGGAAATAGCTCAGTTTATGTTAAGTACAGTAAGTCCCTAATTACAGTGGCCAGTTGTGATTAGCCACTTACTCTACTCTTCGTACCCCGAGCATCACCTATCCTGACAACATTAGTATCTCAGTCTAACAGTACACATAACTGACATCACATGCGCACATAATAACTAGTTAATTTTTAGGAAAATACCTGATGGCACGCGACTACTCAGATGGCATTCTCATTCTCCCTGTCCCATTCTCAGTTTAAGTTTAGGTTTATTATAAAAATTTACCCATTTTACTTAAACTTTTGCTCTGATACCAACTTGTAAGGCCCCGCTCACCGGGCACCTTACTGTTGGTTCTTCATCGCACATATGACATACCTTTAATACATGATCATAAAATACGCAGCGGAATTAATAAAACATGCATTCTCATTTCATCATAAAAGCTTTTACATCATTGTCTTGATTACAAAATACAAGCTTTTCTTTACATTGTTTAACTATACTATGATTGCTGCTGATGCATATTCCACAACAATTATAGGGTCATACAGCGACCTCTACCGAAATAAAATAATAGAAAGAAAATATATTCTTCTTCGTAAAGAAGATATTAAGTTCAAAAATATATTTTCTTTCATAAACAAGATTTCTTAAATAATCATGTTTATCATGATTATCAAGAAATCTTGCACTTGCATGCAACATGATGTGTTGCGCGCATTACGGGCCCACAACGCATGATGTGGCAGCATAATCAAAAAGTGAATGCCATCCCAAAAGAGCTGAGTAGTCGCCTCGTGCCATCCTCAGCAACATTACCTGTGAACTGGAAAACACATAAAAGTCAGCGTTGCTGAGTGAGTTCTAGTTTTATAATAAAACATACTTTCATTCTCATTAACTGTTCTTCCATACATGTGTTCACACATCATACGTACACGTAGATAATATTATTATTATCTCATCATTCATTACTTACTTTCATTCGTGTACACTTCATCATTCTCGTTTACTTTCTTACATACATACATACTTCACGTACTTTCGTACGTACTTTACTTTCATTCATACATTCATTACTTATGTTCGAACATTCGTTACATTCATTCATACTTTCATTACTTTCGTTCGAACGTTCATTACATTCGGTGGCATGTACAATACCCCCTTTCATCATACATACTACTGGTGCTGGACCTGTGGTGGTTAGCCACGAACGTTGTGCACAAATGCTGATCCAGTCACCTGGGGTAGGTACATGCACCACTCATCTTTTCAATTTACTTCTGGATCAATGCCATATGCTATACCCCGAACGTTGTGCACAAATGCGGGTGCTGGACCTGTGATGATCAATCACGAACGTTGTGCACTAATGCTGATCCAGTCACCTAGGGCAAGCGGCAAGGATCCCATACATACTTCTGGTCAATCACAAAGACTGACCCCGATGTGCATCCTTCGGGGTAGCTAACCCGCACACCGTTGAGCTAACACCTGCCAGGGGTGTGCACCTCCTTTCATTTGCTTGCAAGCCTTACTTACATTCATTCATTCATTCGTTTATGCATGCATTCGTTCATCATGTTCCTTCTTTACTTATCTTTCACTTTACGTTCTTAATACATTCATTTCATTCGTTCAATCATTCACGTAAAGGTATTAAAAGATAAGACACATATACATAAGGAACATAAATACTTACATATCATCAGTATTCACCATCTATCATGGCAACATCATACTAACATACATATATCATACATACACTTCTACATTCACTTACATCAGCCCTGTTCGGGCGACTGAACTTTCACCAGTCGCATGTCCTCCATGCGACTGGGCCATGCGATTGGGCTATCATGCGAATGGGTACTCAAACGTGCGATTGACTTCCTTCAGTACGACTAGACACTATGCGACTGAGCTATGTGCGACTAACTCTTAACCGTACGACTGAACTACTCTGCGATTGAACTTATGCGACCGAAACCCTCAGTCGCATTACCTATCGTGCGATTGAGGCTCAATCGGGCGTCTGAGCCTCAGTCGGGCGATTGGACATCAACTAACACTCATTCGGCCGAATGGCCCTTCAGTCGCATAACCCTAACTGGGCAGCGACTGGAGTTCTTCATGAACAGCAGCCGCGAACCCCCGTACCCAAACTCGTCTTAAACCCATTTTTAGCCCAAATCATCCCTCCCTAGCCTCAGGGATTCATACTAGGACATCATACAAGCATATACAAGTCCTACTTCATACTATAAACACATTTCTCATGATTTTACCCAAATGGGTCAAACTTTCACTATTTCAAAACTAGGGTTTTAATGTGTTTCCAGCCCCAAAATCGTTAGAAAACATGTAAATGAGGGGTCCTAGAACTCACATTATCAGGTAGAAGTTGATGAGCTTCGATTTGGCTAGCTTCACGATCGATCTTGAACTCGGGCAGCACTTTCCCTCTCTTCTTCTCTGTTCTCTGTCGCTCACTGCTCTCTCCCCGACTGAAAATGGGGAGGAGAATGGAGCTACCCCCCTTTTATACCCACTTCCCAGTCGCATCTGGTCCAGGGGCGACTGGACCTTCAGTCGCATCAACACCATGCGATTGGACCCCAATCGCACGAGTTCCATGCGGCTCATACTTCATTCGGGCGGTTGAACTCCAATCGTGCGGTTGAGATTCAATCGGCCGAATAGCCATGCGGTTGACCTCCAGTCGCATAAATCACAGGCGACTGAGGCTCAGTCGCATAGCCTACCAAAAGTCAAACCTCCGGGTGTTACAGATTACCTGCCCATGTTCTTGATATGATTCAGGACACACGAGACAGGGTCAGGAGGCTGGAGGATACGACCATGAGGCTGCATGATATGATGGACTGGGTCGTCCAGCACATGGTCGCGCAGTATGCCGCCTCGGGTACGCCGTTGTTGTCACAGCCCCCGAGGCGGTTAGACCATGACGGTGCTGGCCCGTCTGGGGCGGGCGGGTCTGGTCAGGGCAGCGATCCGGGGACGATGGATTAGATATGTATTTTGTTTGTATTTTATTTCTTTTTGTATGTAAAAACTCGTTGTATATATATATATATATGTGCAGTTTCAGTTATGATGACTTGTATATTTGGTTGTGTTTGTTTGGTTGTGTTTCTTTGTTTGTTTGTTTTATATTTGTAATGTTGATAATGTTAATTGTATATGTTTGTTTGGTTGTGTTTCTTTGTTTGTTTGGTTGTAATGTAACTGTAAAATAAGTACAACACAAACTCGTATGTTACGATTAGATTAACCGTTTGATAAAATAAAAATAAAAAGAAAATTAAAAAAATTTAAAAAATAAGTACAATATGTCACGGTTTGGCCAAACCGTGACATATTACACCATTAAAACCCTAACCGTCACCCCTTAATTACACACCCAATAATTGCAATGATCCCGAGAACAAAATGTCACGGTTAGCCCTAACCGTGACCTCAAGGTCCTACACCCGACCTAGCGGTCACGGTTAGCCCTAACCGTGACCGCTTGAGGTGGTATACCCCCAAAAATGAGCGGTGTATGCAGAAAATCCCATATTCTATGATCAAAGATTCATAATGAGCAAAATTATAAAAGAAGAACAGCGTATATCCCTCTTTTTACGCTAAAATTACATATTTTCTTAAAAGAAAAGTTTTTAACACATAATTAGAATGTTCTTTAAGTATTATTTGAAAAAAATATATAATTTTACAAGTTTAGAAAATAATATATGCAAGTACCCTAACTAGGTTGGCAGCACCAGTCCGAGCACGTGAAGAGGAGAACGATGGCAGCAACAGTCCGAGCAGTAGAGAATATCAGCTTAGAGGGTAGGAGGAGCAGAGGTAGACCTAGGTTGACTTGGGACGAGGTTATTAGGAGAGATATGATGGACTTGCATCTCTCTGAGAACATGATCGAGGATAGAAGTGAGTGGAGGCGTAGAATTAAAATTAAGGACTTTTAGTGGGTTTTGTGGGTGGGAAGGGTATACGGTGACATATGGCCGTACCCCACACGTTAGGTGTAGTTTTCCTCATCTATCCTTTTTGGGTGTTACATGCGCATTATCTAATTCTTCTTGTGATATATATCATTGTGTTATATGCTTCGTATTATGATGGTTATTGTCGTTGTTATGCTTTGTTATATGCTTTGTTATGCTTTGTTATATGCTTTGTTATATGCTTTGTTATATGCTTTGTTATATGCTTTGTTATATGCTTTGTATATGCGTTGTATTATGATTGTTATTGTTATTGCCTGTGTTAACGAGTCGGGGGTCTCTTCGGAAGCGGTCTCTCTATCTTTCTAGATAGAGGAAAGACTTGCCACCATATACCTCTCCCAGACCCTGCTCTTCAGCGGGAGACACTGGGTATGTTTGTTTGTTTGTTTGTTTAAGTACCCTAACTATAAACACACTACTCACGCTCTATCTATACTCACACTATATATGAGTCACATGAAACTTTTTAATTGGTGTTTTGCAACTCATACAGCAGAATAATGTGTTTGTCTGACGCATAAGAAGCATGTGACAGGAGATTTCGCTAGCAAGGTTATCGCGTTTATAACCCTCTGTGTTCTTCGATTGGTTGATCTTACTTTGTGCGCTAGCCGCTGCTTCATTTCATATAGTGATAACGTTTCTGTCTCCTTTGTATAGTAAGAGGAACTTTGGTTGCACGACTTCTCTCTTATACTTATAGGGTTTATTTTCTCTTCTTTTGGGATTGGAAATCGAAGAAATTTCATGTACCCAAATAGGAGTAGTTATCCTGAGTATAGACGTTTCTTTTATCCCCACATGGACAAAAGTAGATAAACTAAAATTAATTCTAATTCCCACATGATGAAAACAAGTAAAACGTCCCAAGAAGAAAATGATCCTATTGACCATTGTACATTGTTATCAACAAGGAATGGTTCAATGGACTAGGCCTTGTTGGAAAGGTTATATGTATTGGGGCTTTCAACCTATCTAATTGAAACCGTGTTCTAGTCTAAGCCATCAAACAAATGACCTGGAAGTAGTCTAGTAGGGATATAAATGGAGTTTGCACGGTAAAGAGAGTTGTAGATCTGCAGAATAAGCGAACACCATTAACTTCTTATAAAGATTGGGTGGGCAACTAGATATGTGTTAGGTCTAGATTGTATAGGGCTAGATCAATTTTGTATAGGCTTAGTACTTGAAAATCAAGTCTTGTAATTAATATTTGTAACAGTCAAAATATATATATATATGTGATTTGAATCTATAGGATAACCCCATATATATGTGTGTTAATTTGTGACTTGACAGGGAAAAACAATATACTTGGATGGATTCATGGAATTGACCAAGTGTATGAAACATCTACGGATGAACAATTTTATTAATCCGTAGATATGTTTCATACAAGACCAAATGACCAAGTACATGTTCCTGCGGATGATCAAGTACCATAAAGTGAAGACTCCTACGGAAGAAGAATTTCCTACGGAAGAACAACTTTGCTACGGAAGACTAAATCATCTATGGAAGAACAAATGTTCTGCGGACGAGAAGATTGCTGCGGAAGAACATTATACTTGTGCGATTGCAAATACCAAGAAGTCAAACAAGTCAACTCAATCAATAACAAATCCCGAGAGATCCGGTGTTTCCTTAACCGACTCAAACCGTGTATAAATATGAGTCCTAGGTTTCACATCTCGGGGAACACAATCAATCAATATTACGGCTGTCAAGAGTTCATTGTGGAACCCTAGCTGCCGTCACATCAACATCAAACATCATTCGATTCACAGAATTCGATTGTTCATAGTTATTCATTATTCTTTTGTAATCATTACATTATAGTTAATGAAATACATTTGAATTATTATTGATTTCGCATTTATTGTGTTTCTGTGGTTGTGTTCATCATTGATCATTACAAACAATTAAACGTCAATTAGTGATAATTCCGCGATCATTAAATTGATTTATTTTAATACTGATAATTCCTGAATCGCGATCCTAGGATTCACAGGTGGTATCAGAGCATTGGTGCTTATTGATTTAGATCAATTGATCTATCAGTATTAAAATTGTTTAATTGATTTTCAAACAATTCAATCAACGACTGATTTTTCAGCAAGCACTCTCTCATTGCTTGTTTAATTTAGATCTATATTCAAATCAATTGAATACTAGATTTGCGTCTCTGATAGATCTGTCAATTTTCGCTTTTAAGTTTTTATTCATTCGTTTGCATTAAACATGAGTACTTTTGGTGGAGGATCTTATCAACCGCCAAAGTTGGAAACGAAAGCTGATTTTAAATCCTGGAAGATCAAGTTCAGGAATCATGTGAACTACACAGATTCTGACTTGTGGGAGTCCATCACTTAAGGTCCTTATATTCCACCCACTCTTGGGCCGGATTATAATGACAAAAATCAGCCAATCAGCACTAAGGACTTGCCACCTGATGATGTCAAGAAGGTCAAAGTCGATATTAAAGCATACAGCTTGCTTAGTATGGCTTTGCCTGAAGAAATCTTGATCTGGTGCGAGAACTATAAAACAGCAAATTCCCTGTGGAAGATACTTCACACTCTCTGTGAAGGGAGTGATGAGATCAGAAGCATAAGGAAAGACACCCTTAGATCACAATATGAAACTTTTCATCATATTGAGGGTGAGTCAATTCCTCAGCAACTCCATAGATTTATGCAACTTGTTACTGAGATGAACATCTTGGAGTTAAAATATACTACTGAGGAACTGAACAAGAAGATGCTCCACACTTTACCTGAAAGTTGGAAGCAAACAGTCTCTATGTTCAAGAACACCATAGATCTCAAGACAACTGGTCTAGATACTTTGGTTGCTAAAGTTGAAGCACTTGAACTGGATGAACAGTCAAGAAACAAGAGTGTGAGAACTCATGTCTCACCTTATCACTTCAAGGAAACCAAGAATGCTGGAAGTGCATTTATCTCTAATAATGAAAGTGATAACTCTTGTACTTTGAGTGATGATGAAGAGGAAGTAAGCTTTTATGCGTCCAAACCCACTAAGAAATCATCTCAAAGTAAAAATCAAAAGGAAAAGGCTAAATCTACAGAGAAAAGAGAGACATCAGCAACAGCAAACTCAGAACCAATAACTGTGATATTGGATTCTAAAGAACAAAAAGCAGCCTTTGCAGCTTTTAGTTCTAGCTTTCAAGCATATCTTGGAAGTTCCCTTACATCAGCTAACATCTGTCAGCAATACTTGGAGGAACTCCCTCCTGATGTAGTAGAAGAGATGGATCTGCAATGGCAGATGGCGATGATTGCTTACAGAGCCAAGCAATATCTTCGACGAAATAAAAATCTGGCAGCAGCAAGCAAAACATCGAAGATTGGAGTTGATAAGTCAAAAGTCAGATGTTTCAAGTGCAATCTCTATGGTCATTTTTCTAGAGAATGCAACCAACAATCAACTCCACAGTATCAGCAGCAGCAACAACAAAATCAGCAGCAACAACACTATCAGAATCAGCAGCCAACCTCTCAAAGATCTCTGCATAGACAACCTCAGCTCACATCCCCACCAGCCACAAATACATCAGCAGGACCAAGCAACTCTAAGGAGACAGGGCTGATCATACTTCAGGATGGAACATGTGACTGGAGTCTGTATGAGAAGGAAGTGATAGAGGAGAATCAAGCATTGATGGCGCATATGGAAAACAAAGTTCCTCCTATGGCCAGAGAGGTAAAAGACAGGTTATGTTCATCAACATGTGTTGAGGAAGTTGAGAGATATAGAGTCCATGCTCAACAATTGGCTGATAAAGTAAAAGAAACTATGGTTTTAAATGAATCACACTTAAGAGAACAAAAACTATATCAAATCAAAATAAGTTCTTTGCAAAAGGATTTAGAAAACTATGTTTCTGAAAACTACAGTCTAAAAGCCCAAGTTGAGCATCTGACCACTTCCTTAACAAAATCCATGGCTGATCATGCATCCACTGAAGTGAAACTTCAGAAGTTTCAATTATCATCTCAGCAATATGAGAAGTTGCTAAACTCTCACATTGAATCAAAGAACAGGTCCGGGTTGGGTTATAATGCTGTTGCACCACCTATTAATGATAACTACACTCCTTTACCTGAAACAATGACCAACAATTTGTCAAATCATTTTGTGCAAAGCACCAAAATTAACATCAAAGATAGTCAAATAAACAATAATGAAACTGAGATGAGTGAAACTGAATCTACTGAATCAGAATCACTTAAACATAATGAATCAGATTTTGATAACTATGATGACCTGGATGATTCTGATGAACATGATACTGATCAACTGAACATTGGTAAGAATGTTCAAGTTGAAACTGGTCTTCCGCGAGTCCTTGAAGAATCAAAGTTGCAGTACCCGCCAAAGCAACGGAACATGCTGAAGACTATTTGTAAAAGGATTGCTGAACTTAATGAAGGATTACAAGAACTGAATCTTCACAAGATTGATAGCTGCAGATCAAGTAATGAAGCACCTTTGTCATCTTCAGATAAAGGTAAGAAACAAACAAACAAGAATCCTCAGAAAGCTCTTACTGCGGAATCCGTAGACCATCTGCGGAAAAAGAAATCAGAAGAATCCGTAGCTCATACGCAGAATTCTGAGGAATCCGTAGAATATTTGCGGAAAGCAAGAACTGCCAAGTCCATAGATCATCTGCGGAAGACAAAATCTACTGTATCCGCAGAAAAGCAACGGAAGAGAGAAACTGATTCTGCAGACGAGGTAACAAGAGAAACAAACAAACATGCTCAGAAAAAGCTCAATATCAAGCAACAAAAGGGAGCCAAAGACAAACAAACAACAACTAATGAAGCCCCCAACAAACACAAGAAGAAATCACCTGATGTTTCAGCAAGTGAGAACAAAAAGAAGGCTGAACCCGAAGAAACTTCAGAGAAATATTGCAAATGGTGTGATATGAAGAATCACAACACTAATGAATGCTATTTCAGCAGTTACTGTTCCATTTGCAACATGAACAATCACATGACTGATGATTGTTTCTTTAACAAACATTGTGCCATATGTGACAAAAATAACCATTCCACTCAGGAATGTTATTTTAATAAGAAGAATAAGAAAAAGAACAACAAGAAGTCACAAGTTGCATCATCCGACTCAGAAAGTGAAAAAGAGACAAAGGCTCAGAAAGAACAACAAAAGTCAACAAAAGGATCATCTGTTGCGGACAAGACTGTGAAGAAGAAAATACCAGCACAGGCTAAGACACCTCACAAAAAGGTGGATTTGTCTGATAAACAGACTGAAGCTGTTGATGATTTCTTTGACAACTTTGATAAAGGAATTCCTGTGTCTCAATCAAAGCAGAAAGATAAAGAAACTTTCAAGACTACAGGATCCTCGTCAAAGTTAAGATACCAACCAAAACAAGCCAAGTTGAAGAATGACTCGGATACACATGAAGATACTCAGAAACCTGAATCATCTTCAACAGAATCATCCTCACCACCATCAGATCAAAAAGAAACAACTAATACTGAAACTTCAAGATTAATTCATGAAGGAATAACTATTGTTGACACAACTGGCAAACCCAAGACATTTAAGCCTTGGGTTGTCATTTCTAACTAATTTCTTTTTGTGTGCAGGAACATTCAAGGAGAGCTGACAACAAGTGGTATGTTGACAGTGGTTGTTCCAGGCATATGACAGGCAACTGTGCACTTCTCTATGACTTCAAACACAAACATGCCTCTTATGTGGCATTTGGTGGGGATAAGAAGGGAGGTAAAATTGTTGGTGAGGGAATGGTAACTAATGGTGTTTTAACATTTGAAAAAGTAAATTACTGTGAAAATTTGCAGTATAATTTACTTAGTGTTTCCCAAATTTGTGATCAAAATTATTTAACACTATTTGATAACACTAACTGTTACATTCTTAAGCCAGGTTTTACAGTTCCAGCAGACTGGATACTGCTTAAAGCATCAAGAAAAGGCAACACATATATTTTGGATATGAACAACACCACACTCACAAATCATGAGACATGCCTGTTGTCCAAGTCTTCCGAAGATGAATCTCAACTCTGGCATAGACGGCTTGTCCATTCTAACATGAAAAACATGAATAAATTGGTGAAAAATGACTTAGTCATTGGATTACCAAAGAAAGAATTTCATTGTTCTAATCATTGTTCTTCATGTTATAAAGGAAAACAACACAGAGTGTCCCACAAATCCAAAACAATAAACACTAACACTACACCACTCAAATTGCTCCATATGGACCTCTTTAGTCCAACCAATGTACTGAGCATTGGAAAAAAGGCAATATTGTTTGGTTATAGTTGATGATTTCACTAGATTCACATGGGTCTTCTTCTTAAAACATAAGAGTGAAACATCTGAAACATTAATGGACTTTGTGATCAAGATTGAGAATCAACTTGATTTAAAAGTTAAAATTTTTAGGAGTGATAATGGAACTGAATTTGTTAATGCTGATTTGGATTCTTTTTGCAGGAATAAAGGAATAGCAAGACAATTCAGTGCACCAAGAACTCCTCAACAAAATGGAGTGGCTGAAAGGAGAAATAGAACACTCATAGAAGCAGCCAGAACAATGCTAGCTGACTCTCAATTGCCCATTACTTTCTGGGCTGAAGCTGTGAATACAGCTTGCAATGTTCAAAATAGAACTTTGATAGTCAAAGAACATAATCAAACACCTTATGAACTCTTATTTAAAAGGAAACCTTTTATAGGATATCTTAGAGCTTTTGGGTGTCATGTGTCTGTTTTAAATACTAAAGAACAATTGGGAAAATTTTCTGAAAAAGCCTATGACGGTTTCTTTGTTGGATATTCATCCACTTCTAAATCATATAGGGTTTATATTCCAGAACATAACATAGTTGAAGAGACTCCCAATGTTTCTTTTGATGAATCCATGTTCACTACTAATGTAAAAGGATCATCTTGGTTATTTGATATAGATGCATTAACGGAATCATTTAACACTGGTTATTTGATCAATGCAGGTGCTGCGGATACATGCTATCCATTTGTGCCTCCAAGTTTAAATGAAGTGCCCCTAACAGCTGACCCACCAAGGGTACAACGTTCAACTGCACCTCAGCAAGAATCAAGTCAGCAGCATGAAGTTACATCCATAAATACATCCGCCGATGCATCCGTATCCGCAGATGTAAGTCCTGCCTCAGCTGCTGAACCAAGGGATAAAGAGGAAGTGTTCAATCAACAAACCATGCCTGCAAAACAACAATGTTCATCCGTGAATGGTAATGCATCTTCTACGAAAGTACAAAATACGTGCGTAGATGCTGCAGTTACTCCTGCGGAAGAACAAAATACTGCTTCCGCAGAACCTCCTGCGGAAGAACAAAATGATGCTTCCGTAGAACCTCCTGCGGAAGAACAAAATGCTACTTCCGTAGAACTTCCTGCGGAAGAAGACAACCCAGCAGCAACTACTCAAGCTGATCAACATGAGCCTTTTGATTATTTCATCGACTCAACCTCTCAGCTGACACCATCTGCTTCAATGGGTTTCTCAAACCTAGACACCACAGTTCCAGTTGATGCTGTCTCAACAAGCAGAATCCACAAGTCTCATCCAACAGACAATATCATTGGAGATCTGAATACAAGAACTACAAGGAACAAAGGAGGTGTGGCAAACATTTGTTTGTTCACCTGCTTCTTGTCCCAAACAGTTCCTGTAAACATTACAGCTGCACTAAAAGACAATAGCTGGATTGAGGCTATGCAAGAAGAGCTACAACAATTCAGAAAACAAAAAGTGTGGACTCTTGTAGACTTGCCTACGGGTCAACATCCAATTGGAACACGGTGGCTATTCAAAAACAAGCTGGATGACAGAGGTATCATAGTGAGAAACAAGGCTAGGCTCATTGCTCAAGGCTATACACAGGAAGAAGGAATAGACTATGATGAAGTCTTTGCACCAGTTGCAAGGATTGAAGCTATAAGGGTTTTCCTAGCCTATGCATCCTTCAAAAAGTTCACAGTCTATCAAATGGATGTGAAGTGTGCTTTCCTCTATGGGAAGATTGATGAAGAAGTCTATGTTGCTCAACCCCCTGGTTTTGAAGACCCTGATTATCCACATAGAGTATACAAGCTTGATAAAGCTTTGTATGGTCTTCATCAAGCACCCAGAAAGTGGTATGACACTCTATCATCATTCCTGCTGAAGAATGGCTACAAGAGAGGAACAATTGATCAGACACTCTTCCTCAAACATGAACATCAAGATCTTTTGGTAGTTCAAATATATGTTGATGACATAATATTTGGATCAACCAACAAGAAGCTGTGCCAAAGCTTTGAAGACTTGATGAAATCTGAATTTCAGATGAGCTCCATGGGAGAATTGACATTCTTTCTTGGCTTACAAGTTCATCAGAAACCAGATGGCATTTTCATCAATCAAGAGAAGTACATTCATCAAATTTTGAAGAAGTGCAATCTTGCTGATTCCACTTCATGCAAGACACCAGCATCAACAATAGACAAGATTGTGCCTGACCCTGCTGGCAAATCCGTAGATCAACGATTGTATAGATCAATGATCGGTTCATTAATGTACTTAACTGCCAGTAGACCTGACATCATGTTTGCTGTTTGTGTTTGTGCCAGGTATCAATCAGACCCAAAGGAGTCACATCTGAATGCTGTAAAGAGAATTTTCAGATACCTGAAAGGCAAACCTGCATTGGAACTTTGGTATCCCAAAGATGGAGATTTTAGCCTCTACTCCTACTCAGATAGTGACTATGGAGGGTGCAACAACAACAGAAAATCCACAACTGGTGGATGTCAATTTTTAGGACCAAGACTTGTTTCATGGCAGTGCAAGAAGCAAACAAATGTATCTGTATCCACAGCTGAAGCAGAGTACATAGCTGCTTCAGCAGGTTGCTCTCAAGTACTTTGGTTGCAAAACCAATTACTTGATTATGGTTACAATTTCCTTCATACACCAATTCATATTGATAATTCAGCTGCTATGTTTATAACTGCTAACCCAGTTCAACATAGTAAAACAAAACATATTGAAATCAGATACCATTTTCTGAGAGATTGCTCTGAAAAGGGTCTAATCAATTTAGTCAAAGTAGACACAACCAATCAGCTTGCTGATTTGTTTACTAAAGCATTTGATTCTATTAGATTTAATTTTCTGATAGAATTTTTAGGGATGATTAACTTAGAATAAATCAACAAAAGCATATGATTGACTTTGTGCAGAGTAATCGTTAAGGATAACTTAAGTGTCTGATAGAACATCTATACATGCATTATATAAGGGAAATGATAGTAGACTATACTTGGCTATTAATCAAAACCTCAATCTGACTTATATAATACTGATATGTGAGTAGGTTCAACTTGAGTGGAAACAAAGCTAAGAGCATGCCAAACTAAAAGCATGAGGTAACTGTCTGTGAGGATTCCATTTGAGAATCAGGAAGGTATGTTCTCTCCTGATGTGATCAAATCACTTACACAAGCACACTATGTAAAATACTTTATAATATTCTATCTTTGCAAAGTCATATTCCCTCTGTTTTGTGTGAACAAAGACCTGGGAATGTGATTAATAAGTGTGATCTTCATTCTCCCTCTGTTTTGTGTAAACAAAGACCTGGGTTAAAGTTCACCTCTGTTTTACGAAAGTAAAGACCTGGTGACTATGAAGATCATATTTCAGCTCTAAAAAGGAATCACTTGTGCTCCATTGTACATCAAGTCAAAGAGCTTCAACATCAAAGCATTCATGAGACTGTAATTTGTCTCAAGATAGAACTTATAACTTAAAGTACATAGTCCTTAAGTGTGGAATGTAGTGGTTTGCCTCACCTACGGAAGACATACTCTAATGATAATTGAATGTGGGACTCATGATTGCTACTGATTAACAAACTTCACAACATGATAAATAGCATGCCTAGTTGATACAGTACTCATGTTTGAATTTAAGTGGATCCATATACTTGCAATCAAGTATGTATTGAATCAACTAATTAACATCAGCTGAACCCAAGTTATAGTATGATCCCTCTATATATATGCATGCATGTAACTGTTTGTCAGATGTTTAATTGTTATCTCAACTGACTCTCTATCATTTAGACTGTCATATGCCTGTCATGCCTGTTTATAACTTAAATTTATGATAAATATAACAGTCTCATATTAATCACAAATTTAGGGGGAGTAGTTCATGCATGAAAAACAATAAAAGCTGATAATTGATCTGAATTACTTTGAAGGAATTGGAACTTGAGCACTAACTTGAATGCAGGATACAGGAAACTTGCCTCTCTGTACTTAATTGCCATGCAAATAAAGTCAACAATGTCCAACATCAACATTTGATTCTACTCAGTAGATATCATACATTTAAAGTTTTAAACTTTTTATGTTCCGCAGAAGTTTCAGTAATACCTCTCATCCGTAGAAGTATTATGTGATTTCTGATTCAGCAGCAAAACAAATGCATTGTTTGAACTTTTACATCCGCAGATGTTGACATCCGCAGATGTCAAGGTTCCGTAGATGCTCTGCGGAAGAGATAATGCATTCTAAACACTTGGTATGCGGATAGGAATGAATGGAAGTGGGCCCAACATAATTAATAAAAGAATATAATTAATAAAAGAAATTAATATGTTCCCCTATAAATAAGGTGTCAGATATTTTTACAGAGCACTTTTTCACTTCTAACCTAGAAAATCGCCCATTTTCCCTCTTTTTCAAATTTCAAAATATCCGTTTCCAAGAACACATCATCAACATTATCCTGTAATAAATTACTGTTATTGCAAAGGTAAATCATGTCTTAAACATCAGTAAGAAACTGTTTAATCGGTTATTGACATTCAAACGATTCAACTGCATGTTTTCTAACTTGATTTTCTTTACAGATGGATAATAGATTCGCCAAAGAACATAATGTGTGCGCGTTCTTAAACGCTGATGATCCAGCGGCGGAAGGATGTCGAGATATCATCAGATATCTCCGACGATCAAGGCTCTTCTACGCCTTGACGGCTGAGCCTGTGATCCATCAGGTACACATAATCGATTTCTGGAACTCAGCACGAGTTGAAGAACAAGATGATGAAGAAGTGATTGTGGCTGAGATTCGGAAAAAGCGTCTTCGAATCACTGAAAACATCTTACAAAGATGCTTGGAACTGGGTGATAGAGAGAGAGGTCACCCCGATGTATTCGAGAATGAATACATTGAGAAAATTTTCAATCGATGGGGTATGATGGAGACTACGAAAAAGGGGAAATCAAGAAGGGTAGGCTGTGCAAACCGTACAGATTTTTGTGTCATACCTACCTGAAATGCTTGTCAAACAGGAAGTCGGGACTGGACAGATTCTCCAGGCACATATCATCTGGGATTATTGGGATATTTAAGGGGAGAATTTACAACTACGCAAAATACATCTTCAATTGTCTGAGTGAACAAGTCAAACTGCAGAAGAATGACAAGATGTATATGTTCCCGAGATTCCTGCAACTGGTGATCAACTCAGAACTACCTGGGGTGGACAGAGTTGGGAATGTGTTTGTGCAAGCACACTTGAGCAAATCTGTGCTAAACAAGCTTAGTGGAAAGTACCAGGGACAAGATATGCCAATGTTTGCACATGTATTAGATCCAGAAGCAGACTTGCCACAAGAGTTGGCTTGGGCAGAAGAAGCAGAATCATCTGCTGATTCTGCACAAGCATCTCACTCACCACACCAATCAACATCACAATCATCAACCCAAACTCCACCACTCCAACATCAAACACCTAGCCAAACACCCCCTCAACAAGCACAATCACCAACAAGCCTGAACACCCAACCAATCTCACCAATTCATCAACATCAATCACCTCTGCTGATCTCATCATCATCCACCAAAAGCACTGAGCCAACATCCCCAGCCAAACACCAATCATCATCAGCTTCTCAGTCATCATCACATCACACTCAACCTTTCTCTCCACTTCAAGCTCAATCCCCTGTACTACCACCTCCAGAATCTCCAAAACATGCATCCCCGGAAAGTGCTGGAACCGAGCCTTTTGAGATAACTGAGTCTGTACAGTCTGTACACTTAGGAGATACAGAGATATTATCTCAAGCCAGCACTGTTCCTATCTCACCAACACACACAGAAGAACATGCTACATCAGCACATACTGAGCCAATATCTTCATTGAAAGATGAACAAATTGCTGATGAGCATGAGGAAGTACAAGGATCTGCTGAGGATGTCATTGCATACAATGAAGATGATTTAAGTGACAATGACATTCCTGTCAGCAAAAGCTATCTGGTTGCTGAGTACAACAAGTTAGTACTCAAATCAAATAAGAGAAAAGAAAGAATACAAGAGCTGAAAGGTATAATCAAAGAAAAAGATGAAAAGCTGATAGAGAAAGATGCTAGACTGAAAAGGCTGAGAGAAGATGCTCTAAGCAAAAGTGAAGTCATTGATGCATTGTTGAATAGAGAACAAGAGTTGGAGGCTTCTTTGAAGACTGAACAAAATGAGAAATCTGTACTGCTCAAAAAGAAAGATGCAGAAATAGCAGAGCTGAAAAAGAAAATATCTGATCTGCAAACAAAAGATGCCCCAAGTATTGATAAACCAAAACAGACGGGTGAAGCTGCTAAGCAAATGATTCCATACACCCGGAAAAGAAAATACATGGGAGCAACTGAAAAGAAACATGAAGCTGAAAGCTCTCCAAAGAAAGCAAAACTACCATCTCCTGCACCTACACCGTCAGTAGAAGTGTCTGCTGTGAAGGTATCCTCCGGAGAAGAAGATAACAGTGAGAAAGAGTGGGAGGAACTAACGAGAATGGAGTCCCCCACCGGTGATAAGGGTGGAAAGGCCGATGACCTTCTAACAACCGCTGATATCATGGAAGAGAGGCCTGATTCCAGCATGTTTATGACCCTCATCAACCATGGTTTTCCGTATGACATGGTTGAGAGGATGAACACATCAGAAATGACCAATGCACTGAAAGAATTTGAGTTTGCCAGGTTCATAATCCCAAACTGTGATTATGAAGCCTTTACTACATTTCAATCATTGGAGAAAATCAAGAAGGATTTGGGCCACTGTGACACAGCCAAACTCACCAAGTATAATATGACTTGCTGGTTACAGGGGCACAACTACAAGCCGCATGAACTTAAAGGTAGAACTACTGGAGATTTGCGGAGGATGATGGATCATGTAATGAAGGTGGAGTTGGAAACAGGTGTAAAATTCAGAACAACAGCTCCTCATCCTACTGATGACAAACAAAGCAAATTATCTGCTGATCCAATCACTGTGGAACCCAAGGATCAGCATAAAGCTAAGGATAAGCTCATCAGGGAACCAAGGGAAGTCATTCCAGGCAAAGTATGGCCCCTTGGTACCACTGTTAGAGAAATCACTGATCAGAAGTCCACTCTGATTCAGTTGATTGATCACCTCACAACTCCCAACTCAGCTGAAGAAAATAAGATCATGGCATGGAAATATGATCAGGAGTGGGATTGTGCAGTGATTAAAAGGACATCAGGAAGAGTTGAATACTTCCGTGATGTGTTTTCAGTGCTCTGCCTTCCTGAGAATGATTTAAAGGACCTGCAAAGCCTTACTTTGACAAATTATCCAATACATCCAAGGGGCAGGGACTTCTCAAGCAGAGTGGGTCAACTGGAAACAAGGTTCAAAGATGATGTGATCATAGGTGCTAAAAGAGATGATGATGCTCACAAACGAAGAACTCAAGGGCTGAAAAGATCCAAGTCCAATACCTCTGACTCAGTAGATGATGAATTTCAGAAGAGGGTTGGATATAACAACAGAACATCAGCAGCCATCAAACACATTGAAGGAACTCAATACACACTCCCTATTACTGAGTGGGGATATGTAGAGAGGACAAAAGAGCTGGTGCTGATGAGAACTGCAGAGAACAAACGCGCAGAAAATATCAGGATCTTTGATCCTGCGGAAATCAAATTGCTTCATCCAAGCTACACTTCGTACCTTCATGACAAATTCTTTCCTAAGCTGAGTGATGAAGCAGCTCAAAATGATCTGTTCCTGCATGTACACATGATCCAAGTCATCGACAAACTTCATGCAAAAGCCTACAAACGACGAAGACATAATGCAGGCTTGCTGAAGGGCACAGAATATGATGAAGTTACAGAACTTCGCCTCTCCAAACAAGATGAACTTGAAGTAGTGAAGAATGACCGAGTCTTGGAGACTCTCACTACAGAAGAGGATGTTCTGGGACTTGGCTACGAGACTCTCAAGAAGATCAGCAAAATGGAGATCAAATACAAGTATGATGATCAAAAGGCAGCTGTATCTTACTTCTAAACAAAATTATATCAAGAGTCAAGGAGCTAGCAGTGTTGAAAGACTGATTACAAGGAGCTAAGCCTAAGGGGGAGTATTGTTAGGTCTAGATTGTATAGGGCTAGATCAATTTTGTATAGGCTTAGTACTTGAAAATCAAGTCTTGTAATTAATATTTGTAACAGTCAAAATATATATATATGTGATTTGAATCTACAGGATAACCCCATATATATGTGTGTTGATTTGTGACTTGACAGGGAAAAACAATATACTTGGATGGATTCATGGAATTGACCAAGTGTATGAAACATCTACGGATGAACAATTTTATTAATCCGTAGATATGTTTCATACAAGACCAAATGACCAAGTACATGTTCCTGCGGATGATCAAGTACCATAAAGTGAAGACTCCTACGGAAGAAGAATTTCCTACGGAAGAACAACTTTGCTACGGAAGACTAAATCATCTACGGAAGAACAAATGTTCTGCGGAGGAGAAGATTGCTGCGGAAGAACATTATACTTGTGCGATTGCAAATACCAAGAAGTCAAACAAGTCAACTCAATCAATAACAAATCCCGAGAGATTCGGTGTTTCCTTAACCGACTCAAACCGTGTATAAATATGAGTCCTAGGTTTCACATCTCGGGGAACACAATCAATCAATATTACGGCTGTCAAGAGTTCATTGTGGAACCCTAGCTGCCGTCACATCAACATCAAACATCATTCGATTCACAGAATTCGATTGTTCATAGTTATTCATTATTCTTTTGTAATCATTACATTATAGTTAATGAAATACATTTGAATTATTATTGATTTCGCATTTATTGTGTTTCTGTGGTTGTGTTCATCATTGATCATTACAAACAATTAAACGTCAATTAGTGATAATTCCGCGATCATTAAATTGATTTATTTTAATACTGATAATTTCTGAATCGCGATCCTAGGATTCACAATATGGTTTTGTATAATGTGGCGCAAATGCTATATCTATATCTATATTATTATATAATACATATTAAAAGGATAAAATGATATTTTCATTCAAAATGTAAGATACCTATACAACATTTTAAGCATAAAGTACAAGTGGTTTATGTAATAATTTCACTTTTGTCTCCATTTAATTAACTTTTTCTAATTATTGTTTTTTTAATACACATTATTTATACATTATATAATAATATGATACTATCTAATTCACTTCATTAAGTTTTATTTTATTTATAATAATATAAAATTGATATTTAAACTATATTTACTAATTATATTTTGATAACTAAATACTATTTAAATTAAGTATTATTTTATTTAAATATTTAAGTATATAACTTAAATATATCTTCATATTTACAATAACTATAATACTAACAAATTTTAGGGGTATATTATGAGTTTAATAATTTTAATATTTATCTATATATTTTATAATAAAAGTGAAACGATTATAGAATAATAATTTTATATATGGATTAAAACACGCATATGAAAAGTTAGGCTTAAATTTCAAAAAATTAACCATTTTATTCAATTTATGCCATTACAGTAAAGTATAACCAATGTTTTCAGAACTGGATCGGACGTCTAACCAGACGCCTTACTATTTTGGTGGTCGGACCGGACTGAAAAACCTGATGACGCCATAATTATATATAGTATTATATATATATTTATATATATAATTAAATATAATTAATTTATATATGTATTTTATAGTTATATATAAAACTTAACTATATTTTTATGTCCAACACATTAATTTATAGTTCAATACCCCGTTTTTACCCATTAAAAAATCAAAATCTGGTTTGAACCGGTCTGGTTTCTGTAACGCCCGGAAAATTTGTTAGTTAAAAAGAAAAGAAAGAAAAAGAAATAAGAAAAAGGAAAAGAAAAGTATCATGATAGAAAGAGAAATGGATAAAAATGAAGGGGCTAAAAGTGCAAAAAGAACAAAATAATATTATTCTTCTGTTTAAAGTGGGCATGGCTGCCCACATCTTCTGCATTTCTCAACTGCTCGATATTTTAGAGAGAGAAAGTAGAAAGATCTTCGGTTTAAAGAGAGAAAGCAGCTAAACTCGGTCAAGGTAAGTAAGTTTTAGCATAATTGGGTTCGGTTTTGATGAGTTTCGATCATGTAACCAAGTTATACATGTTCTTATGTGTTTATATGCCTTCGGTTTGCATTTTTTTAGACATGTCTAGGTGTTAGGAACTTTTGAAAAGTTCAAGTCGAAAAAGTTGAGCATTGAGCAGCTAAGGTGAGTTTCTAGACCCTGTATTTTACTTGTTTTTAAAGATTTAGGGCTGAAAATGCATGTAAAACACTTTTGAAACTTGTGTATGTATGGCCTTATGTATTTATGCTTGTATGTTGATTTTTATGGTTATGCATACTAAGTTACGACTTAGAATGGTATTGAGAAGCTTAGAATATGTTAAGATTATGTTTGGGATTGAAAATATGTTAGAAAGATGTAAGTTGATGGTCATGCGCCCAAACAGGGCCCATCGCCTACTATTTTGCCTTAGAAAGTTTTAAGTAAGGTCATGCACCCAAACAGTAGTCCATGCGCCTAGAAATGCCTTAGAAAATTCTAAGTGAAAGCTGATGCGCCTGAACAGTAGTTCATGCGCCCAAGTGTTTGAAGAAATGCCTAAGTATAGGGGTGATGCACCTAAATAGTGCCCATGCGCCTAAGAGGCTCACACGCCTAAGTGTTGAAACGCTTAAGTAAGGCTCATGCGCCCATAGTGGAGAAACGTCCAAACAGTCCTCATGCGCCCAAATAGTGTTCATGCGCCCAAAGATTTAGAAAATTTTCCTGAATTTTTGGAAAAACAGAATTTTAGGGTTTGACCCTAGTTTGACCTATGGACTGTTTTGGCCTATTTTATGCATGAATATGTAAGGGTCTATGAATAGAATATGTAAGATGTTATGATGAATGTATGATATACATATGAGTATGAAGTGTTATCTTTCAATGATTTTCAAAACGTATATATTATATTATAATATGAGTTAAGTATTATGTTATGACTTTACTTAGTATGATGAATGAATGAATGAATGAACGTAAGGTATAACATAACGAAGTGAAAGATAACGAAGATGAAAAGTGAAACGTAATGAAGAAAAAGCTTGCAAGCAGAATGGAAGGAGGATCACAACTCATGAGATTTGTCAGCTCAACTATGTGTATTATAGTGTGCGATTTTGGCTAACCCATGAGGGTTCACACATAGGGGGTCAGTCTTGGTCACTGATCCATAGTACGAATTAGGATCCTTGTCATTTGACCCCGGAATTTATGAGGCTTTGTGCTTGGAATAGTGGCTTCGGGCCATCGGCTTTGTGCCAAATAGTAATGAGGCTTTGTGCCCGGAATGGTGGCTTCGGGCCATGGGCTTTGTGCCAAATAGTAATGAGGCTTTGTGCCCGGAATGGTGGCTTCAGGCCACGGGTTTTGTGCCAATTAGTATTGAGGCTTTGTGCCCGGAATGGTGGCTTCAGGCTACGTTGGGGGAAAAGCTTGACAGGATCTAAAATCAGTACGAAACGAGCGAAATGATAAAGTACAAAATGAACGATAACGAAAGGAAGTGATAAAGTACGAAACGAACGATAATGAAAGATAACGATAAAGTACGAAACGAACGAATAAGTGAGATAAGAAATAAAGAATAAGGTTATGCCTTGTTGTATGTACGATGAATGCTTACGTAAGAAAGTAAAGATAGTATTTTCTAGTATGAACCGTATAAAGTATTTTGATACTTACAAAACTAGAACTCACTTAGCATCACTGAATTTTATGCATTTCAGTTGGCAGGTAATGTTGCTGAGGATGACACACGTGGAGGCTACTCGGTAGGACAAGACTGTCATCCATTCACGCATGTTATTATTGTTGTTTTGTAATGTAATTAACGGATGTTTTCTTTTGTAACTAACAATGTTTATTGCATAACAACAGTAATTAATTAATGAAATGAATGGTTTTTGATAGCTTACTTCCGCTGCTTATTTTAGGAATTATGTATTATATATGTAATGATGCGATGATTGTCCAACTGTGAGATCTCCGGGAACGGGGCATTATAGTTTCCCAGTCCGACCACTAATTCAGGACAAACCGACCAGTCGAACCGGCCCAAAACTATTCGATGTGAACCAGACCAACCGCCTAACCGATTCCCAGTCGGACCGGCCGGTCTAATCCGGTTCCAACAACAATGAGTATAACATATGATGCTTATAATACAAATACTGAAACATATACACGTGGCCAAACAAAACCACCATTTACTTTTAATGTCGTTCATTCATTGCGATTAAGCACTAATTCCTATTTCCCTTTCCCTTGCCGGTTGTTAATAGCTCAATAGCAATCAAGATGATAATTTATGGTGATAATTTCTCCATTAACTTTCTTTGGTCTATGCTAATCACCAACAAAAACTACCTTCGATTATCATAAAACTCTAACCTACATTTATAAATGAACCCCCTTCTAAATCTAGGTAATAAGTGATTTTTGACCACAAATACCATCCATGTTTTCACAAATCTTGTTAAGATAATATAGTTGTCTTAAACAACTTTGTAATATAAGTAATATTTTCTTTCAATCAATTTTTTCAAAAATTATATTTTGATTTTTTAATTTACGTCATAACGCATCGAGCCGATACTGACTAAAATCGAATTCCCTATAAATCACGCAATTGCTGTATCGCCGCAACGCACAAACGTTTTCACTAGTATATAAATAAGAAGTTACCCTTTTGATAAGCATGCATCGCTCCAAACCCATGATCCACCATCTGCAGGCCCGAATAAAAAATGGGTTAACCTGGCCCAATTGGGGTATCCAGCCACTTGACTGAATGAAGCTTGACCACCCCCACGTTTTTATTTCACAACAATTTCCTTTTTATTCTAGTAATTTTCTTTGTTAATTTTAATTTATTGATGTTGTCAAAGTAGTTATTTGAGATTCCACAACTGTAGGAAGCATGGGGAAAGTAGTGCTATTGTCAATTTTCTTTTTCAAAGATATGTACTGGAAAATGGGAATGAAAAGGAAGTCATTGATTTCCTAAAATTTAGTCTCTTCACTTAGAGATTATTCTTGTTCCTTACTATTCTAACTTTTGGCAGAAGTTGGAAGGTGATCTTGGACGGCTAGCTTAGATTCTCATGGTGTGGCTGTATCGGGAATTCGGGTTAGTTTAATATGCTTAACGAGGCTCTCGGGTGGTGTGACTGTATCTCGAAAGGAACCGTTGCTGTTGTGTTAATTCCGATCGGGTATTTTGATCCAAAGATAAGCTCATTGCTATCATTTGGTATCAGAGCTATGGATAGCCGAAGCAGTACCGATTTGAAGAAGTTCATAGAGATAATGGAGGATTACAAGAAAGAGATGGCTTAAAGAATGCAGGCAATGCAAGATCAGATTCAGGAGTTGGTTATGTACCAGAATCATGGTGATGAGACTTTTCCATCAGGTGGGTCGGTTAATAAAGGAAGTCCGACTGGATGGCATCCAAATGACATCAAAGTTGATATCCTGGAGTATGATGGTAAACTAGATCCTGATGAATTCGTGGAGTGGTTACGAATTGTGGAACGGTTTTTTTTACTATAAACAGACCACGAAGGACAACAAGGTTAAGATCGTTGCTCTCAAACTCCGTAAGTACGCATCTCATGGTGGTCAAATACCTATTTAAAGCGAGAAAGAGTAGGAAAAGAGAAAATCCAAACATGGCCAAAGATGAAATCGAAGATGAAACATAAATTCCTTCCTTCGTATTATATTCAGAACAGTTTTTCACAGTTGCACTTGCTGAAACAAGCACAGGGTGCAGTTGAAGAATATTCTCGTGAATTCGAATATCTACTAATGAAATGTGATATTCCATAGGATGATCCTCTGACTCTTGTTCGCTATGTGGGAGGTCTTGATACGTGTGTTGCAAATGTTGTAGAATTATATTCCTACCAAACCCTTGCTGAATTAACCCTATTATCCCACAAAGTGGATTCACATCAATGGGCTGAAAGAAAATTTGTGCCCTAATAGAACCAATTCCAAGTCCAATTCGTACTAAAAGCCCATGCTACCTAACAAATCCACTACCTTTTACACCTCAGAACCATCATCTTCCTCCAGTAATTCCACTGAAATCCCAAAGGCCCTTCGTCATTGCTTCCAATGCTAGGGGTTAGGACACATTACCTCGGAGTGCCCAAATAAGCGAATCATCTAGTTGGCTAATTTCGAGTTAGCCGGTGGATTCGATTTTAGAAACGAAGTAGAAATAGCCTCTGATTCACCGATCTCTAAAGTGGAAGAAGTGATTGGTTTAGGTCCCTGTTTAGTTGTTCGTGAGACCCTGAGTACCAACCCCGTTCAAGAAGAAAACCTACAACGTGAATCAATCTTTCATACCCATTGTACAATTGCTCAGAAAGTTTGCTCAGTAATAATCGATGGGGTAGTTGCACCAACGTGGCATCTCAGACTCTAGTTACCAAATTAAACCTTCTACTTCAACCTCACCCTTCACCTTATGTGATCCAGTGGCTTAACCAGGGCAAAAGAATACGTGTTTCTCACCTAGTGTTGCTTTCGTTCAGTATTGGTAAGTTCTATTCGGATGAGTTGTAGTGCGATGTAATTCCGATGGATGCGCACCATGTTTTGTTGGGGCATCCATGGCAATTTGATCGACGAGCAGTTCGTAATAGATACCTCAACACGTATTCGTTCGTTCATAACAATCGTAAGATTGTTCTTACACCAATATTCCCTTTAACAACATCCCCAAAACTAGCAGCCACTTTAAGTACCTTGTTGCAATCTGAATACCATGAATACCAGCCCTTGAAGGAGTTTGTTTTATTAGGCCTTAATGATGATGAAACTATGAATAAACCGATTTTATCCCCCCTTGCACAAGCCTTACTACAAGCCTATGCCCTAGTTTTCCCTACTGAAATTCCCCCTGACTTACCCCCAAAACGACTCATCCAACACAAAATTAATCTCATACCCGGTTCTGCTCTACCCAATAAACCCGCTTACTGAACCAACCCCCAAGAAACCATCGAAATCAGGAAACAGGTTGACCAGCTACTAGAAAAAGGACTAATTCATGAGTCACTTAGTCCTTGTGCAGTTCCAACTTTACTCGCACCGAAGAAAATTGGAGGATGGCGTATGTGTATGGATAGTTGGTCGATCAACAAGATTACAATCAAATATCGATTTCCTATTCCAAGGTTAAATGATTTGTTAGATGAAATTCATGGTGCAACGGTCTTTTCTTAACTCGACTTACGAATTGGTCATCATCATATTCGGATCTATGAAGGGGATGAATGGAAAACCGCTTTCAAAACAAAGGAAGGGTTATATGAGTGGCTTGTGATGCCTTTCGGTCTATCGAATGCTCCTAGCACATTTATGAGACTGATGAACCATGTTTTGAAACTTTTTTGGGCAGCTTTATTGTCGTTTATTTTGACGACATCCTTGTGTATAACTGGTCCACTGATGAACACCAATCCCACCTTTCATAGTTATTCAAAGTCCTTGACCAAGAGAAGCTCTATGGGAACTTGGATAAATGTGAATTCTTTACTAATCAAGTAACTTTTCTTGGTTATCTTGTTTCTGCATAGGGGATACATGATGACAAGAAGATTCAAGCAATTAGTGACTGGCCGATACCTCAATCAATCCAGCAAGTTCAAAGCTTTCACGGTCTCGCCTCTTTTTACCACCGGTTTATCAAGAATTTCAGTATTATCGTGGCTCTGATGGCTGAGATCACAAAGCTTAAGGTTTTCTCTTGGAATCCACTGGCTCAACTTGCATTTCATGAGCTCAAGCAACAACTCTCTTCGACCCCGGTATTGGCATTGCCTTGTTTCACAGAAGTATTTGAAGTGGAGTGTGATGCATCACGAGTAGGAATTGGGGTTGTTCTCACCCAATTTAAAGAACCCATTGCCTATTTCAGTGAAAAACTCAATGATGCCAAACAACGTTACTCCACTTATGATAAAGAGTTTTATGCAATCATCCGCGTATTGGAACATTGGCAGCATTATCTGATCTTGAAGTAGTTCATCCTCTATTCGGATCATGAAGCCTTAAAGTACATCCAAGGCCAACATAAGTTGCAGCCACGACATGCTAAATGGGTGGAATTTCTTCAAGCATTCACCTTCACTATTAAACACAAGTCTGGGAAATTTAATAAAGGAGCATATGCGCTTTCTCAAAGGTACTCTCTACTCACTTCTCTTCGTCCAAAGATTATTGGGTTTAAGCTTCTTAAAAATGAGTATCCGTCGGACCTCGTCTTTGGGGAGATATTTACTGATTGTCAGCACCATGCTAAGGGTAAATTTCATGTTTTAAGTAGGTACTTGTTCAAATGTAAACAATTTTGTGTTCCGCGTCATAGCATTTGGTCAATTATTATACAGGAAGCTCACGAAGGTGGTCTAGCAGGTCACTTGGGAGTTGATAAAATAGTCCACATATTGCGTAGTCATATTTTGGCCTCGAATGAACCGTGATGTTGAGCATTATGTTCCTTGATGTCTACAGTGTCATAAAACCAAAGGCCAATTGTTTCCACATGGATTATATATGCCACTTCCAGTTCTGGTTGCTTCTTAGGAGGATGTAAGCCTCAATTTTATCACGGGGTTACCCCGTACCCAACACCAAAAGGATTCCGTCGTGGTGGTAGTTGATCGTTTCTAAAAAATGGCCCATTTTGTCGCATGTCATACAACATATGATGTTGTTCAAATTGTAGACTTGTACTTCAAAGAAATAGTTCATCTTCATGGGGTACCAAAGACTATGGTTAGTGAACGTGATGCTAAATTTTTAAGCCATTTTTGGTTGACATTGTGGAGGAAGTTAGGCACCAAGCTCAAATTCAGCACATCGAGCCATTCTCAAACTGATGTGCAGATGGAAGTCACTAACCATACCCTTGGATCATTGCTACGAGCTCTCACTACATCGAACCTGAAGCAGTGGCAAGATCTATTACCCCGAGCTGAGTTTGCTTATAATAGCGTTCCTAGTAAGACAACGGGAATCATCCCTTTCGTGGCTGTTTATGGCTTAAATCCACCAACCCCTCTTGATCTTGTTGTTCTCGACACTTCTATAAAATTCAGCAAGGAGGCCAGTGATTTAGCAGCTGATATCAAGTCAATCCATCAGCGTATTCATGACAAAATTACAAAGACTAACGAGCTTCTCAAGTATCGATGTGATAAGGGGAGAAAGCATATCCTTTTTAAACCCGGTGACCTCGTATGGCTACATTTTCGAAAGGAACGTTTTCCATCTAAGAGACGATCTAAGTTGAGTCCTCGCTCTGATGGTCCATTTAAGGTTCTTTCTAAGGTCAATGATAATGCTTATTAAATTGATCTCCCAGGCACTTCATCAGGTTCAGCCACCATTAATGTTGCTAACCTTCAGCCTTATTTCGACCCTGATGAACCTATTCCCAGTTTGAGGTCAAACTTCTTCTTAGACGATGAGGATGATTGGCATGCACCATTCCAAACCCATGATCCACCATCTGCAGGCCTGAATAAAAAATGGGTTAACCTGGCCCAATTGGAGTATCTAACCACTTGACTGAATGAAGCTTGACCACCCCCATGTTTTTATTTCACAGCAATTTCCTTTTTATTCTAGTAATTTTCTTTGTTAATATTAATTTGTTGAAGTTGTTAAAGTAGTTATTTGAGATTCCACAAGTGTAGGAAACATGGTGAAAGTAGTGCTATTGTCAGTTTTCTTTTTCACAGATATGTGCTAGAAAATAGGAATGAAAGGGTAGTCATTGATTTCCTAAAATTTAGTCTCTTCACTTAGAGATTATTCTTGTTCCTTGCTATTCTAACTTTTGGCATAAGTTGGAAGTGATCTTGGACGGCTAGCTTAGATTCTCGTGGTGTGGCTGTGTCAGGAATTCGGGAGGAATTCGGGTTAGTTTAATCTGCTCAACGAGGCTCTCGGGTGGTGTGACTGTATCTCGAAAGGAACCGTTGCTGTTGTGTTAATTTTGGTCGGGTATTTTGATCCAAAGATAAGCTCATTACTATCACCTTTGGTCATGATGTGGTATTAGAGATCCTTAGAAATCATCCCAAAACTTTAAGCCAACTAAATAAATGAGCATATGTACCTAAATAAGTATCAGCAAGGGCATTAAATTATGAAGATGAAGAACCTAAAAGGCTACCATGAAAACAAAAGCCATCGTCATCTTCGGAAAGCTCCAAAACAAAGGCTATTATTTGAATTCAATGAAATAGTTGAAATATCTAAAGCGAAGCTTGAGGACAAGAAGCCACATTGGGCAAATGTTAAGGATATGAGCAGAAGGATTACAATTGAAGATTAAAATAAGAAGAATAGGCATAAAATAGAAAAACGATGTCTAATTTTACATCTTGTTAATCAACCCCCTCCCCCATCTCAACTCCCCCCTTATTATGATCTTAAAAACTCAAAATCAACTCATCCCACCACCAGCCCTTGTCAAAGCACCATGACCTTTGACAACACCTCCATCGCATCATGAAAGGCTATTACTGCTGCCTCCTCCTCCCTCTCTCGCAACCATCCTCGCAATTAAACCCAAAAAGTCCCAATTCCACCTCCACCTGTTATTTTGTTGATTTTCTTGGGTTAGTAGTTGATTAGGCTAGTAATACTTAAAATTTAGTGTTGTTCTGTATTTGTTAAGTTTTGTTTTATTGATTTTCTTGGGTTAGTAGTTGATTAGGCCAGTAATAAAACTTGCCCAGGATTTACTATAGTTTCGTCTATTATCTTTTGAACGGTGTTTGTGAGTTTTGAATGATTTTCTTGATTTTGAAGGGCATGCGTATTGGAGATTTGGATGGCCATTTAGAGAGTTTTGTGGGACAAATGAAGGGTTTACTAAGATTATTATCGACTCTGAAGCAGTATGTAAGGCCCTGATCCCGGACACCTCACAGTTGGTCATTCATAGCACTAAAGATACATAATAATATACATTTCATAAAATAAGCTACGGAAATACTTTAACAAAAGCCATTCATTATTATTAATAAATACTGTTGTTTAGCAATACAATGGAGTTTGAGTTACAAAAGATTGTTTAATTGCATTACAAAACAACAATATCATGGGTATTGAATGGATGTCAGTCTTGTCCCACCGAGTAGCTTCACCTTCGTACCATCCTCAGCAATTTTTTCCCTGTCAACTAAAAATGTATAAAAGTCAGCGTTGCTGAGTGAGTTATAGTTTTAAAAGTATTAAAATACCTTGTATAATTTATATATGAAAATACTCTTTCGATAAAATGCTTTCTTTACTTTCATATGTGATCACGCATCTTATATACATCAAGGTAACGGTTTCTTTTTTTTTACTGTACGCATTCGTTCATTTCGTACTTTTATCATTATCTTTCACTTTCTTATGGACCAATGTGCAATACCCCGAACATTGTGCACTAAGCTGATGCTGGGCCTGTGGTCTATAAATAGACCATGAACATTGTGCACTAAGCTGACCCAGTCACCTAGGGTATGCTACAAGGGTCCCTGTCAGTCTCAATGACTGACCCTGCGTGCATCCTTTGGGGTAGCTAACCCGCATAACAGTTGAGCTAACGACAACATGGTCGTGCACCTCCTATACATTTGCTTGCAAGACTTGCATTCTTTCATTTATGTTCCACTTTTCTTTATCATTAATCTTTCACTTTTATTAATGATAATACTTTACGTATACGTTCATAAGAACACAAAGTAAAGTCACACAATAATAAATATTATGGAATATAAGAACAACTTATAATTATGCATAATAATAACAATTAAAACCCTAAAGTCAAACTAGGTTCAAACCCTAATCATTCCGTCTTTCCTTAGAATTTCAGAAATTTTCAAAGTGTTGGGCGCATGAGCACTATGCAGGTGCACGAGCCCTGCTTAGGCGCTTTTCAACTATGCGGGAGCATGAGCTCATACTTAACCATTTCAACACTTACGCGCATGAGCCCTTTGGGCGCATGAGAACTATTTGGGCGCTTCACTCTACACTTAGTCATTTCAGCCGAAGGGCCAGGCGCATGAACTACTGTTCAGGTGCTTGAACTTACACTTAGTTTTTCTAAGGAAATTTCCAGGCGCATGGCGTACTGTTTGGGTGCATGGACCCTATTTGGGCGCATGACCCTACTTAGAGCATTTCTAAGGCAATTTTGGGAGCATGGGCCTTATGTAGGAGCATGACCAACCCATGTAACATATTTCTAATGTATTTTTAGTCCCAAACCACTACAACATCCTATTGTAAGCTTATTATCACATTCCCAGGCCTAAACAAGACATGAATAACTTTAAATCCTCAACTTATAAGCACAAATGCATACGGTTACACACACAACATATATAAAATCATTTAAATACATTTTCAGCCCCAAAGAATTTACAAAACATGAAAATGCGGGGTCTAGAACTCACCTGATGTAGGAAACAAGCACAACTCCTCCAAACTTGTTTGTTCACGAGTTTAAACACCTAAATAACCAAGAACACGCAACCCGAACACATAAAGCACATATTCATCGGTTCTAAGGTGGAAAACCCAACAAATCCAAGTGAATTATACAAAGAACTACTTACTAGATCGAAAATCACTGCTTCCTCTTCTTGAAACCGAGAGAAACTTCAGGGTTTTCTCTTCTTCTTCTTTGTTTCTCCTTTTAGTCGACAAAAAGTAGATGGATTTGACATATATGGGCGGCCATACCCATAATATATTAAAATAATGGGTTTTTGTAATATTTTACACCTTGGCCCCCTTTACTTTGGCTGCTTTTCCTTTTCTTCGAGATACTTTTATTTCTCTTTCCCACATTTATTTTCTTTTACTCGACAAGAAGTTCCGGGTGTTACAAGTTTACCCCCTTAAAGAGGTTTCGTCCCCGAAACCTGTCATTCTTCAAATAACCGTGGGTAGTGTTGTCTCATCTCTTCTTCAGTCTCCCATGTAGACTCAGAACCCTTTTGGTGCTTCCATTGCACACGTACCAGTGGAACCACTTTATTCCTCAATCTCTTCTCTTTTTGATTAATGATTGCCACCGGTTGCTCTACATAGTTGAGCCGTTTGTCCACCTCAATATCATCCAGAGGTATAATCATATCTTCATTAGCTAAGCACTTTCTCAGATGAGATACGTGGAATATAGGATGAATTCCACTTAACTCATCCGGAAATTCTAACCGATAGGCCACCTCTCCTCCTCGTGTGATGATTCGGAAAGGTCCTATGTATCTTGGGCTTAGCTTCCCTCGCTTCCTGAATCGGATGATTCCCTTCCAAGTGAGACCTTCAGCATAACTCGGTCACGCACCTTGAATTCTATCGGTCTACGCCTCTTATCGGCGTACAACTTCTGTCGATCCTTCACCGCCTTCATAAAGGATTTGATCCTTTCTAGCTTCTAAGTGGTAGCCTCAATCACTTAAGGCTCCCCAACTCTTTTTGTCCAATATCACTCCAACATACAGGTGTTCTACACCTTCTACCGTATAGCATCTCGTAAGGTGGCATGCAAATGCTGGCATGATAACTGTTATTGTATGAGAATTCTGCTAACGGTAGGTGATCGTGCCAACTTCCTCCAAAATCGATCATGCAGGCTCAGAGCATATCCTCGAGTGTTTGGATCGTCCTCTCAAACTAGCCATTCGTCTGAGGATGATAGGTCGTGCTAATGTGTAGCCTCGTCTCCATCGCATCATGAAATCTCTTCCAAAACTTGGATGTAAACCTAGTGTCACGATCAGACACGATAGACAGCAGCACACCATGACGAGCTACAATCTCCTTGATGAACAGATCCGCCAATCTCTCGGATGAATATGTCTCGCGGATCAGTAGGAAGTGAACACTCTTGATTAGACGATCCACAATCACCCAGATGGTGTCGTACCCCGTCTCCGTGTGGGGTAACTTCTTAATGAAGTCCATGGTGATGTGCTCCCACTTCCACTTGGGTATATCTAACGGTTGGATCTTCCCGTATGGTTTCTGATGTTCTGGCTTCACTTACAAGCAAGTAAGGCATTTACTCACATACTCCACCACGTCACGCTTCATACCCGGCCACCAATAGTCCTTCTTCATGTCTTGGTACATCTTGGTAGCACCAGGGTGAACGGAGTATTGAGTTTTATGAGCTTTATCCATAACTCGCCCTCGTAGGTCTCCATAACGAGGGATCCACATTCGTCCATTTTGGATTCTAACCTCGTGGGTGTTTTCTCCCAACTTCGTGACTAGACCTCTCATTCTTTCCGAGTTAAGGCGATCTTCTTTCAACGCCTCTTCTTGAAAGTCTTTCACTTGGTTCATCACATCAGCGGTCATAACCAACTGATAAGCCTTCACTCGAACCGGCTCGGGTCTCTCTTTTCGACTAAGGGCATCGACCATAACGTTGGCCTTACCCGGATGATAATGGATCTCATACTCATAATCTTTGATAAGCTCTAACCATCTCATCTCATATTGAGATCCTTTTGCTCAGAAAAATACTTTAAGCTCTTGTGGTCCGTGAAGATAATGCACTTCGTCCCGTATAAATAGTGCCTCCAAATCTTCAACGCGAAGACCACAACTGATAACTCCAAATAATAGGTAGGATAGTTGACTTTATGGGTTTTCAATTGTCGGGATGCGTAGGCTATTACCCTTCCACATTGCATTAATACGCAACCTAATCCTGAATAAGAAGCATCTGAATATACCACTAAGTGTTCACTCTCTTCGGGTAGTGTCAAGACAGGAGCTTGAGTCAATCTCGTCTTTAACTCCTTAAAAGCACACTCCTATTCTCGAACCCACATAAATTTCACATCCTTGCGAGTCAATTTAGTCAAAGGTGAGGTTATCTTAGAAAAGTCCTGGATAAACCTTCTGTAATAACCCGCCAAACCCAAGAAACTACGGATATCAGATGGCGTCTTTGGAGACTTCCATTGCATCACCGCCTCAACCTTTGTCAGATCTACCATAATCCTTTTAGCATTCACCACATGACCCAGAAATTAAACTTCACGTAACCAAAAAGCATACTTAGAGATTTTGGCATACAACTTTTCTCTTCTAAATGTTTCCAACACCTCGCGTATATGGCCGGCATGTTCTTTCTCATTTCTTGTATAAATCAGGATGTCATCTATAAACATAATCACTGATTTATCTAACATTGGCCGACATACTCGGTTCATTAAATCCATGAAGGCAGCTGGCGCGTTAGTCAAACCAAAAGACATAACGAGAAACTCGTAGTGTCCATAATGCGTACAAAAAGCTGTCTTAGGAATATCCTACTCTTTCACCTTCAACTGTTGGTAAGCAGATTGAAGATCTATCCTTGAGAACCAACTGGGACCTTGCAGCTTCTCAAACAAGTCATCAATCCTCGGTAACGGATACCAATTCTTCACTGTCAGCTTGTTCAGCTCCCCGTAGTCTATACACATCCTCATACTAGCATCCTTTTTCTTTACAAACAAGACCGGAGCACCCTAAGGAGAGATACTCAGTCAAATGAACCCTTTATCCATTAACTCTTTCAGTTGAGCCATTAGTTCCTTCATCTCGGTAGGAGCTAATCGATACGATGCTTTGGCAATGGGTATAAGATCAATCTGAAACTCAATCTCACGATCCAGTGGCACTCCCGGTAAATCCTCTAGAAACATGTCTGGGAAGTCGCATACCACTGGTACATCGGACAACTGTGGTACTGAAGCATCCATATTCTTTACATAGGCCAGGTTGACAGGATCTCAGCCTCTCGGTTGATCAATTAGATTATGTTTGCAGCGGATTTAGCACATTAATTAGCAATTAAAGCAAGAACATAAAAGATATTGCAATTAAAAGCATAAACATAGAGAGAGAAGAGTTCTGCGAAACAATAAATGTTCTATTGGTAGCACGTTTCGGCAATTAATACAGTATGGTTACCCATCCTTTTATAGGCGGCAAAAGGATGGGTTGATGTCCTTTTTCTGGCATCACTGAATATTCAAATTACAACTGACAAAAACATAAAACTACTGAAGATGTCAACAACTGACATCTTCTTACAAAAGTTCCTAAGTGCTGGACAAAAGTAAACTACTGACACTATAACAACTGAAGAACATGCTCTTCAGTTATTGTACAACTACTGAAACAAAATAAACTACTGAAAAAGAAAAACCACCACAACAACTGAAGAAGACTTCTTCAGTTGTTGTGACAAACTCTGAGTCTTCAGTACTTGGTCTTCAGACTTGGCTTCGGAAGATGTAACAGCTTCGGAAGATGTAACTTCGGAAGATATAACAACTGATGACTTCAGTAGATATCATCAGTTGTTGTCCTCAGTCTTTTTCTTCAGACTTTGCTTCGGAAGATAGAACAACTTCGGAAGATGTAACAACTGATGACTTCAGTAGATATCATCAGTTGTTGTCCTCAGTCTTTTTCTTCAGACTTTGCTTCGGAAGATAGAACAGCTTCGGAAGATGTAACAACTGATGACTTCAGTAGATATCATCAGTTGTTGTCTTCAGTCTTTGTCTTCAGACTTTGTGCTTCGGAAGAAGATCTTCAGTTCTTTAGTTCTTCAGCTTTTGATACTTCAGTACTTGGTCTTCAGTAATTGAAGTCTTCAGTACTTTGGAGTCTTTAGCTGTTGTTCTTCAGTTCTTTGATCTTCAATCTTTGTTCTTCAGACTTTGTCATAACAGCTGAGGCTGGGGCTAAGATGCTCTCGAGTCTGACATTCAAGCAAGAGAACACAATAGCTGATGGAAGTCTTCAGAATATCTCGAGTCTGACATTCAAGCAAGAGAACACTGTAACTGATGGGAGTCTTCAGCAGTTATTGCAGTGGCATGTGGGACTTAGAGGTTTTCCTGATCTTGGCTCATTGGTTCTTTTGGTCCAACAAACTCCCCCTGAACCAATGCAGCCAAAACCTCTAATTATTGGATGTCCCACTTATTGATGGCATAAAGATTGGTCTATTTCCTTCTAGATCAGATTAGAAGTTGACCCAGATAAGCACTGGCCAGAGAGGTAGTCTCAAATGTTTGTTTGGCTAAGTATGGATGGGAGCTCTGTCTTGGGGAATTGGACACAGAGCTGTTGTCCCATCCATGAGATCTACCTCCCATGTACAAGCCGGTAGGATTCTCGGGTGTAGGCCTGAAGAAAGATCATCTGCTCTTCTTTGGATAGATCTTCAGGCTCACCATCAAACAATCCCTCCCGACCGTACAGCTCTGAGATGAACTTGACCTGTCTTCCATTTTTGAGCTCAAGTGTTGTGGTTTGCTTGTATGCAAACTCATCAGGATGTTTACCCTCCAACAACAGGTTGAGCTCATTCCTTTGGAAATTCTCAAGCCTCTTATAGACCAGACCCTTCCTAACCACCCTATCATCTAGCATTGTAAAGGGTGATTGGCCGGCTCTATAGGCTTTCTCGAATTCCTCTACTATTTCCCAGGGTGTTATTACAAAAGCCACAGAGATCACTTCATCTACGATTCTCTTTAGTTGGCTCTTGTATCTCACAGGCATGTCCTTTTTGACTATCCTGTGAGACACCCTTGGGTCAGGCCAAGTTCTCACCCTCTCCTTTTCATATTGAAAGGTTTTCTTGAGGGTGAATAATCTCAGAGCTTCCTTTTTCATACTCATTATGGAGGTGGTAGCAGCATAACATTTGTCAATGCTTTTCAGCATTTCCTCATCATGTCGCTTTTGCTGCTCCTCCTCTTCTAACTTTACCCTCACAGTGTCCTGCTGTGAGGTGGGAGTGATGGTTTGTGGTTTGGCTTTGGGTAGAGGTATAACTGCTGAAAGTGGCAGGCTATCCTCCTCATCCTCCTCTTCTTCATCTTGCAGCCTCAGCACCCTTCTCTTCTTCTTCAAGGGTGGATCATTGGCTGCGGGTTTTGGTGGTAAAGGAGTTAGTTTTGTGGGTTGTGGTTGGTTTGTTGGTGTGGGAATGTTGGCAGGCACTGCTAGTAACCTAGAGATAAGGGCTGGTTTGGTCTGTTTTACTAGCAGTGTCCTGTTCCCAGCACCTGCTTCAGAAAGGGCCTCTGCGACCAGTCCCTTAGTGAAATCACCAGCCGAACAGATCTTGGTGGTTATAGCCAAGATCCTGTCCCTGGTCCATGCTTTGATGTCAAGGACTGGTCTGCCCAAATACTTCGAAATGAATCTACTCATAGCCTCGAGTTTCTTTTGATCCTCTTGGCTATAAGTAGACCATCGGTAGTTTATCTCCCTAGTTTCCATTTTCCTGATCTCCTGATCTAGCAGGGCAGTGTCCTTGTCAAAGCCTTGCTTGAACAGCTGAGCAATGGCAAAATCCATTGATTTGCTGTGTTCAGCATCAGCTCCTTGACAAGGGCTGCTAGATCAGAGTCAGCCACCATCTTTCCCTCTCCCTTTTTCTTATCAGTGAAACTGAAATCCTTTTGGATATCAGCCACTTTTATTTGCTCAACCTCCCTCTCTTTCCTCTTCCCTTTCTCCCTCACCTTCCTAGTCTCCTCAACCAACTCCCTCTCTACCACCACCTCTTTCTCTGCCTCTTTCTCCTCCTCACCCCTCTTCCTCTTGACTTGCACTGATGTCTCCCCCTTTTTGGGTGCATTGGTTGGGGTTTGACTATCAGCAAGTGCCTTAGAAATGGCAACCTCCACCATGGGTTGTATGTATGTGGGAAACCACTCATCAAGGGTTTGAATGACTAAATCTTTAAGCATGGGTGTGATGAGAGGTAGGGATTTTTGGAGAATAGCATCCAGCTGCTCAGGGGGGTTCTGACCCTAAGAGCTAGTGCCAGAAGCAGGGGTTGGTGGCCGAGTTTGTGGGAGTGGCTCAGTGTTTATGAGACCTTCGGGTGAAGGTGCCATCTGTGGGGTAGTGGTGGCAGATGGACTTCTATCCTGAGTCATTTGAGCAAGCAGCTCTTTGAGTCTGCTTATCTCATCCTCTAGGATAGTGTTTTGAGCTACTACATCATAGAAGAAGCTCAGGTCATCATCAGCATGAGCTGAATCACCTGACCTCCTGACATTGTCAGGATGTACATGTCCTGAGTGTGGCTCAGTAATGACATGTGCCCCTTGTTCATGGTACTGGGGACTTCTGGCCTCCGGATTGGATCCATCATCGGCCATTGCCTCTGGTGAGGTCTTAGTGATGTTACCAGCTGCACCCTTCTCAGATGTTGATGCAGGGGAAGTGGCAGCCTCACCAGATTGTTCTCTCCCTAGCCACACTGGGAGATTGAACTAATTCTCTGTGCTGTGGGCTCCCATCGGCACTTGTACCCACCCCTCTTCGGTTGGAGTCTCCCCAGGTGTAATAGGTTTCTGGGGAGAGGGTGGAGTGCTTAGATCGGTCAGCACTTTGGCTATTGCCAATGTTGGGCTTAGTGGGGCGGTCTCATCAGGAGATGGGCTAGAAGCAGTGTGCACATGGGGAGGACTGTGCTCTTCAATGGTAGTCTTCTCAAGTGAGATAGACCCCAGTAATGTGGTTGCCCTAATGTTGGCTACATCAGGCTCCTGTTGAGAGGAATCCTGTGCGGTTGTGGTGGGTGGAGTCGTGGTACCTGCTGGGAGAATCGAACCAGCAGGCACTTCCTACCTTTGTGTTGCAGGGGCATCCTCAGGGGACTCATCTCCCTGAGTAGCCTTTTTGGGCTTCTTTTTGGCTTTTGGCTTGGTGGGGACTGTGGATTTGGAGGTGGAGGCTGTGGGTTCCTGCTGCGTGGGTTTTCGCAGCCGGCCAGCCAGTTTGAGTGTGTGGTCATTGTTGTGCCTGGAGTATACCTCGACTTGAACAGCCATGGCAGGGACCCCAGTGCCAACTAGTCCCTCAGCCTGAAGCTGGTTTTCGATCATGGCCATTATGAACCGTGGATACAAGTTCCAACGATTAGAAAAAGGTTTTGTGGCCATGTCCTTGAGTTCCAAAAATAAAATATCAGTAAAATTTAGAGGTTGTTTCTCAAGGATAGAATACAATACCTGTTGCCACCTTGTGGACATCTGGTCCCACGAAGAGGTTTTGGGAGCCAGACACACGTTCACCATGTGGAAGATCAATCGTTGAGGGTCAGGGAAGTGTTTCTTCAACAAGGTGGAGGTGGAGAGGTTACCCTGGTAGTCGTTGGATGTGAATGAGAGATCCAGGGTACCTTTGGGGTAGGAAGTTGGGTGAGTGGCATCCTCCAGCTCTAGGGTTTGGCGTAGGGTAGCTGGAGTGATAACCACGGGTTGGCCGTTGACGGAGGACCGGAGGGAGACCTCGCCATTCTGCTCTCCGGTTTGGACGGTTACATTTGTCCAAAACTCCGCCAAAGAGTCGGTGTATATAGTGGGGTTCAGGAGGAAAGCCGTTTTGTAGGGTGAGTCGTTCATAAGATCGACGGCTTGATGAAACTTGGGCCATAATGGCGATTTTGTAAGATGAGCGACACAGTTGTGTCGAGGTTTCAGTTGCATGGTCGCCATTAATGGTGTATGGGAAGTTCAGAGGTTTTTGTAAGATTAGGGCAAGTGGAGTAAATGCTCTGAATGTGGGGTATTTATAGGGTAGGCCAAAGGTTGAAAGGAAACTACTGAAGGTTTTGGTGTCAGTTATCAGTTGTTGTAACGACTGATGACGTGGTTTTGACCTTCAGTGGTTGTAACATCTGAGGACTTGGTATTAGTCTTCAGTAGTTGAAACTACTGAGACCTTGGTTTTGTCCTTCAGATGTTGTGAACGTCTGAAGAGTTACTGTCAGTCGTCAGTAGTTATGAACTACTGATGACCTAGTATTCTTCTTCAGACGTTGGAACAACTGAAGACTTGGTGTTAGCCTTCAGTAGTTGTAAACTACTGAGATCAGTAGTTGTGAACTACTGAAGACATGGTATTTCTTCAGTTGTTGTAAACAACTGAGGACTTGGTGTTAGCCTTCAGTAGTTGTGAACTACTGATGTCAGTAGTTGTGAACTACTGAAGACATGGTTTTGTCCTTCAGTTGTTTGTGTATGAAACAGCAGCTGTTGTTATCAACTGATGAGAAATTACTCATCAGCTGTTTCCGTCAAATCAGTTGTTTCATACTAGCCTCCACACTTACTCATCAGCTCTTTGGCTGACTTTCAGATGTTTCATTGACCCTTCAGCTCTTTTGAATATGTATGCCTTCAGCTCTTGTGATCAGATGTTCACAAATGCTGTTGAAATACTCTTCAGAGCTGGTGAACAAATTTTGTCTTCAGTATTTGTGTAAGATTACACATCAGTACTTATGAGCAAAATTTGTTCTTCAGTACTTATTTATTTGAAAATCATACATCAGTAGTTGTAATCCACCTCACTACATCAGTTGTTTTTCAATAAATAATGTACATCAGTACTTTGAGTCAGTTTAGTCTTCAGTAGTTGTGAAAGAGCTGAAGACTAAATTACTCATCAGTACTTGTATTTGACCTTTGCTCTTCAGTAGTTGAGAACTAAGAGTACCAGCATAGGTCAAATCAATCAAGCTGCAGCATACCAAGCCTTAGTACCAAATTTTGGAATGTGGCACTATCTAGAGGCTTAGTAAAAATGTCTGCAAGCTCATCAGCACTTGGCACAAACTTAGGATCAATCAGACCTTTCTCATAGCAATCCCTGATAAAATGATGTCTGATCTCAATATGTTTGGTCCTTGAGTGCTGGACTGGATTCTTAATAATACAGAGAGCTGAAGCACTATCCATTAATAATGGAGTCTTAGTCTCAGTAATGCCATAATCCAGGAGTTGGTTCTGAAGCCAGAGTATCTGAGAGGTGCAACTTGCAGCAGCAATATACTCAGCTTCAGCAGTGGATGTAGCAATTGATGTTTGTTTCTTACTCTGCCAAGAAACTAATCAATTGCCTAGGAATTGGCAACCACCAGAAGTGGATTTTCTGGTGACTTTGCATCCTGCATAGTCACTATCAGAGAAAGCAACTAATTTGCAAGAATGCCCAGCTGAATACCAAAGACCTAGTGATTGGGTACCTTGCAGATATCTAAAGATCCTTTTGACTGCAATCAAATGGGATTCTTTAGGTGCAGCCTGAAATCTAGCACAAGCACATGTTGAAAACATGATGTCTGGTCTAGAAGATGTAAGGTACATCAAGGACCCAATCATACATCTGTAAAGGGTTTCATCAACCGCTTTACCTTTCTGATCTACATCTAGTTGTGTGATGCTGCTCATGGGAGTAGAACAGGGCTTACAGGTTTGTAAATCAAACTTACGCAACAACTCTTTGGTATACTTGGACTGATGGATGAAGATTCCATCATCCTGTTGTTTGATTTGCAAACCCAGAAAGTACTGTAATTGTTGGACCAAAAGAACCAATGAGCCAAGATCAGGAAAACCTCTAAGTCCCACATGCCACTGCAACAACTGCTGAAGACTCCCATCAGTTACAATGTTCTCTTGCTTGAATGTCAGACTCGAGAACATCTGAAGACTCACATCAGCTATTGTGTTCTCTTGCTTGAATGTCAAACTCGAGAGCATCTTAGCTCCAGCCTTCTGCTGTTATGACAAAGTCTGAAGAACAAAGATTGAAGATCAAAGAACTGAAGAACAACAGCTAAAGACTCCCAAAGTACTGAAGACCAAGTACTGAAGTCTGAAGTACTGATCATTCAAGTACTGAAGACTTCAAGTACTGAAGACCAAGTACTGAAGTATCAAAAGCTGAAGAACTAAAGAACTGAAGATCTTCTTCCGAAGCACAAAGTCTGAAGACAAAGACTGAAGAAAACAACTGATGATATCTACTGAAGTCATCAGTTGTTACATCTTCCGAAGCTGTTCTATCTTCTGAAGCCAAGTCTGAAGAAAAAGACTGAAGACAACAACTGATGATATCTACTGAAGTCATCAGTTGTTACATCTTCCGAAGTTACATCTTCCGAAGCTGTTACATCTTCCGAAGCCAAGTCTGAAGACCAAGTACTGAAGACTCAGAGTTTGTCACAACAACTGAAGAAGTCTTCTTTAGCTGTTGTGGTGGTTTTTCCTTTTCCGTAGTTTATTTTGTTTCAGTAGTTGTACAACAACTGAAGAGCATGTTCTTCAGTTGTTATAGTGTCAGTAGTTTATTTTAGTCAGTACTTAGGAACTTTTGTAAGAAGATGTCAGTTGTTGACATCTTCAGTAGTTTTATGCTTTTTGTCAGTTGTAATTTGAATATTCAGTGATGTCAGAAAAAGGACATCTGCCCATCCTTTTGCCGCCTATAAAAGGATGGGTACCCATACTGTTTTAATTGCCGAAACGTGCGACCAATAGAACATTTATTGTTTCGCAGAAACTCTTCTCTCTATGTTTATGCTTTAATTTGAAATATCTTTTATGTTCTTGCTTTAATTGCTAATTAATGTGCTAAATCCGCTGCAAACATAATCTAATTGATCAACCGAGAGGCTGAGATCCTGTCAAATGGTATCAGAGCGGGTTAATCATTGATCGATTTCACCATTGATCGTTTGAAACTGCTCTTTTGATCTCTCTGTTCGATCGAATTAGCAATTTGCAAGAGTTAGCCATAGAGAGTGAGTTTCTGCTGTTTCCGGCCAAAATCTTGAGATCTTTTGGTGGTTTTGAGTTACGTTTGTCGTGTTTAAACTTGTTTTTGACCAAAACCTGAGATGACAACACCAACCAATGATCCTCACAATACTGGTTCCGCAACCAAGCCTCTGATGCTGGTTAGGAACGAGTATAACATATGGCAAAGACGTATGCTACACCACTTGGCTGTCAACAGTGCTGGTTGTTGGAAGTCAGTGGTGCATGGGCCATACAAGCCTATGGTGAGCGTCCCGGAATCTAATGAACAGGTTGCGAAGAAACCTGAACAATATTCGGATGAAGATCTAAAGCTGTTCGAAATTGATGCTAGAGCCCATGGAATTTTAGCCATGGCCATTCCAAACGAGATATATTCAGGGCTCTTGCATCATGAGTCTGCTCATGACCTATGGGTTGCTCTAAAGGAACAATTTGGAGGAACTGATTCGGTCTTAGCAAACAATAGGGAAATCCTTGCCCAACAATATGAGACTTTCTCATATAGAAAGGGTGAGACTCTGACTCAGCAATTTGAGCGGTTCTCTTGTTTAATCTCTGAGCTGAAGATGGTTAAACAAGAGTACTCCAAAAGCCAGATGAACAACAGGTTCCTCAGGTCATTGCCTGAGAGATGGGACACATATACCATTGTCCTACGCTCCAGTGCTGACCTGGACACTCTATCTCTCACCCAACTTCATGGGAAATTGCTCACTTTTGAGAGAGAGGTAGAGCAAAAGAGGAAGTTGTCATCTTCTGGCAAACTTGCTGATGACTTTGTTCAAGGTAATGCTGCCTTGATAAGTCATGAGTCAGAATATGCTTCATCAGAAAGTTCTTATGATGAGCATATTGATTTCTCTACAAACTCAGAACAAGCTTTTGTTGGTGTTAGTAGTTCAGGAGGTGGTGGTGACAACTTGTGTTTTCTGATGGAGGATTTGAAGGGCATTCCAGATGATGATCTGGAAGAGATGGATATTTTGAACCAAATGGCAATGATAAATATCCGCTCTCAGAAGTTCTACAAAAGAACTGGTAGGAAATTCCCAGGACTCTCTGGCAAAACCAAAGTTGGTTTTGACAAGAGCAAATTGAGGTGTCACAAGTGCCAAAGGCTTGGACACTTTGCAAGAGAGTGTAGATCATCTGGATCTAACTCATCTGCACCCTTTGTGACTTTTCCCAGCAATAGCTCACAGCACAAAGGGCAACCTTCCTACAGTTCTACCCATCCATCTCAGGCACAGGCACCACCTGCTTATTTTGTGCCACAGGGTCATATGCCTTATCCTTACCCCTGTTACTACATGCCTCAGCCTGGTCAAACTCAAGCACCCCCGGCTCAACCACCTCATGCTCTTCCAGAGCCTCATTCTTCCCAATCTCATCATCACACACAACCTCAACAACAAAGCTTTTTCACCCCAACTGCTGTTGACTGGAGTAGTCTACCAGAAGAGCTATCTGGTCAGGAACCACTGCTCTAAGGTGCTGGTCAACATGGTGGTGATCAACCTTTTGGAAATCTTGCTCTGATGGCCCTTGATTCTGCTGAAGGGTCATCATCTAATGCCTCATCTCAGGTATCCACTGAGGCAAAAGCCAAGCTTTGTTCAGAATCATGCATAGCAGCATTTGCTTCTATTAGAGAAGCAAATGTAGCTTTAATAGATAAAAATCTTGAGCTTGAGCACACTATTTCCAAAAGAAAAGCTGATTTTGAGGTTGTTCTAAAAGATAAAAATGATGAGATTTACAAGCTTAAAGCCAAATCAAAGAAGATAAAGCTAGGGAAGATGTACTTCTAGAGAAGTACAAAGATCTCAAGGAAACTCTTGCAACCACCCAAGTTGAGTGTGATCGATGGGTGCAATCATGCAAGGGTTTTGAAATGCTTCTTAGCAAGCAAACAGCTTCCAATGTGAAGTTTGGCATTGGTTATAATCACACTGCTCCTCCCACAGATTTCATTTCAAGAGCAGAAGTTGAATCTGATGGGGAGAGCAATAATCAATCCTTCTCATCATGTGACTTACTATCCTCTGAATCAGCATCATCAGAGATAGACTGTCACATGACCAAAAGGCTGATCAACTCAGGAGTTGTCACTAGAAGTACTGAAGGTACTGGAGAGCAAGTGACAACATCTGAAGTTCAAACCTCAAATACTGTTAGCACTAAAGAGAAGAAAACTAACAGTAGGAAAGGTTTGAAGACAGCTAGAGAGGATACCAGGAAAGCAGGCACTAGAAAGAAAACTGCTAGTACTGATGACAAACAGCTGAAGAACAAGTCTTCAGCAGTTAAATCCTCTTCAGCTGATGATCAGCATAAGATGAAGAAAAAGCCATGTGAGATATGTGGCTTGTTCAATCATCTTACTGATGATTGCTGGTACAAAAGGGGTTCCAAACTCAAACAGAAGGAGAAAATTACTGAGAGCATCAATAAAATGAAGAATGAGTTTGAAACCAAGTTTGTATTAGCAACATCCAAGCCTGAAATCCCTAAGCCCAAAGCTAAATCTAAAAAGAAGGTAGGGATAACTCAGGCAACAGCTGAGGTTGCTCAGAAAAAGATGGTACAACATAGGAACTCATCATCAGCAAACTCCAATGTGTCTGAAGAGCTGAAAGCCTTATCACAGAATCAGACACAATTGGTGATGATGGTTCAGCAGCTAGTGGGAAGAGTCAACCACTTAGATGCTCCTGTGTTGAAACCACAGAAAAGGAAGTCCAAGCCAAAGGGTTCCTCTTCTGTACCATCTTCTTCACCTCAAGCTGTCACACACAACACAACTATTAGTGCTGCACCTGTAGCTGAGAACAGACCCAAAACCAAGCAGGTTTGGGTCTCCAAGACAAACTAACACATGGTTGTGTTTGCAGGGTTCTTCAACATGCCATAGAAGCATCTGGTATGTAGACAGTGGAGGATCCATGCACATGACAGGAAGCAGTTCCTTTCTTAATGACTACTCTCAAGGAAAGAAGGGATTTGTTTCTTTTGGCAATGATGCAAAGGGTTACATCGTCGGAAAAGGCTTTGTTTCCAACGGGGAAATAAGGTTTGATGATGTTAACCATGTGGAGAATCTCAAGTACAACCTCTTGAGTGTTAGTCAAATGTGTGACAAAGGCCATGTTGCCCTTTTCACAAGCCAGAACTGTCAGATTCTGTCATCCAAAGTTCTGAGTTTGATTGACAAGGCATTGGATGAACACACTCTCCTGAAGGCCAACAGGACAGGAAGAGTGTATGCCTTAGATCTTTCCAAAAAGATGGATCTAAAAGGCCATCCTTGCCTATTCTCCAAGGCATCTCCTCAAGAGTCTACACTATGGCATAGAAGGCTGAGTCATGTAAATTTCAAGAACATGAATCAGCTTATAAGCCATGGTTTAGTAAGAGGATTGCCTCTGAAGGAGTTCAAGTGTGAAGATGACTGCACTGCTTGCTTGAAAGGAAAACAACACAAAGTTTCATTCCCTTCAATAGAAGAACCAAAGTCCACTGCCTGCTTACAACTTCTACACATGGATCTCTTTGGTCCTGTCAGAGTAATGAGCATGGCAAAGAAGAAATACTGCCTGGTAATTGTGGATGATTACTCCAGGTTTGTATGGACTTTCTTCTTGCACTCCAAGGATGAAGCAGCAAAGACAATAATGAACTTGGTGTTACAAGTAGAAAAGCAGTATTCCCTACAGGTCAAGTGTGTAAGGAGTGACAATGGAACAGAATTTAGAAACCACACACTTGATGACTTCTACCTGTCCAAGGGAATTAGAAGGCAGTTTAGCATTCCTAGAACTCCTGAGCAGAATGGAGTGGTGGAGAGAAAGAACAGGACCCTCATTGAAGCAGCAAGGTCAATGTTGGCTGACTCTGGGTTACCACTGACCTTTTGGGCTGAAGCTGTCAATACAGCTTGCTATGTACAAAATAGAGCTTTAGTAAATAAGAGGTTGATGAAGACTCCATATGAAGTTCTTCATCATTTGGCTCCACTTATTTCATTCTTTAGAGCCTTTGGGTGTCCTTGTTTTATTCTCAACACTAGCAACCCACTCCATAAGTTTGCTAGCAAGGTGGATGCAGGGTACTTTGTTGGTTATTCATCAACTTGCAAAGCATACAGAGTCTTCAACTATAGAACCAAGGGGGTTGAAGAAACTTTGCATGTTAAGTTCAATGAATCTCCAAAGGACAAGATTCCACAAAACCCTATGGAGTTGTTTGATCTGGACATACTGCAATATGTTCCTTATCAACCTCCATCTGTTGAGCCTGTCAACAGATCTCCACCTGGTGGTACTGATGATGATGAAGTCAGTACTCACCTCTTCAGGTTTAGTGACAACCTGCCTAAGTCCACTGAACCCGATGCTCCTGTAGCCTCAGCAGCTCCATCCACTACAAATGCTGATGAGATTTCTGCTTGCTCTACTTCGTTTGAGCTGCCATCCTCTACATGGTTTCAGGAATCTCCATCACCATCTGTTGCTGCTGATGGGTCTACAAACACTTACACAGATATTATAGTTTATCAAGAGCTCAAGAATCACCCCACTTCACAGATCATTGGTGATATTCATGCTGGAGTTTCAATCAGGAATCAATTGTCCAACTTCTGCTTCTATGCTCTCTTCATCAGTCAGCAAGAGCCAAAGAACTATCATATTGCTTTAAGAGACAATGGATGGGTGGAAGCTATGCAGCTTGAGCTTCTTCAATTCAAGAAACAGCAAGTGTGGGAGCTTGTTCCATTACCCAAAGATAAGTGTGCTATAGGCACCAAGTGGGTATTCAGGAACAAAACAGATGAGAAGGGCCAAATTGTCAAGAACAAGGCCAGACTGGTTGTCCAAGGGTTTGCACAGGAGGAAGGCATCGATTATGATGAGACCTTTGCACCTGTGGCCAGACTGGAAGCAATCAGACTGTTCTTAGCTTATGCTGCCTTTCACAGTCTCAAGGTTTATCAAATGGATGTCAAAAGTGCCTTCCTATATGGAAAAATAAAAGAAGAGGTTTATGTGTGTCAACCACCAGGCTTTGAGGACAATAAACACCCTGATTGGGTGTACAAGCTTGATAAGGCTCTCTATGGGCTGAAGCAAGCACCTAGAGCCTGGTATGAGACACTCTCAACCTTTCTTCTAGAGAATAAGTTCACTAGAGGCACCATTGATAAAACCTTATTCATCAAGACTGTGGGACAACATAAACTCCTTGTTCAGATTTATGTTGATGACATCATCTTTGCATCCTCTGATCCCAAGTTGTGTGATGAATTTACAAAGCTTATGAAGCTGAGATTTGAAATGAGTGCTATGGGAGAATTACAGTATTTTCTGGGTTTGCAAATCAAACAACTGGATGATGGAATCTTTATCCATCAGTCTAAGTATACCAAAGAGTTGTTGAGTAAGTTTGATTTACAAACCTGTAAACCCTGTTCTACTCCCATGAGCAGCATCACACAACTAGATGTAGATCAGAAAGGTAAAGCGGTTGATGAAACCCTTTACAGATGTATGATTGGGTCCTTGATGTACCTTACAGCCTCTAGACCAAACATCATGTTTGCAACATGTGCTTGTGCTAGATTTCAGGCTGCACCTAAAGAATCCCATTTGATTGCAGTCAAAAGGATCTTTAGATATCTGCAAGGTACCCAATCACTAGGTCTTTGGTATTCAGCTGGGCATTCTTGCAAATTAGTTGCTTTCTCTGATAGTGACTATGCAGGATGCAAAGTCACCAGAAAATCCACTTCTGGTGGTTGCCAATTCCTAGGCAATTGTTTAGTTTCTTAGCAGAGTAAGAAACAAACATCCATTGCTACATCCACTGCTGAAGCTGAGTATATTGCTGCTGCAAGCTGTACCTCTCAAATACTCTGGCTTCAGAACCAACTTCTGGATTATGGCATTACTGAGACTAAGACTCCATTATTAATGGATAGTGCTTCAGCTCTCTGTATTGTTAAGAATCCAGTCCAGCACTCAAGGACCAAACATATTGAGATCAGACATCATTTTAGGGATTGCTATGAGAAAGGTCTGATTGATCCTAAGTTTGTGCCTAGTGCTGATGAGCTTGCAGACATTTTTACTAAGCCTTTAGATAGTGCCACATTCCAAAATTTGGTACTAAGGCTTGGTATGCTGCAGCTTGACTGATTTGACCTATGCTGGTATTCTTAGTTCACAACTACTGAAGAGCAAAGGTCAAATACAAGTACTGATGAGTGACTTAGTCTTCAGCTCTTTCATAACTACTGAAGACTAAAATGACTCAAAGTACTGATGTACATTATTTATTGAAAAACAACTGATGTAGTGAGGTGGATTACAACTACTGATGTATGATTTTCAAATAAATAAGTACTGAAGAACAAATTTTGCTCATAAGTACTGATGTGTAATCTTACACAAATACTGAAGACAAAATTTGTTCACCAGCTCTGAAGAATATTTCATCAGCACTTATGAACATCTGATCACAAGAGCTGAAGGCATAAATATTCACAAGAGCTGAAGGGCCAATAAAACAACTGAAAGTCAGCCAAAGAGCTGATAAGTGTGGAGGCTAGTATGAAACAACTAATTTGACGGAAACAGCTGATGAGTAATTTCTCATCAGCTGATAACAACAGCTGCTGTTTCATACACAAACAACTGAAGGACAAAACCATGTCTTCAGTAGTTCACAACCACTGACATCAGTAGTTCACAACTACTGAAGACTAACACCAAGTCCTCAGTTGTTTACAACAACTGAAGCAATACCATGTCTTCAATAGTTCATAACTACTGACATCAGTAGTTACAGCTACTGAAGGCTAACACCAAGTCTTCAGTTGTTCCAACGTCTGAAGAAGAATACTAGGTCATCAGTAGTTTATAACTACTGACGACTGACAGTAACTCTTCAGACGTTCACAACATCTGAAGGACAAAACCAAGGTCTCAGTAGTTTCAACTACTGAAGACTAATACCAAGTCCTCAGATGTTACAACCACTGAAGGTTAAAACCACGTCATCAGCTGTAACAACAACTGATAACTAACACCAAAATCTTCAGTAGTTTTCTTTCAACCTTTAACCTACCCTATAAATACCCCACCTTCAGAGCATTTACTCCTCACTTGACCTAATCCTTCCAAACCTCTGAAATTCCCATACACCATTAATGGCGAACATGCAACTGAAACCTCAACACAACTGTGTCGCCCATCTCACCAAATCGCCATTATGGCCCAAATTTCACCAAGTCGTCGATCTTATGCACGACTCACCATACAAAACGGCTTTTCTCTTGAACCCCATTATATACACCGACTCCATGACGGAGTTTTGGACAAACATAACCGTCCAAACCGGAGAGCAGAATGGCGAGGTCTCCCTCCGGTCCTCTGTCAACGGCAAACCCATGGTCATCACCCCAGCTACCATACGCCAAACCCTAGAGCTGGAGGATGCCACTCACCCAACTTCCTACCCCAAAGGTACCCTGGATCTCTCATTCACATCTCATGACTATCAGGGTAACCTCTCCGCCTCCACCTTGTTGAAGAAACACTTCCATGACCCTCAACGATTGATCTTCCACATGGTGAACGTGTGTCTGGCTCCCAAGACCTCTTCGTGGGACCAGATGTCCACAAGGTGGCAACAGGTATTGTATTCTATCCTTGATAAACAACCTTTAAATTTTACTGATCTTTTATTTTTGGAACTCAAGGACATGGCCACAAAACCTTTTTCTAACCGTTGGAACTTGTATCCACGGTTCATAATGGCCATGATCGAATACCAGCTTCAGGCTGAGGGACTAGTTGGCACTGGGGTCCCTGCCATGGCTGTTCAAGCTGAGGTATACTCCTGGCACAACACTGACCAAACACTCAAACAGGCTGGCCGGCTGCGAAAACCCACGCAGCAGGAACCCACAGCCTCCACCTCCAAATCCTAAGTCCCCACCAAGCCAAAAGCCAAAAAGAAGCCAAAGAAGGCTACTCAGGGAGATGAGTCCCCTGAGGATGCCCCTGCCACACAAAGGCAGGATGTGCCTGCTGGCTCGATTCTCCCAGCAGGTACCACGACTCCACCCACCACAACCGCACAGGCTTCCTCTCAACAGGAGCCTGATGCAACCAATTTTGGGGCAACCACATTACTGGGGTCTTTCTCACTTGAGAAGACTGCCATTGAAGAGCACAGTCCTCCCCATGTGCACACTGCTTCTAGTCCATCTACTGATGAGACCGCCCCACTAAGCCCAACATTGGCAATAGCCAAAGTGCTGATCGATCTGAGCACTCCACCCTCTCCCCAGAAACCTATTACACCTGGGGAGACTCCAACCGAAGAGGGGGTGGGTACAAGTGCTGATCGGAGCCCACAGCACAGAGAATCAGTTCAATCTCCCAGTGTGGCTAGGGAGATAGAACAATCTGGTGAGGCTGCTACTTCCCCTGCATCAACATCTGAGCAGGGTGCAGCTGGTAACATCACTAAGACCTCACCAGAGGCAATGGCCGATGATGGATCTAATCCGGAGGCCAGAAGTCCCCAGTACCAAGAACAAGGGGCACATGTCATTACTGAGCCACACTCAGGACATGTTCATCCTGACAATGTCAGGAGGTCAGGTGATTCAGCTTATGCTGATGATGACCTGAGCTTCTTCTACGATGTAGTAGCTCAAAACACTATCCTTGAGGATGAGATAAGCAGACTCAAAGAGCTGCTTGCTCAAATGACTCAGGATAGAAGTCCATCTGCCACCACTACCCCACAGATGGCACCTTCACCCGAAGGTCTCATATACACTGAGCCACTCCCACAAACTCAGCCACCAGCCCCTGCTTCTGGCACTAGCTCTCAGGGACAGAACCCCCCTGAGCAGCTGGATGCTATCCTCCAGAAATCCCTGCCTCTCATCACACCAATCCTTAAAGATATAGTCATTCAAACCCTGGATGAGAGGCTTCCCACATATATACAACCCATGGTGGAGGTTTCCATATCTAAGGCTCTTGCTGATAGTCAAACCCCAACCAATGCACCCAAAAAGGGGGAGACATCAGTGCAAGACAAGAGGAAGAGGGGAGAGGAGGAGAAAGAGGCAGAGAAAGAGGTGGTGGTAGAGAGGGAGTTGGTTGAGGAGACTGGGAAGGTGAGGGAGAAAGGGAAGAGGAAAGAGAGGGAGGTTGAGCGAATAGAAGTGGCTGAAATCCAAAAGGAGTTCAGTGCCACAAATAAGAAGAAGGGAGAGGGAAAGAAGGTGGCTGATCCTGATCTAGCAGCCCTTGTCAAGGAGGCTGATACTGAACATAACAAATCAATGGATTCTGCCATTGCTCAGCTGTTCAGGCAAGGCTTTGACAAGGACACTGCCTTGCTAGATCAAGAGATCAGGAATATGGAGAGAAAAGAGATAAACTACCGATGGTCTACTTATAGCCAAGAGGATCAAAAGAAACTTGAGGCTATGAGTAGATTCATTTCGAAGTATTTGGGCAGACCAGTCCTTGATGTCAAGGCATGGACCAGGGACAGACTCTTGGCAATAACCACCAAGATCTGTTCGGCTGGTGATTTCACTAAGGGACTGGTCGCTGAGGCCCTATCTGAAGCCGGTGCTGGGAACAGGACACTGCTAGTAAAATTGACCAAACCAGCACTTATCTCTAGGCTACTAGCAGTGCCTGCCAACATTCCCACACCAACAACCCAACCACAACCCACAAAACCAACTCCTTTACCACCAAAACCCGCAGCCAATGATCCACCCTTGGTGAAGAAGAGAAGGGTGTTGAGGCTGTAAGAAGAAGAAGATGAGGAGGATGAGGAGGATAGTCTGCCTATTTCAGCAGTTATACCTTTACCCAAAGCCAAACCACAAACCATCACTCCCACCTCACAGCAGGACACTGTGAGGGTAAAGTTAGAAGAGGAGGAGCACCAAAAGCGACATGATGAGGAAATGCTGAAAAGCATTGACAAATGTTATGCTGCTACCACCTCTATAATGAGTATGAAAAAGGAAGCTCTGAGATTATTCACCCTCAAGAAAACCTTTCAATATGAAAAGGAGAGGGTGAGAACTTGGCCTGACCCAAGGGTGTCTCACAGGATAGTCAAAAAGGACATGCCTGTGAGATTCAAGAGTCAACTAAAGAGAATCGTAGATGAAGTGATCTCTGTGGCTTTTGTAATAACACCCTGGGATATAGTAGAGGAATTCGAGAAAGCCTATAGAGCCGGCCGATCACCCTTTACAATGCTAGATGATAGGGTGGTTAGGAAGGGTCTGGTCTATAAGAGGCTTGAGAATTTCCAAAGGAATGAGCTCAACCTGTTGTTGGAGGGTAAACATCCTGATGAGTTTGCATACAGGCAAATCACAACACTTGAGCTCAAAAATGGAAGACAGGTCAGGTTCATCTCAGAGCTGTAAGGTCGGAAGGGATTGTTTGATGGTGAGCCTGAAGATCTATCCAAAGAAGAGCAGATGATCCTTCTTCAGGCCTACACCCGAGAATCCTACCGGCTTGTACATGGGAGGTAGATCTCATGGATGGGACAACAGCTCTGTGTCCAATTCCCCAAGACAGAGCTCCCATCCATACTTAGCCAAACAAACACTTGAGACTACCTCTCTGGCCAGTGCTTATCTGGGTCAACTTCTAATCTGATCTAGAAGGAAATAGACCAATCTTTATGCCATCAATAAGTGGGACATCCAATAATTAGAGGTTTTGGCTGCATTGGTTCAGGGGGAGTTTGTTGGACCAAAAGAACCAATGAGCCAAGATCAGGAAAACCTCTAAGTCCCACATGCCACTGCAACAACTGCTGAAGACTCCCATCAGTTACAATGTTCTCTTGCTTGAATGTCAGACTCGAGAACATCTGAAGACTCTCATCAGCTATTGTGTTCTCTTGCTTGAATGTCAAACTCGAGAGCATCTTAGCTCCAGCCTTCTGCTGTTATGACAAAGTCTGAAGAACAAAGATTGAAGATCAAAGAACTGAAGAACAACAGCTAAAGACTCCCAAAGTACTGAAGACCAAGTACTGAAGTCTGAAGTATTGATCATTCAAGTACTGAAGACTTCAAGTACTGAAGACCAAGTACTGAAGTATCAAAAGCTGAAGAGCTAAAGAACTGAAGATCTTCTTCCGAAGCACAAAGTCTGAAGACAAATACTGAAGACAACAACTGATGATATCTACTGAAGTCATCAGTTGTTACATCTTCCGAAGCTGTTCTATCTTCCGAAGCCAAGTCTGAAGAAAAAGACTGAAGACAACAACTGATGATATCTACTGAAGTCATCAGTTGTTACATCTTCCGAAGTTACATCTTCCGAAGCTGTTACATCTTCCGAAGCCAAGTCTGAAGACCAAGTACTGAAGACTCAGAGTTTGTCACAACAACTGAAGAAGTCTTCTTCAGCTGTTGTGGTGGTTTTTCCTTTTGCGTAGTTTATTTTGTTTCAGTAGTTGTACAACAACTGAAGAGCATGTTCTTCAGTTGTTATAGTGTCAGTAGTTTATTTTAGTCAGTACTTAGGAACTTTTGTAAGAAGATGTCAGTTGTTGACATCTTCAGTAGTTTTATGCTTTTTGTCAGTTGTAATTTGAATATTCAGTGATGTCAGAAAAAGGACATCTGCCATCCTTTTGCCGCCTATAAAAGGATAGGTACCCATACTGTTTTAATTGCCGAAACGTGTGACCAATAGAACATTTATTGTTTCGCAGAAACTCTACTCTCTATGTTTATGCTTTAATTTGAAATATCTTTTATGTTCTTGCTTTAATTGCTAATTAATGTGCTAAATCCGCTGCAAACATAATCTAATTGATCAACCGAGAGGCTGAGATCCTGTCAGTAATTCTCCCATAGCACTCATTTCAAATCGTAGCTTTATAAGCTTTGTAAATTCATCACACAACTTTGGATTAGAGGATGCAAAGATGATGTCATCAACATAAATCTGAACAAGGAGCTTATGTTGTCCCACAGTCTTGATGAATAAGGTTTTATCAATGGTGCCTCTAGTGAACTTATTCTCTAAAAGAAAGGTTGAGAGTGTCTCATACCAGGCTCTAGGTGCTTGCTTCAGCCCATAAAGAGCCTTATCAAGCTTGTACACCCAATCAGGATGTTTATTGTCCTCAAAGCCTGGTGGTTGACACACATAAACCTCTTCTTTTATTTTTCCATATAGGAAGGCACTTTCGACATCCATTTGATAAACCTTGAGACTGTGAAAGGCAGCATAAGCTAAGAACAGTCTGATTGCTTCCAGGCTGGCCACAGGTGCAAAGGTCTCATCATAATCGATGCCTTCCTCCTGTGCAAACCCTTGGACAACCAGTCTGGCCTTGTTCTTGACAATTTGGCCCTTCTCATCTGTTTTGTTCCTGAATACCCACTTGGTGCCTATAGCACACTTATCTTTGGGTAATGGAACAAGCTCCCACACTTGCTGTTTCTTGAATTGAAGAAGCTCAAGCTGCATAGCTTCCACCCATCCATTGTCTCTTAAAGCAATATGATAGTTCTTTGGCTCTTGCTGACTGATGAAGAGAGCATAGAAGCAGAAGTTGGACAATTGATTCCTGGTTGAAACTCCAGCATGGATATCACTAATGATTTGTGAAGTGGGGTGATTCTTGAGCTCTTGATAAACTATAATATCTATGCAAGTGTTTGTAGACCCATCAGCAGCAACAGATGGTGATGGAGATTCCTGAAACCATGTAGAGGATGGCAGCTCAAACGAAGTAGAGCAAGCAGAAATCTCATCAGCATTTGTAGTGGATGGAGCTGCTGAGGCTACAGGAGCATCAGGTTCAGTGGACTCAGGCAGGTTGTCACTGATCCTGAAGAGGTGAGTACTGACTACATCATCATCAGTACCACCAGGTGGAGATCTGTTGACAGGCTCAACAGATGGAGGTTGATAAGGAACATATTGCAGTATGTCCAGATCAAACAACACCACAGGGTTTTGTGGAATCTTGTCCTTTGGAGATTCATTGAACTTAACATGCAGAGTTTTTTCAACCCCCTTGGTTCTACAGTTGAAGACTCTGTATGCCTTGCAAGTTGATGAATAACCAACAAAGTACCCTGCATCCACCTTACTAGCAAACTTATGGAGTGGGTTGCTAGTGTTGAGAATAAAACAAGGACAACCAAAGGCTCTAAAGAATGAAATAAGAGGAGCCAAATGATGAAGAACTTCATATGGAGTCTTTATCAACCTCTTATTCACTAAAGCTCTATTCTGTACATAGCAAGCTGTATTGACAGCGTCAGCCCAAAAGGTCAGTGGCAACCCAGAGTCAGCCAACATTGACCTTGCTGCTTCAATGAGGGTCCTGTTCTTTCTCTCCACCACTCCATTCTGCTCAGGAGTTCAAGGAATGCTAAACTGCCTTCTAATTCCCTTGGACAGGTAGAAGTCATCAAGTATGTGGTTTCTAAATTCTGTTCCATTGTCACTCCTCACACACTTGACCTGTAGGGAATACTGCTTTTCTACTTGTAACACAAAGTTCATTATTGTCTTTGCTGCTTCATCCTTGGAGTGCAAGAAGAAAGTCCATACAAACCTGGAGTAATCATCCACAATTACCAGGCAGTATTTCTTCTTTGCCATGCTCATTACTCTGACAGGACCAAAGAGATCCATGTGCAGAAGTTGTAAGCAGGCAGAGGACTTTGGTTCTTCTATTGAAGGGAATGAAACTTTGTGTTGTTTTCCTTTCAAGCAAGCAGTGCAGTCATCTTCACACTTGAACTCCTTCAGAGGCAATCCTCTTACTAAACCATGGCTTATAAGCTGATTCATGTTCTTGAAATTAACATGACCCAGCCTTCTATGCCATAGTGTAGACTCTTGAGGAGATGCCTTGGAGAATAGGCAAGGATGGCCTTTTAGATCCATCTTTTTAGAAAGATCTAAGGCATACACTCTTCCTGTCCTGTTGGCCTTCAGGAGAGTGTGTTCATCCAATGCCTTGTCAATCAAACTCAGAACTTTGGATGACAGAATCCGACAGTTCTGGCTTGTGAAAAGGGCAACATGGCCTTTGTCACACATTTGACTGACACTCAAGAGGTTGTACTTGAGATTCTCCACATGGTTAACATCATCAAACCTTATTTCCCCATTGGAAACAAAGCCTTTTCCGACGATGTAACCCTTTGCATCATTGCCAAAAGAAACAAATCCCTTCTTTCCTTGAGAGTAGTCATTAAGAAGGGAGCTGCTTCCTATCATGTGCATGGATCCTCCACTGTCTACATACCAGATGCTTCTATGGCATGTTGAAGAACCCTGCAAACACAACCATGTGTTAGTTTGTCTTGGAGACCCAAACCTGCTTGGTTTGGGTCTGTTCTCAGCTACAGGTGCAGCACTAACAGTTGTGTTGTGTGTGACAGCTTGAGGTGAAGAAGATGGTACAGAAGAGGAACCCTTTGGCTTGGACTTCCTTTTCTGTGGTTTCAACACAGGAGCATCTAAGTGGTTGACTCTTCCCACTAGCTGCTGAACCATCATCACCAATTGTGTCTGATTCTATGAAAAGGCCTTCAGCTCTTCAGACACATTGGAGTTTGCTGATGATGAGTTCCTGTGTTGTACCATCTTTTTCTGAGCAACCTCAGCTGTTGCCTGAGTAATCCCTACCTTCTTCTTAGATTTAGCTTTGGGCTTAGGGATCTCAGGCTTGGATGTTGCTAGTACAAACTTGGTTTCAAACTCATTCTTCATTTTATTGATGCTCTCAGTAATTTTCTCCTTCTGTTTGAGTTTGGAACCCTTTTTGTACCAGCAATCCTCAGTAAGATGATTGAACAAGCCACATATCTCACATGGCTTTTTCTTCATCTTATGCTGATCATCAGCTGAAGAGGATTTAACTGCTGAAGACTTGTTCTTCAGCTGTTTGTCATCAGTACTAGCAGTTTTCTTACTAGTGCCTGCTTTCCTGGTATCCTCTCTAGCTGTCTTCAAACCTTTCCTACTGTTAGTTTTCTTCTCTTTAGTGCTAACAGTATTTGAGGTTTGAACTTCAGATGTTGTCACTTGCTCTCCAGTACCTTCAGTACTTCTAGTGACAACACCTGAGTTGATCAGCCTTTTAGTCATGTGATACTCTATCTCTGATGATGCTGATTCAGAGGATAGTAAGTCACATGATGAGAATGATTGGTTATTGCAATTAAAAGCATAAACATAGAGAGAGAAGAGTTCTGCGAAACAATAAATATTCTATTGGTAGCACGTTTCGGCAATTAATACAGTATGGTTACCCATCCTTTTATAGGCGGCAAAAGGATGGGTTGATGTCCTTTTTCTGACATCACTGAATATTCAAATTATAACTGACAAAAACATAAAACTACTAAAGATGTCAACAATTGACATCTTCTTACAAAAGTTCCTAAGTGCTGACAAAAGTAAACTACTGACACTATAACAACTGAAGAACATGCTCTTCAGTTGTTGTACAACTACTGAAACAAAATAAACTACTGAAAAAGAAAAACCACCACAACAACTGAAGAAGACTTCTTCAGTTGTTGTGACAAACTCTGAGTCTTCAGTACTTGGTCTTCAGACTTGGCTTCGGAAGATGTAACAGCTTCGGAAGATGTAACTTCGGAAGATATAACAACTGATGACTTCAGTAGATATCATCAGTTGTTGTCCTCAGTCTTTTTCTTCAGACTTTGCTTCGGAAGATAGAACAGCTTCGGAAGATGTAACAACTGATGACTTCAGTAGATATCATCAGTTGTTGTCCTCAGTCTTTTTCTTCAGACTTTGCTTTGGAAGATAGAACAACTTCGGAAGATGTAACAACTGATGACTTCAGTAGATATCATCAGTTGTTGTCTTCAGTCTTTGTCTTCAGACTTTGTGCTTCGAAGAAGATCTTCAGTTCTTTAGTTCTTCAGCTTTTGATACTTCAGTACTTGGTCTTCAGTAATTGAAGTCTTCAGTACTTTGGAGTCTTTAGCTGTTGTTCTTTAGTTCTTTGATCTTCAATCTTTGTTCTTCAGACTTTGTCATAACAGCTGAGGCTGGGGCTAAGATGCTCTCGAGTTGACATTCAAGCAAGAGAACACAATAGCTGATGGAAGTCTTCAGATGTTCTCGAGTCTGACATTCAAGCAAGAGAACACTGTAACTGATGGGAGTCTTCAGCAGTTGTTGCAGTGGCATGTGGGACTTAGAGGTTTTCCTGATCTTGGCTCATTGGTTCTTTTGGTCCAACACAGGTAAACACTACATCCACGTCTCATGCACTTCCCCGCCACCACCATCGAAATCACCTTCGGAATCGTAGTAACGCGATCGCCGTACACTTTCACCGAACTTTCGTCGGGCGCAACTAGTCGAATCATTTTCTTGCGACACACGATGTTTGCTTCATAGGTTACTAACCAATCCATCCCTAGTACTACATCGAATCCTCCTAGGGGCATCACGTGTAAATTGGTAGAAAACCTATGACCTTCTAGTTCTATGGTGCAGTCCCATATCATATTAGTTATTCTAGTGGATTTACCAATAGCATTTTTTACATCGAATGGCTCACTAATACTTCTACTACTAGCAGACAACTTATCACATAAAGTAGTAGAAATAAAACTCCTACTAGCACCAGAATCAAATAATACAGAGGCATAAGTTTGATTTACTAGAAACATACCTGAGATGACATCGGGGTCCACTCTGGCTTCCTCCCTGGTCATCGTGAAGGCTCTAGCACTCACCCTCTGTCCTCCTTCTTTAGTCTTCTTCTTCGCCCCAGAGCTTTCCGCTCTCGGCTTCTTGCAGTCTTTACTCAAATGGCCCTCCTTCACACAGCTATAACACCTCGACACCCTATAGTCTCTAGCAATATGGCCAGGCTTCCCACACTTGAAGCATACATTCAATCCCAACCTACACTCACCGGTATGCTCCCATCCACATTTACCGCACTTCCTCAGCTCCGAGCTCGACGATGCCCTTCGATCATCCACCTTCATCTTCTTGTTGTTTGGAACGAAACCACCATGCCCAAACCTCTTCCCATTCAAGTTCTTATCACCACCACCTGTTTTCTTCACCTCCACCCCCGTCTCTTCCCGCATATCATACAGTCTACCAGCCAGGTCTATAACCGATCAAAAGGTGCCTGGGTGAGTAGCGATCAAGTGCCTGCGAATGTCAGTCGGCAATCCCTGGATGTACCTTTGATTTTCCTCGACACCGGCGTCACCTGATCCGGCACCAGCCTCGCCATTTCGTTAAATTTGGTGGTGTATTACTGGTGGATCATGGTTCCCGCATCGAGTTATAGGAACTCCCTCTCGATCTTGTCGAGTTCCCGGTGAAGACAGAATTCCTCGATCACTAATTTCTTCAACTCTCTCCATAGCATCTTCCCGATGGCTCTGGCGCCCTCAGATCGGACAATGTTGTCCCACTTACACAACGCTGAGTCAATAAAAAAGTGAGTAGCGAACTTCACCTTCTGGTCTTCGCGACATTCACTAATTACAGCACCTCTTCCATCTCCCTCACCTAGTGGTAAGCAGTAACAACATTACCGTTGCTATCAAAGGTCGGGGGCTTACATCGTTGGAATGCCCTATAACTGCACCTCTTAGCCGTCACCCCCACAGAAGTATCCTCCTCATCACTGGACAACACTGTATCAGACTCAGGTTGTTCCTCCTCCCCCTTTCTATCTTTCCTTGTTGATCCTTTCTTACCCTCATTCTCCTTTCTCTCTTCACTCCTCACTGTCATGATAACTTCGGTCACCACAGCCGGTAAGACTGTCTGCATGACTTGGTGCACTTGATCAGCGATCGCCTCCCTAGCTGAGGCATTCAAACTAGCATTCTTATTCTCCTCACTCTGATAATGAACCTCAGGGTTCTCGTGAGCTATCTCGGTAGCCTTAGCACCACTCCTGGCAACACGTGGCTCAGCACCACGTCCACCACGAACTCTGCCCTAAGAAGCCTTTGAATATTTCCGTCCAGCCATCCTCTAACACTATAAGATTTAAACACTAACACATTTATTCAAGGTAATAGCTCAGTTCATGTTAAGTATAGTAAGTCCCTAATGATAGTGGCCAGTTGTGATTAGCCACTTACTTTACTCCTCATACCCCAAGTATTTTTTATCCTGACTACGTTAGTATCTAAATCTACTAAGAACACATAAGTCAAATAGCACATGCACATAATGCTTGTTAACTTTAAGAAAGGAAATACCTGATAGCACGTAGCTACTCGGGCTGACATCCCTCCATTCGTCCTATTTTAAGTTTAAGTTTAGGTTTTTGAAAATATTTACAAAATTCTCTTAAACTTTGGCTCTGATACCAACTTGTAAGGCCCCGATCCGGGCACCTCACAGTTGGTCATTCATAGCACTAAAAATACATAATAATATACATTCATAAAATAAGCAGCGGAAATACTTTAACAAAAGCCATTCATTATTATTAATAAATACTGTTGTTAAGCAATACAATCGAGTTTGAGTTACAAAATATTGTTCAATTTCATTACAAAACAACGATATCATAGGTATTGAATGGATGCCAGTCTTGTCCCGCCGAGTAGCTTCACCTTCGTGCCATCCTCAGCAAATTTTACCTGCCAACTGAAAATGTATAAAAGTCAGCGTTGCTGAGTGAGTTCTAGTTTTAAAAGTATTAAAATACCTTGTATAATTTATATATGAAAATACTCTTTTGATAAAATGCTTTCTTTACTTTCGTATGTGATCACGCATCACATATACATAAGGTAACGCTTTCTTTTTTTACTGTACTCATTCCTTCATTTCGTATTTTTATCATTATCTTTCACTTTCTTATGGACCAATGTGCAATACCCCGAACATTGTGCACTAAGCTGATACTGGGCATGTGGTCTATAAATAGACCATGAACATTGTGCACTGAGCTGACCCAGTCACCTAGGGTATGCTACAAGGGTCCCTGTCAGTCTCAATGACTGACACTGCGTGCATCCTTTGGGGTAGCTAACCCGCATCACAGTTGAGCTAACGACAACATGGTCGTGCACCTCCTATACATTTGCTTGCAAGACTTGCATTCTTTCATTTATGTTCCACTTTTCTTTATCATTAATCTTTCACTTTTATTAATGATAATACTTTACGTATACGTTCATAAACACACAAAGTAAAGTCACACAATAATAAATATTATAGAACATAAGAACAGCTTAGAACTATGCATAATAATAACAATTAAAACCCTAAAGTCAAACTAGGTTCAAACCCTAATCATTCTGTCTTTCCTCAAAATTTCAAAAAATTTTCTAAGTGTTGGGCGCATGAGCACTATGCAGGTGCACGAGCCCTGCTTAGGCGCTTTTCAACTATGCGGGAGCATGAGCTCATACTTAACCATTTCAACACTTAGGGGCATGAGCCCTTTGGGCGCATGGGAACTATTTGGGCGCTTCACTCTACACTTAGTCATTTCAGCCGAAGGGCCAGGCGCATGAACTACTGTTCAAGCGCTTGAACTTGCACTTAGTTTTTCTAAGGAAATTTCCAGGCGCATGGGGTACTGTTGGGTGCATGGACCCTATTTGGGCGCATGACCCTACTTAGAGCATTTCTAAGAGAATTTTGGGCGCATGGGCCTTATGTAGGCGCATGACCAACCCATGTAACATATTTCTAATGTATTTTCAGTCCCAAACCACTACAACATCCTGTTCTAAGCTTATTATCACATTCCTAGGCCTAAACAAGACATGAACAACTTTAAATCCTCAACTTATAAGCACAAATGCATACGGTTACACACACAACATATATAAAATCGTTTAAATACATTTTCAGCCCCAAAGAATTTATAAAACATGAAAATGCGGGGTCTAGAACTCACATAATATAGCAAACAAGCACAACTCCTCCAAACTTGTTTGTTCACGAGTTTAAACACCTAAATAACAAGAACACATAACCCGAACACATAAAAGACATATTCATCGGTTCTAAGGTGGAAAACCCAGCAAAACCGAGTTAATTATATAAAGAACTACTTACTTGATCGAAAATCATTCATTCCTCTTCTTGAAACCGAGAGAAACTTCAGGGTTTTCTCTTCTTCTTCTTTGTTTCTCCTTTTAGTCGACAGAAAGTAGATGGGTTTGACATATATGGGCGGCCATACCCATAATATATAAAATAATGGGTTTTTGTACTATTTTACACCTTAGCCCCCTTTACTTTGACTGCTTTTTCTTTTCTTCCAGATACTTTTATTTCTATTTCCCACATTTATTTTCTTTTATTGGAGAAGAAGTTCCGGGTGTTACACAGTATTCAGTGATGATCAACATTCTGATTCTGATTATCAACACCATTTTGATATTAATTCAGTAATTCTGATGATCAAGAAGAAAAAGAGAAAACCCCAGGTGACTTTTATATGTTGGCATGTTCTTGAATCTTTAATTTGGTTTTAATTGATCTGTTGAAGTTACTAAAAGAATCTTAGGTGGAATTAATGTTTATACTATGATTATCTTTGAAGATTTATTACATCTTTTATAAAACTTAAAGAAGATGCTAAAAGAACCTCTGAGTTAATGTTGGTGGTTGATTTCTTTAAAGATTTGTTGTATTTAATATAGGGTTGATTGACATTGTTGTTATCTTCAAAGATTTCTAGCATCTTGTTTGCATTTTTGTTAATCCATTGAGGATAGTCACAGAACTTCACGTTAAATGTATGAACATTATTGAAGATGATACAAGAATTCATACAAATTATAATTCATACAAATTATGTTGGCAGTTGATTTATGTAATCATTTCTTTTATTTAAATTGGGTTAAACCACATTGTTGTTTTCTTCAAAGATATCTTGTATCTTGTTTGCATTTATCGTTAGTTCATTGAAGATACTCAAAGAACCTAAGTGTTAAATGTATGAACATTCTTGAAAATAATACAAGAATTTATATAGATCGTGCTTTTATGGATTTTATTGAAGATAGTAAAAGAACCTCTAAATTAATCAGTTGTTTTTAATATGGGTTAACTCACATTATTGTTATCTTTAAGATTTCTTTCATCTTGTTTCATTTTCATTAACCCACTGAAGATACTCACAAAACTTCAAGTTAAATGAACATTCTCATTTTGGTTTCTTATCAATTTGTTGAATATGATTAAATAATCCATTCAAATCATGCATCTTATTTACGTTTTTCTATCAATCTATTGAAGATAATAAAAGAATCTTGAGTTCTTGGACTGTGATTTCTTGAATTTTGTCTTAATACATGGTTTTAGCTCATGAGTTCTCTTTGTAGATTTCAAACTAATAAAGTAAATTGTGAATAACTTTTTTAGGATTTGTAAATTTTGGCTACCAATGTTGGCCGAATAGAAATAAGGAAGTGTAGTTTAACAATATAGTTAGCTTTCTCTTATGCTTATGAAGTTTAGTTGATATTATTTTTGTTTGTTGATATATTTGCACTCAAGAATGGCTATGAATTCTCCTCACAACTACTAAAAGAGAAATCATATGTATCAATAAAAAAAATTATTAGTTTACATTTCATTCATATTATCATTTACTTATGTTAACGAAGCTCATGAACAAAGCTCATCAAACCCAATATTCTATTCATCCGGGGTCCGATAAGATGTACATGGACCTGCGCGGCCAATACTGGTGGCCTGATATGAAGAAGGATATTGCATCGTATGTTTCCAAGTGTCTCATGTGTGCGAGAGTTAAGGCTGAACATCAACGGCCTAGTGGTTTATTTGAACAACCCGAAATCCCTATGTGGAAATAGGAACATATATCCATGGATTTCATAACCTAGTTACCACGCACCTCTCGTGGCCATGATAGTATATGGGTGATTGTTGATCGTTTGACCCGAATGACGCATTTCATACCAATATGTGACACTTACAAGGTTTCAAGACTGGCTCGAATCTACATCGATGAAATTGTGAGTCGTCATGGCGTGCCGTTGCACATTATTTCCGATCATGATACTCGTTTCACTTCGCATTTCTGGTCTTTGATGCAAGAACTCTTGGGTACCCAACTAGATTTAAGCACGACTTACCATCCTTAAACGGACGGTCAAACCGAGTGAACAATCCAAACCCTTGAGGACTTACTGCGTCTTTGTGTCCTTGACTTAGGTGGGGACTGGGATATGCATCTCCCTTTAGCGGAATTTTCGTATAACAATAGTTATCACTCGAGCATCAAGATGACACCATTCGAGTCTTTGTATGGTCGTAAATGTCGTTCTCCGATTTGTTGGACTGACATTGGTGAGAATTTCATCACTGGTCCTGAATTTATTCACGAAACGACCAACAAAGTTTCCAAAATTTGAAATAAACTTAAGGTGGCTAGAAGTCGTCAAAAGAGTTATGCCGATAAAAGACGCAAACCGTTGGAGTTTCAAGTCGATGACATGGTTCTTCTTAACGTCTCTTAATGGAAGGGTGTTGTTCTCTTTAGGAAGAAAGGCAAGTTAGCCCCATGTTTTGTAGGACTTTTCAAGATTCTAAAAAGAATTGGGAAAGTGGCTTACAAACTGGAACTACCTTCTGAACTTAGCGGGGTTCATCCTATCTTCCATGTCTCAAACCTGAGGAAATGCCTGACTGATGAAAATTTGCATGTTCCTCTGGAGGAAATCCAAATAGACGAGTCATTGCATTTCGTTGAGAAACCTGTCGAGATTATGGACCAAACCCTGAAGAAGACCCGAGCAACTACCACACTGATCGTCAAAGTTCGTTGGGAAAACAAACATGGAGCTGAGTTCTCCTGGGAACGCGAGGATCATATGAAGAAGAAAAATCCCTATCTTTTCATTTAGTCCTGTCTTTAACTTCGGGACGAAATTTCTTAAAGTTGGGAAGACTGTGACCTTTCGTAATTTTGTTAAACTTCGTTATATCTTGTAAGGGATTGTTTGGTTATTAATGCAAATACGAGGACTCATTTATAATTTCTTGTATCATTATAAGTCTGATATAATTAAATAATTATATAATTAATGATAGTAATAATAATAACAATAATAAAAATAATAACAAGAATAATAATACTAATAATAATAATAAGTCTATTAAGAGTTATTCTTGAAAATAAACAAAGTAATATAAGTTTTATTATTTAAAAAGTTAGAAAACTTGTAAATTATAAGTTTTGAGCATAAACTAATAACACCTTAAAACTCCAGGGACCAAACTATAATTTAATTAAAACTAAAACTTAAGTTTTGGAGGCAATTAAACAAATCCTAAACTACAGGGACTAAAGCACTAAATTTTAAAAACTCAACCCCTTTCTCTCTTCCCCCCTTCGTTTTCCGGGCCAACCTTCCGGCCACCGCCGGCCGCGGCTCCGGCCACCGCCGACCGCGGCTCCGGCCACCCCAAAACTCCATATTGAACTAAGGTGTTAAGCCCAAAAGGTACCAAATCGATCGTGAGCATGTTTCAAACTCGAAAGGGGCATTTTAATTGGGTTTTGTAACACCCGGATATTTTCTTTGAAGCCGACGAACGAAGAAAAAGAAATAAAGTCCAAGTTGGGGTACCAAACTCACCAACACGAGAAAGTTGGATAAATGGGGATATTTGAAGGGAGAGGGCAGCCCTTACCCTCTCCCCACACCCACATTTAATCTATAGAGAGAAAGAAGAGAGAAAAAGGAGAAGAGAAGAGAAAATGGTTGGTTCGAGTGGACTCAAGAGAGCAAAATCGTCGTGTAGCGGGTCTAAAGGAAGCTCTTCTTCTTGGTGTAGTTTTTGTGAGTTCTAGGACCCCTATTTTACTCGTTTTCAACTGATTTGGGGCTGGAACACATAGTAAACCCGTTTTTGTATGTGTGTGTGTTTGACCCATTTGGATGTGTTTGCGTGTGATGCGTTTGAAGTTTGTTTCCGGGCTTGTGTGTGCTTGAATGGTGTTTTAGTATGCATTCCTAAGGTTTAGGATGGTTGATTTGGGCATAGAATGGGTTTGGATGAGCTTGGAGGTCGAAAATGGTAGATTGGGTTCGGGATAAACTTCATTCTGCATCAGTTAGGGCTAGACGACCGACTGGAGGCCATACGGCCGAATGGAGTGCGATTGAGGTTCATTCTCGCGATTGAGGTTCAGTCGTACGAATAGAGTGCCAGTCACATAGGGAGTCATGCGACTTAGGGTCCATTCGTATAAGTGCTCATTCGCATAGTGTCCATCCGCATGAGGTCCATTCACATAGGTGCTCATTCGCATAGTGTTCATCCGCATGAGGTCCATTCGTATGATTGGGTGTTCATCCGCATTGGAGTTCATCCATAATGGTCCATTCGCATGATGTTCAATCGCATGGGGGCCATGCGACTGAAGGGTGCTCATACGCCCAAATAGGGCTGTTGTACCCGAGGAGAAGCATAGTTTAAATTACTGACTTTCGGGGGAAAGTGCAGATGTAAGTTTTGACGTGGAAGTCCCCGTAAGTACATGTAAGATGGACGTTGAGGCCTTAGAAGTTATGTTGGGCATGATGATGTTGCATGTTTATGCATGATGTATGTTATGTATGATGTTGCCCTGTATGATGATGATGACTGTGTATGTCGATGTTCCTTATTATGATGTATCTTTATCTTTCCTGTGGCTTTACGTGTTATGTTGATGAATGAAAGAAAAGTATTATGTAACGTAAAGTGGAAGATAATGAAAAGAGGAACGAAATGAAAGAATGCATGCATTAACGTATGAACGAATAAAAGTAAGAAAGGCTTGCAAGCAAATGTATGGAGGTTCACACCCAAAGAAGGGTGTTAGCTCAATTGTGTGCGGGTTAGCTACCCCAGAAGGATGCACACTGGGGTTCAATCCTTGTGATTGACAATATGTATGGGATCATTGCTGCTTGCGCTAGGTACTGGGGTCAGCTTCGTGCATAATGTTCGAGGTCTATGAAGGACCTCATGCCCAGTAACCAGCTTCGTGCACAATGTTCGAGGTACAGCACTTAGCATTGATCCGGAATGAAAGAGAAAGGATAAGTGCTGAATGTACTTGCCGTAGGTACTGGAGTCAGCTTCGTGCACAATGTTCGAGGTCTATGAAAGACCTCAGGCCCAGTAACCAGCTTCGTGCACAATGTTCGGGGTATTGTACATGTCATCGAAAGTAATGAACGTACGAATGAAAGAATGTATGAAATGAAATTAAGGAAAATGTCATAATAAAGAACGAACGCGATCCTTGTCATTCGACCTCAGTAATCGTGGCTATGTGCCATGAGGAGGGTAAAGCTTGACATGATCTAGATGAGAAATGAATGATATTGATGTACGTTGAATGGACAAAAGTTAACGATTGTAAAGAAAGATAATAATGACATTATCTATATGTACGTATTATGTATGATCGCATGAAAGTAAATAACGGTTTTTAATGAAAGTAAAGTATTTTATTTATAAAAACTAGAACTCACTCAGCAACGCTGACTTTTTATGTGTTTCCAGTTGGCAAGTAACGTTGCTGAGGATGGCACGGGGCGGCTACTCAGCTCTTTTTGGATGACATTCTTTTGTATAATGTTTTTGCATTTTAATGCGAACAAACGATGCTTTGTAATGAATGTTGTATTAACTTGCAAAAACATTTATATAGAAATGAAAGTTATTTAAATGTTTCGTTGCGATGTTTATGAAATGCAAATGTAATTATATATTTTATGTGCGATGACTGGCCAGCTGTAAGCATCCCGGGAACGGGGCCTTACAAGTTGGTATCAGAGCCAAAGTTTATGTGAAATGGGTAAATTTTCAAAATAAACCTAGACTTAAACTGAAAATGGGACGGAAGGGGAAGGGATGCTAATCTGAGTAGCTGCATGCCATCAGGTATTTTCCTTAATGTTAATCGGTATTATGTGCACATGTTATGTGGGTTATGTGTTGCTGGTAGATTTAGATACTGTTGTAGTCAGGACAGGTAATGCTTGGGGTATGAAGAGTAAAGTAAGTGGCTAATCACAACTGGCCACTGTAATTAGGGACTTACTATACTTGACATAAACTGAGCTGTTCCCTTGAATGACCGTGTTGGTATTTGAATCTTTCAGTGTGTGTTATAGGAGGTCCGGTGGTAGATCTTCTAAAGCTTCGAGGGGTGGAGGTCGTGGTGGGCCTGGTGCTGAACCGCGGCCTAAAAGAGGAAGACCTAGGGTTGAAGAGGTGGTTCATGAAGAACCTGAGACCCCTCATCTGGAGGGCGGTGATGAGAGTGTCAATCTGAGGGCCTCGGTAAAGGAGGCTGTTGTTGAAGAAGTCCATCAGGTCATGCAGACGATCTTACCGTCTGTGGTGACCGAAGTTATCAAGGCTATGAGGGAAGGAGAAAGGAAGGAAAGAAGTAGACCTACGGGTGAAAGAAGACAGCTGTAGACTGAGACGGTTCTATCTGACGATGAAGAAGAAGAGGAAGAGGAAGAGCCTACGCTAGAGGCGGCACGAGGCTATAACTATGGGGATTTTCAAAGGTGCAAGCCCCCTACTTTTGATGGAAACGGCACTACTTCTACTGCTCACCGATGGGTGAGAGAGATGGAAGCTGTATTGAATATCTGCGATTGCCGGGAGGACCAAAAAGTGAAGTTTGTTGCCCATTCTTTCGTGGACTCAGCTTTATGCTAGTGGGACAACATTGTCCAAACCAAGGGTAGCAGGGCTATTGGGAGAATGAAGTGGTTTGAGCTGAAAAGGTTGGTGATCGAGGAGTTCTGTCCTCACCGGGAGATGGACAAAGTGGAAAGGAAATTCCTGCAGTTGGAGGCGGGAGCCATGACACATCAGCAGTACACCACGAAGTTTAACGAGATGGCACGTCTGGTGCCAGATCAGGTGACGCCTCTGTCACGGAAGATTAAGAGGTACATTCAGGGTTTGCCAGCAGATATTCGCAGGCACATGATCACTGCCTGACCGAGCACGTTTAGGTCGGCGGTGGACTTGGCCAGGATGTTATATGATGAGAGGGCTGTAGTGGTGGTGGCTGAAGGTAGTAGGAAGGGTGGTGGAGATCGGAACTAGAGTGGAAAGAGGTTTTGTCGGGGTGATGCCTCGGCGGGTAACAAGAAGGCACGAGTGGATGATCACCGTGTAGCCACACCAGGTACAGGATCGAAAAAGTGTGGCAAATGTGGGAAGGAGCACAGTGGATAGTGTAGGTGGGGATTAAATGTGTGCTTCAAATGTGGGAAGCCAGGTCATATGGCACGGGAGTGCAAAGCGGGGAGATGTTTTAATTGTAGCAGGAAGGGCCATATGAGTCGAGACTGCAAAAAGCCAAGGGCTGAGGGTTCCGGAGTGAAGAAGACGGAGAGTAAAGGACCGAGGGCGAGCGCCAGGGCATTCACTATGACACAAGAGGAAGCTAGGATGGACCTTGATGTTGTGTCCGGTACGTTTCTAGTGAACTAAACTTTAGTTTCTGTGCTATTCGATTCTGGTGCTAGTAAAAGTTTTATCTTTGCTACTTTCTGTACAAAGCTGCCGGTTAGTAGTAGACGTGTTGATGCGCCCTTTGATGTAGAAACTGCCATAGGTAAGTCTACCAGGATTTCTGAGATGATAGAGGACTGTGATGTGGAACTAGAAGGTCATAAGTTTCCCGTTAGACCATTTGTGATGTCCTTAGGTGGTTTCGATTTGGTTCTTGGGATGGATTGGTTAGCAGACTTCGAGGTGAACATTGTGTGTCGCAAGAAGATGATTTGTTTGACAGCGCCCGACGGTAGTTTGGTAACGGTTTATGGTGATCGTGTTACGACGATTCCGAAGGTGATTTCAATGGCGGTGGCGGGAAAGTGTATGAGGCGTGGATGTAGCACCTACTTGGCTTTTGTGAAGGATGTGGATATGCCCACACCATAACTGTTTGATGTACCGGTTGTGTGTGACTTTCCAGATGTATTTCCCGAAGACTTGTCAGGAGTGCCACCTAAATGAGAGATCGAGTTTCAGATTGATTTGATACTAGGTGCCCAACCTGTTGCCAAAGCACCGTACCGTTTGGCTCCGACTGAGATGAAAGAGTTGATGGAGCAATTGCAAGAACTGCTTGATAAGGGGTTTATTAGACCGAGTATCTCTCCTTGGGGTACTCCGGTCTTATTTGTAAAGAAGAAAGACGGTAGTATGAGGATGTGTATAGACTACCGGGAGCTGAACAAATTAACGGTGAAGAATCGGTACCCGTTGCCGAGGATTGATGATTTGTTTGATTAGCTTCAAGGTGCTAGTTGGTTTTCACGGATAGACCTTCGATCTGGCTACCATCAGTTGAAGGTGAAGGAGCAGGACATCCTAAAACAGCTTTTCGTAAACGTTATGGTCACTACGAGTTCCTCGTTATGTCATTTGGGTTGACCAAGGCGCCATCTTCCTTTATGGACTTGATCAACCGAGTGTGTCGGCCGATGTTGGATAAATCAGTGATTGTGTTTATTGATGATATCCTGATTTATTCGAAGAGCGAGATAGAGCATGCCGGTCACATTCGAGAGGTTTTGGAGACGTTAAGAAGGGAGAAGTTGTATGCCAAGTTCTCCAAGTGTGCATTCTGGTTGCGCGGGGTTCAATTCTTGGGTCACGTGCTGAATCCGGAGGGGATTATGGTGGATCCGGCAAACGTGAAAGCGGTGATGCAATGGAAGTCTCCAAAGACGCCATCCGAGATCCTTAGTTTCTTGGGTTTGGCGGGCTATTACCGAAGTTTTATTCAAGAGTTCTCTAAGATCACTTCTCCAATAACCAAGTTAACCCGGAAAGATGTAAAGTTTGTGTAGGCTCAAGCTCACGAGAGGGCAGTTGAAGGATTGAAGGCGAGGTTGATTCAAGCTCCTGTATTGTCATTACCCGATGGAAGTGAAGACCTAGTGGTTTATTCTGATGCTTCCTACTCGGGGTTGGGGTGTGTGTTAATGCAAAGAGGAAAAGTTATAGCCTACGCATCTTGACAGTTGAAGGTTCATGAGGTTAACTACCCTACTCATGATTTGGAGCTAGCAGCCGTTGTCTTTGCGTAAAAGATTTGGAGGCACTACCTGTATGGGACGAAGTGCACCATATTCACTGACCAAAGAGCTTGAAGTATTTCTTCGAGTAGAAAGACTTGAACATGAGGCAGAGGATATTGTTAGAGCTCATAAAAGATTATGATTGTGAGATCCATTACCATCCGGGCAAAGCCAACGTGGTGGCGGATGCCCTTAGCCAAAAGGAACGACCTGAGCCGATTCGGGTGAAAGCGTACCAGTTGATTATGACCTCTGATATGATGAAGCAAGTCAAGGAGTTTCAGGGTGAGGCATTGAAAGAAGATCATCTTAACTCTTAAAGGATGAGAGGTCTGGTTGTGGAATTGGGTGAAAACACACTTGGTGTCGAAACCCGATTCGGGCGGATGTGGATTCCTCGTTTTAGGGATCTACGCATGAAGATTATGGACGAAGCTCATAAGACTCGATACTCTATTCATCCCGGTGCTACAAAGATGTACCAAGACATGAAGAAAGATTATTGGTGGCCGGGTATGAAGCGTGACGTGGTGGAGTATGTGAGTAAGTGCCTTACTTGCTTGCAGATGAATGCCGAGCATCAGAAGCCGTATGGGAAGATCCAACCTTTGGATATACCGGAATGGAAGTGGGAGCACATCACCATGGATTTCATTGCGAAGCTGCTGCGTACCCCGAAAGGGTATGATGCTATATGGGTGATTATTGACCGCTTGAAGAAGAGTGCTCACTTCCTATTGATCCGCGAGACATATTCATCTGAGAGGTTGGTTGATCTGTTCATCAAGGAGATTGTAACTCGTTATGATGTGCCGGTGTCTATTTTGTCTGATCGTGACACCCGGTTTACATCCAAATTCTGGAAGAAATTCCACGACGCCATAGGGACGAGGTTACATATTAGCACGGCTTATCATCCCCAGACTGATGGTCAGTCAGAAAGGACCATTCAGATATTGGAGGACATGCTTTGGGCATGTGTGATTGATTTTGGGGGAAGTTGGGATGACCACTTACCGTTAGCTGAATTTTCATACAACAACAGCTATCATGCCAGCATTGGTATGCCACCTTATGAGATGCTATACGGTAGGAGATGCTGGACACCCGTTTGTTGGGGTGATATTGGTCATAAAGAGTTAGGGAGCGTCTAGGTGATCAAGGCTACGACTGAAAAGCTTAAAAGGATCAAGGCCTTCATGAAGGCAGCCAAAGATAGACAGAAGTCGTATGCTGATAAATGACGCAGACCGATTGAGTTCCAAGTGGGTTACCGGGTTATGTTGAAGGTCTCACCTTGGAAGGGTATCATTCAGTTCAGAAAGCGGGGCAAGTTGAGCCCGAGATACATAGGCCCTTTCCGAATCATTGCTCGAGTAGGAGAGGTGGCCTATAGATTGGAGTTACCAGATGAGTTAAGTGGAATTAACCCGACATTCCACGTATCTCATCTAAGGAAATGTTTGGCAGATGAAGATATGATTGTTCCACTGGAGGATATCGAAGTACACGAACGGCTTAATAATGTGGAGCAACCAGAGGCAATCATCGATCGAAAAGAGAAGAGGCTAAGAAATAAAGTGGTTCCTCTTGTGTGTGTACAGTGGAAGCACAGGAAAGGATCCGAGTCAACGTGGGAGACCGAAGAAGAAATGAGACAGCATTACCCATGTTTGTTCGAGGAATAACAGGTTTCGGGGATGAAACCTATATAAGGGGGGTGGACTTGTAACACCCGGATATTTTCTTTGAAACCGAAGAAAGAAGAAAAAGAAATAAAGTCCAAATCGGGGGACCAAACTCGCCAATGCGAGAAAGTTGGGTAAATGGGGATATTTGAAAGGAGAGGGCAGCCCTTACCCTCTCCCCACACCCACATTTCAGCTATAGAGAGAAAGAGAAGAGAAAAGGGAGAAGAGAAGAGAAAAGGGTTGGTTCGAGTGGATTCAAGAGAGCAAAATCGTCGTGTAGTGGGTCTAAACGAAGCTCTTCTTCTTGGTGTAGTTTATGTGAGTTCTAGGACCCCTATTTTACTCGTTTTCAACAGATTTGGGGATGGAACACATAGTAAACCCGTTTTTGTATGTGTGTGTGTTTGACCCATTTGGATGTGTTTGCGTGTGATGCGTTTGGAGTTTGTTTCCGGGCTTGTGTGTGCTTGAATGGTGTTGTAGTATGCATTCCTAAGGTTTAGGATGGTTGATTTGGGCTTAGAATGGGTATGGATGAGCTTGGAGATCGAAAATGGTAGATTGGGTTCGGGATGAACTGCATTCTGTATCAGTTAGGGCTAGGCGACCGACTGGAGGCCATACGACCAAACGGAGTGCGATTGAGGTTCATTCGCACAATTGAGGTTCAGTCGCACGACTAGATGGCCAGCCGCATAGGGAGTCATGCGACTGAGGGTCCATTCGCATTAGTGCTCATTCGCATAGTGTCCATCCGCATGAGGTCCATTCGCATAGGTTTTCATTCGCATAGTGTTCATCCGCATGAGGTCAATTCGCACGATTGGGTGTTCATCCGCATTTGAGTTCATCTGCAGTGGTCTATTCGCATGATGTTCAGTCACATGGGGGCCATGCGACTGAAGGGTGCTCATACGCCTAAATAGGGCTGTTGTACCCGAGGAGAAGCATAGTTTAAATTACTGACTTTCGGGGGAAAGTGCAGATGTAAGTTTTGATGTGGAAGTCCCCGTAAGTACATGTAAGATGGCCGTTGAGGCCTTAGAAGTTATGTTGGGCATGATGATGTTGCATGTTTATGCAGATGTATGTTATGTATGATGTTGCCCTGTATGACGATGATGACTGTGTATGTCGATATTCCTTATTATGATGTATGTTTATCTTTCCCGTGGCTTTACATGTTATGTTGATGAATGAATGAAAAGTATTATGTAACGTAAAGTGGAAGATAATGAAAAGAGGAACGAAATGAAAGAATGCATGCATTAACGAACGAACGAATGAAAGTAAGAAAGGCTTGCAAGCAAATGTATGGAGGTTCACACCCAAAGAAGGTTGTTAGCTCAACTGTGTGCGGGTTAGCTACCCCAGAAGAATGCACACTGGGGTCCAATCCTTGTGATTGACCATATGTATGGGATCCTTGCCGCTTGCCCTAGGTACTGGAGTCAGCTTCGTGCACAATGTTCGAGGTCTATGAAGGACCTCAGGCCCAGTAACCAGCTTCGTGCACAATGTTCGGGGTATAGCACTTGGCATTGATCCGGAATGAAAGAGAAAAGATAAGTGCTGAATGTACTTGCCCTAGGTACTAGAGTAGCTTCGTGCATAATGTTCGAGGTCTATGAAAGACCTCAGGCCCAGTAACCAGCTTCGTGCACAATGTTCGGGGTATTGTACATGTCATCGAAGTAATGAACGTACGAATGAAAGAATGTATGAAATGAACGTTAAGGAAAATGTCATAATAAAGAACGAACGCGATCCTTGTCATTCGACCTCAGTAATCGTGGCTGTGTGCCATGAGGAGGGTAGAGCTTGACAGGATCTAGATGAGAAATAAATGATATTGATGTACATTGAATGGACAAAAGTTAACAAACATAAAGAAAGATAATAATAACATTATCTATGTGTACGTATGATGTATGATCGCATGAAAATAAATAATGGTTTTTAATGAAAGTAAAGTATTTTATTTATAAAAACTAGAACTCACTCAACAACGCTGACTTTTTATGTGTTTCCAGTTGGCAAGTAACGTTGCTGAGGATGGCACGGGGTGGCTACTCAGCTCTTTTTGGATGACATTCTTTTGTATAATGTTTTTGCATTGTAATACGAACAAACGATGCTTTGTAATGAATGTTGTATTAACTTGCAAAAGCATTTATATAGAAATGAAAGTTATTTAAATGTTCCGCTGCGATGTTTATGAAATGCAAATATAATTATATATTTTATGTGCGATGATTGACCAGCTGTAAGCGTCCCGGGAACGGGGCCTTACAGGTTTAGTCGGTGTGTTGAGGGTTTCTAATCACGAAACCGAACCCCAAACAACCCACAACCGTTTCAACACTTAATCCTTAATGATAATGCAAATAAACCTGCGCAAACGTTCATTTAATCATATCGAAGTTATTAGTACAATTAATTACAACTGAAACGATCTTTAACACAAACAAAATCCATTTGTAACACCCGACTGTATATCGAATCCCTCAACTCAAATCAGTTGCAATTGAGGTATATAAACAGAGGGGAAACCTTCTAATCTATTTTCCTAAACTTTCTGAACTCTCAATTTCACCAAACACACACACACACACATATATCGCATCCGCATCAAGAACAATCGCGACCCGTTTGAACTTGTATCTATTGAATTCTATCAAATTAACAGGTAATCAAACTATCAGTTGATTCGTTTTTACATGGGGAACAAAAGCCCCATGGTTAATTCCATTAACATCAACGTTCTGATGTTCAATTTAATCGATTGTGATTCTAGGGTTTATGTGGAATTGGGGGTTTTTAGATTTAAGATTTTAAAAGACTTAAAATAGGCTTTAAAACACTAACAAGGCTTTAGCCCGGTGGTTGGGTTTCTGTTTGGTTTGGCAGGGGACCCTGGTTCGAACCTGAGTCCCTGCCATTACTTTCTAAAAATAGTTTTATTAATAAATAAATTTCAAAAAATGTTTAAATATTATTATTAATTATATAAAAATCATTATTAATCAAGCACCAAATAAAACTATTTTTTTCTTTTAAATTTCCTTAGGAATTTGGTTAATAATTTTTAATCCTTTTATCTTGGAATTATATAAATGTTGTAAAAATATAATTTAATATTAATTTTGACTCGTAAAGAAAGAAATCTTATAGATATTATAGACGATATTAGAAAAGGAACCCCTCTCTCTTTCCTTTCTCTGCATTCCTAAGAATTACAAATTAATAAATCCTTTGTTTTTATAATATATATTTACAAGTTTAAATTATATATATAAAGAAAATTAATATATATATATATATATATATATATATGTGTGTGTGTGTGTGTGTACCGTTATTAAAATTTATAGAATTTTATAATCATTTAAGCCTACAAAATAGTATTTATTATTAACTTGAAATTATAATAAATCTTATTTAATTTTTAAATAACTTTAATATAATGAATTCTTTATTGTTATAAAATTTAGTTATAAATTTGTTATATATATATGTACATATTTAGAATGTACACTTATTTCAGTGGTTTATGGAAAACGGTTGTGGAGAGACAAGCCTAGTCATCATCATGGGTTAACTTAGCATAAAAGTCTAGAGATCAAATATTCATTTGATAAGAATGGAGCTAGTATGTTGTTACTGCATGATTATGTTTTATTTGGATTAAAATTGTATAGATAGGTTTCATCTCTTTAAAATGTAGGCACCATTAATGCTAAGGAGGTGTAACATTAGGTTCTTTAAAGGGGGGGGGGGCTAAAGTGCAAACAAAAGAGAAGGGTAGAATAAAGAAAGAAAGGATTTAAGTTGGAGGGTGTAAATTGTAAAATAGTACAAAAAGTTAAAAGTGGGTGAACAAAAGGAGCATGGTCGACCATGTTCCTCTTGTTGTTTTAGCCGAAAGAAAGGAGGAAGAAAAGTGGGAGTTCCCAAGTTTTTCTCTCGGTTTTTCAAAGAAAGAAGAAGAAGAAATCAAATGTTAGTGTTTTTGTTGTATGTTTGGCTCGGTTTCACACCTAGAAACCGAATACTAAGTGTTATGTGTGTTGTGGTTGATTGATATGCTTGTTAGGTGTTTGGACCTTCGTGTAAAAGCAAGCTAGGAGAAGATTTACTTGCCTTCTACACCAGGTGAGTTCTAGACCCCGGTTTCATGTGTTTTAAACTCTTCTTGGGGCTGAAAATGTATTAAATTGATTTTATTATAGTTATGAATTACGTACCTGTATGTATTATGCATGTATGATGATGTTTCATGGGTGTTTATGTGATGTTTATGCTTAGAATAGTTATGGTAAGCTAGGAGTAGGTTACTATGAAGTTGGGAGCTGAAAATATAGTGCAAAGGCTGAATAGTAGGTCCATGCGTCTGGAACCTTGGCCAGGCGACTAAGTGATGGGCCATGTGCCCCAATAGTATCCATACACCTAGAACTCTCCCATGCGTCTAGGATTTCATGCGATTAGAACCCCATGCGTCTAGGATTTTATGCGATTAGAACCCCATGCGTCTAGGATTTTATGCGATTGGAACCCCATGCGTCTAGGATTTTATGCGATTGGAACCCCATGCGTCTAGGATTTTATGCGATTGGAACCCCATGCGTCTAGGATTTTATTCGATTGGAACCCCATGCGTCTAGGACCTTATGCGAATGAACCCTCCATGCGCCTAGAAGCTCATGCGGCTGAAATCCTTTATACGCCTAATTGTTATGCGATTGGAACCTTGATGCGCCTAAGAAAGAAAGCATTACCTTGTTGTATACTTGATGTGTGCTCACGTACAAGAGTAAGGAAAATATTTTTACAAAGAGTATTTTCATATATATATATATACATTATATAAGGTATTTTAATACTTTTAAAACCTAGAACTTACTCAGCAACGCTGACTTTTATACATTTTCAGTTGCCAGGTAATTAATGTTGAGGATGGCACGAGGGTGAAGCTACTCGGCGGGAAAAGACTAACATCCATTCTTATGTTAAGATATTGTTGTTTTATAATGCATTTAAACAGTCTTTTGTAATTTAAACCCCATTGTATTTCTTAACAACAGTATTTATTAATAATAGAGAATGGCTTTTTCTAATGTAATTTCACTGTTTATCTTATAAAATGTATATTAATATGTATCTATGATGCAATGAATGACCAACTGTGAGGTGTCTGGGAACGGAGCCTTACAAGTTGGTATCAGAGCCATAGTTTAAATGAATTGGGTAAAATATTTTCAAAACCTAAACTTAAACTGAAAACAGGACAGATAGAGGGATGTCAGCCCGAGTAGCTACGTGCCATCAGGTATTTCTTTCCTTAAAGATAATCGGTATTATGTGTGTGTGCTATTTGACTTATGTGTTCTTAGTAGATTTAGATACTGATGTAGTCAGGATAGGAAATGCTTGGGGTATGAATAGTAAAGTAAGGGGCTAATCAAAACTAGCCACTGTAATTAGGGACTTACTATACTTAACATAAACTAAGCCATTGGCTTGAATGACCGTGTTGGTGTATGAATCTTATAGCATTTAGGGAGTGACTGGACGAAAATCTTCCAAGGCTTCTAGAGGCAGAGGTCGTCCACGTGTGACTAGGAGTAGTGCTAAGGCTCCTGAGACAACTCATGAGAACCCTAAGGTTCATGGCCAGAGTGAGAAGAATGAGAATGCTAGCCTGAATGCCTTACCTAAGGAGGCGATTGCTGACGAAGTACACCAGGTCATGCAGGCAGTTTTACCATCTGTAATGACCAAAGTCATCAGAGCTGTGAGGAATGAGGAGAGGAAGGAGAAGGAAGATAGGAAGGGGTCAAAAGGCAAGGGAAGCAGGGGGGAGGAGGAACGAACGGAGCCTGAAACCATGTTGCTCAATGAAGAGGAGGATGATTTAGTGGGGGTGACGACCAAGGGGTGCAGCTATGGGGCATTCCACAGGTGCAAACCCCCGACCTTCTATAGCAATGGTAACGCTGTTGCCGCTCACCGCTAGGTGAGGGAAATGGAAGCGATGCTGGAGATTAGTGAGTGTCGCGAAGACCAAAGGTGAAGTTCACTACTCACTCTTTTGTCGACTCAGTGTTGTGTTGGTGGAACAACATTGTCCAAGCTGAGGGTGCCAGAGCCATCGGGAAGATGCGATGGAAAGAATTGAAGCCGTTAGTGATCGAGGAATTATGTCCTCATAGGGAACTCGACAGGATCGAGAGGGAGTACCTACAACTTGAGGTGGGAACCATGACCCACCAGCAGTACACCACCAAATTTAATGAACTGGCGAGGCTAGTACCGGATCAGGTGACGCCGGTGACAAGGAAGATCAAGAGGTACATCCAGGGACTGCCGGCTGATATTCGCACGCATTTGATTGCCGCTCAGCCAGGTACTTTCCGATCGGTGGTGGACTTGGCGGGCAGGTTGTACGATGAACGGGAGGAGGCAGTGGTAGAGGTGAAGAAGACGGCTGGTGGAGATAAGAACTGGAACGGGAAGAGGTTTGGACGTGGTGGTTTCGCTCCAAGCAACAAGAAGGTGAAGGTGGATGATCGTAGGGTGTCGTCATGCTCAGGACAAAGAAAGTATGGTAAATGTGGAAAGGAGCATACTGGTGAGTGTAGGATGGGGCTGAATGTATGCTTCAGGTGTGGCAAGCCTGGCCACATCGCTAGAGACTGTTGAAAGGATTTCAGCCTCTAGTTTGATCAATTAGGTTGTATTCGCAGCGGATTTAGCACAAGAATTAAACAAATAAGCAAGAACACAAATGGTTTTGCATGTAACAGTAAAATTATAGAGAGAGAGTAAATCTGCAAAAAGGTGTTTTCTATTTGATCACACGCTTCGGCACTGTTTACAATTAGGTCACATCCTTTTATAGGAGAAATGACCTATGCTGACGTCACTTGATAGTGACATCAAATGGTTATTAACAAACTACTGATGTTAACAAAACTACTGAAGATGTCAAACAGCTGACATCTTCTTACAAAAATCCTAAGTGTTAACATCTATTACAACTGCTGAAAGGAAAAGAAAACTACTGAAACTACAACGACTGAAGAACAACCTCTTCAGTCGTTTTACAAGTACTGAAACTATAACAGCTGAAGAACAAGCTCTTCAGCTGTTGTACAAACTACTAAAAATAGAAATTACAAACTATTGATAAAGAAAACCATCACAACAATTGAAGACAACTTCTTCAGCTGTTGTGACAAAGTCTGAAGCTTCAGCACTTGGTCTTCAGACTTTGATCTTCAGATGATTCATCAGCTGATGACTTCAGTAGTTGTCATCAGCTGATGTCTTCAGTCTTTGTCTTCAGACTTTGTGCATCAGTTGTTGATCTTCAGTTTTTTAGTTCTTCAGCTTTTGATCTTCAGCACTTGTCTTCAGTACTTGAAGTCTTCAGTACTTGTATTCTTCAGTACTTCAGACTTCAGTACTTATCTTCAACACTTTGGATCTTCAGGTGTTGTTCTTCAGATCTTTGATCTTCAGCTGTTGAGTCTTCAGGCTTTGTCAAACTGCTGGTGAAGCTTTCAACAGTTGTTGTGATGTCATGTGGGACTTAGAGGTTTTTCTGATCTGGCTCATTAGTTCTTTTGGTCCAACAATCTCCCCCTGAACCAATGCAGCCAAAACCTCTAAGTTATTTATTATCCCACTTATTGATGGCAGGAGGATCTGGTCTTTTTCTTTCTTGATCAGCTTAGAAGATGACCCAATTAAGCACTGGCCTGGGAAGAAGTCTTAAGAATTTGTTTGGCATAGTATGGATGGGAACTCTGTTTTGGGGAACTGGACACAGAGTTGTTGTCCCATCCATAAGACCTACTTCCCAACTATGAGCCTGTAGGATTCCCTGGTATAGGCCTCTAAAAACATCACTTGTTCCTCCATGGTAAGTACTTCAGCCTCACCATCAAAAAATCCTTCAGGCCCATAGAGCTCTAAGATGTATTTGGCCTGTTTACCACTTTTGAGCTCCACAGTTGTTATGGCCCTATAGGCGAATTCATCTGGGTGATTACCCTCTAAGAACAACTGGAGCTCATCTCTCTGAAGTTTCTCAAACCTCTTGTAGACTAACCCCTTTTTAACCACCCTGTTCTCCAACATCTTTTGTGGTGGGAGGTTAGCCTGATAGGTTTTCTTGAAATCTTCTATGATCTCCCAGGGTGATATTACAATGGCCAAGGAGATCTCTTCACCTACGATCCTTTTCACTTGGACATTGTATCTCTTTGGTATTTCTTTCTTCATAATTCTGTGAGACACCCTGGGATCAGGCCAAATATTCACTTTGTCCTTTTGAAATTGGAATGTATGCCTTAAAGTGAATAATCTCTGAGCTTGTTTCCTCATATTTATAATTGATGAGGAAGCAACATAGGCTTTATCTACTCTTTTCAACAGCTCATCATCATGTAGCCTATGCTGCTTTTCTTCTTCAAGTTTAACCTTCACAGTTTTCATCTGTGAGGCAGGAGTGATGGGAGTTGGTTTTGGCTTTTGTAAAGATAGGACTGCAGAGAGAGGCAGCCTATCTTCTTCCTCATCCTCCTCTTCTTCTTCTTCTTGTAGCCTCAACACCCTTCTCTTCTTCTGCAAGGGTGTATCATCGGCAATGGGTTTTGATGGTGAGGGGGTTGGTTTTGTGGGTTGTGTTTGGGTTGGTGTTGGAGTGGGATATTGGGCAGGCTTGGCTAGCAATCTTGAAATAAGGGAAGGTTTAGTTTGTTTGGCTAACAAGGTCCTGTTCCCACCCCTGGCTTCGGTAAGGGCTTCTATGACCAGCCCTTTTGTAAATTCCCCAGCCGAACAGATCTTGGTGGCTATAGCCAAGATACTGTTCCTGGTCCATGTTTTGATGTCTAGGACTGGTCTCCCCAGATACTTCAAAATAAACCTAACCATAGCCTCAAGTCTCTCTCTATCCTCTTGGCTATAGTTGGTCCATCGGTATTCAACTTCCTTCATCTCCATCTTCCTTATTTCCTGATCTAGCATATTGGCAGTGTCCTTATCAAAGCCTTGCCTGAACAGCTGATCAATGATAGAGTCCATTGATCGGCTATGCTCAGCATCAGCCTCCTTGATTAGGACTGCTAGATCAGTATCTTTTACCTCCTTCTCTCCCTCCTTCTCTCCTTTCTTCTTTTTTTAAGTGACACTGAAATCTTTTTGGATTTCAGCCACTTTAATCGTTTCAGGTCTCTCCTCCTTCTCCTTTCCCTTCACCTTTTCAATCTCCTCAACTACATCCCTCTCTTTTTCCACCATCTTCTCTACTTCTTTCTCCTTCTCTACCTCCCCTCCCCTCTTCCTTTTAGCTTTCACTGATGTCTCCCCCTTTTTGGGTGCATTGGTTAGGGTTTGATCATCAGAAAGCGCTTTAGCCACAGCAACCTCCACCAAGGGTTGTATTTTTGAGGGAAGCCTCTCATCCAGGGCTTTGATCACAATGTCGGTGATCATGGGTGTGATGAGAGGCAGGGATTTTTGAAGGATAGCAACTAGTTGCTCAGGAGGGTTCTGTTCCTGAGAACTAGTGCCAGAAGCAGAGGCAGGTGGCTGAGTTTGTGGGAGTGGCTGAGTGTTGGTGAAACCTTCAGGTGAAGGTGCCATCTGTGGGCTCATGGTGGCAGATGGACTTTCTCCTTGAGACATATTGGCGAGCAGCTCTTTGAGTCTGCTCACCTCGTCCTCAAGGATTGTGTTTTGGGCAACTACATCGTAGAAGAAGCCCAGGTCATCATCAGCTTGCACTGAATCACCTAACCTCCTGACTGTGTCAGGATGTACATGCACTGAGTGTGGCTCAGTAGTTGCATGTGCCCCTTTGTCTTGGTTCTGGGGACTTCCAGCCTCCGGATTGTATCCATCATCGGCAGTTGCCTCTGGTGAGGTCTTATTGATGTTACCAGCTTCTTCCTGCTCATATGCTGATGCAGGGGAAGTGGCAGCCTCACCAGCATATCCTATCTCCCTAGCCACACTGGGAGATGAGACATGTGATTCTCTGTGTTGTGGGCTCCCATCAACACTTTTGTCCACCCCCTCTTCGGTTGGAGTTTCCCCAGTTGTGATTGGTTTCTGGGGAGAGGGTGGAGTGTTTAGATGGGTCAACACTTTGGCAATTATAAGTGTAGGGCTTTGAGGGGTGGTTTCAGTGGGAGATGGGCTTGAAGCAGTATGCACATGGGGAGGAGTGTGCTTTTCAATGGCAACCACCTCAATTGAGAAAGGTTCCAGATTTGTGGCAGCCCCTGAAGTGGTTGCATCAAGATCCTGTAAAGAGGATGCTTGTGCGGTTGTGGTAGGTGGAGTCGTGGTGACTGCTGGGAGAATCTGGCCAGCAGTCACTTCCTGCGTTTGTTGTGCAGGGGCATCCTCAGGGGACTCATTTCCCTGAGTAGCCTTTTTGGCTTTCTTTTGGGCTTTGGTTTGGTGGGGACTTTGGACCTGGAGGTGGAGGCTGTGGGTTCCAGCTGCGTGGGTTTTCGCAGCTTGGCAGCCTGTTTAAGTGTTTGGTCTGTGTTATGCCTGGAGTATACCTCAGCTAAAACAGCCATGGCAGGGACTCCAATGCCAACTAGTCCCTCAGCATTAAGCTGGCTCTCTATCATGGCCATAATGAACCGAGGATATAAAATCCAACGGTTAGCAAAAGGTTTGGAGGCCATGTCTTTGAGTTTTAAAAATATTATTTCAGAAAAATTTAACGGTTGTTTCTCAAAGATAGAGTACAATACCTGTTGCCACCTTGTGGACATCTGGTCCCATGAGGATGTCTTCGGGGCCAGACACACATTCACCATATGGAAGATAAGTCGTTGTGGATCTGGGAAGTGTTTCTTCAGCAAGGTTGAGGCAGATAGGTCACCTTGATAATCATTGGCGGTGAAGGAGAGATCAAGGTTCCCTTTGGGGTAGGCAGTTGGGAAGGTGGCATCCTCCAGCTTTAGGGTTTGTCGGAGAGTAGCTGGAGTAATGACCACGGGATGGTTGTTCACAGACGACCGGAGAGAGACCTCGCTGTCGTTCTCTCCAGTGTGAACGGTAACATTCGTCCAGAACTCAGACAAAGAATCGGCATGAATGATCGGATTGAGGAGGAAGGCCGGTTAGTGTTGTGAGTTGGTCATCAGATCAATAGCATTGTCAAACTTTGACCAGAAAGGCGATTTGGTGAGGTGTGCGACACAGTTGTGTCGAGGTTTGAGTTGCATGGTTGCCATTAATGGTGTATGGGAAGGTTCAGAGGTTTTTGAAAGTTAGGTCAAGTGAGAATGAAAAACTCTAAAGGTTGGGTTGGTATTTATAGGCTAAAAGAAAACGACTGAAGGTTGTGGTGTTAGTCATCAGTTGTTAAAACTACTGATGACGTGTTTTTAACCTTCAGTAGTTGTAACATCTGAGGACTTGGTGTTAGTCTTCAGTAGTTAAAACTACCGAGACCGTGGTTTTGTCCTTCAGATGTTGTAAACGGCTGAAGACTTGTTTTTAGTCTTCAGTAGTTATAAACTACTGAAGACATGGTTTTCATCTTTAGACGTTGTAACAACTGAAGACTTGGTATTAGTCATCAGTAGTTGTTAAAACTACTGAAGACATGGTTTTGCTTCAGTTGTTATAAACAACTGAGGACTTGGTGTTAGTCATCAGTAGTTGTGAAACTACTGAAGACATGGTTTTGTCCTTCAGTTGTTTGGATATGAAACAGCAATTCAGTCATCAGCTGAAGAGTAAAGTTACTCATCAGCTGTTTCCGTCAATTCAGTTGTTTCATGCTAACCTCCACATTTACTCATCAGCTCTTTGGCTGACTTTCAGATGTTTCATTGCCCTTCAGCTCTTGTGAATATTTCTTCCTCAGCTCTTGTGAACAGATGTTCATTACTTTGAAATAAAATATTCTTCAGAGATTGTGAATAAATTTTGTCTTTAGTACTTATGTGTAAGATTACACATCAGTACTTGTGAGAAAAATTTGTTCATCAGTACTTATTTGTTTGAAAATTATACATCAGTAGTTGTAACTACATCAGTTGTTTTCATCAAATAATGTACTTGAGTACTTTGAAGCATTTTAGTCTTCAGTAGTTATGAAATCTGCTGAAGACTAACTTACTCATCAGTACTTATTTTTGACTTTTGCATACTAATGCTCATCAGTACTTGTGAGCTGAGATCATCAGTATTAGTCAAATTATTCTAGCTACAGCATACCAAGCCTTAGTACCAAATTTTGAAATATAGCACTATCTAAAGGCTTAGTAAATATGTCTGCAAGCTCATCAGCACTAGCCACAAACTTAGGATCAATCAGACCTTTCTCATAGCAATCCCTAATAAAATGATGTCTGATTTCTATATGTTTGGTCCTAGAATGCTGGACTGGATTTTTAACAATACAAAGAGCTGAAGCACTATTCATTAATAATGGAGTCTTAGTCTCTGTAATGCCATAATCCAAAAGTTGGTTCTGAAGCCAAAGTACCTGAGATGTACAACTTGCAGCAGCAATGTACTCAGCTTCAGCAGTGGAAGTAGCAATTGATGTTTGTTTCTTACTCTGCCAAGAAACTAAACAATTGCCTAGGAATTGACAACCACCAGAAGTGGATTTTCTAGTGACTTTGCATCCTGCATAGTCACTATCAGAGAAAGCAACTAATTTGCAAGAATGCCCAGTTGAATACCAAAGTCCTAGTGATTGGGTACCTTGCAGATATCTAAAGATCCTTTTGACTGCAATCAAATGGGATTCTTTAGGTGCAGCCTGAAATCTAGCACAGGCACATGTTGCAAACATGATGTCTAGTCTAGAAGCTGTAAGGTACATCAAGGACCCAATCATACATCTGTAAAGGGTTTCATCAACCGCTTTACCTTTCTGATCCACATCCAGTTGTGTGGTGCTGCTCATGGGAGTAGAACATGGCTTACAGTTTTGTAAATCAAACTTTTTCAACAAATCCTTTGTATACTTGGACTGATGAATAAAGGTTCCATCATCCCTTTGTTTGATTTGCAACCCTAGAAAGAACTGTAACTCCCCCATAGCACTCATCTCAAACTTTTGCTTCATGAGCTTAGTGAATTCATCACACAGCTGGGGATCAGAGGATGCAAAAATTATGTCGTCTACATAAATTTGAACAAGGAGCTTATGCTGTCCCACATTCTTAATAAACAAAGTTTTATCAATGGTGCCTCTAGTGAACTTATTCTCTAAAAGAAAAGTTGAAAGTGTCTCATACCAGGCTCTATGAGCTTGTTTCAGCCCATAAAGAGCCTTATCAAGCTTATACACCCAATCAGGATGTTTATTGCCCTCAAAGCCTGGTGGTTGACACACATAAACTTCCTCTTTTATTTTACCATATAGAAATGCACTCTTGACATCCATTTGATAAACTTTAAGACTGTGAAAGGCAGCATAAGCTAAGAACAATCTAATTGCCTCCAGTCTGGCTACAGGGGCAAAGGTTTCATTATAATCGATGCCTTCCTCTTGTGCAAACCCCTGCACAACCAGCCTGGCCTTGTTCTTGACAATTTGGCCCTTTTCATCGGTTTTATTCCTAAACACCCACTTGATGCCTATTGCACACTTACCTTGGGGTAAAGGAACAAGCTCCCACACTTGCTGTTTTCTGAACTGAAGAAGCTCAAGCTGCATTGCTTCAACCCATCCATTGTCTCTTAAGGCTACATGATAATTCTTTGGCTCTTACTGACTGATGAAGAGAGCATAGAAGCAGAAGTTAGACAATTGATTCCTGGTTGAAACTCCAGCATTGATATCACCAATGATCTGAGACACTGGGTGATTCTTCAGCTCTTGATATACTATAAGATCAGTGCAAGTGTTTGTAGGACTTTCAGTAGCAACAGATGGTGATGAAGATTCTTGAAACCATGTAGGAGATGGTAGCTCAAATGAAGTAGAGCATGCAGAAATCTCATCAGCATTTGTTGTGGATGGAACTGCTGAAGCTACAAGAGCATCAGGTTTAGTTGACTCAGGCAGATTGTCACTAAACCTAAAAAGGTGAGTACTGGCATCTTCATCATCAGTACCACCAGGTGGAGAACTGTTGACAGGAACAACAGTTGGAGGTTGATAAGGAACATATTGCAGTATGTCCAGATCAAATAGCTCCACAGGGTTTTGTGGAATCTTATCCTTTGGAGATTCATTGAACTTCACATGCAGAGTTTCTTCAACCATCTTTGTCCTACAGTTGAAGACTCTGTATGCCTTGCAAGTTAATGAATAACCAACAAAATACCCTGCATCCACCTTTGATGCAAACTTCTGGAGTGGATCTCTTGTGTTGAGAATGAAGCAAGGACATCCAAAGGCTCTAAAGAAGGAAATCAAAGGGGCCAAATGATGAAGTACTTCATAGGGAGTCTTCATCAACCTTTGATTCACTAAAGTTCTATTTTGCACATAGCAAGCTGTGTTGACAGCTTCAGCCCAAAAGGTCAGTGGCATCCCTGAGTCGGCCAACATTGACCTTGCAGCCTCAATGAGAGTCCTGTTCTTTCTCTCAACCACTCCATTCTGTTCAGGAGTTCTTGGAATACTGAACTGCCTTTTAATTCCCTTAGACAGGTAGAAGTCATCAAGTGTGTGGTTTCTAAACTCTGTTCCATTGTCACTCCTCACACACTTGACCTGCAGGGAATACTGCTTCTCCACAAATAACACAAAGTTCATAATAGACTTGGCAGCTTCATCCTTGGAGTGCAAGAAGAAAGTCCATACAAACCTGGAGTAATCATCCATAATTACCAGGCGTATTTCTTCTTTGCCATGCTCATCACTCTGACAGGACCAAAGAGATCCATGTGCAGGAGTTGCAAGCAGGCAGTGGACTTTGGTTCTTCTATTGAAGGGAATGAAACTTTGTGTTGTTTTCCCTTTAAGCAAGCAGTGCAGTTGTCTTCACACTTGAACTCCTTCAAAGGCAATCCTCTTACGAAACCATGGCTAGTCAGCTGATTCATGTTCTTGAGATTAACATGCCCCCGCCTTCTATGCCATAGAGTAGACTCTTGAGGAGAGGCCTTGGAGAATAGGCAAGGATGGCCTTTTAGATCAATTTTCTTGGAAAGATCTAGGCATATACTCTTCCTGTCCTGTTGGCATTCATGAGAGTATATTCATCGAACACCTTGTCAATCAAACTCAGAACTTTGGATGACAGAATCCGATAGTTCTGGCTTGTGAAAAGGGCAACATGGCCTTTATCACACATTTGACTGACACTCAAGTGGTTGTACTTGAGATTCTCCACATGGTTAACATCATCAAACTTTATTTCCCTATTGGAAACAAAGCCTTTTCCGATGATGTAACCCTTTGCATCATTGCCAAAAGAGACAAATCCCTTCTTTCCTTGAGAGTAGTCATTAAGAAGAGATCTGCTTCCTGTCATGTGCATGGATCCTCCACTGTCTACATACCAGATGCTTCTTTGGCATATTGAAGAACCCTGCAATCATCATAACAAGTTAGTTTTGGAGACCCAAACCCTTTTGGTTTTGGGTCTGTTCTCATCAATAGATGTAACTTACCTTGGGGTAAAGGAACAAGCTCCCACACTTGCTGTTTTCTAAACTGAAGAAGCTCAAGCTGTATTGCTTCAACCCATCCATTATCTCTTAAATCTTCATGATAATTCTTTGGCTCTTGCTGACTGATGAAGAGAGCATAGAAGCAGAAGTTGGACAATTGATTCCTGGTTGAAACTCCAGCATTGATATCACCAATGATCTGAGACACTGGGTGATTCTTCAGCTCTTGATATACTATAAGACCAGTGCAAGTGTTTGTAGGACTTTCAGTAGCAACAGATGGTGATGAAGATTCTTGAAACCATGTAGGAGATGGTAGCTCAAATGAAGTAGAGCATGCAGAAATCTCATCAGCATTTGTTGTGGATGGAACTGCTGAAGCTACAAGAGCACCAGGTTTAGTTGACTCAGGCAGATTGTCACTAAACCTGAAAAGGTGAGTACTGGCATCTTCATCATCAGTACCACCAGGTGGAGAACTGTTGACAGGAACAACAGCTGGAGGTTGATAAGGAACATATTGCAGTATGTCCAGATCAAATAGCTCCACAGGGTTTTGTGGAATCTTGTCCTTTGGAGATTCATTGAACTTCACATGCAGAGTTTCTTCAACCATCTTTGTCCTATAGTTGAAGACTCTGTATGCCTTGTAAGTTGATGAATAACCAACAAAATACCCTGCATCCACCTTTGATGCAAACTTCTGGAGTGGATCTCTTGTGTTGAGAATGAAGCAAGGACATCCAAAGGCTCTAAAGAAGGAAATCAAAGGGGCCAAATGATGAAGTACTTCATAGGGAGTCTTCATCAACCTTTGATTCACTAAAGTTCTATTTTGCACATAGCAAGCTGTGTTGACAGCTTCAGCCCAAAAGGTCAGTTGCAGCCCTGAGTCAGCCAACATTGACCTCGCAGCCTCAATGAGAGTCCTGTTCTTTCTCTCAACCACTCCATTCTGTTCAGGAGTACTTGGAATACAGAACTGCCTTTTAATTCCCATAGATAGGTAGAAGTCATCAAGTGTGTGGTTTCTAAACTCTGTTCCATTATCACTCCTCACACACTTGACCTGCAGGGAATACTTCTTCTCCACAAATAACACAAAGTTCATAATAGACTTGGCAGCTTCATCCTTGGAGTGCAAGAAGAAAGTCCATACAAACCTAGAGTAATCATCCACAATTACCAAGCAGTATTTCTTCTTTTCCATGCTCATCACTCTGACAGGACCAAAGAGATCCATGTGCAGGAGTTGCAAGCAGGTAGTGGACTTTGGTTCTTCTATTGAAGGGAATGAAACTTTGTGTTGTTTTCCCTTTAAGCAAGCAGTGCAGTTGTCTTCACACTTGAACTCCTTCAAAGGCAATCCTCTTACTAAACCATTGCTAGTCAGCTGATTCATGTTCTTGAGATTAACATGCCCCAGCCTTCTATGCCATAGAGTAGACTCTTGAGGAGAGGCCTTGGAGAATAGGCAAGGATGGCCTTTTAGATCAATTTTCTTGGAAAGATCTAGGCATATACTCTTCTTGTCCTGTTGGCATTCAAGAGAGTATATTCATCCAACACCTTGTCAATCAAACTCAGAACTTTGGATGACAGAATCCGACAGTTCTGGCTTGTGAAAAGGGCAACATGGCCTTTATCACACATTTGACTGACACTCAAGAGGTTGTACTTGAGATTCTCCACATGGTTAACATCATCAAACTTTATTTCCCCATTGGAAACAAAGCCTTTTCCGATGATGTAACCCTTTGCATCATTGCCAAAAGAGACAAATCCCTTCTTTCCTTGAGAGTAGTCATTAAGAAGAGATCTGCTTCCTGTCATGTGTATGGATCCTCCACTGTCTACATACCAGATGCTTCTTTGGCATGTTGAAGAACCCTGCAATCATCATAACAAGTTAGTTAGTTTTGGAGACCCAAACCCTTTTGGTTTTGGGTCTGTTCTCATCAACAGATGTAACACTAACTGGTTTGTTATGTGTGACAGTCTGAGGTGAAGGAGATGGTGTAGAAGAGGAACCCTTTGGCTTGGATTTCCTTTTCTGTGGTTTCAACACAGGAGCATCTAGTTGGTTGACTCTTCCCATAAGATGCTGAACCATCATCACAAGTTGTGTCTGACTTTGTCATAAAGCTTTCAGTTCCTCAGACACGAAAGTGGTTGCTGGTGATGGATTCCTGTGTTGCACCATCTTCTTTTGAGCAAACTCAGCTGTTGCCTGATTAACCCCATCCTTCTTTTTGGATTTCTTCTTTGCCTTGGGGTTTTCAGGCTTTGATGTAGCTGGTACAAACTTGGTCTCAAACTCAGTTTTCATTTCATTCATTTGCTCTTTAATTTTCTCCTTTTGTTTGAGTTTAGAACCCCTTTTGTACCAGCAATCATCAGTAAGATGATTGAACAAGCCATATATTTCACATGGCTTCTTCATCTTTGGTTGATCATGTACTAAAGAAGATGAAACTGCTGAAGACTTGTTCTTCAGCTGTTTGCTGTCAGTACTTGCAGTTTTCTTCCTTGCAGTACTTGCTTTCCTAACATCCTCTTTAGTAGTCTTCAAACCCTTTCTACTGACAGTTTTCTTCTCTTCAGTACTGACAGTGGTTGGGGTTTGAACTTCAGATGTTATCCCTTGCTCTCCAGTACTTTCAGTACTTCTTGGGACAACACCTGAGTTGATCAACTTTTTGATCATGTGACATTCAACATTTGAACCATCAGCTGTTTTAGCAGCGGATTTGGCACGAGAATTAAACAAATAAGCAAGAACACAAATGGTTTTGCATGTAACAGTAAAATTATAGAGAGAGAGTAAATCTGCAAAAAGGTGTTTTCTATTTGATCACACGCTTCAGCACCATTTACAATTAGGTCACCTCCTTTTATAGGAGAAATGACCTATGCTGACGTCACTTGATAGTGACATCAAACGGTTATTAACAAACTACTGATGTTAACAAAACTACTGAAGATGTCAAACAGCTGACATCTTCTTACAAAAATCCTAAGTGTTAACATCTATTACAACTGCTGAAAGGAAAAAAAACTACTAAAACTACAACGACTGAAGAACAACCTCTTCAGTCGTTTTACAAGTACTGAAACTATAACAGCTGAAGAACAAGCTCTTCAGCTGTTGTACAAACTACTGAAAATAGAAATTACAAACTACAGATAAATAAAACCATCACAACAACTGAAGACAACTTCTTCAGCTGTTGTGACAAAGTCTGAAGCTTCAGCACTTGGTCTTCAGACTTTGATCTTCAGATGATTCATCAGCTGATGACTTCAGTAGCTGTCATCAGCTGATGTCTTCAGTCTTTGTCTTTAGACTTTGTGCATCAGTTGTTGATCTTCAGTTCTTTAGTTCTTCAGCTTTTGATCTTCAGCACTTGTCTTCAGTACTTGAAGTCTTCAGTACTTGTATTCTTCAGTACTTCAGACTTCAGTACTTATCTTCAGCACTTTGGATCCTCAGCTGTTGTTCTTCAGATCTTTGATCTTCAGCTATTGAGTCTTCAGGCTTTGTCAAACTGCTGATGAAGCTTTCAGCAGTTGTTGTGATGTCATGTGGGACTTAGAGGTTTTTCTGATCTGGCTCATTGGTTCTTTTGGTCCAACAACTGTAGGGTGCTGAAGTGTTATAACTGTGGCGAGGAGGGTCATGTGAGCAAGGACTGCAAGAAGCCGAGGGCTGCAAGCTTTGGGGTGAAGAAGAAGCTGGAGGAGGGAGGACAGAGGGCAAGTGCTAGAGCTTACACCATGACCCGGGAGGAGGCAAGAGTGGATCCTGATGTCCTTTCAGGTATGTTTCTAGTAAATCAAACTTGTGCCTCTGTATTATTTGACTCTTGTGCTAGTAGGGTTTAGGGTTTAGGGTTTAGAGTTTATTTAAATGATTCTTATTCTGGGCTAGGTTACATGCTAATGCAACGTGGAAGGGTGATAGCCTACGCATCCCAACAGTTGAAGTCCCACGAAGTCAATTACCCTACACACAATTTGGAGTTAGCGGCTGTGGTTTTCGCGTTAAAGATTTGGATGCACTACTTATATGGTATAAAGTGCACGATCTTCACCAACCACAAGAGCTTAAAGTACTTCTTTGAGCAGAAGGATCTCAACATGAGGCAGAGAAGGTGGTTAGAGCTCATCAAAGATTACGACTGTGAGATCCAGCACCATCCGGGCAAGGACAACGTGGTGGCCGATGCCCTTAGCCGAAAAGAAAGACCCGAGCCGATTCGGGTGAACGCGTATCAGTTAGTGATGATCTCGGACATGATGATCAAGTGAAAGAATTTCAGAATGAGGCGTTGAAATAAGATCGCCTCAACTCTGAACGAATGAGAGGTCTAGTCGTAGAACTGGGAGAAAACACCCACGGGGTTAAAACCCGCTTTGGACGAATGTGGATCCCTCGTTATGGAGATCTGCGAGGGGAAATCATGGATGAAGCTCACAAGACTCGATACTCCATTCATCCCGGTGCCACCAAGATGTATCAAGACAGGAAGAAGGACTACTGGTGGCCGGGTATGAAACGTGACGTGGTGGAGTATGTGAGCAAGTGCCTTACTTGCTTGCAAGTGAAGGCAGAGCATCAAAAGCCCTACGGGAAGATCCAACCATTGGATATACCTGAGTGGAAGTGGGAGCATATCACCATGGACTTCATTACGAAGTTACCCCGCACGACAAGGGGGTACGATGCCATCTGGGTTATTGTTGATCGTCTAACCAAGAGTGCACACTTCCTACTGATCCGCGAGACGTTTTCATCCAAGAGATTGGCGGATCTATTCATCAAGGAGATTGTAGCTTGTCATGGTGTGCCGGTGTCTATCGTGTCGGATCGTGACACCCAATTCACATCGAAGTTTTGGAAGAGATCCCATGACGCGATGGGGACAAGGCTGCATATTAGCACGGCTTATCATCCTTAGACAGATGGTTAGTCTGAGAGGATAATTAAGACGGTCGAGGACATGCTTCGGGCATGTGTGATCAATTTTGGAGGAAGTTGGGATGATCACTTACCGTTAGTAGATTTCTCATATAATAATAGTTATCATGCTAGTATTGGCATGCCACCATATGAGATGTTATATGGTAGAAGATGTAGAACGCCCGTATGTTGGGGAGACATTGGGCAGAAGGAGTTGGGAGGTGTCGAGGTGATCGAGGCTACGACCGAGAAGTTAGAAAAGATCAAGGCCTTCATGAAGGCGGTGAAAGATAGACAAAAGTCATATGCTGACAAAAGGCGTAGACCGATAGAATTCAAGGTTGGCGACCGAGTTATGTTGAAGGTCTCACCTTCGAAGGGGATCATCCGATTCATGAAGTGAGGTAAGCTAAGCCCGAGATACATAGGGCCTTTCCGAATCGTCGCACGAGTACGAGAGGTGACCTATCGACTTGAATTCTCAGATGAGTTAAGTGGAATTCATCCCACATTCCATGTATCTCATCTGAGGAAGTGCTTAGCTAATGAAGACATGGTTGTACCACAAGAAGATATCGAGGTTGATGAATGTCTTAACTACGTAGAAAAACCAGTGGCAATCATCGATCGCAAGGAGAAGAGACTAAGGAATAAAGTGGTTTCACTTGTGCGGGTGCAGTGGAAGCACCAAAAAGGATCCGAATCTACATAGGAGACTAAAGAGGAGATGAAGCAGCTCTACCCTCAATTATTTGAAGAGTGACGGGCTTCGGGGATGAAACCTCTTTAGGGGGGTAGACATGTAACATCTGGTTCTTTAAGGGGGGGCTAAAGTGCAAACAAAAGAGAAAGGTAGAATAAAGAAGGCAAGGATTTAAGTTGGAGGGTGTAAATTGTAAAATCATACAAAAAGTTAAAAGTGGGTGAACAAAAGGAGCATGGTCGACCATGCTCCGCTTGTTGTTTCAGTCGAAAGAAAGCAGGAAGAAAAATGGAGTTCCCAAGTTTTTCTCTCGGTTTTTCAAAGAAAGAAGAAGAAATCTAAGGTTAGTGTTTTTGTTGTATGTTTGGCTCGGTTTCACACCTAGAAACCGAATACTAAGTGTTATGTGTGTTGTGGTTGATTGATATGCTTGTTAGGTGTTTGGACCTTTGTGTAAAAGCAAGTTTGGAGAAGATTTACTTGCCTTCTACACCAGGTGAGTTCTAGACCCCGGTTTCACATGTTTTAAACTCTTCTTGGTGCTAGAAATGTATTAAATTGGTTTCATTATTTTTATGAATTACGTACCCGTATGTATTATGCATGTATGATGATGTTTCATGGGTGTTTAGGTGATGCTTAGAATAGTTATGGTAAGCTAGGAGCAGGTACTATGAAGTTGGGAGCTGAAAATATAGTGAAAAGGCTGAACAATAGGTCCATGCGTCTGGAACCTTAGCCAGGCGACTAAGTGATGGGCCATGCACCCCAACAGTATCCATACGCCTAGAACTCTCCCATGCGTCTAGGATTTTATGCGATTGGAACCCCATGTGTGTAGGATTTTATGCGATTGGAACCCCATGCGTCTAGGATTTTATGCGATTGGAATCCCATGCGTCTAGGATTTTATGCGATTGGAACCCCATGCGTCTAGGACCTTATGCGGATGAACCCTCCATGCTCCTAGAACCTCATGCGACTGAAATCTTTCATAAGCCTAAGTATTATGCGATTGGAACCTTAATGCGCCTAACTTAAAAACCAGTTAAGTGTTGGGCCATGCGCCCAAATAGTTATGAAACGCCTAAACAGGCCTCATGCGCCTGCATAGTGCTCATACGCCTGCATAGTGCTCATACGCCTAGGACACTTGATTTATTTTTCTGAAATTTTGAGAAAAACAGAATCATTAAGCTTTGACCAAGTTTGACTTTTAGGTTTGTATGGCTACTATGTTGCATTATTATGGGTTGTCCTTATGCCCATAATAAATTATTATTGTGTGACTTATGTGGTATGCTTATGATCATAAATGCAAGAATTATCATTAACAAAGTGAAAGAGAAATGATAAAGATAAGTTGAACATAATTAAAATAATGAAAGTCTTGCAAGCATATAGGAGGTGCACGACCATGTTGTTGTTAGCTCAACTGTTATGCGGGTTAGCTACCCCAAAGGATGCACACAGGGGTCAATCAATTGAGATTGACGGACCTTTGTAGTATACCCTAGGTGACTGGGTCAGCCTCGTGTACAGTAATCATAGTCTATTGATAGACCACAGGCCCAGCACTAGTTTTTCGCGCACATGGTTTAGGGTATTGCTCATTGGTCCACATAGACAGTGAAAGATAGAGTTAAAGAGTATGAAATGAACAAAGGTATATAGTAAAGAAAGAAAGTATTACCTTGTTGTATAGTTGATGCATGCTCATGTACAAGAGTAAGGAAAGTATTTTTTAAAGAGTATTTTCATATATATAAACTACACGAGGTATTTTAATACTTTTAAAAATTATAACTCACTCAGTAATGCTAACTTTTATACATTTTTAATTGGCAGGTAATTAATGTTGAGGATGGCACGAGGGTGAAGCTACTCGACGTGAAAAGACTGACATCCATTCTTATGTTAAGATATTGTTGTTTTGTAATGCAATTAAACAATCTTTTATAATTTAAACCCCATTGTATTGCTTAACAACAGTATTTATTAATAATAGAGAATGGCTTTTGCTAATGTAATTCCGCTATCTATCTTATGAAATGTATATCAATATGTATCTATGATGCAATAAATGACCAACTATGAGGTGTCCGGGAACGGGGCCTTATAGGAGGTGACTTTTGCAATGAGTTATAAGTTACTAAGGTCTCTTGGGTGTGTGGAGGCATGGGTAAAGATGAGTGCATATTCAAAATTTTCACCCTTTATGCTCTATCTTTTGTTATAGTTTTATAATCTCTCTTTTTTGTTACAGTACATCTTCCCTTAAATGGGACGGACCCTCCCTGGACCCTGCGAAAATGCGGGAGCTCTTTGCAGCACCAGGTACGCCCTTTTTTGTTACAGTAGTAATATTGCTTCAATATTCAATATAAGTTTATCTTTCTATAAAATGATGTATTGATAAAATGATGTATGTGGATGTTATACATTTAAAGTAAACACTCCTGTAGCCCTGTGTTACAACATTGCTTCTTTAGAAGGGATTTATGACACCCATCAATCAGGTTTGATAGGTTCAAATATCATATTTTGTTTGAGTTTTTGATTCGTTAAAAGATAAATTCTTATTTTTTTAATTCTTTTCTATGAATAGTTAGGTAAAAGAATAGGCATTGTTCAATCAGTCGAGAGATAGGTGAATCCACTCGCAATGATCACCAACTCTACTTTTGAAAACTCTCGGTAACCCGATTCACATGAGAAATCTATTGATAAAAATAATTCTATCAAATCACATTTTTATAGAAAAATAGTTACTAGATGCACGTAAATACCAACTTGAACCATAAATCATTTTAGTTTTGGAATTGAAACAATGTTTGGTTTACTACAAAGTCAAAGCATGTCACTAAACCTGGAATATCCTCAGGTACACAATCCATATTGAACTATGTTTCTGTTAAATATGTGAGCTTAATTCTTCAATTTGTAACAGTTTCTTTCACTATTATATGATGTAGGCGTTAATGCAACTAGCTGATGAGCTGCAATGGTGTAACACCCGAAATTTTTGTCAAGATAAAAGAAATAAAATAATAAGTAGAAGAAATAAAAAGTATATTGCAAGGAGAGAAGAGAGATTAAAGTGAAAGGGGCAAAGTGTAAATAGTACAAAAGTCAAATTAATATAATATATATGGGTATGGCCACCCATATCAATCTTTCACCATCTGCTTTTGTCGTTCAAAGGAGAAAGAAGAGCAGAAGGAAGAGTTTTTTATTTCTAGAGAGAGAGAGAGAGCTGATATTCGCAAATTGGTAAGTGTTTAATGTTTTTTTGGTTCGGTTTTGCTGGGTTTTCAGCCTTAGAACCGATTTATAAGTGTTATATGTGTTTTGGTGTTTATTTGGTTTGTTTTAGGTGTTTGAATTGGTGTACAAGTGAGTTTGAAGGAGTTTTACTTGTTTGATACACCAGATGAGTTCTAGACCCCGTATTTCTACATGTTTTATAAATTCTTGGGGCTGAAATTGTATGTAAACCATTTTTACTAAAGTTGTATGAGTAACCGTATATATATATATATCCATGCATGTATGATGATGTGTACAAATGTTTTATTTTATGTTCATGCTTAGAATGGTATGACTAAGCTTAGACTAAGATAATATAATGTTTGGGACTGGAAACAACATAGAAATATGTTCAAACAGGTTGGCCATACGCTGAACAAGTTGACGGTGAAGAATCGGTATCCGTTACCTAGGATTAATGACTTGTTTGATCAGCTACAAGGTGCCAGTTGGTTCTCGAGGTTAGACCTTCGATCTGGTTACCATCAGCTGAAGGTGAAGGAGCAAGATATCCCTAAGACAGCTTTTCGTATGCGTTATGGGCACTACGAGTTTCTCGTGATGTCTTTTGGATTAACTAACGCGCCAGCTACCTTTATGGACTTGATGAACCGAGTGTGTCAGCCGATGTTAGATAAATCGGTGATTGTGTTTATTGATGATATCCTTATTTATTCTAAGAGTGAGGAAGAACATACCGGCCACATACGCGAGGTATTGGAGACACTTAGACGAGAGAAGCTGTATGCTAACTTCTCCAAGTGTGCTTTTTCGTTGCGCGAGGTTCAATTTTTGGGTCATGTTGTTAATGCTGAGGGAATCATGGTGGACCCGGAAAAGGTGGAGGCGGTGATACAATGGAAGTCTCCAAAGACGCCATCTGAGATTCGTATTTTCTTGGATTTGGCGGGATACTATAGAAGGTTCATTCAAGACTTCTCCAAGATAGCCTCACCTTTGACAAAGTTGACTCACAAGGATGTGAAGATCGTATGGGGTCGAGAGCAGGAGTGTGCTTTTGAGGAGTTGAAGACGAGATTAACTCAAGCCCCTGTCTTGACATTACCTGAAGGGAGTGAGGACTTAGTGGTGTATTCGGATGCATCTTATTCGGGACTAGGTTGCGCGTTGATGCAACGTGGATGGGTAATAGCCTACGCATCCTGATAGTTGAAGACCCATAAAGTCAACTACCCTACACACGATTTGGAGTTAGCGGCTGTGGTTTTCGCGTTGAATATTTGGAGGCACTACTTATACTGGACGAAGTGCACCATCTTCATCGAAAACAAGAGCTTGAAGTACTTCTTTGAGCAAAGGGATCTCAACATGAGGCAAAGGAGATGGTTAGAGCTCATCAAAGATTATGACAGTGAGATCCACTAACACCCGGGCAAGGCCAACGTGGTAGCCGATGCCTGGAGCCGAAAAGAGAGACCCGAGCTGATTCGGGTGAAGGCGTATTAGTTAGTGATAACCTCGGACATGATGACCCAAGTGAAAGAATTTCAAGATGAGGCGTTGAAAGAAGATCACCTCAACTCTGAATGAATGAGGGTCTAGTCACGGAACTGGGAGAAAACACCCACGGGGTTAGAACCCGCTTTGGACGAATGTGGATCCCTCATTATGGAGATCTACGAGAGCAAATTATGGATGAAGCTCACAAGACTCGATACTCCATTCATCCCGGTGCCACCAAGATGTATCAAGACATGAAGAAGGACTACTAGTGGCCGGGTATGAAACGTGATGTGGTGGAGTATGTGAGTAAGTGCCTTACTTGCTTGCAAGTAAAGGCAGAGCATTAGAAGCCATACGGGAAGATCCAACCATTGGACATACCCGAGTGGAAGTGGGGGCACATCACCATGGACTTCATTACGAAGCTACCCCGCACGGCGAGGGGGTACGATACCATCTGGGTGATTGTTGATCATCTAACCAAGAGTGCTCACTTCCTACTAATCCACGAGACGTACTCGTTTGAAAGACAGGTGGATCTGTTCATTAAAGAGATTGTAGCTCGTTATGGTGTGCTGGTGTCTATCGTGTCGGATTGTGACACCCGATTCACATCGAAGTTTTGGAAGCGATTCCATGATGCGATGGGGACGAGGCTACACATTAGCACGGCTTATCATCCTCAGACAGATGGTCAGTCTGAGAGGATGATTCGGACGCTCGAGGACATGCTTCAGGCATGTGTAATCGACTTTGGAGGAAGTTGGGATGATCACTTACCGTTAGCGGAATTCTCATCTAACAATAGCTATCATGCCAGTATTAGCATGCCACCATACGAGATGCTATACGGTAGGAGGTGTAGGACGCCCGTATGTTGGGGAAACATTGGGCAGAAGGAGCTAGGAGGTGTTGAGGTGGTCGAGGCTACGACCGAGAAGCTAGTGAAGATCAGAGCCTTTATGAAGGCGGCGAAAGATAGACAAAAGTCGTATGCTGACAAGAGGCGCAGAGCAATAGAATTCAAGGTTGGCAACCGAGTGATGTTGAAGGTCTCACTTTAGAAAGGAATCATTCGATTCAGGAAGCGAGGTAAGCTAAGCCTAAGATACATAAGGCCTTTCCGAATCATCGCATGAGTAGGAGAGATGGCTTATCGGTTAGAGTTGCCAAATGAGTTAAGAGGAATTCATCCTACATTTCATGTATCTCATCTGAGAAAGTTCTTAGCGGACGAAGATATGATTGTACCACTGGGTGATATTAAAGTGGATGAACGACTGAACTACGTGGAATAACCAGTGGCAATCATTGATCGGAAAGAGAAGCGGCTGAGAAATAAAGTGGTTCCACTGGTGCGTGTACAGTGGAAGCACAGGAAGGGATCTGAGTCTACGTGGGAGACAGAAGAGGAAATGAGGCAACACTACCCATAACTATTCGAAGAGTGACAGGTTTCGGGGACGAAACCACTTTAAGGGGGGTAGAGTTGTAACACCTGAAATTTTTGTCAAGATAAAAGAAAGAAAACAATAAGTAGAGGAAATAAAAAGCATCTTGCAAGGAGAGAATAGAGATTAAAGTGAAAGGGGGCCAAGGTGTAAATAGTACAAAAGTCAATTTAATATAATATATATGGGTATGGCCGCCCATATCAATCTTTCACCATCTACTTTTGTCGTTCAAAGGAGAAAGAAGAGCAGAAGGAAGAGTTTTTGATTTCTAGAGAGAGAGAGAGAGAGCTGAAATTCACAAATTGGTAAGTGTTTAATGTGTTTTTGGTTCAGTTTTGCTGGGTTTTCAGCCTTAGAACCGATTTATAAGTGTTATACGTGTTTTGGTGTTTATTTGGTTTGTTTTAGGTGTTTGAATTCGTGTACAAGTGAGTTTCAAGGAGTTTTACTTGTTTGATACACTAGGTGAGTTCTAGAGACCGTATTTCTACATGTTTTATAAATTCTTGGGGCTGAAAATGTATGTAAACCATTTTTACTAATGTTGTATGAGTAACCGTATATATATATCCATGCATTTATGATGATGCGTATGAATGTTTTATGTTATGTTCATGCTTAGAATGGTATGAGTAAACTTAGACTAAGATAATATGATGTTTGGGACTGGAAACAACATAGAAATATGTTCAAACAGGTTGGCCATGCGCCTAAATAAGGCCCATGCGCCTAAAATTGCCTTAGAAAAGTTTCTAAGTCGGTTCATGCGCCCAAATAGTTCCCATGCGCCCAAATAGTTCCCATGCACCCAAACAGTACCCCATGCGTCTAGAAATGCCTTAGAATTTCTAAGTATAAGTCCATGCGCCTGAACAGTAGTCCACGCGTCTAAGACTTAGTCTTAGACGACTAAGTGTATCCCATACACCCAAATAGTGCCCATGCGCCTGAAATGGCTCATGCGCCTAAGTAATGAAACGTCCAAGTAAGCCCATGCGCCTACATAGTTGCGATGCACCTAAACATCCCTCATACGCCTGCATAGTGCTCATGCGCCTAGAACACTTAGATTATTTTCTAAAATTTTGAGAAAAACAAAATCATTAAGGTTTGACCCAAGTTTGACTTTAGGGTTTTAATTGTTATTATATTGCATTATTATAAGTTGTTCTTATGCTCATAATAATTATTATTGTGTGATTTATGTGGTATGATTATGATCATAAATGCAAAGTATTATCATTAACAAAAGTGAAAGATTAATGATAAAGAAAAGTGGAACGTAATTAAAATAATGAAAGTCTTGCAGGCTCATAGGAGGTGTACGACCATGTTGTTGTTAGCTCAACTGTGATGCGGGTTAGCTATCCCGAAGGATGCACACAGGGTCAATCATTAAGATTGGCGGGACCCTTGTAGCATACCCTAGGTGACTGGGTCAGCTCTGTGCACATAGTTCGTGGTCTATTAATAGACCACAGGCCCAGCACCAGTTTCACGCACATAGTTCGGGGTGTTGTACATTGGTCCACATAGACAGTGAAAGATAAAGTTAAAAAGTACGAAATGAACAAAGGAGTACAGTAAAGAAAGAAAGAAAGAAAGCATTACCTTGAGGTATAGTTGATGCGTGCTCACGTACAAAAGTAAAAAAGTATTTTATTGAAGGAGTATTTTCATATCTATATCATACAAGGTATTTTAATACTTTTAAAACTAAAACTCACTCAACAACGCTGACTTTTATACATTTTTAGTTGGCATGTGAATATTGCTGAGGATGGCACGCGGGAAAAGCTACTCGGCAGGGCAAGGCTAACATCCGTTCATGATTAATAATTTTGTTGCTTTGTAATGCAGTTAAACAATCTTTTGTAACTGAAAACCATTACGGGTGTATTGCTTAGCAACAACTTTTATTAATGAACGGATGACTTTTGATATTAATTCCGCTACAATGTTTTATTAAATGTATATTATTATGTAACTATGATGTGATGAATGACCAACTGTGAGGTGCCCGGGAACGGGGCCTTGCAAATGGATGTCATCTTTAGTAGTTCTAATAGTTTCCAATACACCACAATATAAGATCCTTAGGGTGTTGTTCATCATGTGAGACATTGTAGGATCATAGGTTATAAAATATGAAATATATTGTGCACATAACTATAGTTTTGAGGTGGGTTTTGTTTATCTTTGATCTTTTGTTATGAATTTAAGTTAATAAAGTCATATGGATCGAATATGCTGAAAGTCTCCCAAAATCTCTCTTTAATTCATGTAACTTCGTAAATTTTCTTGATCTTACAATTTATGCTTGAGGTATTTGTATATATTTACAGGTCTTCAAGGTTTTTGGGAAAGTCAATTTTGGTTGGGAAAGATAACTTAACGTAGACCCTATATAAAAATAAAACATTTGAATATCTAACAACGATTCCCTGGCTAATGGTAGAAACCCTTCGTAACTGATGCTAAGAAAGCATATGAATAGTTGTTGCTATGTTTTTTTCAAGTCTTATAAGATGGTCATAGTAGCTTGTACAACTGAATACCGACTACAGGTAGTTGGTGGGGTTGTAGATGATCTTGATGTTATTGTTATTACATCATGGGTACTCAAGAGGTTGATCATGCAACATGGTTTTTAATATAAATATTTCGGTTTAAAACCTCAAATTATGTTTGTATTGCATATTGTGTTGCCCCATGTGCTCATTGAGCCATTTATTCGAGTGGGATTACTTCTCAAAGTAAAATGATACATGATGAATTGATATTTGTTACATGATTTAAAGATATCGGTAACAGGTGAGTATAATATAATATTTTACGCATAAAATAGGTAAAATGTACATAGTCCGTGAAAAACAGTTTTTATTTATGTAGCCCCTGTAATTATGTAGTGGTTGTGTTTGCTTAAGACTAATGCTTTTCCGCGTTAACCCGTTTGGTATTTTGTTTCAAGTTTTTTAGTAAATCATAGTTTGAAGGGGAATTGCACATTAAGAATTCCACACAAAGCTACCCTAACATAGTCATAGAGGGCGTCACCCGCAGCAACACACGGGCATTCCACTAGTATTTATCACTTGTATTCAAATTATATATAAATAAGATAATGAATGAGTAGAGTCCTTCAAATATAAAAAATCATTTTCATTTTTAAAGAGTTGTGTGAGAGTTAAATGAGTGTGATATGACACCTATATGAGGAACATACATGATGAATAAGTATGGTCACTCAATGACTATTTCCTTTCCATGATAGTTTTATAAGATTTTATAAAATACGTTAGTTAAAAATTTTAATAAATTAAATATTTCAATAGCAAAAATCAAGTTGCAAAGATTATATAAAACAAACTAGGTTAGAAACTCATATATAACACCAATCGAATGAAATATTAAGTTAAATAGTAATTAAGATTTATGAATCCTAAAATGATTATTAATAATATCTATGATTTAAATTACATATAAATTGATAGAATAAATGTAAGATGGTTGGCCAAAAGGAGATGAGAAAATCAAAAATTAAGATAATAGAAGAGGTTACATGTCCATCCATTTAGATCCTCATTTATTGTATTAAGGATGTTCATATGATTAGTTTTACTTATATTTAATGACTTATATAAATTTTCGTATATACTTATCTCTCTTTTGCTCACACACACACATATATTACGTAATGATTTAATTCCACATTATTAGTTCACTTAATAATTTTAAGCTTGACACTAATTGAGTTATATGCATTCAATTCTAGTTTAAGCGTGTACTTGCTATAATTTCTTGTGTTAATTGCCCAAATGGTTGAGACTCTTTTTCAAGTTTAGCCCCTAAGTATCATTTCTTACAAGCAATTCAAGTTGTAACAATATTTTCACCATGTTGGATAGATGTTAACATTTTTTGTTTTCTTTTTTATAAGACAATTATAACATTGTATTGAAAAAAATTAAAACTAGATAGCAACAATTGGTTAAATGATCATGGCATTGTGATTTTGTGAGGCATGATTTGATCAAGGGTGGTGACATTAGCCTATGGTTTGCCTTGCAAACTTACCTTTATTTTCTCTCATGTTCAGTCCAACCATTCTCATATTCATATTGAAGCTTTGCATAACACATGTCACAATCCCCTAGGCCTTTTCTATCCCTTCAGCTAACTAGCAATAATAAGTAGACTCGATGATGATGGAGATTAGACAACGGTGGCGAGTGGTCATGGTGGTGGGTCAGATGATGATGGCGAGCAGTGTTAACCTTAAAAGTGGGAAGATGATGAAGAGGAAAGAGATTAGTTTAGATTAATAGAAGTTTCTACCTACCCAAAGGCTTTACTGGGGGTAGAGGGTTCACAGTGAACGAACAACTAAACTCAGTGAACGAATAACTAAACTCTGTGATTACCAAACATACAACAAGGATCAAAAAACTTCTTTAAGTAGAAACATATAAACAAATCTCCTTACGAAAGCCAAATTGGGAATATAATTCAAACAGACAATGGGAAAATGTACTAATATTCCCACCCTAGTGGAGGAGCGTGGCTACAAATAAAGCTTATGCTTATCTGGAGCTCATAAAAGGAGCCCTAATGGCAAACAAATTGTTTGTACCCACGTGAGGGATAAAAGCAAACTAGATAATATTTGTTTTAATGCAACCAAAAGGTTCAAAGTCCATAGGTTTACAGATCCTTAATTGAAGTCAGGGCTTCAATGTCTACGATTAAGATGTCTAATGAGCCGAAAAAGTGAGTAGTGAGGGAATGCCTGGAACTATCAAAGGTGATGCTTACATCTTTCATTCATTATTCAATATGAGGTATGAAATAAGGCACATCCTCCATGGGAATTTCCATAGTTGCCGAACGATAGGCCACCTTTAACCTCATCTAGTCACATGGTCTTACGCATACGGTCTAGTAAATTCATGACTATTCTTAATTAAATTAAAATACTTTTATAATCCATAGGAGACTATCTAAGGATTGTCAATAGCCAACAATGTTGTCTTCCCTAACCATGGCTACCTTAGCATGCAAACACTGATTTTTATACATGGCATATTCTACCATCGAATCTAATGTGCAACATCCTCCATCAATGATGCCTCTTTATTTTTGAGTTCATTATTGTATCCCCTAAGTGATCACAAACCTCTCTTGTAAGTTCGACATCAGTTGTGGTGGATTTTCAGTGAGAAGGTTAAACAACCGATGGGGAATGGTAGAATCATCAGGAGCTGGGTTGTCAATCTTTTCCGAGAGATTGAGACAAGAAAAAATGTTCCAAAAGAATTTTTTGCTTGAATGTGGGCATCCAATGAAGCTCGAAGGTAAACCAATCAATATAGGCCTTAAGTCGGTAGGATTGACGAAACAAGGGTACCATAGCAACCCCTTCATTTCATCAATAAGAACTTTTGAGATTAGTGATCCTAAGAATCCCTAGTCAATGTGCTTTAGAGAAATTCAACTAATAATATTATGATAAATCAGATCTAAAGAATTGTAACACCCGGATATTTCTAAAGAAATAAATAAAAAGATAAAAGAGAAATAAAAGGAAGGAAATGAAAGTCAACCCAAAGTTGAGGGGTCAAAAGTGTCAAAAGGGCAAAAAGTGATAAAAGTTGGTGAAAAAGGTAGTATGGCCGCCCACTCTCACCTCACTTCACCAATTGTCTCGGTTTTTAGAGAGAGAACCAGCAGAGACTTCGAGCTTTAGAGAGAGAAAGAGGAAGAATTCGAAGTTTGAGGTAAGATTAAGTGTTTTAAGTCGTTTTTGGTCGATCTAGTCTCGATTATATGCTCATATGTGTTATTGCATGTTCGGGTTGTGTGTTTTAGTGTGTTTTAGGTGTTAAAAACATCTGAGAAGTTCAAGGGAAGAGTTTGAAACCCGAAAACAACTAAGGTGAGTTTCTAGAACCCCATTTTACATGTTTTATACGATTTTAGGGCTGGAAAATACATGTACGTATGTTTTTAGGAGATTGGGTATGTTACCCGTATGTTTATGTGCATGTGTATGTGGGTGGTGTATGTTTTGGGCGAATATAATATTATGGTTATGTTAAGTTCATGCTTAGTATAGTATGTGTATGCTTAGAACAAGGTAATATGATGTTTGGGACTGAAAACGGCTTAGAAACAGGTTGAGCAGGTTGCTAATGCGCCTATATAAGGCTCATGCGCCTAAATAGTGCCTTAGAAATTTTTAAGTGTTGTTCAAGTGCCTAAACAGTACGCTCATGCGCCTGAAACTGCCTTAGAAAAACTTATGTATGACTCATGTGCCTAAACAGTGGCTCATGCGCCTAGGAAATTCCTTAGAAATACTAAGTACATGTTGATGTGCCCGAATAGTACCTAACGCGCCTAAGTCCCATGTGCCTGAAACTCATGCGCCCAAACAGTAGACATGCGCCTAGAATTAGGCTGAAATTGACCAAGTGTTCCCATGTGCCTAAGACCTCATGTGCCCCAATAGTACTCATGCGCCTAACTTTTTATTCAGGCGCCTAAGTACAGGCTCATGTGCCTGCATAGTTCATGTGCCTGCATAGTTCATGTGCCTAAGAGTAAAATGGTTAAGTGTAGGCTGATGAGCCTACATAGTGGAGAGACGCCTGAACAGGGTTCATATGCCCAAATAGTCCTCATGCGCCCAACACTTAGAATTTATTTCAGAATTTTCGTGGGAGTCTGTGCATTTAGGGTTTTGGACCGATGTTGACCAAGGTTTATTTAATGCATATGATTATGTTTGATTGTTATTATGACCATTATTATTATTATTGTTATTATTATTAGGGTTATTATAATTGTTATCATAATTATTAATATTATTACTGTGTGACTCTACGTGGTATGATCATGATCAAGAAAGAAAATTATTATTATTAATAAAGTGAAAGATTAATGATAAAGAAAAGTGGAACGTAAACGAATGAACGAAAGACTTGCAAGCAGATGTAAAGAGGTGCACGGCCTTGTTGTCGTTAGCTCAACTGTGATGCGGGTTAGCTACCCCGAAGGATGCACACAGGGTCAATCGTTGAGATTGACAATGGGTGAGCGACTCTGTGTCGCAACAGACCGGATGACATGCGATCCTTGAGATTGCTAATGGGTGAGCGACTCTTTGTCGCAACAGACCGGCAGACATGCGATCCTTGAGATTGCCAATGAGGTGAGCGAGACTTTGTTATCGCAACAGACTTGGAAAGATAATGATAAAAGTACGAAATGAACGATGATGAAGATAATAATGATATTACCTAAGTGTACGTACGATGTGTGATCACATTCGAAAGTAATGAACGGTTTGAAATGAAAAGTAAAGTATTTTATTTATAAAAACTAGAACTCACTCAGCAACGCTGACTTTTATGTATTTTCCAGTTGGCAGGTAATTTGTTGCTGAGGATGGCACGTGGGGATGGCTACTCGGCAGGGCAAGGCTGACATCCATTCGTGTTTTGACAATACTGTTGTTTTGTAATTCATTCAACTAATCTTTTGCGACTCATGAACTACAATGTATTGCTTAACAACAGTGTTTATAATGGAATGAATGGTTTTGTTAAATTAATTTCCGCTGCTCAAATTTATAATATGTAATGTTTTATGTAATTACCGCTGTGAATGACCAACTGTGAGGTCTCCGGGAACGGGGCCTTACAAGTTGGTATCAGAGCCAAAGTTTAAGTGAAATGGGTAAATATTTTCAAAAGAAACCTAAACTTAAACTGAAAATGGGACAGAAGGAGGGATGTCAGCCCGAGTAGCTACGTGCCATCAGGTATTTCTTTTCTTAAAGGTAACTAGAATTATGTGTGTGTGCTATTTGGCTTATGTGTTCATAGTAGATTTAGATACTGATGTAGTCAGGATAGGAAATGCTTAGGGTGTGAAGAGTAAAGTAAGTGGTTAATCACAACTGGCCACTGTAATTAGGGACTTACTATACTTGACATAAACTGAGCTATTACCTTGAATGAGTATGTTAGTGTTTGAATCTTATAATGCTTAGGAAATGGATTGGAAGAAATCTTCCAAGGCTTCTAGAGGCAGAGGTCAACCGCGTGTGACTAGGAGCAATGCTAAAGCTCCTGAGACGACCCATGAGAACCCTGAGGTTCATGACCGGACTGAAGGAAACGAGAATGCCAGCCTGAACGCCTCAGCTCGGGAGGCGATTGCTGATTAGGTGCACCAGGTCATGCAGGTAGTCTTACCGTCTGTAGTGACTGAAGTTATTCGAGCTGTGAGGAACGAGGAGAGAAAGGAGAAGGAGGACAGGAAAGGGTCGACTGGGAAGGAAAGCAAGGGAGAGGAGGAACGGTCGGAGCCTGAGATAGTAGTTTCTGTCGAGGAAGAGGGGGATGCAGTAGGGGTAATGACCAAGGGGTACAACTATGGGGCATTTCAGAGGTGCAGGCCCCCGACCTTCGATGGCAACGGGAATGCTGCTGCCGCTCACCGTTAGGTAAGGGAGATGGAAGCGGTACTCGAGATCAGCGAGTGCCGGGAAGATCAGAAGGTGAAGTTTGCCACCCACTCCTTTACTGACTCAGCACTATGTTGGTGGGACAACATCATCCAAGCTGAAGGTTCTAGGGCCATCGGGAAAATGCGATGGAACGAGTTGAAAAAGCTGGTGATTGAGGAATTTTGTCCTCACAGGGAACTCGATAAGATCGAGAGGGAGTTCCTACAACTCGAGGCGACAACCATGACCCACCAGCAGTACACCACCAAATTCAATGAGATGGTGAGGCTGGTGCCGGATCAAGTGACGCCGATGTCCCGAAAGATCAACCGGTACATCCAGGGATTGCCAGCCGACATTCATAGACACTTGATTGCTGCTTGACCAAGCACTTTTAGGTCGGCAGTGGATTTGGCCGGGAGACTTTATGATGAGAGGGAGGTGACGGTGGTAGAGGTGAAGAAGGCTGGTAGTGGTGATCGGAACTGGAACGGAAAACGGTTCGGGCGTGGTGGTTTCATCCCAAACAACAAGAGGATGAGAACGGATGACCGTAGGGCGGGGTCATCAAGCTCGGGACCCAAGAGATGTGGTAAGTGTGGGAAGGAGCATACAGGAGAGTGCAGGATGGGGCTCAACGTGTGCTTCAAGTGTGGAAAGTCGGGCCACATCTCCGGGGACTGTAGGCCGTTGAGGTGTTACAACTATGGCGACAAGGGCCATATGAGTAGGGACTGCAAGAAGTAGAGGGCGGAGAGTTCCGGGGCAAAGAAGACAACCAGAACTGAAGGGTCGAAAGCTAGTGCCAGAGCTTTCACCATGACAAGGGAGGAGGCTAGGACGGACCCCGATGTTGTGTCAGGTATGTTTCTAGTAGATCAAACTCTTGCTTCTGTGTTATTTGATTCTGGTGCTAGTAGGAGTTTTATTTCTGCTACTTTCTGTGCTAAACTGCCTGTTAGTAGTAAATGCATTGATGAGCCCTTTGACGTAGAAACCGCTATTGGTAAGTCCACTAGAGTTACTGATGTTATAGAGGACTGTGCCATAGAATTAGAAGGTCATAGGTTTACTGCTAGGTTACATGTGATGCCCCTAGGTCGATTTGACGTGGTACTAGGGATGGATTGGTTAGCAACCTATGAAGCGAATATTGTGTGTCGTAAAAAGATGATTAAACTGATGGCGCCTGACGGAAGTCCGGTGACAATATACGGCGATCGGGTTACGACGATTCCAAAAGTGATTTCGATGGCGGTGGAGGGAAAGTACATGAGGCGTGGATATAGCGCTTATTTGGCTTACGTGAAAGATGTGGACACGTCAACACCCCAATTGTCCGATGTACCGGTGGTGTGTGACTTTCTCGATGTATTTCCAGAGGACCTATCAGGTGTGCCACCGTGTCGCGAAATCGAATTTCAAATTGACTTGATACCTGGTGCCCAACCTGTTGCCAAGGCACCGTATCGGTTGGCTCCGACTGAGATGAAGGAGTTAATGGAGCAACTGCAAGAATTGCTCGATAAGGGTTTTATTAGACCGAGTATCTCTCCTTGGGGTGCTACGGTCTTATTCGTGAAGAAGAAGGACGGTAGTATGAGAATGTGTATCGACTACCGTGAGTTTAATAAGTTAACGGTAAAGAATCGGTATCCATTACCAAGGATTGACGACTTGTTCAATCAGCTCCAGGGTGCCAGTTGGTTCTTGACGATAGATCTTTGATCTGGCTACCATCAATTGAAAGTGAAGGAGCAGGACATTCTTAAAAAAACTTTTCGTACGCGTTATGGACACTATGAGTTTCTTGTTATGTCCTTTGGTTTAACCAACACGCCAGCTGCTTTTACGGATTTGATGAATCGAGTGTGCCGGCTGATGTTGGATAAATCAGTGATTGTGTTCATTGATGATATCTTGATTTATTCAAGGAGAGAAGAAGAGCATGTCGGTCATATTAGGGAAGTGTTGGAGACTTTGAGAAAGGAGAAACTATATGCTAAGTTCTCCAAGTGTGCTTTTTGGCTACGCGAGGTTCAATTTCTAGGTCATGTCGTTAATGCTGAAGGGATAATGGTAGAACCGGCAAAGGTTGAGGCCGTGATGCAATGGAAGTCTCCAAAGTCGCCATCCGAGATTCGTAGCTTCTTAGGGTTGGCGGGCTACTATCGGAGATTCACTCAAAACTTTTCCAAGATAGCCTCACCTTTGACTAAGTTGACTCACAAGGACGTGAAGTTCGTGTGGGGTCGAGAACAGGAGGATGCCTTTGGGGATTTGAAGACGAGACTAACACAAGCTCCTGTCTTGACATTGCCCGAGGGAAATGAAGACTTAGTGGTCTATTCGGATGCATCCTACTCTGGGCTAGGTTGCGTATTGATGCAACATGGATGGGTGATAGCCAACGCATCCCGACAGCTGAAAACCCATGAAGTCAACTATCCCAAACATGATCTAGAGCTAGCTGCGGTGGTTTTCGCGTTGAAGATTTGGCGGCACTACTTATACGGGACGAAGTGCACCATCTTCACTGACCACAAGAGCTTGAAGTACTTCTTCGAGCAGAAGGATTTGAACATGAGGCAGAGGCGATGGTTGGAGCTTATAAAGGATTATGATTGTGAGATCCATTACCATCCGGGCAAGGCCAATGTGGTGGCGGATGCCCTTAGCCGAAAGGAAAGGCCCGAGCCGATCCGGGTGAAGGCTTATCAGCTAATTATGACCTCCAATGCGATGACATAGGTTAAGGGGTTTCAAGATGAGGCTTTGAAAGAAGATCGTCTTAACTTCGAAAGGATGAGAGGTCTAGTTATGGAATTGGGTGAGAACACCCTTGGTGTTAAGACCCGATTTGGACGAATGTGGATTCCTCGATACGGGGATCTACGTGGAAAGATTATGGACGAGGCCCGTAAGACTCGATACTCCATTCAGCCCGGTGCTACCAAGGTGTATCACGATATGAAGAAAGATTACTAGTGGCAGGGCATGAAACGCGACGTGGCGGAGTACGTAAGTAAGTGCCTTACTTGCCTACAAGTGAAGGCGGAACATCAGAAACCATACGGGAAGATCCAACCGTTGGACATACCTGAATGGAAGTGGGAGCACGTCACCATGGACTTCATTACTAAGCTGCCTCGCACGTCGAGGGGATGTGATGCTATTTGGGTGATTGTCGACCGACTAACAAAGAGTGCCCACTTCCTACCGATCCGCGAGACGTATTCATCCGAAAAATTGCCGGATCTATTCATCAAGGAGATTGTGGCTCGTCATGGTGTGTCGGTGTCTATTGTGTCGGATCGTGACACCAGGTTTACGTCAAAGTTTTTGAGAAGATTCCATGATGCAATGGGGACGAGGCTACACATTAGTACAGCCTATCATCCTCAGACGGACGGTCAGTCTGAGAGGATGATACAGACGCTCGAGGATATGCCTCGAGCATGCATGATCGATTTTGGAGGAAGTTGGGACGACCACCTGCTGTTAGCAGAATTCTCGTACAACAACAGTTATCATGCCAGTATTGGCATGCCACCCTACGAGATGCTATACGGTAGGAGATGTAGGACGCCCATATGTTGGGGAGACATTGGGCAGAAAGAGCTAGGAGGTGTCGAGGTGATCGAAGCTACGACTGAGAAGTTGGAAAAGATTAAAGCCTTCATGAAGGCAGCCAAGGATAGGCAAAAGTCGTATGCTGATAAGCGGCGTAGACCGATTGAGTTCTAGGTGGGTGATCGGGTTATGTTGAAGGTCTCACCGTGGAAGGGTATCATTCGATTCAGGAAGCGGGGCAAGTTAAGCCCGAGGTACATAGGCCCTTTTTGAATCATCGCACGAGTAGGGGAAGTAGCCTATCGACTTGAATTGCCAGATGAGTTAAGTGGAATTCATCCCACATTCCATGTATCTCATCTACGGAAGTGTTTAGCAGACGAGAATATGATTGTACCACTGGAGGACATCGAAGTGGATGAACGGCTCAATTACATAGAGCAGCCAGTGGCAATCATTGATCGTAAGGAAAAGAGGTTAAGGAATAAAGTGGTTCCTCTTGTGCGTGTACAGTGGAAGCACAGAAAGGGATCCGAGTCTACGTGGGAGACTAAAGAGGAGATGAGGCAACATTACCCTCATCTGTTTAAGGAATAATAGGTTTCGGGAACGAAACCTATATAAGGGGGGTGGACTTGTAACACCGGGATATTTCTAAAGAAATAAATAAAAAGATAAAAGAGAAATAAAAGGAAGAAAATGAAAGTCAACCCAAAGTTGAGGGGTCAAAAGTGTCAAAAGGGCAAAAAGTGATAAAAGTTGGTGAAAAAGGTGATATGGCCGCCCACTCTCACCTCACTTCACCGATTGTCTCGGTTTTTAGAGAGAGAAACAGCAGAGACTTCGAGCTTTAGATAGAGAAAGAGGAAGAATTCGAAGTTTGAGGTAAGATAAAGTGTTTTAAGTCGTTTTTGGTCGATCTAGTCTCGGCTATATGCTCATATGTGTCATTGCATGTTCGGGTTGTGTGTTTTAGTGTGTTTTAGGTGTTAAAAACATCTGAGAAGTTCAAGGGAAGAGTTTGAAACCCGAAAACAACTAAGGTGAGTTTCTAGAACCCCATTTTACATGTTTTATACGATTTTGAGGCTGGAAAATACATGTACGTATGTTTTTAGGAGATTGGGTATGTTACCCGTATGTTTATGCGCATGTGTATGTGGGTGGGGTATGTTTTGGGCGAATATAATGTTATGGTTATGTTAAGTTCATGCTTAGTATAGTATGTGTATGCTTAGAACAAGGTAATATGATGTTTGGGATTGAAAACGGCTTAGAAACAGGTTGAGCAGGTTGCTAATGCGCCTATATAAGGCTCATGCGCCTAAATAGTGCCTTAGAAAAATTTAAGTGTTGTTCAGGTGCCTAAACAGTACCCTCATGCACCTGAAACTGCCTTAGAAAAACTTATGTATGACTCATGTGCCTAAACAGTGGCTCATGCGCCTAGGAAATTCCTTAGAAATACTAAGTACATGTTGATGTGCCCGAACAGTACCTAATGCGCCTAAGTCCCATGTGCCTGAAACTCATGCGCCCAAACAGTAGACATGCGCCTAGAATTAGGCTGAAATTGACCAAGTGTTCCCATGTGCCTAAGACCTCATGTGCCCCAATAGTACTCATGCGCCTAACTTTTTATTCAGGCGCCTAAGTACAGGCTCATGTGCCTGAATAGTTCATGCGCCTAAGAGTAAAATGGTTAAGTGTAGGCTGATGAGCCTACATAGTGGAGAGACGCCTGAATAGGGTTCATACACCCAAATAGTCCTCATGCGCCCAACACTTAGAATTTATTTCAGAATTTTCGTGGGAGTCTGTGCATTTAGGGTTTTGGACCGATGTTGACCAAGGTTTATTTAATGCATATGATTATGTTTGATTGTCATTATGACCATTATTATTATTATTGTTATTATTATTAGGGTTATTATAATTGTTATCATAATTATTAATATTATTATTATGTGACTCTATGTGGTATGATCATGATCAAGAAAGAAAATTATTATCATTAATAAAGTGAAAGATTAATGATAAAGAAAAGTGGAACGTAAACTAATGAACGAAAGTCTTGCAAGCAGATGTAAAGAAGTGCACGACCTTGTTGTCGTTAGCTCAATTGTGATGCGGGTTAGCTACCCCGAAGGATGCACACAGGGTCAATCGTTGAGATTGACAATGGGTGAGCGACTCTGTGTCGCAACAGACCGGATGACATGCGATCTTTGAGATTGCTAATGGGTGAGCGAGTCTGTGTCGCAACAGACCGGAAGACATGCGATCCTTGAGATTGCCAATGAGGTGAGCGACTTTGTTGTCGCAACAGACTTAGAAAGATAATGATAAAAGTACGAAATGAACGATGATGAAGATAATAATGATATTACCAAAGTGTACGTACGATGTGTGATCACATACGAAAGTAATGAACCGTTTGAAATGAGAAGTAAAGTATTTTATTTTTAAAAACTAGAACTCACTCAGCAGCACTGACTTTTATGTATTTTCCAGTTGGTAGGTAATTTGTTGCTCAGGATGGCACGTGGGGATGGCTACTCGGCAGGGCAAGACTGACATCCATTCGTGTTTTGACAATACTGTTGTTTTGTAATTCATTCAACTAATCTTTTGCGACTCATGAACTACAATGTATTGCTTAACAACAGTGTTTATAATGGAATGAATGGTTTTGTTAAATTAATTTCCGCTGCTCAAATTTATAATATGTAATGTTTTATGTAATTACCGCTGTGAATGACCAATTGTGAGGTCTCCGGGAACGGTGCCTTACAAGAATGACAAGGGGTTTCGAACATTCGAAAAAGAAAAAGTATGTGTATAGATTACCATCAAGTTATTGAGAGTGGTGTCATTCTAACGAGGCAATGTCAGATTTACATGAGAAGGAATACAATATCTGTGGTAATAGGCGAGTGTCGGCTTTAGATAGGGTCAACACAATCTTTCCAACATCATCACGACTCATTTTAAAAGGAAAAAAATTAAAGAACTAACTAGCTAATTAGAGCTTAGATGATATAATTACCCAGACGATGAAACATGAATTGAAGAAAAAATATAAGGGGGTAGAAGCCCAATTTATAATGAGAAGATCGTTTCAATATCGAGCATGAAACCGCTTAAAGCGGATGTGAAGCATGCGCTAATCACATACTCACACATGGACCTCAGAAAACACGTGGCTTCATATTGAGTATAAGAAAAGCGAAGTGGAAAAAAGAGAAAAAAAGACTAAAAGAAAAACAAATGGCTTAAATGATAGCCATTGATTTTTTTTTGAAAGATGAATTTCATTCAATACCAAGTTAGTTGTTGTTAGTGGGGTTCGAACCCCTGACCTCCCTGTTGAAAACCGAAACCACTACCACCACACTACTTAGGGATGGGGCAAATGATAGCCATTGATGTCTATCATTTGCCCCACCCCTAAGTGGTGTGGTGATAGCCATTGATAGCCATTGATGTCGGGGAAAAACACAATGATAACTATCTTTTTGACCTAACAAACATGATGGTCTCAAGAAGACAAATGTAAAGCTTACAATAAACAGTTGGGGAAAGTGTTCAAGAAGTCTATTACCCCAATCATATGTAATTAGTGTAATGGACTTGGGGGACTTGAAAAGCATACATCTGTATTAACCTATAAAGAAGGTTCAACTGGCCCATAAGGAAGAAACAATAAAAGACTAAAGCCCAAAGGAGAGGGCCCACACTTGATACGATAAATGTACCAAGAATGCTGGGAGGACATGAAAGGTTAAAAGGAAGGACCAATGGTTAAAGCCCCTCCCTAGAAGGGAAGCGACATTGTCAACATTAACATACTTCCGTAATAGAAAAAATGTCTGGCAAGTGCACGTGCTCACTTCACAATTATGAAAATATGGTAAAAGATATACATATTATTAATCATCCTTAATGAAATAAAATATGCATTTTCCTCCCAGATAAGGACATAAATGATAAAGACATTGACTCGTAAACCACTAAAATAACTAGTGACAATCTCATTATGCAATGAATATAGAACGACGATGACCACATTAGACACGATGAACTCTATTTAGTGTGGCAAGAGAAATGAACTATTTATATAATATTCTTCTTCATGAAGAGGAACATTCAATACAACTTTAACTAGTTACTCTCTCTATATATACTTCACTAACAATTACCCTTCCTAGTCGGAATCTTATTCTTACACCAAAGGCTAGTCATAGCAACAACCCCTAGGGGTTCACTATGACAAAACTAACGGTGTTAGTTTTACAGGAATGAACTTCATAAAGTCCTTAACGATAGTTGTCAAGAAATTCCATTTACTCTAGCTGATTTTGGCTTCAACATTAACGCCATTCATAGGACCATTGTTTTAATCCCATGACCTATGAGCTGATCATGTTTGAATACTTTACTAAAACTCTCTAGAGTGAGGAGGCTCCTATACTTATCCATACTTATCGAGAATGACTAATTTGAAAATGCAATGTTGGTGGATAATGAATCAAGATTCGTAGAAGAGACGTATGGAAAAGCAAATATCACGTGAGATTTTGTGAACATGAACAAAGACAGGCTGCGATTCCATGAAAAACTGGACAAGGCGGAAAAAGCATACATAGTAGGATCTAGGTTGTCCTTTGATTCACTAGTCGGTAGAAAGGGAGACTCTAACTAGGGGTGTTTAATATTCGAATCGGATTCGAAAAGATCAAAATTCAATTCCATTCAAAGTATAATTATGAATTCAAATCGAAGTTCAAATTAGTGATTTGCAATTTGATTGGATTGGAAATTTAAATTAGAAAAACACACGGTTACACTTATTTATTTTATATCTTAATTATAAATGTGAATAAAAGAAATTAAGAATAGAAAAATTCAATAATATATAATCTAAAAATTTTAATCCTAATTGGTAACTTTTGTCTTAACTGACACTTGAAATATTTACATGTTATGTTTGTTTGTTTTTTGTCATTTGATCATTTAAATTGGACATTTTGATGAATTTTATAATATTATTCAATTAATCTTAATTAAATCAGAACCAAATTTATAATTTTTTAAAATCGAATTGGAATCTTGTTTCAAAATTATAAATTCACCTTATCTTTTTTGAATTCGAATCAAATTCGAATGTAATCTGAAAGTTTTAAAATTCGATTAACTCGAATTGGATTTGATTTAATGAACACCCCTAACTCTGACGAAAACCTTGTTTGGGCTCGGGGTAAGGGTATGAAGCCATAGGTTATAATACAACCCAACAGAGAACCCTCTATCATAGATTCACGTGCATTGTCCTTATTTGTAGCGATAAACCCTCTTCCCTCCTCCTAGAAGAAGGGAAATCTAAGTAACCCCTCCTCACATATCAATCCCGACGAATGCTTACCCTTTAGTGCATACAACTCTAGAAGAAACCATTCATCCTCTTCTTCTTCCTTATCGACCTGATGATTCCACTAATACCTTGAAGTTTGCCTAGAGGAATATGAGAGGTGCCACTTGTAAAACCCTAATATCAATATAATAGTTATAAATATGGGAATTTTGAAGTTTTTCTTTTATGTATTGTTGAAGGAGTAAGTAACGAGCAAAATGACTATTTAAAATGATAAGTTTTTAGACGAACTTAGTATTGTAAGAAACAGTTTAAATATACTTAAATATAATAATATATAAACGTGCGCTGTGACAACCCTACATGAAGATTAGGTAAATTTAACGTCTTTAAGAACTGCTCTGAGTAGGTAGTATATACTTATATGTTATTAAAAATTATTAAGATGATTTTATTTGATTAACATTATATGAATTTTGCCTGCTTAATTGAACATTCACTTCTGATACGTGAACATGCATGCGTGCATGCATAAATGTGTACGTATGCATGTATTCTTCTCATGTGAAATTTGTGATTATTGAATCATATGTGTTAAGTTACCGAATTATAAGACTATATGACTAGTTATCGGAATGATAAATATTTTTCATTTATATAAGATCAAAACTTATTCAAACATTACTAAACAAGTTAACATCTTCAAACCTCATGTCAAGTACTAAAACTAATCAAATCTTAAACACCTAAACACTAACTAAAACATAATCATAACCCTTGTATCAGTTCATTAAGGCCCTAAGTACAAACTGATTAACAACTAAACTCAACTTAACCTATAACAATCGTCATTAGCACCAATAGATGACACCTAACCATAACCACTCCCCAAACCCGCCACCTAGCACCACCATGCCACTAATCACCTTTGAAGTTAGCCACCTCACTCTAATAAACTCACTAAGCATCCCTAAAATCACCACCTTACTACCCTAACTCTAGCCTTCATGATGATGAACCCCACTTCTTTGAAGTCTTCGACCGATGGACACCATCCACGCCACCACAGCCATCAACTAAAACCACCACAATCATAACCACCTTCTTCTCTCGGTTCTCTTTCTCTTGGTTACAAGCAACCCCAAAACCACCACAACCCCAAATCACCACAATCGTAAACCACCATAACCACCACTTTCACTATCTTCCTCTCGGTTCTCAAATCACAACCACCATCACCTCTTGCTCTCGGCATTCGCACCACTCAACCAACATCACTATTTTTGCTAGCTTGTGATCAAACTTCAAGAACAACCACACCAAGATTGGATCATCAAGAACCTAGGATCAATTCTCTAAGCTTTATTTCATCCCAAACAAGGTTTGTTTCTTAAAATCTATGGTTAATAAGCTTAAGAAGTTATATATGTATTTAACATATAAATCATCAAAGTTATTCACCAAACCTTATGAACATATGATTTTTATTAAAAATCAGTAAGAAAAAGGGATTCAAAAACTTAAAAATTGAAGGTTTTGTAAAAATCAAGGATTTAAACAAAAATACAAGAATTAAAGGGTTGAAACATGAATACTCATGATAGATTAGATTAAGTACTTAAATGACTGTAATTGTAGGAATAAAATTTAGAAAGTTATTAGAAAATATTATAAATAATAAACAGGAAATTATGGAATAATTATATGGGATATATTAATTTATATGGATAATTCAAGTAAATAGAAGGAAATTATTAAACGGACGATAAGGACTCAATAAAAATCTAAAAAATTAATATTATGATCCTTATTTTATATTGAAATTACAGAATGAATTTCATGAATTAGTTCACAATCATGAAAAATTTACATGAAATATGATATTCAGAATGGAACAATATGTATGAATTTTGGAATTTTCAGATATGCTTAACTATTTAATTAATTAGAAAATTGTAAAATAGTAAATTGCCTATTATGAATTATTGATCTGAAATTTTATGAGATAATTATATTTTTGAATGTTTCAGCTGGTAAATATTGATGATTTTAGGAAAACAGTAGCTACTCATTTGGAATTTTGTCATAATTAGTGAATTAAAGTGCTGAAAATTTTAAAGAAATTTGATATTCTAACAAATAATTATTTTATAGGAATTATTTGACATTTGGCTGGAAATAAGGTGAGTAACATAGTCTCTTTTTATTTATAAGTTTTTAGGGGAAAACATACTATGTGTTTTGTTATTGATGCTAATATATATGAGATTTTGATAAGTTACTGTCATTGATTGCCTTAAGACACAACCATTAATTCGAATGAGGAACCATTAGATAGTATAGGTAGCACTACTTAGAAACATGATTCCTGCACCAACTGGACCCAGTTGAGAATGCCGAATAGGGGTCATGATGTTATATTATTTGATTCTGTGATTTATATTTGTGACAATTATGAATCACTTGGCATATAAGTAAGATTTGGTTGTGAACTTATTTATGTTGCATCATTTAAGAAACTTATTATTGATTATCAAACCTATGTTATCACCAACTTTATGTTGACTATTTTGAGTATGCTTTTTCAGGTCAGCATAATGTATTATAATCTCGTGTATACCTTCAACATGTATAGTGACCGGTACGGCTACTTAGGGAGCTTTGCATCTGGTTGACTATTGTTATGTATGACTTAAGCCTTTACGTGGATGTTCACGTCCACTACTAGCTGATAATTAAGTCATATATTGAAGACATGTGCTTTTGATTAGGATTACGAAACTGTATAAGCCTGAAATACTAGACTAAATTTTGTTTTTTGTAATCCCAATATTATAAATTAATGAAAGTAATGTTAGTTTATTTCTATGATTTGTATGTTTTGTTAACCAATGTGTTTTGAACCGAGAAGTGACACCCAAGCATTTCATGCTTCCGTCAGGATGTGACAGATTGGTATTCGAGCCATTGGTTATAGAGAATTATGTATTATTAGTAAATGCCTAGACTCTAACTATAAGCTCATATGATATTAACTTCTCAGCATGATTAAAAACATGTATATATATATTTCCTATCAATAAGCTTTTGTGGTAACAATTTTTGATGATGAAACAATTTTTGATATGATGAAATAAATAATTTTTTTATGATTTTATGTGAAAATATGAATGTTTGGACACTAAGAAAATGTTTTATGATATCTATAATTAGATAAAGAGGAATTGCTTTATTTGCATATGTGTGAACAATATATGATTAATATAAAATTTTGTGAATGTACTTGACTTATTGTTAGTAATATTATAATTGAAATTTTGTAAGAATTTTTGCAGTATAAGTACTAGTAATTCTGGTAGCTATTATAATGAAATTGATCATTCGGATCATAACAACCATAAAGAAACAATACCAGAAATAGAGCCTCAAGACTACATAACCCGAGACCAGAACTAACATGAAGCCAAAGTTTTACATTCGACGTGCACCAGTAGCCATTGGACGTTATACAATTGAGACCCCTAGAAAAAGTGTACGACATGGAAATAAATTTTTGGCTAAGGAAGTTCAGAAACCAGAGATCAAAACCAAGAAACCTTTCCCTTAGCATCTGAGATAGCACCCACAGCTCAATCGGATAACACTGAAACTGAAGAAAGTCGATCTAAGAGACAAAGGTTGGAAGAATGTTAGATAGAAGCCACCAACCAGATCCTTAAGAAAGTTAAGAAGATACAATGAGAAATTTAGGTGATCAAAACAGATGTCAAGGAATTGAAGGAAGAAAGCAAAAGTACATTCACTAAGATATGGAATTGGATTTGGGGAAATTAGAATTAATGGAAACCTAATCCATTATGTGACTACTTAAAATATGTAAAATAAGAATGTTGTAATAAACTATTTTGTTTATGATTATTAAATGTGATGTTATAATTTAAATAAAATTTTATGACACTAGTATAACTAATATATAGTGAAATATGCCTCCAAGAAGAAATACTCAACCTGTACGAAGAACTACACGCATTGGAAGCCAAAGAACTAGGTTAGGGGAAGAGCCACCGCAAGTGAATCCTGTTGTAAATGAGAATGAAAGAATTTCTCATATTGTGACTCAATAGTTAGAAGCTGCAATACCTACATTAGTAGCTCAACTTCAACAGAACCTTAATTTCTAAGGCGTACCACCTGGAAACGAAGAAATAGGGAATGCTAATGGAGTAGAACTCCATGAGGAGGAGATTGTAGATGGAGTCAGAAAAGGGTGTTCTTATAAGACTTTTATGTCTTGTAAACCCCAAGATTTTAACAGAAAAGGTGGAGTAGTACAAGTCTGATGCTGGTTAGAAGAACTGGAGTCAGTATTAGATATTAGTAATTGTACTGATAACTATAAAACCATGTTTGCTTCACATTCTCTTAAAGGAAAGGCACAGTCTTGGTGAAAAATGGAAGTCCAAACAAAAGGAAGGAACATTATGAAAAGATTAAGCTGGGAAGAGTTTAGAAACTTATTGATCTGAAAATACTGCAATTATAATGAAACAGAAAAAATAAAAGCAATATATTTGGCATTGGAAAGGAAAAGTGCTGCATATCAGGAGTATACAGGTAGATACAATGAGCTATCTAGGTTGGTGCCAAATCTGGTAACACCAAAAACTAAAAGGATAGGGAGATATATCCAAGGTTTAGTACCACAAATAAGAGGAATGGTTAAGTCTGCAATGCCAAAGACCTTTCAAGATGCAATAACCTTATCAGGAAGCTTGACTGATGAAATGATAAGGAAAGGATCTTTAACTGATCCAAAGATAGGAGAGAAAAGGAAGTGGAACAACAACAACACCGAATAGAAATTTTGAGGAAACCATAATAAGAAGGTAAACATAAATCCAGTGAGGAACTTCTTGGGAATTGTCCAAGAAAAGAGACGATAGATAAAAGGACAACCATGGTGCAATGCTTGCAAAAGAAATCATAATGGTAAATGCATGATTGTGATTTGCTATAATTGCAAAAAGAAGGGACACATATCCATAGACTGAAAGGGACCCGCAAACCCTAAACCAATTTGCTATCAGTGTGGAAATAAGAATCATTTTCGCAATGAGTGTCCGGAACTAAAAGGAAAAACCCCAACCAACCCAAATAATGCACATGGCAGAGCATTTATAATGCAAGCTGAAGAAGCCCAACATGAACTAGAAGTAGTGACGGGTACGTTTCTTATTAATGATCAGTACGCAACTGTGTTATTCGATACGAGAGGAACTTGTAGTTTTGTTTTGAATACATTTAAACCTTTACTTAAGTATATGATAGAATTCGCTGATGGAAAAATAATTGAAGTCGATGAAGTTATTCCTAACTGTACTTTAAATTTAGATGATTATTACTTTGATATAGATTTGATTCCTATTGAATTACGAGGTTTTGGTGTTGTTATGGGTATGGATTGGTTAAGTAAGAATCGGGCTGAAATTATCTGTGAAAAAAGAATGATTAAAATTCCTTTGATTAAGGATAATAAATCCCTATCATATATGGTGAAAAACCTAGAGGTGCTGTAAAGATAGTCTCGTGTGAGAAAGCCCTAATATACTTGAGAAAGAAATGTTTAGCATTTCTAGCCCATGTAGTTGATACAGAACCAAATAAGAAAAACATAGAGGATGTTCCTGTTATTAGAGAATACCCAGAGGTATTTCCTGATGAATTACCAGGATTGCCGCCCTTTCGTCAAGTATACTTCAAGATTGAATTAGTACCAGGAACTGCCCTTATTGCCAAGTCTCCGTATCGTTTGGCGCCAACAGAAATGAAAGAATTAATGAGTCAACTTTAGGAATTATTAGATAAGGGATTTATACGTCCTAGTGTATCTCCTTGGGGAGCACCGGTTCTATTTGTAAAGATGAAAGGCAGAACTTTTAGAATGTGCATCGACTACAGAGAAATTAATAAAACTACAAAGAATAGATATCCTCTCCCTAGGATAGATGACCTATTTGATCAGTTGTAAGGATCTAGTTACTTTTGCAGATTGACTTAAGATCAGGATACCACCAGTTAAGAGTACGAGATGAGGATATACCTAAGACTGCATTTAGAACTTGATATGGTCATTATGAGTTCCTTGTAATACCATTTTGGTTAACTAATGCTCCAGTAGTATTTATGGATTTAATGACTAGAGGGTACAAACCTTATTTAGATAAAATTGTCATCGTCTTTATAGATGACATCTTAATCTATTCTAAAAGTAAGAAAGAACATGAGAAGCACCTAAAGCTTACATTGGAATTACTTCAGAAAGAAAAGTTGTACGCCAAATTTACAAAGTGTGAATTTTGGAAAAGGGAAGTACAATTCTTAGGACATGTGGTTAATCAAGAAGGAATTCAAGACGACCCAGCAAAGATTGAAGCTGTTAAGAAATAGGAAATCCCAAGAACACCAATTGAAGTACATCAATTCTTAGGTTTGATAGGTTATTTTAAAAGGTTTATAGAAAATTTCTTAAGAATAGCCCAACCTTTGACAGAGTTCACTCAGAAAGATAAGCCATATATTTGGGGAGAAAAATAGAATGTTACATTTGAACTCTTAAAGAATAATTAAGTAGTGCTCCTATTTTAGCTCTTCCAGATGATACAGATGATTTTGTAGTATATTATGATGCATCACATCAGGGTTTCGGATGTGTTTTAATGCAACGAGATAAGGTAATTGCATATGCATCTAGACAACTCAAAGGAAGTGAAAAAAATTACACAACACGTGATTTAAAACTAGGAGCAGTAGTGTTTGCACTTAAGATTTGGAGACATTATCTATATGGAACTAAGTGCATAGTTTATATAGACCATAAGAGTTTACAACACATCAAAAGATGTTAAATATGAGGTAGAGAAGATAGGTGGAATTACTAAGTAATTATGATAATGAAATCAAGTATCATCTAAGAAAGGCAAATGTAGTGGCTGATGCTTTAAGTAGAAAAGAGAGAATTAAGCCATTACGAGTCCGTGCTTTGAGGATGGAATTACACTCGGATTTGATAAGTCAAATTCGAGAAGCTTAGCGAAAAGATGAATTAAGAAATATGATGGAACAGAACAAACAACTGGAAGCAATGTCAAATGGAATCCTGAGATTTAAAGGAAGAATTTGGATTCCTAATAATAACATGCTTAGAGAAACTATTCTAAGAAAAGCATATAAATCAAGATATTCAGTACATCTAGGAAACAATAAGATGTAAAAGGATTTGAGAAACCAATATTGGTGGCCAGGTATGAAGAAATCTGTTGCAGAATTTGTAGAAAAATGTGATATCTGTTTAAGAGTTAAGGGTGAAAATCAGAAACCCTCAGGATGTTTGCAACAACCAGAAATTCCAAAGTGGAAATCCGACCAGATTACCATGGATTTTGTAACTAAATTTTCCAGAACCTCAAGTGGGTATGACACAATATGGGTTATAGTAGACAGACTGACTAAGTCAGCACATTTCTTACCAATCAGAGAAGATTATAAAATGGAGAAACTAGCAAGAATTTATATGAAGGAAATTGTGTCTAGACATGGGATACCCATTTCAATAATATCTTACAGAGATAGTAGATTTACTTCAAGATTCTGGCAGACTTTGCACAAAGCCTTATGAACTCAAATAAATATGAGTTCAGCATACCATCCACAGACAAATGGATAGAGCGAGAAAACAATTGAGACATTGGTAGATATGTTACGAGCCTATGCGTTAGATTTTGGTGGTAACCGGGATATACACTTACCCTTGATAGAATTTTCATATAACAATAGCTACCATGCAAGTGTTGGAGCAGCTCCGTTTGAAGCTTTATATGGAAGGAAGTGTAGATCACCTCTATGCTGGAATGAGGTAGGAGATAAACAACTTACAGACCCAGAACTTATACAGGAAACATCTGATAAAATCAGTGAAATTAACAGTAGATTAAATGTAGCACGTGATAGACAAAAGAGTTATCTTGATAAGAGAAGAAAGCCTTTGGAATTTTAGATAGGAGATAAGGTGTATTTAAAGATATCACCATCAAAGGAAATTATTCGATTTAAGAAAAGAAATAAATTAAACCCTAGGTATGTTGGTCATTTTAAGGTAATTTATAGGACTATTCCTGTAGCATACAAGTTAGTAGATGAGACATTAAAAGTAACCCTAGGTATGTTGGCCTCAGGAACTAAGTGAAGTACACAACACTTTTCATGTATCTAATTTGAAGAAATGTCTGATAGATAAGACATTAAAAGTAACAATACAGGAAATTAAAATAGATAAGAAACTTCATTTTGTAGAAGAACCAGTAACTATTATGGACGGAGAAGTAAAAGGTTTAAGAAGAAGTAAAATCCTATAGTAAGAGTCAAATGAAATTCAAAGAGAGGACCTGAATTTATATGGGAAAGGGAGGATGAAATTAAATAAAAATATCCCACCTATTTGAAGTTAAGCTGAATGAAAAGAGTAACTACAAAGATAAACCCACCACAACAATTTGAGAATGCCTACCAATGAATTTAGGGACGAAATTCTTTTTATGGAGGGAGAATGTGACAACCCTACATCAAGGTTAGGTAAATTTAACATCTTTAAGAACTACTCTGAGTAGGTAGTATATACTTATATCTTATAGAGGTTATTAAGATGATTTTATTTGATTAACTTTATATGAATTTTGCATGCTTTAATGAACATGCAGTTATGATACGTGAATATGCATGCATGCATGCATGCATAAATGTTTACGTTTTGCATGAATTCTTCTTATGTGAACTTTATGATTATTGAATCATACGTGTTAAGTTACCGAATTATAAGATTATATTCCTAGTTATCTGAATGATATATATTTTTCATTTATATAAGAACAAAACTTATTCAAGCATTACCAAACAAGTTAACATCTACAAATCTTATGTTAAGAACTAAAACTAATCAAATCTTAAACACCTAAACAATAATTAAAACACAATCTTAACTCTTGTATCGGTTCATTAAGGCCCTAAGTATAAAATGATTAACAACTAAACTCAACCTAACCTATAATGATGGTCATTAGCACCAATAGATGACACCTAACCATAACCACTCTCCAAACCCGCCACCTAGCACCACCATGCCACTAATCACCTTTAGAGTTTGCCACCTCACTCTAATAAACTCACTAAGCAACCATATAATCACCACCTTACTACCTTAGCTCTAGCATTAATAATGATGAACCCTACTTATTTGAAGTCTTCAGCCGATGGACACCATCCACACCACCACCACCATCAACCAAAACCACCACAATCATAACCTCCTTCTTCTCTCGGCTATCTTTCTCTCAGTTTCAAGCAACCCCAAAACCACCACAACCCCAAATCACCACAACCGTAAACCACCATAACCACCGTTTTCACCATCTTCCTCTCGGTTCTCAAATCACAACCATCATCACCTCTTACTCTCGGCTTTCGCACCACTCAACCAACATCACCATTTTTGCTAGCTTGTGATCAAACTTCAAGAACAACCACACCAAGATTGGATCATCAAGAACCTAGGATCAATTCTCTAAGCTTTATTTCATCCCAAACAAGGTTGGATTCTTAAAATCTATAGTTAACAAGCTTAAGAAGTTATATATGTATTTAACATACATATATAACCAACCCTTTAAGTTAAATCATCAAATTTATTCACAAAACCTTATGAACATATGATTTTTATCAAAATTAGTAAAAAAAGGGATTCAAAAACTTAAAATTGAAGGTTTTATAAAAATCAAGGATTTAAACAAAAATACAAGAATTAAAGGGTTGAAACATGAATAATCATGATACATTAGATTAAGTACTTAAATGAGTGTAATTGTGAGAATAAAATTTAGAAAGTTTTTAAAAAATATTATAAATAATAAACTATAAATTATGGAATAATTATATGGGAAATCTTAATTTATATGAATAATTCAAGTAAATAGAAGGAAATTATCAAACGGAAAATTTTGACTTAATAAAAATCTACATATATATATATATATATATATATATATATATATATATATATGATCCTTATGTTTTATTGCAATTATAGAATAAATTTCATGAATTAGTTCACAAGCATGACAAAGTTTTATATTTTAGAAGAATTAATAAGAGGAAAATCACAAGAAATAGTTAAACAATAGGATAAATCATGAAAAATTTATATAAAATATGATATTTAGAATAGAAGAATGTTTATGAATTTTGAAATTTTTAAAGTTGTTTAACTATTTCCACCAATTAATATGAAATTTTAAAAATTCTAGTAAATTTCCTATTATGAATTGTTGATTTGAAATTTTATGAGTTAATTTAGATTTTTGAGTGTTTCTTCTAGTAATTTTTAATGATTTTAGGAGAACAGTAGCTACTGATTTGGAATTTTGTCATAATTAGTGAATTGAAGTGCTGAAAATTTTAAAGAAATTTGATTTATTCTAACAAATAGATATTTTATAGGAATTATTTGACATTTGGCTGGAAATAAGGTGAGTAACATAGCCTCTTTTTATTTATAAGTTTTGGGGGGAAAAACATATTATGTGTTTTGTTATTATTGCTAACATAAATGAAATTTTGATAAGTTACTGTCATTAATTGCCTTAAGACACAACCATTAATTCAGATAAGGAACCGTCAGATAGCATAGGTAGTGCTACTTAGGAACATGATGCCTACACCAACTAGACCCAGTTGAGACTGCCAAATAGGGGTCGTGATGTTATATTATTTGATTCTGTGATTTATATTTGTGACAGTTATCAATCACTTGGTATATAAGTAAGGTTTGGTTATGAACTTGTTTATGTTGCATATTTAAGAAACTTATTATTGATTATCCAACCTATGTTCTCACCAACTTTATGTTGACTATTTTGAGTATTCTTTTCAGGTCAGCATATTGCATTATAATCTCGTGTATACCTTTAACATGTATAGTGATCGGTATGGCTACTTAGGGAAGCGGTGCATCTGGTTGACTATTGATATGTTTGACTTCAGCCTTTACGTGGATGTTCACGTCCACTACTAGCTGAAGATTTTGTGATATGTTGAAGACATGTGCTTTTGATTAGGATTACAATACTGTATAAGTCTGAAATACTAAACTAAATTTTGTAAATTGTAATCCAATTATTATGAATTAATGAAAGTAATGTTAGTTTATTCTATGATTTTTATATCCTATTAACCAATGTGTTTTGAACCGAGAACCCCAAGCATTTTACGCTTCCGTTGGGATGTGACATGCGCTGTTTTTAATGGAACTTAGATCGAATCGTAGAGAGAAATAAGCTCGTCCTAATGTCGTATTAAAATTTTTTTAGAACGTTATATCTTAAAAGTTATACGAGAAAACAAGCCCGCTGCCGATGGTTATGGTAAAACTAGGGAAGGCACTGTACCTATGGACCTAAATATCACAACCCATATTGTATACATGTCAAAGTTAATTTTATAAAATATATAGAATGAGCTCACTAGCATTAGCTGACGTCTTTTTGAGTATGTGTATCACAGGTAACCCTTAAGGAAATGCTTAAAAGCTGCTTAAAGATAAAGGATCTAGAAGACCAAGAAGTTTTATTTTATTTTGTTTTTAGATATTGTTGTAAAATTGTAACAAGTTTTTAGATACTGTTGTAAAATAGTAGATACTATAGCACTTTAGACAACAAAAGAAAATGATCAATAATCATAACAAGATTCTGAATATCAGAGATATGATGTAACACCCTAGATAAATCCCACATCGTTCGTGGATAGAAGAGATTCTTGGTTCATAAGGAATGTCCTGCCTTTAATATCATTAATGTGTTTTGGGCGTATTGGCTATGGATGATAGGAGAATTCCACAGTTAAGTGTACTCAGGTGGTAGCAATCTAAAGATGGGTGACTTCCTTGGGAAGTTTTCAACCGGGAAACTAATAGCAAATCCGTGAGCTTCTCGTTATTAAAGCAAATAATATTAGTGGTACGAGAGGCTAGGTGTTTCAAATAGTATTAGAGTCACTCTTGTGCCATTTGGGATGGTGGGGCAAACCTTATCAAGGATGGTGAAACCTGATGTGTTAGTGTTAGGTATGAGTTTTAAATGTTTATAACATTGTTTATAACCTAATTTTGATATCCAATATCATCACTTTGTTACGCGTTTGAAATATAGGTTAAATGAAGCTTAAAGTACATTATTTGAGAATGATACAAAGTGTAGCAAAACTATGGCTTGAAAGGTGCTGAAAACGAAGAAAATTCTAAAAAAAATCAGGGAGGTCGTAAGCTACGGCCTGATGCTATAACTTATGGCCTGATGCTGTAACTTACGGCCTTATGCTGAATCCGTTTGTGAACCCCGTAAGACAGAAGGTTTGGTCGTCTGGTTGAAGGTAGGCCGTAACCTACTACCTATAGGTTGTAAGTTACGGCCTAACACGATATTTGAAGGATTATTTCAAATTTAAATCCTATTTAAACCTCAATCATTAGGGTTTTGAAGAGAGACATTCCTTGAGTCCCAAGAACGAATTTTTGGACGAAATTCAGCCCATAGAACCTCTTCTAATTGCTCCAAATTATCCACATTCATCATCAAATTAAGATTGAAGACATAATGAAGACGATGAGTGCCTAAATCTTTTGCGGTTGCTTTCGGGTGGATAGTTCTTGCCAAGTGAGACGGTTAGTCATGTTTAGGGTTTTATATTGAACACTTTGTGATTAAATTTAATTGAAGGTTTTGATTGAGTTAAACAATCTTTTTACAAAGAAAGTTATTTGCTTTATCATTAGTTTTCGGTTTTCTTGCATCATTAGCTTATTGAGAAAAGTAGATAACTTGATATAGGTGAATTAGTAACTTTGTGAATGAACAAATCTTAAAAGATTGTTCCTTAGTTATAACTTCAATTAAAAGCAAAGATCTTGAGTCGTGTTTATGCATCCCTAAATTATACTTAATAACCGTTTATCTTATAGAACTTGAAACCAGTAAGTGATTGTTTTTCTTATTAATTATTAATGTAACACCCGAAACTTTGTTAAAGTAAGAGAGAAATAAAAGTATCTTTCATAAAAGGAAAAGGAGCACAAGTGAAGGGGGCCAAAGTGTAAAATAGTACAAAAGTCAAATAATATAGTATATATGGGTATGGCCTCCCATATCAACCTTTTCCATCTGCTTTTTGTCGACAAAAGAAGAAGAAGAGAAAAACCCTGAAGTTTCTCTCGGTTTCAAGAAGAAGAAGGAGTGATTTTCGATCTAGTAAGTAATTCTTTGTATAATTAACTCAGTTTTGTTGGGTTTTCCACCTTAGAACTGATTAATATGTGTTTTATGTGTCCGGGTTGTGTGTTCTTGGTTATTTTGGTGTTTAAACCCGCGAACAAACAAGTTTAGCGGAGTTGTGCTTGTTGGATACATCAAGTGAGTTCTAGACCCCATATTTCTACTTGTTTTATAACTCTTGGGGCCGAAAATGTATGTAAAACCATTTTTTTACAAAAGTTATATGAGTAACCGTATGTATCCATGCATGTATGTTGATATGTTATGGTTATTATGTGTTAGTTCATGCTTAGAATAGTAGGATTAAACTTAGACTAGGATAACATGATGTTTGGGACTGGAATCAACACAGAAACATGTTCAACAGGTTGCCCATACGTCCAAATAAAGCTCAACCGCCTAGGATTTTGCCTTATAAAGTTTCTAAGTCAGGTCAAACGTCCAAACAGGGCTCAACCACCCAAAAAATGCTCCATAAGTCTAGAAAATACTTTACAATTTCTAAGTAATAGTCTGTGCGCCTGAACAGTAAACCATGCGTTTAAGACTTAGTCTCAGACGCCTAAGTATAATCCAAATGCCCAAATAGTGCCCATGCACTGAAATGGTTCAGACGCCCAAATATTAAAGCGCCCAAATAGTGTCCATGCGCCTAAACAGGTCTCATGTGCCTGCATAGTGCTCATACGCTTAGAACACTTAGACTATTTTCTGAAATTTTGAGAAAAACATAATCATTAAGGTTTGACCCAATGTTGACTTGGGGTTTTTAATTGTTATTACATTGCATTATTATAAGTTGTTCTTATGATCATAGTAATTATTATTGTGTGACTTGTATGGTGTGTTTATGATCATAAAAGCAAGTGTTATCATTAACAAAGTAAAAGTATAATGATAAAGAGAACTGGAACCTAATTAAAATAATGAAAGTCTTGCAAGCATATAGGAGGTGCCCGACCATGTTGTCATTAGCTCAACTGTGATGCGAGTTAGCTACCCCAAAGGATGCACACAGGGTTAATCAATTGGGATTGACGGACCTTTATAGCATACCCTAGGTGACTGGGCCAGCCTTGTGTACAGTGATCATAGTCTATTGATAGACCACAGGCCCAGCACCAGTTTTTCGCGCACATAGTTTAGGGTATTGCTTATTGGTCCACATAGACAGTGAAAGATAAAGTTAAAGAGTACAAAATGAACAAAGGTATATAGTAAAGAACGAAAGCATTACCTTGTTGTATAGTTGATGCGTGCTCACGTACAAGAATAAGAGAAGCATTTTTATAAAAAGAGTAGTTTCATATATATATATAAATTACACAATGTATTTTAATACTTTCAAAACTAGAACTCACTCAGCGACGCTGATTTTTATACATTTTCAGTTGGCAGGTAATTATTGCTGAGGATGACACGAGGGTGAAGCTACTCGGTGGGAAAAGACTGACATCCGTTCCTAGGATATGATATTGTTGTTGTGTAATGCAATTAAACTGTCTTTTTGTAATTTAAATGTTATTGTATTGCTTAACGACAATATCCTTTAATAATAAAGAATAGCTTTTGCTAACGTAATTCCGTTGTTTATCTTATGAAATGTATATTAATATGTATCTATAATGCAATGAATAACCAACTGTGAGGTGTCTGGGAACGGGGCTTTACAAGTTGGTATCAGAGCCATAGTTTAAGTGAATTGGGTAAAATATTTTCAAAAAAACCTAAACTTAAACTGAAAATGGGACAGATAGAGGGATGTCAGCCCGAGTAGCTACGTGCCATCAGATATTTCTTTCTTTAAAGTTAATCGGTATTATGTGGGTGTGCTATTTGACTTGTGTGCTCTTAGTAGGTTTAGATACTGATAAGAAATTGCCTTGAATAAGAAATGCTTAGGGTGTGAAGAGTAAAGTAAGTGGCTAATCATAACTGGCCACTATAATTAGGGACTTATAGTACTTAACATAAACTGAGCCATTGCCTTGAATGACTGTGTTAGTGTTTGAATCTTATAGTGTTTAGGGAATGGTGGGAAGAAAATCTTCCAAGGCTTCTAGAGGCAGAGGTCGTGGTGGACGTGGTACTGGGCCACGTATGACCAGGAGTAGTGCTAAGGCTCCTGAGACGACTCATGAGAACCCTGAGGTTCATGGCCGAAGTGAGGAGAATGAGAATGCTAGCCTGAATGCCTCAGCTAGGGAGGCAATTGCTGATGAGGTACACTAGGTCATGCAGATAGTCTTAGCGTCTATAGTGACTAAAGTCATCAGAGCTATGAGGAATGACGAGAGGAAGGAGAAGGAAGATAGGAAGGGGTCAATGGGCAAGGGAAGCAAGGGGGAGGAGGAATGACCGGAGCCTGAGACCGTGTTGTCCGATGAAGAGGAGGATGATTTAGTGGGGGTGACAACCAAGGGGTGCAGTTATAGGGCATTCCAGAGGTGCAGACCCCCGACCTTCGATGGCAATGGTAATGATGCTGCTGCTTACCGCTGGGTGAGGGAAATGGAAGCGATGCTGGATATTATTGAGTGTCGTGAAGACCATAAGGTGAAGTTCACCACTCACTCTTTTGTCGACTCAACGTTATGTTGGTAGGACTACATTGTCCAAGCTGAGGGTGCCAGAGCCATCGGGAAGATATGATGGAAGGAATTAAAGCAGTTAGTTATCAAGGAATTCTATCCTCACAGGGAACTCGACATGATCGAGAAGGAGTTCCTACAACTTGAGGCGGGAACCATGACCCACCAGCAGTACACCACCAAATTTAACGAAATGGCGAGGCTGGTATCGGATCAGGTGAGGCCGGTGTCAAGGAAGATCAAAAGGTACATCCAGGAACTACCGGCTGATATTCACAGGCATCTGATCGCTGCTCAACCAAGTATCTTTCGGTCGGTGGTGGACTTAGCGGGCAGGTTGTACGATGAACGGGAGGAGACAGTGGTGGAGGTGAAGAAGACGAGTGGTGGAAATAAGAACTGGAATAGGAAGAGGTTTGGACGTGGTGGTTTCACTCCAAACAATAACAAGATGAAGTGCAGTAAGTGTGGAAGGGAGCATACCGGTGAGTGTGGGTTAGGGTTGAATGTATGCTTCAGGTGTGGCAAGCCTTGCCACATCGCTAGAGACGGTAGGGTGCTGAAATGTTATAGCTGTGGCGAGGAGGGTCATGCGAGCAAAGACTGCAAGAAGCCGAGGGTGGAGAGCTCTGGGACGAAGAAGAAGCCGGAGGAAGGAGGACAGAGGTCGAGTGCTTGAGCTTACACCATGACCCGAGAAGAAGCCAGAGTAGATCCTGATGTCGTGTCAGGTATGTTTCAAGTAAATCAAACTTGTGCATCTATATTATTTAAATCTGGTGCTAGTAGGAGTTTCATTTCTACTACTTTTTGTGCTAAGTTGTCTGCTAGTAGTAGAAGTTTTAGTGAGCCATTTAATGTAGAAACTGCTATTGGTAAGTCCACTAGAGTTATAGACATGATAGAGGACTGTGCTATAGAACTAGAAGGTCATAGGTTTGCTGCTAAGTTACATGTGATGACCCTAGGTGGATTTGATGTAGTACTAGGAATAGACTGGTTAGCAACCTATGAAGCAAACATCGTCTGTTATAAGAAGATGATTCGACTAGTTGCGCCCGATGGAAGTTTGGTGACGATTTATGGAGATCGCGTTACTACGATCCCAAAGGTGATTTCGATGGCGGTGGCGGGAAAGTACATGCGACGTGGATGTAGCGCCTATTTGGCCTACGTAAAGGATGTGGACACGTCAACACCACAACTGTTAGATGTACTAGTGGTTTGTGACTTTCCTGGTATGTTCCCAGAAGACTTACCCGGCGTGCCACCAGATCGCGAAATTGAGTTCCAAATTGACTTGATACCCGGTGCTCAACCCGTTGCCAAAGCACCATATCGATTAGCTCCGACTGAGATGAAGGAACTCATGGAACAATTACAGGAGTTAATGGATAAGGGATTTATCTGACCGAGTATCTCTCCTTTGGGTGCTCCGGTCTTGTTTGTAAAGAAAAAGGATGGCAGTATGCGGATGTGCATCGACTACGGTGAGCTGAACAAGTTGACGGTAAAGAATCGGTATCCATTACCACGGATTGATGACTTGTTCGATCAGCTCCAAGGTGCTAGTTGGTTCTCGAGGATAGACCTTCGATCTGGCTACCATCAATTAAAGGTTAAGGAGCAAAACGTTCCTAAGACAAATTTTCGTACGCGTTATGGACATTACGAGTTCCTTGTTATGTCTTTTGGATTAACTAACGCACCAGCTGCCTTTATGGACTTGATGAACTGAGTGTGTTGGCCAATGTTAGACAAATCAGTTATAGTGCTCATTGACGATATCCTGATTTATTCTTAGAGCGAGGAAGAACATGTTGGCCACATACGCCAGGTATTGGGGATACTTAGGAGAGAGAAGTTGTATGCTAAATTTGCTAAGTGTGCTTTTTGGTTGCACGAGGTTCAATTTTAGGGGCATGTCATTAATGCTGAAGGAATCATTGTGGACCCGGCAAAGGTTGAGGTGGTGATACTATGGAAGTCTCCAAAGACGCCATCCGAGATCTATAGTTTCTTGGGTTTGGCAGGCTACTATAGAAGGTTCATTCAAGACTTCTCCAAGATAGCCTCACCTCTGACAAAGTTAACTCGTAAGGATGTGAAGTTTGTGTGGAGTCGAGAACAGGAGAGTGCGTTTGAGGAGTTAAAAAAGAGATTGACTAAAGCTCTTATCTTGACATTACCCGAGAGGAGTGAAGACCTAATGGTGTAGTTGAATGCTTCTTATTCTGGGTTAGGTTGTGTGTTAATACAACGTGGAAGGGTGATAGCCTACGCATACCGATAGTTAAGAACCCATGAAGTCAACTACCCTACACACAATTTGGAGTTAGCGGCTGTGGTTTTCGCGCTGAAGATTTGGAGGCACTACTTATATGGTACAAAGTGCACGATCTTCACCAACCATAAGAGATTAAAGTACTTCTTTGAGCAGAAGGATCTCAACATGAGGTAGAGAAGGTGGTTAGAGCTCATCAAAGATTACGACTGTGAGATCCACTACCGTCCGGGCAAGGCCAACGTGGTGGCCGATGCCCTTAGCCGAAAAGAGAGACCCTAGCCGATTCGAGTGAAGGCGTATCAGTTAGTGATGACCTCGGACGTGATGACTTAAGTGAAAGAATTTCAGAATGAGCCATTGAAAGAAGATCTCCTCAACTCTAAACGAATGAGAGGTATAGTCGCGGAACTGGGAGAAAAACACACACGGGGTTAAAACCCGCTTTGGACAAATATGGATCCCTCATTATGGAGAAGTACGAGGGCGAATCATGGAGGAAGCTTACAAGACTCGATACTCCATTCATCCTGGGGCCACCAAGATGTATCAATACATTAAGAAGGACTACTGGTGGCCGGATATGAAACGTGACGTGGTGGAGTATGTGAGTAAGTGCCTTACTTGCTTGCAAGTGAAGGCAGAGCATCAGAAGTCCGACGGGAAGATCCAGCCGTTGGATATACCTGAGTGGAAGTGGGAGCACATCACCATGGACGTCATTACGAAGTTACCCCGCACGACGAGGGGGTACGATGCCATCTGGGTGATTGTTGATTGTCTAACCAAGAGTGCTCACTTCCTACCAATCCGTAAGACGTACCCGTCTAAAAGGTTGGCAGATCTGTTCATTAAGGAGATTGTAGCTCGTCATGGTGTGCCGGTATCTATCGTGTCGGATCGTGACACCCGATTCACATTGAAGTTTTGGAGGAGATTCCATGATACGTTGGGGACAAGGCTACAAATTAGCACGGCTTATCATCCTCAGACAGATGGTCAGTCTGAGAGGACAATCCAGACGCTTGAGGACATGCTTCGTGCATGTGTAATCGATTTTGGAGGAAGTTGGGATGACCACTTACCATTAGCAGAGTTCTCATACAACAATAGTTATCATGCCAATATTGGCATGCCACCATACGAGATGCTATACGGTAGAAGGTGCAGGACGCCCGCATGTTGGGGAGACATTGGGCAGAAAGAGCTAGGAGGTGTCGAGGTGATCGAGGCTACGACTGAGAAGTTAGAAAAGATCAAGGCTTTCATGAAGGCGGTGAAAGATAGAAAAAAGTCGTATGCTGATAAGAGACGTAGACCGATAGAATTCAAGATTGGCGACCGAGTTATGTTGAAGGTCTCACCTTGGATGGGGATCATTCGATTCAGGACGTGAGGTAAGCTAAGCCCGAGATACATAGGACCTTTATGAATCATCGCACGAGTAGGATAGGTGGCCTATCATCTTCAACTGCTAGATGAGTTAAGTGGAATTCATCCCACATTCCACGTATCTCATCTGAGAAAGTGCTTAGCTGATGAAGACATGGTTGTACCACTGGAGGATATCGAGGTTGATGAATGGCTCAATTATGTAGAGCAACCAGTGGCGATCATCGATCGAAAGGAGAAGAGGCTAAGGAATAAAGTGGTTCCACTTGTACGAGTGTAGTGGAAGCACAGGATGGGTTCCGAGTCTACGTGGGAGACTAAAGAAGAAAGGAGGAAACGTTACCCACAACTATTCGAAGAGTGACATGTTTCGGGAACGAAACCTCTTTAAGGGGGTAGACTTGTAACACTCGAAACTTTGTTAAAGTAAGAGAGAAATAAAAGTATATTTCATAAAAGGAAAAGGAGCACAAGTGAAGGGGCCAAAGTGTAAAATAGTACAAAAGTCAGATAATATAATATATATGGTATGGCCACCCATATCAACCTTTTCCATCTGCTTTTTGTCGACAATAGAAGAAGAAGAGAAAAACCCTGAAGTTTCTCTCAGTTTCAAGAAGAAGAAGGAGTGATTTTCGATCTAGTAAATAATTCTTTGTATAATTAACTCGGTTTTGTTGGGTTTTCCACCTTAGAACTGATTAATATGTGTTTTATGTGTCCGGGTTGTGTGTTCTTGGTTATTTAGGTGTTTAAACCCGTGAACAAACAAGTTTGGGGGAGTTGTGCTTGTTGGATACATCAAGTGAGTTCTAGACCCCATATTTCTACTTGTTTTATAACTCTTGGGGCTGAAAATGTATGTAAAACCATTTTTTTACAAAAGTTATATGAGTAACCGTATGTATCCATGCATGTATATGGATATGTTATGGTTATTATGTGTTAGTTCATGCTTAGAATAGTAGGATTAAACTTAGACTAGGATAACATGATGTTTGGGACTGGAATCAATATAGAAACATGTTCAACAGGTTGCCCATACATCCAAATAAGGCCCAAACGACTAGGATTTTGCCTTAGAAAGTTTTTAAGTCAGGTCAAACGTCTAAACAGGGCCCAACCTCCCAAACAGTGCCCCATACGTCTAGAAAGTACTTTAGAATTTCTAAGTAATGGTCCATGCACCTGAACAGTAGACCATGCGTTTAAGACTTAGTCTCAGACGCCTAAGTATAACTTAAACGCCCAAATAGTGCCCATGCGCCTGAAATGGTTCAGACGCCCAAGTATTAAAATGCCCAAATAGTGCTCATGCGCCTAAACTGGCCTCATGCGTCTGTATAGTTCTCATGCTCCTAGAACACTTAGACTATTTTCTGAAATTTTGAGAAAAACAGAATCATTAAGGTTTGACCCAAGGTTAATTGTTATTATATTGCGTTATTATAAGTTGTTCTTATGATCATAGTAATTATTATTGTATGACTTACGTGGTGTGTTTATGATAATAAAAGCAAGTATTATCATTAACAAAGTGAAAGAATAATGATAAGAGAAGTGGAACCTAATTAAAATAATGAAAGTCTTGCAAGCATATAGGAGGTGCACGAGCATGTTGTCGTTAGCTCAACTGTGATGCGGGTTAGCTACCCTAAAGGATGCATACAGAGTCAATCAATTGAGATTGATGGACCTTTGTAGCTTACCTTAGGTGACTGGGTCAGCCTCATGTACAGTGATCATAGTCTATTGATAGACCACAGGCCCAGCACCAGTTTTTCATGCACATAGTTTAGGGTATTGCTCATTGGTTCACATAGACAGTGAAAGATAAAGTTAAAGAGTACGAAATGAACAAAGGTATATAGTACAGAAAGAAAGCATTACCTTGTTGTATAGTTGATGCGTGCTCACGTACAAGAGTAAGAGAAGCATTTTTATATAAAGAGTATTTTCATATATATACATTACACAATGTATTTTAATACTTTCAAAACTAGAACTTACTCAACAACGCTGACTTTTATACATTTTCAGTTGGCAGGTAATTATTGCTGAGGATGCCACGAGGGTGAAGCTACTCGACGGGAAAAGACTGACATCCACTCTTATGTTAAGTTATTATTGTTTTGTAATGAAATTAAATAATCTTTTGTAACTTAACCCTATTGTATTGCTTAACAACAATATTTATTAATAATAGAGAATATCTTTTGCTAACGTAATTCCGTTGTTTATCTTATGAAATGTATATTAATATGTATCTATAATGCAATGAATGACCAACTGTGAGGTGTCCGGGAACGGGGGCTTACAATTAAATTCATTCCAAAGTTGATTGCTTTTTACACTTGTGCTAGTAAATTCATCCAAAGTTTTAATTGTTACTTTTAAAGTTTGTCTTTTCAAAGTTTGTGTCTTTTAGTTAATTGATTCGTATTAATTAAACACTTTCCACATATTCCTTATGGAGACAACCTTACTTACTCTTACATAATAAAGGTAGCTAAGACCAATATATTAACTAGTTTTTCAAGTGAGACGGTTAGTTATGTTTAAGATTTTATGTTGAACACTTTGTGATTAAATGTAATTGAAGGTTTTAATTGAGTTAAACAATTTGTTTCTAAAGAAAGTTATTTGCCTTATCGTCAGTTTTCGGTTTCCTTACATCGTTAGCTCATTGAGAAAAGCAGATAACTTGATATAGGTGAATTGGTGACTTCGTGAATGAATAAAACATAAAAGATTGTTCATTGGCCATCACTTCAATCAAAAGCGAAGATCTTGAGTCGTGTTTATGCAACCTTAAGTTACACTTAATAACTGTTGATCTGGTTGAACTTGAAACTCGGAAATGATTATTTTCTTATTAATTATTAAATTCATTCCAAAGTTGATTGCTTTTTACACTTGTGTTAGTAAATTCATCAAAAGTTTCAATTTTTTACTTTCAAAGTTTGTGTCTTTTGTTGGTTCAAGCATTGGATATCACAAACACA